>CM026571.1:29894504-31094504 GCA_015143295.1 Tetracentron sinense
TAAATATAATTCGCAATCATCGAGCAACCTAGATTGGAGAATCAAGAAGATAAGAAAAGAAGGGAGTGACATAAAACAGAAGAAGAGAGGAGAGAGCAAGTGCGAAGAGAGAGAGAGAGAGAGCATAATAGAGAGAGAGAGGGAGGGAGGGAGACGGAGAGGTGAGAGGAAAGAGAGGGCATTACCTTCCACTTATCATAATGGCGGCAGCGGCAAAATTAGTGCTGGCGGATGGAGGATGTCGGAGCTATGGCAAGGTTCCAGTGGGAAAGAGGGCAGCACAATGGGGGAAAATCCGCAATTATTTTAGGGGAACGAACCCTAAGTGACCATTTAAATTCGCATCCTTAGAGACGGAAATAAATCCGTCACAATTGGTGTTTTAAGATTAGAGACGCAAATAAATTCGTATTTATAGGGAATTTTTTTTTTATTGTATTAAATGAAGTCTGCATTAGAGACGGAAGTATTCCGTCACAACTTGTCTTTTTAGATTCGCGACGGAATTTTTTCATTCAATATGTTCATTTTTAGAAAATATTAATTGTCGAAATATGCATTCGAGAAGAAAATACATCCATTTCTAATAGTCTTTTAAGATTAGAGAGGGGTTTATTTCAATCACAAAAGGTAGAATATCATCACTATTGTCATTAGTGATGGAAGTTTTCCGTCTTTGTATTTTATTCCTATTAGTGATGAAATTTTTCCATCTCTATATGTTCACTTTAAAATATATATATATATATATATATATATATATGCATTAGAGATGAAACATTAGTGAACGAAGGGTGGTTTTATTTATCGATAGATTTCTTGTAGTGTATATTAACTGGTACCTCATTTATTGCCAAAATAATGGGAAACACATGGGACTGACTATTTGACAGGTTCCACCTTGTGAGATCTCTTAGGTCTAGAACCAACCTCATTAGATGATTAATCATATGCGTTTCATATACATTCTAATAGTATTTCCTAAGCTTCTTAACATTTTAAAACCGACCATCAACCTGTCGACTCTATTTTAGGCCAGGATCTCATAGGACAAACTGAGTGGTTCAATATATGTTATGTTTATTACTATGCATTGCATGAAGAGATGGAGTGTTGGTCTAAGGCATTCCAACTCTTTAAAAAAAAATAGGTGGTAGATGTTGCTTTGAATAGTTTTTATGCCTTTTGGTGACGTGTTTGAAATTGTCCATGGGGGGATTGGATTGCTTAGGGGTGTCAACGGATACTAGGGGCGGAGCCAAGAATTTCTCCTTGGGGGACCAAGGTAAATATATGAATAAAATTAATGGAATTGGGGCGTTGCGCCAAGAATTATTTTTTTTTGGTAATAGGTCCATCATGGTCATAGAATTCATTAATATAACATTCTAACAAGGGAAATGCTATTGAGACCATCCAGGGTGGAGACCACCTCGAGACCGTTCCTAAAAGCACGGAGGAAAAAAAAAGTGTACGAGTTTCAGAAAAAAAAAAAAAAAAGTTAAATCCTTGTACTGTTGGGAATGGTCTCGTGGTGGTCTCCACCATGGACGGTCTCTAGAGCATTTCCCTTCCAATAAATGTTCATCAAAAGAAAAATAAGGTCCCCTCTTTTGATAAATTCATTAAATAAATAAAATTATATTTCTATATTATGAAGATTGTTTTTTTCATGCCCATTCCATTAGGTGGAATGTGTGTGCCTCCTCTACTTGACACTTCTCCATTGTAACACCTATTAACTGTGGATAAGATTCACTCACCCATAGGGTTTATACATCTATCGTTGGTTTTTTAAAAAAACTAAATCTTGAGTTAATAAATTGTAACTAAGGTTAAAGAGGATTAAAGGGGAAACATGGACGCCAAAAGAATCAATCCCTTTATATTATACCTATAAAATAAATTACAAAATATTGTTTGGGGACCTACTATATATAAAATTAAGATATAATGTATTTTTTTATTAAAAAAAATATACCTAAAAATAATGGATTTAAAAAAAAATTGGGTGGCTCCTGGCCCCCTTGCTCCGCCCTGACGGATACAAATATAATCTATATTCAATTGGTATCCAAATTAGTTTACTCGGATAATTTTCTCACCTTGTTTTTTCTTCCTTTGAAGAGAGAGATATAGAGATTCGTGTTCTAAGGACATGGATAGAGAAACCCATCTTTTGTTCTATGAGATAGGGGTGGTGGATGCATACACACCTTTGCTGAAAAATTCCAACGGTTCATTCTTTGATTTTCACCTTCTAAGTTATCAAGGTCATGAAAGAGGGTCAAAACCATTGTGTATTTTAAAGTATCAATTGGGTTTTGATGGCTATAGAAATAACAATGAATTTTGGGTTGGAACGATGATTAGTGAGCCAACAAATTATTTTTGCTCTCTTGGCCAAATCAAATATAATGAATATAAATTTTTACTTATGCCATTTAGTTTCAAATATAGGTAAAACTAATTTCAGTAATTTTTTTAGAAAGAACAACTTTATTATTATCAAAAACAAATTGTGTATTTTAATAGATATTTAAATATGAGCAGAACTCTACTAAAATGCCCTCCTTTCCACTCTCTCTCCCACAGTTCACCCTACAAAGGAAGAAGACCATTTTTGGAGAGAAATAATCTCGTCTTCGTGTTCATTCGGAAATCCAATCACTCCCTTCCTCGTTTGACTCAATTCATCCGTTACAGAGGTAAAAGTTCATTCTCATTTGTCTTAGTAACATATTCTTAATGTTCATTAGGATTTTCTTGAATTCATTCCAAATATTTTTTTTGTTCTTTCATTTTTTGTTTAAAGGATTTTTATCATCTTCATTTGTAATATTCACTCTATTCATAGGCATCTTCATCGTTTTAGTGTTTGAATCTATTCCAACCCCTTCATTTTTCTTTCATTTTTTTTTTATTCAAGAAATTGTCCTTCGTTTTTATCATTTTCTTCATTTTTTTTCATATTGCTTTTATATTTACAATATCTATTGTTCGATATGTTAGATCGATCAATCGATTGATTGCTGATTTACATAAATGAAAATTTTAGTTTTGTTATACTATCTAACGTTTATTATTTTAATTACTTTTTGTAGCTAAAAATGTCTTTTAAGTCGATTGTAGAACTCCAAAAATTTAGTAAATAGGCTAGGGAATGGTTTAGTGAATAGTGTTTTCTACATGGGTTGGGAATAAGTGTATAGTGTAGGATGAAATATCAATGAAGGCCTTAGTGGGGGCATATGTGGGTATATGGGAGCGTTAAATACCTTTGGGTGAGTGTTCAAGGCATTCTAGGAGCTTAGATGACTGAGATAAAGAAGGAAAGGTTCCGGGTGTGAAAAAGGGTAGAATGGTCAATAATAAAGTATGGGTCATACTTGGGGTTAATAAAAATTATTAGAATAATTTTTAAGTCCTAAAAAGTGTCTTAGGATGTTTAAAATGGTCATGAACCCAATTATATGGAGTGAAGTGGGAAGAAAAACAGAAAAAACAAGGTTTGGGACTTTCGTTCGATCGAAGTCAGGAAAAGGAGTACAAAAATGGAATCATCAGCCATTTCCGTTCGAAAGGGGGTATTTTCGTTTGAATGAACCCAAATTTCATTCGAACGAAGTTAACAAAAACATTTTTTTTTTTTAAACTGTGTTGAACTCGAAATTTCGGGGTTTAACTCCCTTAGACTATTAATAGGACACTCAATTAAGGGTTTTAGGATATTTTAAACCTTTCTAACCTAATTTGGAACGAAGTTAACGATACTCTCTACTAAACCTTATGGTTGTAACTCCTTAGCTTAAATTGAGATGAAATGTATTCTATTCTATGACAGATTGAAGAGTTTGCTATATTATAGATTTCTATTGTGAATTCCTTTTGAGAAATGAAAATGCAAGCATGAAAATGATGAAAACTGAATTAGTTAAGCTTCATTATATGATGGGAATGAGTTATATTTTAAAGTAAATGATAAAAATGAAATGTTTGATGAAATGCCTATGAATGTGTTGAACTCGAAATTTCGGGGTTTAACTCCCTTAGACTATTAATAGGACACTCAATTAAGGGTTTTAGGATATTTTAAACCTTTCTAACCTAATTTGGCTAAGAGGGGAGCAAAACCCTAGGTTTTCTAAGGAAAACCCTTGGAGGAGCAAAAGGGAGCTTGGATCCTCTTCATCAAACTTGGAGTTCAACTTTCAAGCCTTCTCAACCTCTTCTCATGCTTTGAACTGAAGAGATTCAATCTTGTGAGGTCGATACTCTCTACTAAACCTTATGGTTGTAACTCCTTAGCTTAAATTGAGATGAAATGTATTCTATTCTATGACAGATTGAAGAGTTTGCTATATTATAGATTTCTATTGTGAATTCCTTTTGAGAAATGAAAATGCAAGCATGAAAATGATGAAAACTGAATTAGTTAAGCTTCATTATATGATGGGAATGAGTTATATTTTAAAGTAAATGATAAAAATGAAATGTTTGATGAAATGCCTATGAATGTAGTACTAATTGAATTATGTGGAAGGTTATTGATGAAAAAGGAAATCAGCAATGCACTTGTTTTATGAAGAACATGCTTAGAAATTTAAAATGTATGCCTAAACGTTATGCAAGCATGCTTAAAACAATAAATTGATGATCGAAATGCATGTGCTCTGTTGTTGAAGTCCTATTGTCTACTATGAGCATGCTTAGAATGAAGATTTGATGATGAAAATGCATATGCTAAGTGTTAAATTCTTATTACCTATATGTCACTCACACATGTATATGAGCACGAGTAAATGCATGATCGAGGTTTTTATAAGTACAGGTATCTGGAAAGAATAGTAAAGAATATGAAAGAAAACAAGTAATGATGTTATTGAGTGGATGTTTAGTGTACGTTAGACTAGGTACCGGCACTAACCATCTGATATTCCCAAGTAATGAAGCTATTGGGTGGGTGTTTAGTGTGTTAGCACAAGGTACGTCACTAACCACTTGATATTCCCAAGTAATGAAGCTATTGGGTGAGTGTTTAGTGTGTTAGCACAAGGTACACCACTAACCACCTGATATTCCCAAGTAATAATGCTATTGGGTGGATGTTTAGTATGTTATCACAAGGTATAACACTTACCATCTAATATTCTCAAGTAATGAAGCTATTGGGTGGGTGTTTAGTGTACGTTAGACCAGGTACCGACACTAACCACCTGATATTCCCAAGTAAAGTATGAAGGATTAATTCGGGTAAGTGAAGTAAAATAAAGAATGAAAATGGAAAGTGAAAGTAAAAGACACGAAGAAAATGATAAGAGTATATGGTTTTCAAATAAAGTAAAGTAAAGTAAAGTATATAGTTTTAAAAAGTATGCACATGAACATCGAAGCTATGATTTCTATATGTTGAAATGAAGAATGTCATGTATACTGAAATCTGAAATATATATGTGAATTGCTTATGAACTCTTGTTATTGTTATAATCTCATTGTTTGATGAATCTGAGATGTATATGAATTGCTTATGAACCCTTATTTCTATTATAACATCATTGTTTAGTAGTTAGTATACGTTGAGTCTTCCATGTTCAGCCGAACTATTATTGTCGGCAAGTCCTCCCTTCGACATTTGTGCTCCAGCTCCGTGGGTGGAGGAAAAGTACATTGAAGAGGGTGTCGAGGAAGAACACCCGAAAGGAGACAAGGGCCTGGACAAGTGGTCTTACCTTGATTTCTGTTGAGAGGGTGAGGGAGAGATTGTATATATCTACTATAGACTTGTTGAAGGTGGGGATGCCAACCTATGACCTTGATGTGTTAGATTGATCTACCGGCTAAACTTCTGTTTCATTTGGTTTCGTTTATGTCTTTAGAATACAGTTATGTGTTAATTGTTAAGAAAAATTTTATCTCCATTTTTTTTAGCATTGCTTTGAATGCTCTTGCAGGATGGTTTGAAGTCTAAGTCATGAACCAAAGTCTCATAACTTCTAAGGGGGATTTTGGGTTGCGACATTGACAATCAAGGGTCCATAAAAGATGATGGCACATCCAATCTCAAGTGAGGAAAATCCCACAGGCAAAGGGGAGGTTCAGCAGATTATGGGCAGCCATCATATATTGAAGTAATCCCATAAGATATTATCCATCTTATGGACAATTTTGAGGTCCCCGAGAGAAAAAAATAATTGTGGACAACGACTTGCTTCAATTATCCGTAGATTTTTAGAAATGAGAAATTGTAAAAGAAGTTGATGTTACATCAATTAAAATTTTAGTTTTGTTACATTATCTAATTTTTATTATTTGCATTAATTTTTGTAGCTAAAAATGTTTTTAAGTCGGCAATCAAGGGTCCACAAAAGCCGATGACACATCTAATCTCAAGTGATGAGAATTCCACAAGCAAATGGGAGGTTGAGCAGATTATGAGCAGCCATCATTTTTTTTGATTAAAGGGCAGCCATCTTTGAAGTAATCCCAGAAGATATTATCCATCTTATGGACAATTTTGAGGCCCCCGGGAGAAAAAAACAATTGTGGACAATGAATTGCTTCGATTATCTGTAGATTTTTAAAAATGAGAAATTATATAAGAAGTTGATGTTACATCAATTGAAAATTTAGTTTTGCTATATTATCTAACGTATATTATTTTCATTATTTTTTGTAGCTAAAAACTTCTTTTAAGTCGACAATCAAGGGTCCACAAAAGACAATGGCACATTCAATCTCAAGTAAGGAGAATTTCACAAGCAAAGGGGAGATGGAGCAGATTATGGGGAGCTATCATTGAAGTACCCCCGGAAGATATTGCCCAACTTATGGACAATTTTAAGACCCCCAAGAGATAAAGTAATTGTGGACAGTGAGTTGCTTTGATTATCTATAGATTTTTAGAAATGAGAAATTGTATAAGAAGTTGATGTATATTAGTTTGTAGATTTTTAAAAATGAGAAGTTGTATGAGACATTGGTTTATAATCATTTTTGGATTATATGAATGTACTCAAAGTGACCAACTTGTATAATAGTTTTGGGTGTTAATATTAACTTATTGCCTTTGCATGAGAGATGTGAATAAATGACATATTTATTATGGGAAGCCTCCATTCGTATTCTAAGCATATCCCTCCTAATTCATCACCCCAACTAAAACTACCACACTCTTCTCTCTCCCTATTCGTCTCCCTCCTAATTTATCACCCCAACTAAAACTACCACACCCCTCTCTCTCTTCCTATTCATCTCCCCTAGACCCCAATTACATTCTCTTTTTAAATTCGTGCGACCTACCATAATTCCATCATCTTCACTTTCCAATCCATTTATCTTCCTAATGAGGTATGAATGACAATTACAACTTACAAGGAGTGGGGTGAGTGGGAGTGTGACTATGCATTTCTTTATTAAGATCACTTAAAAGTGTAATCGTTCTATTCAAACCTCATATATTATCTCAATTAAACCTTCATATAATGGTTCCACTCTCCAAGCATTTGGATCCTCCATCCCCTTTAGATAATCATCTTCAATTTCATTCTCTACCTTCAACTTTACCCTCATTCCCCTCCATCTCTAGCCCTCAACGTTACCCTCCCTCTCAAGTTATTGGGGCTGCCATCCCCTTTTTTTCACTGTCTTATTTGCGTTCCTCAAGAAAGAATCCATAGAGGTCTCCCTCGTGCTCTTGACAGTGGTTTTGGAATTGTTTTGGCAAGCAATACTGAACCACTGTTTCATTTGTTTTGGGTTCCTAATTTGTTTAGAATTGCTCGTTGGCCGAGCTTTGAAATTTGCAATGCAGTAGAGCAATTTGTGTTGAGAATTCAGCAGATGTTATTCAGATGCTATGATACTTGATGATTATGTCGGGGTCGACGAATTCTACCATTGAGGATCATCTTAAGTGTGGAGATGTTGTAAGAGCCTCTCAATGGTTTTTGAAGAGGAGAAGCTTCACACAAGTTCTTTCGACTCTTGCTCTGAAGTGGTAGAAGAGTAGCTTCACACATGTATTATTCTTTATGGTTCATGCAATAAGCGCAATAAGCACAACCAATCATGACATTGTTGCTCTTGGAAGCACCATCAGAGGTGGAAGAGGGTATGGAGACATGAATTTAACGAGTAAAGGTCTTACACATGATACCAAAAGTACCCCCATTCTCTTTTTCAATATTTATTTTTTAAAATTATTTGTTATCTTTGGGGTTATACTGTTAGTGATTCGGGTGTGTCAATTATGAGTGCACCCAAAGATGGCGAACAAATGTTGTTATGTCCTGCAAATTGAGTGTCATATAAGCTCTATCCTAAGAGCATGTCACCTATAAAGGGCTGCTCCTTCAATGGCTCCACTCTCTCTTTAAATCGGATATGGCTTTTGAATGTATGTTGAGCAAAACCATATATATATATATATATCAAAAAATGATTATACACCAATGTGTCATACAACTTCTTATTTCTAAAAACTTACAAACGAATATACATCAACTTCTTATATAATTTCTCATTTTCTAAGAATCTACAGATAATCGAAGCAACTCGTTATCCACAATTACTTTCTCTCTTGGGGGCCTCAAAATTATCCATAAGTTGGGCAATATCTTCTGAGAGTACTTCAATGATGGTTGCCTATCTCATCATCCCAGCTTATTGGATTGACCAAATAGCATATCTACCCGCACGCACGAACGGGTAGGCGATCGACAATACCATAAGCGCAGACACTCCTGTAGAGACCCGAATTTATTTCCGTGTAATTACCCCACTCTTCAAGGGCATTCTAGTCTTTTGGACTTGTTTATGTGTGTGTTCAAGTGTTAATTAATGTTGTAGTGTGTTAAGGGTTTAAAACAAATAACCAAGTTAAGAAGGAAGCAAAGAAAATGAAGAAAAAGTGAGAAAACAGCACAGCCAGTCAACCGATCTCCACCCCGGTCGACCGACTGTATTAAAAAGGGCAAAACAGTGGGTTGTGACCACAGCCGGTCGACCGACCCCAACCCCAGTTAACCGACTAAATGAAAAATGAAAAAAATATATAGGGACGGTAGGTTTGTGACCCCAACCCATCAACCGCCCTTCCTGGCCGGTCAACCGCCCTTCGCAGAATTTGGGTTTAAAACCCATTTTATAAGATTTTAAAGGGCTTTTTTTTTCATCACCCTAGGTCTATAAATTGCCTTCTAATTCGGGGATTTAAGATCCCTAAATCTCTCAAACCCTAATTTAGCAAAGTAGATGAGAAACCTAGGGTTTCTAAGTATCGGCTTGCTTGTGAAGGAAGAAATTGTTTGAAGATTGCAAGAAAAGCTTGGAAATCAATATCAAGGCTTCTTGTGAGCATTTTGGATTGAAGGAAATGATCCAAAGGTTGATATACTATCCAACTCAACTCTATTATGAATTTATGTGTTTAAGATTGTTAAGCTAGAAATGATAGGTTATTAGCATGTTTATAATAAGATTGTAGACTATAGAGTATGGATTATGGTTTATTGTACATGTGGATGACTTTGGGAGTATGAATTGGGATTTTAAGAAATATTATGTGATGTTTAATATTCTAAAGGGAAGAAATGGATGATTGGAATATATGTGGATGGATTCATAGATGTATATGGTTTGTGGATTGTGTACAAATGGTGGTTGGACTTATATGATGGAGGAGTATTTTAGAGATTGATACTTGTGAAAAAACTATGAATAATGATAAGGTAATATATGTGATTGTTGTGCTAAATTATGCCCTAATTATGTTGTATGGTAATCGATATTCAGGAAAGTCAAAGCTTAGAGGAAAGACTTCCATGCTGAGAATTCTCTAACCAGAGAGATGTAACCTGGCGGAGAATTGGAATCTAAAGGATGACCGATTTGAATGTTAATTACGACACTTATGCACAAACTCACATGTGTGTTAAGTTAAGAGTTTCACAAGTCACACACATGGACCATAAGCATAAGCATTGCATATGCCTTGTAGGACTACATAAGAAGGTGAAGAATCTGATATGCTAGATGAGGGATATGATATATGGGTATTATTAAGTAGCTCTAAGATTCATAAGCATAAACATTGCATATGCCTAATAAGGATTCTGATAAGCCTGATGACGAAATTGTATGATTATTGATAAGTAACTCTAAGATTCATAAGCATAAGCATCTCACAAGCACATGGTCACATAAGCATCTCATAAGTATGTCATCTCATAAGTCTAAGCTTTTCACAAATACACGAGTCAAGGTGATGATATGATGTATATACGCACATGTTCTTCTACACTCTGATTATGTTTTATGTTATTGATTATGGTACTAACAAAGTGCATGCATACTCATACTATGATGTTAGTTGGATTTTATATATACCGAGTGTTTTTGTACTCAGCTAGACTATTGTCTTGGTAGGTGTGGAGCAAGAATCAGTCGCCAAGCCTTGGGTAGAGGAGGCTTACGATGTTGAGGAAGAAGGCGACCCTTTTTCCTAGGCAGCAAGAGATCTAGATAGTTTCCTTTGTTATTAGGTAGTTGTTTCGGTTTAAAAGAGTTGTAATAGACAATTGTTACCTTGTTTCAGTTGTAGTTATGATGTTGCTTAGTAGTGCTACTTTATGTTTGGAGCACTAGATTATTTTGTTTATGGTGGGTTATGTTTCCATTGGTCTCGTACTTGTGCAGGATGATTCGGTTTATATCGAATTTTATTGTTCTCATTTTTGGAGACTCGTGTTAGTATGTCTTGTATGTCATGGGATTAAGCAGGTTTAAGAAATGTGGAAACCCATGGTCCCATTTTGGTCAATGTGAGATTTGGAGTCGTTACAACTCCTGCTGACATAGAAACATCTCTTTCCATGTCACCGGTCTGCCTACCCCGTTCTTTGTACATAAACAAGCCTATTGATGATGCTATGCTTTGGTAAGTAAGTCAATAAGCGCCTTATTTGATTTTAATCTAATTACAGCTCTCTTAACAACTGATATCAGAGATAAGGACTGGAATGCTTATGGTTCTTTTGTGAAGGGAATTCCACCCAGATGAGGCAAGGTTAGCAAAGGCAGCTCTCGGGAGAGAGGCTTTAGAGGGAATAGGAGCATAACAAGAAGCATTTGCAATAGTCGGTATTCCCCCTGGGAAATAGGGGGCTGGGCTGCTAAGGGGATTGTTGTTCTTAGATTTGTTTGTTGTTCTTCCTGGTGGGCTAGGCGGGCCCGGGTGACTGTCATTCCCCCCGTCAATACCCAATTAGAGTATTTATCTGTGTGCATGTATCAGAAGCAATTTAACAACCTGGCTGCTCCTAGCACAATTGTTGTAGCTGTGGAGATAGAATTAAGTTGTAGCTATGGAGGGAGTCCTCATAATCTGCTCCACCTCCCATTTGCTTGTGAAATTCTCCTCCTTTGAGATTGGATGTGTTATCGTATTTTGTGGACCCTTGATTGTCGACTTAAATATATTTTTAGCTACAAAAAATAATTAAAATAATAAACGTTAAATAATATAACAAAACTAAATTTTCAATTGATGTAAATCAGCAATCGATCGATCAATATTTTAGAGGGATTGATCGATTGATATCTAATATCGATCCATCGATCGCTACTGTAAATACAAATGCAGTATATGATAAAAAAAAAATAGAGAAAATAATAAAACGAAGGAAAATTCCTTGAATGAAAAAATGAAAGAAAAAAGAAAGGGTTGGAATGGATTCAAACACTAAAACGATAAAGAAATCTATGAATAGAGTGAAGATTACATATGAAAATGATAAAACTCTTTAAATAGAAAAATAAATAACAAAAAAGATATTTGGAATAAATTCGAGAAAACCCTAACAAACATTGAGAATATATTATTAAGAAAAATGAGAATAAACTCTTACCTCTGTAATGGATGAAGCGAGTCAAACAAGGAAATGAGTGATCGGATTTCCGAATGAACACGAAGATGAGATTATTTTTCTCCTAAAAAATGCTTTTCTTCTTTTGTAGAGTGAATTGCGGGAGAGAGAGTGAAAAGTTGGGCATTTTGGTCTATACAGGCTTAAATCTTGCACGTGTGCGAGGTTCACACGTGCTAAAGCCTAAAAAAGTTAATTTGAAAAGTTATAGCCTATTTTAATAGTTTACCAAAAGGTGGAGCCTACTTGAGTAAAAACCCCATTGTAGAAGATATATTGTGGACGAATCGGACGGAAAATTTTTTTATGAAGACTATATGGAACATGGATTCATCTAAATCAAATGAAAGTTCCCTTCATGAAATATTCAGGTACTTTTATTTTATATTATGACAATGTTTTAGTTTGTCAGATTTAAATTGTATAATTTCGCCATAGATTATGAGCAAAGACACATGGGCCTCTGGGAGGAAAATATTTCAGCTTTGGACGAGGTGGGCGCTCGAGCATCTACACATCATTGGACATGTGGCGATTAAATAGGGGAGAAGTCATTTCATTTTCTCCCCATGATTTTGACTTCTCCCCACTTGATATATCTACCCATTTTATCACCACATGTCTAATGATGTGTGGGCACCCGAGCACCCACCTCGGGCGTATATTTCCAGGTGACGTGGTTCAGAGGTGTCTAGGGTGTCAACATACCGAATGTCACAAAAACCTCTTGTAAAAGGTCCGGGCTTATGATTAAAAAAGGGGGGGTTTTGCATATAAGCTGTTGTGTACTAGCATCTTTGCATTTACACTGTTATGAGTAACAATTTTGCAAATTAACTCATGTTTTGCAACCGTTAGTTTCATTCCTTAGTTTCGTTAGGCTTTCGTTTGTTATTGTTAAGAAAATGATTATTATGCCCTTAAGATATTTCATAACCTTACAAAGCTTTTAACAATCATTGAACTATGATAAAGCATCTAATCCTAGTTTTAAAAAAGGTTATGTGTCCTCTTTTAACTCCTTTAACTTAGGTTAAGATACACTAAAGTTAAAGCATCTAACCTTGGTTTTAAAAGAAAAAATTAACGTGTCCCCTTTGAACTCCCTTTGACTGTGGTTAAGATTCATTAACCCTCAAGGTTAAAGCATCTAACCTTGATTTTATTTTTTTTAATAGAAAAAATTAACATGTCACTTTTAACTACCTTTAAATGTGATTAAGATACACTAGACGCTTAGGGTTAAAACATCTTACTATCTTTGGTTTTAGGAAAAAATAAATAAATAATTTAAGATATCCCCTTTTAACCCCCTTTAATTTAATTGTGGTTAAGAGCAACTAACCCTTAGGATTAAAGCATCTAACCTTGGTTTTGAGAAGAAAAAAAATTAAAAATTTAACCTATCTTTTAACTCCCTTTAACTGTGATTAGGGTTCACTAACCCTTATAGAAGGGGACACGTTAATTTTTTTTTTTTTAAAACCAAGGTTAGATGCTTTAACTCTAAGGGTTAGTGTATCTTAACCTAAGTTGGGAGTTAAAAGGAGACATGTTAAATTTTTTTCTAAACCAGGGTTGGATGCTTTATCCCTAAGGGTGTGAATCTTAATCACAAGTTAAAGATTTGTGAGATTAAGAAATATCTTAAGGGCATAATAGTCATTTTCTTAACGATAACAAAACAAAAAGGATGTCTAAGGAAACTAAGGATTGAGGTTCTTATGAGTTAATTTGCAAAACTGTTATGGTTCTTATGAGTTAATTTACAAAACTGTTCCTCATAACAATATATTTGTAAAGCTGCTAGAACACAGCAGCTGATATGAAATAACCCTTAAAAAACTGAACCTTAGTCATTAGTAATCACAAAAACCTCTTGTAAAAGGTCCGGGATCAGTATTGAAAAATACTTGTTGGTAATTGTTCTTGACTCAAGAGTTTATATGAGGCTATTTTTATTTGAGTCAAATTTATAAAAATAATCGGATACTTTTATTTGAGTCGAATTCATAAAATTGTGTAATCTCCAATTAGACATTGGTAACCAACCCAAAGCAATTTTATTATAATTCAATTCGTGACGGAGTCCAACCTATTTAAAAACCTCAAAAATGCAAACCCCCACGAGCCTACATATACAGTTGGCTTACTCACCATGTGCTAATCCTAACCCTAGCCCTAGCCAGCAGTAGATAGATGATGATTAATACCCAAAAAAAGAAATTTTAAAAATTTGGAGCAAAGGCTGCTTAAACCTGACATTTTAAATTCTCTAAGGAGTTACAATCATATTCAACCCCGATTGAACTCAGAAGAGTTCAATTTCAATCACACCCACAAGTCAACACGTGTCCTTTTTAACCCATTAACTGTGGTTAATATTTACTAACCCCTAATGTTCAACCATCTAACCTTTGATTTTAGGAAGATAAAAAAATATTAAAATATTAACTCTAGGGGTTAAAACTTCTTAACCAGGGTCAAAAGGGCAGTAAATATGCTATTTGGGTGCAATTGAACTTTCCCGATTGAAATCGTAATTGGACAGGATCCAGACTCGTTCTCTATAAGAGAGAATCTAATGTTAGGCCATACATTAGACTGACCAGAGTGCAAATTCACTTCTCTGGAAAACTGTAAGCATTTGGTCAGTTACCTTCATTTTGGATGCCAGTGCAAACTGCCAGGTATTTAGAGTCATACTCATTGAATTAAACTTTCAAAATAGCAGGCCATCCCTAATAGTCCATGCAGATCGAAGCTTTCTTCCAGCCGTCATAAAGCACAATAACAATGTTGCAAATATTTCTTGTTCAGACTTAGGATTGGCCAAGCCTGATGAGGTTTAGTATCTTTCCAAATCCCACAGAAAAACTAAGAGATTTTGATGGTCTGAATCAACGACCTAGAGGCCCTGCCGCAAATCCAAACTTGGATGTCCAAAATAGATTCATTCCATCAAAATTTGATCGGACTCACTCCAAACAGCACAATTTCAAATTGAAGCCGATCTATGGGGTGATCAAACATTTGAGCGCTGGCACGATCAATGACTACGTTGGCATATTAGTGTTCTTCAGTGTTGTGTATAGGCTTTTGAAACCTAAAACTTTCTTTCGGTGTTTGTCACGATATGATAATTCATTTGGATGTAGGAAAGAAAGATCAACAGAGCTCTAAAGGGTAAGAGAAGACGGTAAGTATTGACAAATTAACAATTAACAGATCAGTCATTTCCTAAAAAAACTAACAGATTAGTAGTGTACACAGTTCACAACAATATTAGAGCATAAACTTGTAGAAGGAATCTAGCAATGAGCTTACATGTTTTAATAGTCAAAGGAACCCCTAATTCCTTCTAGGCTCTCTCCCATGGATATCCTGCAAGGAAAACGAATCAAAATGAAACAGATTGTAGTCTACAAACAAATCAAAAGAGCAGTGTCATATTATTATTTTGGTACATAAAATTCATTAAAAAAAAAAAAAAACTAGAGAGTTATGAACAGTGTCATATATAATTGACTAAATATCACTAAGAATTTAATGCCTTAACAAAGGAGGAAGCTGAGGTTAATAGGCAACTAACACAGGATATGTAGTGAGTAGTGACTGTAATCAGTGTTGTCATAGCACCTAGGCAAGCCTAGGCATTGGACCTGGCTCAAAGGCTTGCCTAGTGACTTGGCGCCTGTAAATTGGGGATTTTAATATTAAATAACATATAAAATTGCTAATTTGAATATTTTGGGGATTTGAAATATGCAGTACTGCAAATCATATACAATTGCAATTTTGTTAGATAATACTAAATTACAAGAAAAGAGTAAAAACCAGTAAACAAATCCATCAATGTTTAAGGATCCTAATGTTCCATGTAATATCTATATGAAAAAATAAATATAAGATTCACCTTTGGTTGATTTTTCTCTTCCTGAAGTGGAAAAATTCAAATTGGATGCGCCATTGATTGATCGTCTAGATTGAATTGGATGTGTCATTGAATTGATCGTCTAGATTTCCAAGAGAATAGGAAAACCCATTGATAGAGGTTTTAAGAGACTTTTATGATAGAAAGACGGCTAAAGGCTTTGAGTGAAATTGGCTTTAGAAACTTCTGTAAGAATTCAGAAAAGTCTTTTAAAGGTTCCTGGCTAACATCATCCTGGAATTAACTATATGTCACAGTTGCATAGAAGTTCAAAAAGAACAAAGAAAAAAGAAGCTTTGAGGCATGACACTTGTATGGCGCAAGAGAAAGAAGAGGGAGAGAGGGAAAGGAAGCTATGGAGGTGTAGAATTGATAAAAAGAAATAAATCTCCATTCCATTTAACCTAATCTATCTACGGAGGAAACAAAGGGTATTTAATTTTCTATTGGGGAGATGGATAGAAAATTACGGTTAAATGAACGATTCAAAATAAAGTAAAATAATGATATTTTCTTTCTTAATCAATGATTTCTTTTACCATGTATAATATATTTTTATGCAGTAGCATGATTTTGTTACCTACAACTTATGAAAGTTGAGACCTTATGGGTGAGCAGTTGCAAGTGGATTGTACCATAGTTCAAAAACTCAGCGAGTCACTCGAGTAACTCAGCCAAGTTACTCTATTCGACTGAATTTCGAGCTGAGTCGCCTCAAAACTTGAAGAAGGCACTATTTGCCGAGTTGCTCAGGTGACACGGTCGAGTCGAGACGAGTTATTTCGACTCGCCGGACTAGGTCAAGTCACATAAGGGTATATTTATCATTATTTTAAACCTAAACTCAAACGTCACACTAATTTTGCATCATATTTTTTTGGGTCTATAAAGACAACCTACTATGGGTTCTATTAAACCTAGTTTATTGGTATGAGGCTGTAAAACCAGCATACTTAGAGTGCTTTTAACCCAGATTTTCAAGTTATTACATATAGATTCCGAGTTAGACCGAGTTAAGTTTTTTTTTTTTTTTTTTTCCGAGTTACTCAACCCAGTTAACTTTCGAGTCGAGTTTTCGGGTTTTTAATCTGCAGGCACCCTCGACTTTGCGATGCGATTCCACCACCACCTCCATCTCTGGCTCCTCTATTACCATGACCAATTAATCTTTATAACTGTAAACTTAAACCATGAGCAAATTTTCACAGCTAATAGGAATTATGTTTTTTCTGTTGCCTTACTTGGTCTAGTGACAAAACCAGTGTACCGAACAGAACTAGGTACGTATGCAAATGCAATGAGGGGTCAGATAATTTGTTGAATCTAACAGGCTTTATCTTGTTTTGAAGAATTTTAGATTCTTTCCCATTACATACTCAAACGAAAATTTACTAACGAACTAATGATACTGATTACACAGGAGCAATGACCTTTTGTTATACAAGTTGATCATATGCAACAGAGTTGGAAACTACCAATTGATGGTCCCACCTTTGATATCATTTATTATTTAGAACTATACTCGATTTGAGAATCATAACCATCCAATCTATTTGCTCTTTTCCTAAACTGTCTGTTCTTATGTCGTACCATCCAAGAGAATATGGTAGATAGTAGTTACAACCATCTAATCGTGTTAGTTTTCACCTAAGAGATCATGAAGTTGGAAAATATTGGATGGTTGGTCTTGGTTCCTCTCTTCATGTCGGCACAAAATAAAGTTACTCCCTATTAGTATTAGTAGATGCAGTTCTCTTTATTTATCATGTGGATCTTATTGTCTAGCACCAAAACTATGTTAACATATTATGTATACATCGTTAATTCAGATAATACCATATTTGTTTATATTTCGCATTTTTTGTTTACGAGCATTCTTTTTTTTCTCCAGGTTACATCGAAGCAGATTGTTTTGGCATGCGCTTTGGCCATCTCCGCCCCCTCCAAGTCCAAGTACTTCTGACTCGACGAAAAAATGGACTGCCTTGTAGAGAAATAGCATGTGTATGTAATAATTTCATTGATATAACTACAGAAATGAACCTCTGAGCTATTTTGTTCAGATAGCTTGAAAATTAAAAAATGCTTCTACTTATTAGTGATAGTTAATTCTATATTTTTGAATCACTTGATGTTTTCATGCCTTATTACTTTTGATATTCAGTTGTGGTGTTCTATCCAACGTTGGATAAATTCTAACTAAATGTTGGGAAAAAAAAGGTTGACATTTGGAACAAAGCAATGAAAGCTGAGGCCGAAAAGATGTAGAGATAAGTAGCTGCAATAAGAAAGGAAATTGGGCCATGTGTGTTAACAAGGTATACGATCTGAAGGCATCATGTCTCAGGTTAGTTAAAAATATTAGGATTTTTGTATGGCCATTGATTGCACATTTGGCTTCTATCTGATGCGGATGTCAGACCGTTAGATTTTATTTATGATGAAGATCCACCGTTGGATCACAACTTGAAGGACGATCGACCGTTGGATCGAGAGATGGCGATCGGAGGGCCGACGTCAGGCCATAGATGGGCATGGGCAGCCTTAGTGGCCGGCCCACCCCTTAGTTATTTAATTGTTTATTTTATCTACTTTGTTTTGCTTTGTTTTGTCCCTTATAGTTAGTTTATTATGAAAATACATAAATAAGGGTAGTTTGATATTTTTCTTTAAGTAAGTAGGGTTTTATGATTGTCTATAATACTCTCTTCAGAGATTAGAAATTTAGAGAAATTTTATGAATGTAAAATAAGAGTTTTTTTTGCTTTTAGAATCTCCTGTGATAGGAATGGTGTGATGTCATGGTGTGATGCCAATCTTGGAGTGATTCCAAGGTAATCCTCTTTTTTTTTTCTTATCTATCTCTCTCAAATCACTATTCATGGGTACTGTTCATGATTTACTCTTCACATCATATTCCCTATTGTTGTTGTTCCAGCAAATCTGGACCATCCTATTGCTGTTCCAGCAAATCTAAACACATCATATTGCTGTTCCAGCAGATTTGGACAAGCCCTCGTCCTATTCCAGCCCTGTCACAGTCAACCCAACCTTCTCCCATCACTGTCACAGCCCCACACTCCAACCCTAGCTGCTACCACACCATTCCTCAGCCTCTGCCATCATAGATGCACTCCCAGGCTGCTGTCTAGCCCTACCCTTTGACTGCTACAGCCACTGTTTTCAATCCCCACACCAGTCCAGCCCCATCCGTACCACTACAGACCCAGCCCTTGCTGTCCAGACTGTCCAACAGCCCATACACCCCACCCCCCTAATCGCTGCCACACCTGTTCCCAGTCAATGTGGCTGCTGTAGCCTGTAGCATTACCCAACCTTTCCCTATTGCTGTCCCAGGCCTATATAATCCATTGTTTACTGTTGTGGACCTTATTACCCATACCCTATTGCTGTTACAGCAATCCTACCACATCCCTATTGCATCCCCATCATTCTCATCATTCTTATCATCTTGAAACCCTAAAACAGTAATACCCTAGACCCTAACTCAATCCCAAACCATAAAATAACTTTACGTCAACCCTAACCCTAGATATTGAAGACTCTTGATTACTTTGCTGCTGGTTTTGTGATTTGCAATTCATCATTAATTGAAATCAGCCTCACATTCATATTTCATCCACAACCATCATTGAGCCTAAAGGACTTTTTTTTGAAACCCTCTAGCTGGACAAATAATCTCATTGAGTATTGGACTTTAACCCTAAGCTATTGGAAGTTCCTATTTCCAAAATCAAGTATAAAATTTATTACTACGGGATTGTGATTGACCTTTTACTAATTTTTTTTTTTTCCTTTCTTTATTATAATTGTGGAATCCTTAGTAATTTTATGATTTTCTTTATCACTGCAATTCAATTTTGATCTCTCAATCATATTATCCTAGGTTTATTGCATTCTCCTACATCAGCTTTGGTATCAAAGCTCAAGGTTAACTTAGGGTTTGTCTTTGTCTCTTGCATTTAGGTTTCAGGCTCATTAGCATCTCATGCATCACATATAGCCTTAGGACACCTTAGTTAGTGCATAGTTACAAAGTCGGGGTTCGGGAATAATTCAGCAAGGGTCAAGTACGGAAAAATTCAAAAAAATCGGGAAAATACGGGAAACTTGGGGAAAAAAAGGGAAAAAATTATAATTTTAAAAGTTAGTAACGATACTAATTAATATATCTAACAATTTCGTGAGATAATATACTAAAAGAATAACTATAATCAACAATAATAAGTTCATAACATCATTTTAACATCAAATTTATTCCATCAAGGCATTAAATTTCATTAAAACATCAATTATCAAGATTAAAAACAAGACTAAAATACATATATTAATAAAACCACTCATTTATATTCCTCAAAAGAGCATCAAAGTCGTCAATATCTGCATAATCTTCATTCCCAAAAAAATTCAAAATTATCCGTTTTTTTTTTTCGTATTATTCGTTTTAAACGTGGTTTTTTTCATATTATTCGTTTTAAACGGGTTTAAAACTATAATACGTGTTTTATTCAAAACATGGGTTTTAAACACTGTTTTCTACGACAGGGTATTAATGCGCGTTTTAAACGGGTTTTTTTCAAAAAAAAACGCAGTTTTTTGTGACTATGAGTTTATGCATGCCCACTCGTAGTGGGAAGAGTTACCAACCAAGCATGGACCCCACACCATTCACCAAGGTCTTAGAGTCCCTCAACAATCGTCTAGCCCGCATGGAGGCTAGTATGGAAACTCATAATACCAATATCCGATTAACTATCCTTAAGACTTCCCTTCATAATGACCAATATTTGGAGGAAGAAAAAAGGTCACATAATGTAGGTGTCGGTATAGGTAGAGACTGAGACTTAGGCCGTGGAAGATACCGAGATTACCATCGCCCTATCGAATATCAGGATCCATATGATCCGGATGATCGACATGTGAGATCCATCAAAACTAAGGCTCCGAGCTTTAATGGTCAACTCGACCCAAAGCCCTTTCTTGATTGGTTAGCAGACATGGACCACAACTTTGATTAGTATGAAATGTCTGAAGGTAGTAGAGTTAGGTTTGTCAAATGGAAAGTGGTGGGCCAAGCAAAACTCTACTAGATCAATGTTAAGCATGAATGAACGATCAGGTAAAGACCCCATTGTCCAGTAGCCTGAATGAAAGAGAAGTTCAAAGAGAAATATCTTCCTCTAACCTATCGTGAGAAACTCATGGGTCAGTTGCAATCCCTTTGGCAAAGCACTATGTCTGTCATTGATTACATTGCAAATTTGATGAATTTATGATGCATTGCAATGTAAGGGAGAACCCTCTAGTCACACTTTCTAGGCTCAAAATGGGCCTCCACTCAGAGTTCCAGAGAGAGCTTATCCCTCGTTATATCAACACCTTAGAGCATGCCTAACAACTGGTGCAAGAGCTAAACCGGTATCCGAAACTGTAATTTACTAGGCAAGTTGATTCTCACAATCTTGCCTGTAGGTCCATTCCCTCTGTGGAGCTACCATCAGCTCCTAAGTCCCTTGTGGAGCTACCACGAGCTCTCGAGTCCCTTGTGGAGCTTCCACCAATTCTTTAGTCCTTTGTGCAGCTTCCATCAACTTCTGAGTCCCCTGTGGAGCTACCATCAGCTCCTGAATCCCATGTGGAACCCCAAGCTCCTGAGTCCCTTGTGGAGCTTCCACCAGCTCTTAAAGTTCCTTATGGAGCTTCCACCAGCCCCTAAGTCCTTTGTGGAGATACCATAAGCTCTTGAGTCCCTCGTGGAGATTCCACCAGTCCCTGAGTCGTTTGTGGAGCTACCACTATCTATGGTGCCGTTGTTAAATCGTAATCGAATCGTAAAATCATTTTAGTACCGATTCGATTCAAATCGGGATTCAAATAGTTAATCATAAGATTCAATCCATTTTTTAAAAAATTGTTTAAAAAATGCAAAAAATTACTTAATAAATCAGGAAAATAGAATAATCTATTATCCAAAAAGTTTCATTCATATCTATTAATAAAAGAAAGTAATGAACATTTCATTACATACACAAAAAAACGCGCATGAACTTCATAAAACGAAAAAAAAAAAAAACAATTAAAAGACTTGTGCAATTAAGTATCAAAAAACTTGTACAATTAAAAAGACTAATAAAATAAACTATCAAGTTTTCCCCAAATCCAACTTCATCATCTTTCTTCTTCCTCCATCCTTTTTTTGTTTTTGTTTTACAACATGTCAACAACGGAGAGAAAACGCAATAGGTGTTTTGGCATGTCCGTAACAGGAGTTTTCTTGTTTCTTATCACTTCTTAAAATGCATAAAGTACCTTTAGAAAATCAAAAGAAAAAAATATATTTTTTTTTTAAGTGTTGGTCAGTAAAAGGGGTTTCGTGCTCAAATCACTTGAATCTTATGATTTCAATCGCAAATCATATTCAGAATCACAAATCAAATGGGATTTACCCAATTAAGATTTTCAACTCTTATTTGAATCGTTTTGCTTGAGATTCGAATCAAATAGTAGGATTTGAATCGCAAATTGCAAGGATTTAACAACCATGGCCAGTAGTCCTTGAATTTCAAGAGGTCTTCCCTGAAGATGTACCAAATGAGCTCTCACCTATGCGTGACATCCAACACGCACTAGATCCCATTATCATAGATCATCAAAGTGAGTCCACGGATTCATTTGCACAAGAAATTCATGGTTTGCATGATAAGATCGAAAAAAAAATTGCAATCACTAATGAAACTTATAAAATATTTGTTGATTCACATCATTACTGTAAAGATCTTCAAGTGGGAGATTATGTGATGACAATGGTATCACAGACCCGTAGTGCTGGACCACATAAGATCTTGAAGCGGGTTGGTCCTAATGGAAATGTGGTGGACTTTCCACCTGAAATGGGTACTGGCCCATTATTCAATGTGGAGGATCTTGTTCTTTTCAGAGGTCCAGTAGCATCACCTACTGACCCATATGATAGTCCACATGATGACCTTCCTGATGAGCTTAGTCCAGACTCACCCTTCACCACAGACCCACATCCCCCAGACCCGCCTCCCCCAGACCTACCTCCTCTTCGTGATGAACCCCATGTTGATCCTATTCCAGACTCACCTTTACCTTAGACCCACCTCCCCTTCGTGATGACCCCATGCTGATCCTATTCCAGACCTACCTCCTCTGCCATTGCCTCCTAGTCTAGACTCGTTCTTTTCTTCAAGTCCACTTCCAGTATTATTGTTTCCTTCATTTTCATTGTCTTTACTACTCATGCCTAGAAGTACAGAAGAGTTGGAGGATGTCTTGGAAGTTCACATGGTTTCCACTAGACATGAGAAACATCACAAATATCTCGCCAAGTGGAAAGACCTACCAGGACAGATCACATCAAAGACAGATTGTACTGACATTCACGATGGATCACGCGGGATGAGTTCCAGCGACTTCTTGGAGCCATACGACAGTTTTATTTCGCCGGTGGCGAAATCGTTTCAGCCGAGGAGAGCTAATGAGGACATCGGACCATTAGATTTTGTTTATAATGGAGATCCATAGTTGGATCACGACTTCGAGGACGATCGACCGTTCGATCGAGAGGTGGCAATCAGAGGACAGAGATCAGGCCATAGTGGCCGGCCCACCCCTTTAGCTATTTAGTTGTTTATTTTATCTAGTTTGTTTTTGCTAAGTTTTGTCTCTTGCAATTAGTTTATTATGTAAAAACATAATAAGGTTAGTTTGGTTTTTTTCTTTAAGTAAGTTTTTATGATTGTCTATAAATACTCTTTTTAGATATTAAAAATTTAGAGATTTTTTATGAATGAAATATGAGAGCTTTTTTGGCATTTAGAATCTCTTGTGATGAGAACGGTGTGATGTCATGGTGTGATGCCAATCCTGGAGTGATTCCAAGGTAATCCTCTCTATTTTCTTCTTCTCCATCTCTCAAATCGCTATTCACGGGTACGGTTCACGAGTTACTATTCATAGCATATTCCATATTGTTGTTCCAGCAGATCTGGACCATCCTATTCCTGTTCCAGCATATCTGAACACATCATATTGCAATTCCAGCAGATCTGGACAAGCCCTAGCCCTATTCCAGCCCTATCACAGTCACCCCAAACTTCTCCCATCACTGTCACAGCCCCAAACTCCAACCCTAGCTGCTGCCACACCATTCCCCAGCCTCAGCCATCATAGAAGCACTCCCAAGCTGATGTCCAGCACTACCCTTTGACTGTCACAGCCCCTGTTTCATTCCCCACACCAGTCGAGTCCCATCCGTACCAGTACAGACCCAACCCTTGCTGTCTGCCTGTCCAACAGCCCATACATTCTCCCCCCCCCCCCCCCCCCCTTATTGCTGCCGCACCTGTTCCCAGTCATTATGGCTGCTGTAGCATTCCCCAACCTTTCCCTATTGTTGTCCCAGGCCTATATAATCCATTGTTTACTGTTGTGGACCTTATTACCCATACCCTATTGCTGTTACAGCAATCCTACCCCATCCCTATTGCATCCCCATCATTCTCATCATCTTGAAACCCTAAAACAGTAATACCCTAGACCCTAAAACCATAAAACTACAACTTTACATCAACCTTAACCCTAGATATTGAAGACTCTTGATTACTTTACCACTGGTTTTGTGATTTGCAATTCATCATTAATTAGAATCAGCCTCTCACATTCATTTTTCATCCATAACCATCATTGAGCCTAAATGACTTTTTTTTTAAAACCCTCTAGCTGGACAAATAATCTCATTGAGTATTAGACTTTAACCCTATGCTATTGGAAGTTCCTACTTCCAAACGATCACTGAATCAAGTCTAAAATTCATTACTAAGGGATTGTGATTGACCTAGGTTGTTTACTAATTCCCTTTTGACTTTCTTTATTATAATTATGGAATCCTTAGTAATTTTAGGATTTTTTTCATTACTGCAATTCTATTTTGATCTTAAATTTATTGTATTGTCCTGCATCACTATCACTTATGTCATCTCTTGTACCTCAAAAGTACAAGAGAGTTTCCCGCAATCTCCAATTTCGTCAGAATATAGAGTGTGATTCTATATCTACAATTTGAGGCGGTCTTCATCTTCTCTTCTACGAACTTGATGACAACATATATTATTTTTGCAAATGTATACCGAATCAATCATTGAAATATTTTATCGTGCAATGCACGTACTAGTCTATAACAAAGATATGCACAGGCAAACCATCACATATTTGAGTTAAAATTAATTACCAAAATAATCACACACACACACAATATATATCTATATATATATCAATAACATTATATAAAAGCCATTTCAACCACTTTAAAATTTTCCGACAAAATATTTTTCCTTTTCTAAAAAGTCCTTCATCAATAACGTTTATATTTTTTGTACCCTTAAAACAACCACCGACCTCAATTGTTCCACTGCCTTCCTTCTTTATTTGCTGTAAAGTATTACCAATAGAACAGGCTTTACAGTAGCTCTTTTTAAAGTCATTGATACGTGCAATTATAAGGTTGTGGTACAACACCTCTCGAACAACTTTGATGGGCCTCATTCAGCTGTCGAAAATTCATTCGAACTGATATAGCATCTGTAGAACAACTACAATGGGTCCATTCTCTTCGCTTTCTCTACCAGTCTCTTCACTTTCTCTACCAGCCATTAAGAGCCCGTTTGCAATTGTTCTAATGGAATGATTTCGCGTTCCGGAAAGGAGCCGAGTAGGAGAAACACATTTGGTAAGGCTTATTTATTCGACCGAAGAGAGGAACGGAATGGAGCAGCCCAATTTTCACGGAACAGCACCAAACGCATGTGTCTTTTGTTCCCGATAAAAAGTAAGAAAGCAACTTTGACGAAAGAGGTTGGGCACTGGTGAAGGGAGTAGCAGGGAACAGCGAAGAGTGGTGAACCAAATCCAGTGATGATCAACGTCGATAACAGCTCTGGACAACGACGAGGTATTTTCTCTCTCTAAAAAATGGCTGTCAAGTTGAGATCTCTCTCTCTGAAAAATGGATGTGAGGTCGAGATCTTCATCAAATGGAAAATCTGCCGACGATGACGAGATCTTCATCTTCCAAATATGCCGATAACAAAGAGAGGTGGCAAGATCTTCATCTTCCAGATCTGAGATTTTTATTTTATTTTTTCCTTCCTTTAATTAGGTCATTACAACATGAGCCACAAAATACTTTTCCCTTGCTTTGATCCTAAGTTTCCTTTCTTTAATTGGGTTATTACAAAAGAGATCAAAGAGAGGAACAAAATCGTATCATTTTCTTTGTAGATTAATGAATGTTTTTTTTTTTGGTTCCTCTTTCTATTGAAAAATTGTTCTGGGTTCCTCTTCTAGATCTATGAATCATAATTTTATTTGTTCCTCCACCCAACTGATTATTTTCATCGTGAAAATTGGTGCTTTCTATTTCAAGATTATATCGAGTGTCTCTCTCCACAGAGATCTGAAATCTCACTACAAACAAACTGCAAACCATGGTCTGTTTGATTGAGAAATTATTTCTCAAAAGTGTTTTCATCTTGACTGCTTTGTACTGCATTTTTTTTCTTCTTGGTAGATTGGAATATCCTCCGAAGGCCTAAATGCACCAGGGTCTGAAAACTCCTTTTATTTGATGTGTTTTTGCTATGTTTCCTATTTTCTTACAAGTAGCTGGCTTCTTTGATATAGGAGGAAATAGAAACTACATCAAAAGTGGATTTTGAACATATAGCCTTATCTAGAATGGGGTCTTAGGATTTGCAATCTTATGAATCAACCCTTTCAATGGTCACATTAGGCATAGATTCTAAACACAAATGGCTAGCACACTAGATCCAATCCAAGTGCCTTCATCTAGGCCTCAACTACCCCTTGAGGAAGATTTGAAGAGAGAAATTGATGTTTTCCATATTGGTTCTTGTTTAATGTTCCAAAGTGTGTTTATTCAACCAAGAAAGTTTGGCATCAAGTTACTGTGAATAGGTAAAAATATCGTGTGTGGGGCCCACAATCATAAATGTATGATTCCAAATTATTTGTTATGTTATCTAAAAAGGGTGAGAGTAGGGATTGTGAGAGTATCATGATTATTCGCCTATTATTTGATCAATTTATAGTATACATAAGTGGTCCAATTTTTTTTCGTCATCCAAACAAAATTTTGTCGTTTTTGTTCCCCGGAAAAGATTCTGGCTATATGCCTCCAAATGAGTTATATGAACAGAGCCGTTCCAAAAAATCAGACTATTCCGTTCTCAGAATCAGTTTCTGATCCAGAATGATACCAAACGGGCCCTAACCGATAATCAATTTCGTCAACTGAGTTTGTTGCTCAGAATTCTCTAACCCCTAACTTTTCTATGGTTTTGGCTTCTTCTTCATTCAAAATCATATGGTTTTGTATGTTTGTAGTCAATCGTTTACCCCAACTGGATGACATGCAGAGCTGGAAATTTTGGTTATTACGGTTTTCAATTTCTATATTTTTTTTGTGTGGCTATTGGTAGTTTGTATTTGTGATTCGTTCGGTGTAAACTGATACTCTTGAAGAACCTGGATTTCTTGTTGCAGAGAAGAAATGTTCTTAGAGAGAATTTGTTGAGAAGTATCTGGATGGATCCTTGGCACCACATTGGCATTCTATGGAATCTTTTGGGAAGTAATCTTAATATAGATATTGGTAGCAATCAGTCGGCAACAGTATCTTAAGTCAGAACAGGGCAGGTTGGAGCTTCCCTCATCCGCATTGCTCATTGTTACAAGCGATTTGGGACTCTTCTCATCAGTTAAATCACCTCTCTTGATGAACCGGACATGATTATTTGGACTCCAGAGCAGAATGGTGTCTTCTATCTTCGTTCAGCTTGGGAGGTTATCAGAACAAAAAATCAGAGTATGAGCTGACATGCTATTGTGTGATCGTTACCAGGGGTTCCTAGATTCTCGTTTGTCTTATGGTTGGCAGCTAGGGGGGGCCTTTTGACCAAAGACAGAATGGTCAAGCACAGTATGCTCTCTCGATCTAAATGTATTCTTTGTCAAAACCACTCGGAAAATGAGGATCACCTATTCTTCAAATGTGATTACTGGCTTCAAGCCTGGAGGAGTATTCAGTCTATCAGTGGTATCAACTGTCCTCGTCCTGACTCTTGGGAGGGTGAATTGCATTGGATGGCGCATCATTGGAAAGGTAAAGCGCTCAGGGTACCGGTGTGGCGGTTTGCTCTGGCAGCAACAGTGTATCTCTTATGGCAAGAAAGGAATCTCAGGATATTTTAGAGCTCTTTCCTTCCTCCTCAGACCCTTGTCAAGAAAATTATTTCTAGTGTGCATCTTCGGTTTTCTAGAGAGAAAGTAGTCAAACCAATACCCAATCCAACAGAGACTTCTGCTTGGCCTGAGGCCCTTGTTCTTGCTTCTTTCCGGAGATCCATGATTGGGTTAAATGGCATCTGCCGGAAGCTGGTACAATCTGTTTAAACTCTCATATTACTGTTTCTAACCTCCGTGTTGGATGGGGTTGTCTTTTCCGAAACTGGAGAGGGGAAGCTTTGTTTTCTCAAGCTGGTGAATGCTCAGCCTACCATATAGATCAGATGGAATTAGAAGCAATTTGAAGGGGTCTTAGGAGTGCTCGAGACCGGGGGTTCTCTAGAATTTTGATTCAAACTGATGCAAGCAGACTATTAGTATCCTTACTAGCACTATGCAACGCCCTTGGAGATCTTTATCGATTCTTGGTGAAATCGATACTATTAGCAGAGATATGCTATCTGCCAATTGTATTTTTATTAAGCCTTCTGCTAATAGGGGGGCTATCTTTTTGGCTTCTCTTTGTACCCCTAGTCAGGATCTTCTCTGTATCCTGATCAGTTTGTTCCAGCCCTCTGCTCCTTTGTGGAGGCAGATGCTATCAGGCACGTAGCCCTTTCTGTGTAATTTTCTCTTCTGATTTTATTTATCTGGTTGGGGTATGCCTAACCCCATTTTCCCCCCTAAAAAAAAAACTTACTAACACATTACCCTTTTATACACTAAAAAATAAGGAGAATGATTATATTCTATTAGAAGATGAAAGAGTCTAAATTACTAAATTATTATGACTCTGCACAGGTGATCAGCCCCTTCTATACCACATAGAACTCTAAGATGCCAACCAACTTTGGAACCCAATCGATTAAAATACCAAAGACCGAACCCTTTGACTGGATTGTTTAACTTACTCTAGATAGACATTGACTCTTTAACCCCTATTAAATACATAACAAATCCACCTAACAATAAAATAAATGCATTCCTATGGACTTCATCTTCAGTCTATGAACTCAGATATGCTAGACCAAAATGAGTTTATCATTACCCAATGTATGCACCAGTGTTTTAAAAGGCGTGTAACTCGCCTTAGGGCGAGGCTTAAGGAAAATGTCTTGATGCTCAACCATAAAGCTTAAACCCCAGGAGGCTAATACTTCAAAGTGTGAGGCTCACATGAGCAGTTACCTAAGCACTTCAGTTTTCCAAAATGTTGTTGTGTCGACACTTGGACAAGACACGACATCCATGGCACAACACGACACAACACTCCTTGATACGTGCCTATACCATGTCATGGTGACGGCAATATTATGGTTAGTCATGTGGTGCTTCAAGTATATTGTGTCATTTTAAAAATACAATTGTTAGGAACGTGCCTATACCGTGCATGGTGACGGCAATATTATGTTTAGTCATGTGGTGCTTCAAGTATATTGTGTCATTTTAAAAATACAATTGTTAGGGACTTTTTGTGAAGTTTTGTTGCTTTTTCGAAAACATAGAAGAAATTTTACTAGAAGAGCAGCGGCAACAACAACGATTAATATGTATGTCTCTCTCTCTTGTCTTTCTTCTCTCTCTTGTTGCTGATTTTTACTCTCTATATGAGTATTTTTATAACTTAGGTATATATATTTTTTTTTAAAGTTGGGGACAGGTGATCCCCTCTCTTTCTATTATTATTATTATTATTATTATTATTATTTAAAATATTTGAATTACAAAATATATATAATTATATATTCATTTTAAAAATTTGTACATCCGTGCCACCGTATTAGAATTTTCAGAGCTTGTCGTGCCGAACACCTCTAGACACCTAGACACTTGGCACCCGTACCACGCGCCTACTACACATGAGACACACACCTCACGCCTTAAGGCTCGCTTTATGTCTATGGCGCGCACCTCATACATTAACTAAAATTAGAGTTCTAGCCACAACTGCGACTTAAATGTCCATTTTTTTTAATTTGTTATTTGTTTAAACTAATAACAAATAACACTATTTATTTCATATAAGACATTAAAAATGATGATGGTGATATTAGTTTCAACTAACACTTAATTTATTATGTTTAATGCATTTAGGCTTTTTAAACCCTTTGAATCTAATTTACACTATTTTCTTAGTAGTCATTGCAATGGAGTCACTGGCCTTCAATGTAGTTCATGACTTATTTGCAATTTTTTACTAAAATTCTAAATCCACCACACGAATTGATTATTGAATATCATCTTCAATATTTATATAAAAAAAAAAGTAAATCTAAATTTCAGTATTTGTTTGCCCTTCTTATCTTTATTTTTTTGATAGTTAATTTATATAGTATTTCCTATGTGTAGGCATGCACTCATATGCACACAAATATAAATATATATATATATATATATATATACTATAATCTTTTATTAAATTTTTTTCGTAAGTTTCCTTATATTTTATTTATTTGTTAAAATGCGAGAGCATGAAACTTTCTTGTAAGGCTTAAACCTCACGCCTCATCTCATGCTTTCACGTTTTAAAACGTTGTACTATGCACTCTTTAAAGTGAAGTGACATTAATTTGAACGAGTATCGGGATGATATTATGAAAACTTTGACCCAACTTGTGAATACTATAAAGGAAACAAATAATGTCAAATGGGTTTTTGTCCAGCATAAACCATATAAAGATATCATTAATCATATGAATGGTTGTTAAATCCTTGTGATTTGCAATTCAAATCCTACGATTTGAATCAAATTTCATGCAAGACTATTCAAATCGCATGTGAAAATCTTAATTGGGTTAATTTCAATTTACAATTTGTGATTCAATTCGTAAGATTCATCGATTCGAGGATGAAACCTTCATGTTGCGGGCCAATACTTTAAAAAAAAAAAAAAACTATTCTTTCAATTTTTTAAAGGTACTTTATGTCTTTTAAGAAGAAAGAAAAAACTGAAAAAAAAATCATGTTACGGACATACCAAAACTCTTAAGAGTTCTCTCTGTTGTTGTGAAGTGAGAAAAAATGAGAAACAAAAGAGATAAAAGGAGAAAGAAGAAAGAGGATGGAGTTGGAGAGTTAGACTCTGGGAGAACTCGATAGTTTTTTTCTTAGTCTTTTTAATTGTAGAAGTTTTTTGATACTTGATCTCATACAACATGATTATATGACTTTACTTTTGTTGATTTATCTTTAATGATATTGAGAGCTATGTTTTGTTTATGGAGTTCATTTGCTTTTGTATAGTGTATGCAATGACATGTCCATTACTTTCTTTTATCAATAGATATAAATGAAATCTTTTGGATAATTGATTATTCTATTTTTTTTATTATGTATGTTTTTGTAATTTTTTAACCATTTTTTTTTAAATGGATCGAATCTTACAATTTAGGATTTGAATCCCGATTTGAAACGAATCGGTCCTAAAACCGATTTTTCAATTTGATTGCGATTTAACAACCCCGATCATATGTTCTAATCTTTTCACGATAAGTAATACACTCATGGAAATAAAAATTGTTGAAACTGATATGAAACGGGCGATAAGTATAGGTAACGGTTGTCTGCTATACGATATTTATACTGATATGAAACGGGCGATATGTATCGTTTATTAGTTATTTATGTTTTAAATCATTGTGTAATTGTAATTATGTTTGCTACTTTGTTTTTGAATCGCTTCCCATGACTTTATATTGGGTTCCTATTACTCATTTGATTTTTAAAAAAAATTAATTTAATTTTTTATATTTTTTTTCTTAAAAAAGAAAGTTTTATATGTATCGTCTGAAACCGATACGTATAGGTTTTGGTTGGGACCGATACATCCTCCAAAACCGTATTTTTAATCCTTGAATACAACTTGGCTTATATTACAACTTCATTACAACATCTAAAATATAAATATTATTTTAGAGCTACATTTATATTTTAACATGTAAAATAAAATTGAACCATATAACAGATATTGTTATAACTAATTATGTGTACATATAACCTTAGTGGTGAAACCAACAAACAGTAATGACATGATTGTTTTTGTTGAAGCGCTAAGCACATGTTAATATCATTAAGCACTACGTTTTTGGAAGAAATCTTTTCTAGCATGTTAGCATAACATATTGTGCGTAAAATTTGTATGTAGACAGAAACCTGATGGTTACTGTAAAGTCACAGTTTGTCTTAGTCTTGTCCATCATGATGTTCATGCCCATGAAGATGAAGCTCAAGAGGTTCGACTGAAGAAAATTCCACCGTAAAGCTTCGCTCACGCTAGTAGGATGGTAAGTGACTTATATACCTAGTTTCCCATAGGTGAAATTGTCTTAGAGAATGTTAAACATACCTAGGTGGCTAGTGACATCATTTCTGGGAAGTTCAGGTGAAAAAGATGAGTTTTCAAAGATACCGTTCAAACGGTGCTAGTTACTGTTTTCAAAACATGCTTGTTACTGTTCCAAAACAATTTTCCCGAATGGTTAATCGTTCGAACGAAGAGACCATCGTTCGAATGATTACAGTAAATATTCTCTTCTGAGCATGTCCCGTAGCCAAGACCGTTTGAACGGTTAAGTGATCGTTCAAACGATGCAAAGACCATTTGAACAATGCATGCGTAAAGAGACTCCTAATTACACCAGATTTTGTTTTTTTGGCTCATTTATATATTCTAATATCCCCTAGAACGTATTAGGGTTTGTATGCAAGAGAGTTGAGACTACTCTGAGATATCTAGGGTTTCCCAATTCCTTTATGGTTGTTCCCCATTGATCTCCTCTCTTATGCTCTAGAATGCAAGTTTAATTCTTAAACTTCATACTTGCATCGGTTGATCTCCATTCTTCATGAGATCCATCTAGAGGTTTGTTAAACCTTCAAAGCTTGTTTATACTTAGTTGTGAGTGTTGGTTGGCGTGAGCCAAAGCCTTCAATGACAAAGATCATTTGATCATGAAAGGAAAGCTTTGAAAAGAAGTTGGCCGGTGAGGAACCGGAGCTGCTCTGGCAGAGATCAAACCTGCGGTTCTGTGGACTTCAAGGCGAAGATTTGTACCGAGGAACAGTGTGTCATGTCCGGTTGGGTAAGATCCGAGTTTTGTACTTTATAACTATTCTCATAGTAGATTTTGTGCTGGACAGGTCCCATAGTTTTTCCCGAAAGGGTTTCCACATAAAAGTCTAGATAGATCTATTAACCCCCCTCTAGGTTTAAGTGATCATTGAACAAACTATTGGACATCTTATAACTATCCAATTTCTCACTTGTTTTGCCACCCATTTTTAATTTAATTATCATATTACTATTCTTCAGAAATTTCCCTCAATTATTCCTAGTTATGGATAGCCAATGATACTTTTTGAAATATATTTCAGTTACGCATCCAGACTTCTGAGCCTGGATTTTTGTTTGACTCTGGAAGTGGGTTTGTGTTGTCTTCGTAAGTGGATTGGGGATTTCTTACTTTGGGTTTTAGGTATTTGATTGAAAATATCATTTAGAGGTTTTCTTCTCAGATTTCTTAAATTGTTTACTTTCTATTCTGTGATTTCTTCTCCGTCATTTTGCATCTAAGTTAGTGTTGAATTATTGTTTTAGGGGTCTAATTTCGTATATTTTGGGTAATGAGTTTAGTGGGTTTTAGGAGAGCTAACGTCTGAACTCATGACTCCAACCAGTCATCAAAAGCCTAGTGACAAAGTCGGGGTTCGTGAATAATTCGGCAGGGATCAAGTTCGAAAAATTCAGAAAATTTCAAAAACAAAATAAATTAATAATTATAAAAATATAAGGAACAATTTAATTAAAATATATTTTTTTAAAAGTAATTTTTTTGAATAATTCAGGAATTATTCGGGAATAATTCATAAAAGAACGCGAATAATTCACGAAAAACGCAAATAATTCGAAAAAACGCCTTTTTTTTAAAGTTGCGAATTAAAGGCTGAATCATTCGGCAGCTCCAAAATCCGCAAATAAAACGCGTTTTTTGTTACAATGATCCAGAGGGGCTAAAAATCAGATAAAACTGAATGGAAGGCATTTTACCACAACTATAAAGTTCCATTTCGCGCATCCGGATTCAGATAAGATAATATTTATAATTTGTTTACTCTTTCCTCTTTTTCGTAATCTGTCTGAGTATTCCAAATTTTGGTCTTCCCTACTTTTCAGCGCTTCATAGTATTTAGTTACATGATTCAGAAACAGAAGATATAGATAAATCAACAAAAACATTAAGTCGTATAATTTTTTTTTCTAACCTGTGCATACAGTACTTGTACTCCTGACTTCTAACGAAATCTTTCTCTCCTTCCTCCAGCTGAACATCCATATACAAATAACGCATAAACTAACAAAACTTTAAAATATAATGTAAGAAATTAAGAACCCTGACCAAGAAAGAGATTCAATCTCACCGGATCGCTTTCGTAGATTAATTCGTAACAACTAGGAGAGAGGCATCGCAAAGCACAATTCTCCTTCGCTATTATCGATGACTTGCATTGCCAACCCCACAATCCACTGGTATCGTTCAAATCAAAACGACCAATCATCAAAAGTTCACATATAGTTTTTCTCAAAAAAAAAAAAATTTAATAAATACTGATAAAATTTACCTCTCGATATCTGCATAACAAACGTTCCTCTTGTCTCTGATCTCAGAATCCTGAGTTATGTCAGATAAGAAAAGGGATGATGAAAAGAGAAAATCAGGAAGAAGATCGAAACCCTAGCTGGATCGAACATAGAGAAGAAGGTTTAAAGAAGAAGCTTACAGAGATCGGGCGAGGAGATTTCGCAAGGACTGTTAGAGCAAATGAACATATAAATCCGAAAAGAAGGCAATTGATGAATATGCATTTTAGATTTTTATGAGATTTAGCCATTTCATCAAATCAATCCAGTTACATGTGAAGAAATTAGTTAGAGAGATGAAAGATGTTTATAAGAACGAGTCGTAATCTTCTCCAGTTGTAACCGGTTTTGGCAGGTGGCCATGATTCCTTTTTTAAACACCCTTTTAGCTGTTGTTAAGGTTCACCCACCTATTGCCTATTGGTTTTTAGTTTTTAGGAAAAAAAAATTAATTTTTTTAAACCCTAGGAGGTAATGAATTTTAACCACGGTTAATAAATTATTTTATTATTTTTTCTAAAAACCAATGATAGATGAGTGAACCTAAGGGTGAGTGAATCTTAACCACAGTTAAAATGTGTCAAAAGGGACATGTGGCCACCTCGGAGAAAGCCAACTCAAACCAAAGGGGGAACCCGGGGGAGGGGAGGTGGTGTAGCCCGGCCGAAGAACAAAGTTGAAATGTAAACCGGAGATCTCGAGGTCGATTCCTAGGCTCCTCGAATATCGGTTGTATGGGGGTGGGGGCATTCCCTATGCATTTTTTTTTCTTTTTTTTTTGTCAATGCAACAACACCACAACCTATCCACATTTATAAATAAATAAAAGACGACAACAAACAAAGGAGGATGCTGCATTTAGGCCATTTTGGGAAGGAAAATAATCACATCTTCTGTCGCTGATGTGAGGAGGGTCCCCTTTTGTTCTCACGTGCCCCCCATTTAACTATGGTTAAGATTTATTCACGCAATGGATTTGCATGTTAGTAATAAAATTCATAGACTTTATGTGTTTAAACTCTATAAGTATGAAAAATCAGAGATGAGTTTGTTTTTTTACATATTAGTGACGAAATCTCTAAATTTTATCATTTTGATATTCTAATAATAAATTATATTTTCTTGTTTTTGTATGAGGGAGCCAGCAGCACACACCTGTCGAGTTTTAGACCAACAGGAGGGAGCTAGGCAACCTTAAGATTTTTCTTTTCATTACCCAACACTTTCTATAGGCATGTATATATATTGTTGTTATTACATTTTAGGTATGTATTATGATTAGATGAATTTTTTTGTGTTTTATCATAATCAATATATATTGCTTACAAGTACAAAATTGTCTGAATAATTTGAATTTTTTAATATTTCTAACAGGTACCAAAAAAATATTTTTTTTTAATTCAGAACTATCAGCGGCGGTTTAGAACCGTCTCTATGGGTAATATTGATAATATTATTTATTCGGTACAGTGGCAGTTTCTAACTGCCGTTATATATATGATATGTAGCGGCGGTTTGGAATCGCTTCTAATAGATAATATTTGTTGCCCAGATTTTGGACCCTAGAGGGGGGTGAATAGCGTTTATGGCAATTAAAAATTTAAGCTAAGTGATTTTTGCGGAATTAAAAATTAATCAATATTGCTACCAACAACTAATTAAGCAAAGATAGATAGAGTTAGAGATACCAGACACGCGAAATGATATTGGGATTTAGCAACTTACCTACGTCCCCGCCTTTAAGCTTCTTGCTTTAAGGATTTTCACGATTCCAATAATCGCACTCTTCTTTATGGGCAAAGAGCAAGTCTTTACAATCCTTTTGCAGGTTCCAGAATAACCTTTTACAATCATTTTAACAGGCTAATGAATAACCTCTTCATGATAAACTTTATTTTGTGTACAAGAAGACACTCTTTTCAAATGGTGCAAGAATCCTTGATTTTTGACTTTCAACTTTTACAAAAATTGAGTGGATTAAAAATCTGAATTTGAAAGCTCCAAATTGAGCTAGATGAGAATGGAAAACAAAGTTTATAATCTCTTAAGATTGATTGGAATTAAATGCTCAAATAGATAATAATTGAGATTCAAAGAATTTAATGCAAAACCAGAGTATTGATTTTTTGAAGGTTGTGAGTGATAAATAATCAATTGAATAGTGTTAGAATCTCTTAGTTAAATTATTTTGTTCATAAATCATCTCTATTTGTAGTTAAGCAATCAATATGTTCATTGGGGATAGCATTTAATGCGGACCAGCTATTGAAAACTAACTGTTACACGATTTTCCTGCAAGCACTCGTCGACGAGTGAGAGAAAATCAAGCTGGAGTCTTCAACGAGTGGGAACATAAGCTATTGCCTCATTTCTATTCTTTCACTCGTTGACGAGTCTATTGAATTTTTTCAGTAAACTCATCATACTGAGACCAAAAAGATGAGAATCATGTTAGGACCCTTAGGCGTTCAAATTAACATTATTTTAATCATTTTTAGGGTCTTAGATTGATGTCCAAATTATACTAGGTCTCCTAGGGTCTATCTAGGTTAACTTTGAGCAATTATTTTCTAATGTTTTGAGGACTTTTACAAGGTCCTAAACATTTTTAACTAATACACTAGTCTTCATTGAGTGATGATCTACTTTCTTCATTTGTGGGGCTTTTCTCTTGATGGATCTTTATGCATTGTCTTTAACTCTTGAAGCTTTTTCCTGTGGAGGACTAGTACTTGAACTTTGACCTTCATAGCCTTGAATGGTTGAACACTTCAATCCTTCATGTCTTGAAAGATAATCTTAATACTTTGAAATTTCACATTCTAAATAAAAGAATTAGTATCATAAAGTTCATTCAATTATTGTGTTATCATTGAAACTATTAAGAGTACTCAGAGTTGTAACATTGAGGCTAGCAATATTGATATTATTATTTATTTAGTAACAACAATGGTTTTTTAACCGCCGTTATATATGTGATATATAGCGCCAGTTAGGAACCATCGTGATAGTCATATGTTAATTGACATAATTGTTCTTAATTAACCATCGTTAATTGGTCTAGTAACCTTCCACTGAACGGTACCGATACAATTGTGGTTTGTTAAATCTTCGTTAGTACCGCCGCGAAAGACTCCCCGACAAGCTATCCAAACCATCATTATATAATTTAACGATGGTTTAGGTGCCTTTGGCAATGGTTTTGAACTGCCGCTAAAAGTCTTGAATTTTATAGTGTGGAAGAGGAGTAAGCTCCCAAGTATTATTTTTATCAATTACATGAATTTTCTCGTTTGTACCTCATACCCACCTATCATCACAAACAAAATCCCATACGCATTGGAGTACAATCTACAAATATAAAAAAATCCACAATGTATTCTTCATCAAAAATAATATCATCATCGGTCACGACATAGTCTTGTAATTGAGCGGGCATGACACAATGACGTTAAGGACAACTGGATGGCTATCCATGAGCTGTCGACTCAACTAGTTGAATCAAATTAGGCTACACATTTTGTTCTTCCACCTTCTTTTCATCATTATTATCTAATCTCAATGCCTTTTTCTCCCTCAGGTACAATTTCAAACTCCATGTTCATCAAAAATAACATTGCGACTAACAATTATCTTTTCACTTTCTGGATTGTACAATTTGTAACTTTTTGTCATATTATTGTACCCAATAAAAATGTTTTTTTTTAAACTTTTATCAAGGTTCTTTCTAATTTCATTTGACACGTGTGCATATGCAATGCACCGAAACACCCTAAGATGTCCCACTCTGGGCATTTGACCACTCCATGCTTCTTGCGGAGTTTAGTTATAAACACTTTTGGTTGGACACCTGTTCAACACATAAATAGAACATGCAACGACTTATAGCCAAAAATATTTTGGTAAATGTTTTGACTTTAATATGCATCTAACCATATTCATAATTGTTATATTTTTTGTCACGCCTCAAAACCCCACCTAGGAGGATGTGAGATCTTGGCACGTGACTCACTTAATAATCATCCTATTAGAAGCAAATAAGGCACAAAAATATAGACCTAAAATTTTTTCTTCAATTAAATCATCAACTAAAACTCTAATCCCATAATATAACTGAAAGATAATAAATCTTGGTCACCCATCCGGACCATAAACATGACAGACTAACTAATATGTGTCTCTATCAATTAAATTAAAGTCTTCCAGAATTTAATGAACCATAAAACCATTTCAATAATAGGGTCATCAATCAAGGTCCCTTTCTTCCTCAGGATAGTCACCTTCGGGTTCTTCAATATACTCCTCTTCTTCCCACGGTCCGGGAGCACAAATGTCGAAGCCTGAACCTGAACCTGCCGACAACAAAAGTCATCGGCTGAGTAACGAGTTACTCCGCGTATATAACAAAACATAATAACCAATATAAAGAATAACATTTACATGTATTTCATCACTTCACACATTAACTTACATATAAAATCAGAGTGCGGAAGTTACACATTCACATTATGCTAATTTTTTATTATTATTTTTTTTTCTTCTTTCTTTTCTTACTTTCTCACTTTTCTTTCTTTTATTACTTTTCATATTTCATACGTTATCATCACACCAATTCTCATTCACATGCATTTGTAATAACTTAAAATACCGTTTTACCGTATAAGAAAAGGGGTTACTATACTTTACAATTATCGAGATACCACCCTTCGTACATTATCCGATACGGACGACTTAGTACATTTTCCGGTACGACGGCTTACTTACTTTGGCATATATCTCGCCCTTTCTAATGGTATCCGATGGTGCACGACACAACATGCATTATCGTTTTCGTGTGTCCTTCTTTCTTACTTACTTACTTTTTTTACTTTACTTTTGATCTCACTTATATCTCGTTACTGTCTTTAATTTTTTTTCTTACATTTACAGATTCTTTCATTCGTGAGTGCACAATGATATATCTCTTGTTTAAATTGCACCTAAGACTAACCGTCAAGGGCCATAGGACATCTCATCATAGCGTCTCATACCATTATGTTAACTAGGCCTAGGCAAGCTTGACTTTCGTCAGAGGCTCGTTTACCCAATGATACATCATGTATTAAAAAGAATAACAGAGATACACAACTTCTCGCATTTCCTATAATTCGGCAAAACAACATCACAGTATTTATAATCACGATTTAATTTAAATGTCCAAATCTCTTTTTTTTTTTGTCTAAACCAGATCAATATCCTAATTATACCACCTTTAATTAATAATAATTCTCATAAATTTTTAAGCATAACATCACTCACATATTATTAAAATACCACAATTTAATTATTCATTCAATTTTATCCATCATCACATTCTCCTCATGAATCCATATACTTCCATTAATATTCCCAATCCCCATGTTGAATCATAAATAAATCATACATAAATCTTCAAAATCTAACATGATAATTCACTAATAACAAAACAATATCATCAATTATTTCTTCACATCCTATTTTAACATTCGATGAATAAACCATTAAATAAATTATAAAGCGAGATATTCAAGGGGTTCTTCACATCCTATTTTAACATTCAATGAATAAACCATCAAATAAATTATAAAACAAGATATTTAAGGGGTTCTTCACATCCTATTTTAATTATCAAATAAATTATAAAACGATATATTCAAGAGGTTCTTCACATCCTACTTAACAGATCCATCAACAATCATATAGGAATAGGCTATAGTTCTTCACATTCTACATATTCTTGCATATTTACCTAGATTCAGTCCTTTTTATTCATCATTTAACTTAGCTATTCAAAATATTGGGTATTAGATCTGTTATTTACCTCACTTGATCGTATCTTTACGATCTATTTTGCTTGCGAATGGGTTCTACCTTGATCTTCACACCTCTTTTCCCTATTTCTGGCCGGATCTTTGAACCCTTACCGTTCCTCTCTTTTTGATCTCTCAAAAACTCTCATTTTTCTCTCTTTTAGGTTTTAGAAGGTCTTGGAAAACCCTCCCCACGAGTATAAAGGGGTATTTATACCTTGGGAGCCCTAGAGACTCAAAAAAACCACGAAAACGCGTAAGTTCACCGCCCAACCGGCATTTCGGGCGATCGACCGCCGGCGGTGGGCGATTGATCGCCGGCGCCCTTTTTTTTTTTTTAATTTAATTTAATTTTTTAACTCTTTTACTACTTTTTCCTTATCTTCCTTCTCATGAAGTTTGACCTCAAAACGAGTTAAATTAAACGTTTTATTTGGGTTTTAAAATCGATGTTTTTCATGTTAAATTTACAAGCATAATCACACTGAATTTAAACACATGTTTTCATAGCATTTAATAAACATCACAAATATCAAACGAATTAAATTGGGGTTCCTACATTTTTCCTTTCAGCTTCCCCATGTTTGTACCTGGCAGTCAACTGGTGTTTAATACCACGTTTCTCATAAAACAATCACAAAAAATATATTTACCACCCCTATCAGTCTTCAACACCTCAATTTGAAACCCACTTTACTTTTCAACATATATAAGCGTTGAAATTTTTAAAAATATTGCATGCTTATGATTTTTGCTTCAAAAAATAAACCCACACTTTTTATACTAAAATCATCAATAGAAATCAAGAAATATCAGTTACCATTATTTGAAGCAACCTCAAACGGTCCACATAAATTTGAATGAACCAATTCCAACGGCTTTGTGGCTTTCCAATATTTCCCTGTATGAAAGACATCTCACATTCCTCATTAGAGTACTGAACCAAATCCTCAAGGTCCAAAGGATTTTCTCCATAACTTGTAGATCTATCATCCTCTCCCCATTAGCCTTCAAGTTATGGAGAAAATCCTTGAAAATTAGAGATAGTTTATGATTTCTTCATCTGAAGAAGCTCAAACTGTTTTCGTAAGGTTTGCAACCTCACATTCCTCACCTTCTTAACTCCTTTGTGAGAGTTTCCTAAAATGTCCCAAGAATGTTTCGCTGATGTTGCATTGGCTATGTTTTCAGAAACTTCTTCGTCCACCGATTGAAAGACAAAAAATTGTGGGTTGTGATCTTTCTTCTCCCTAGACCCATCTTTCTATGTTTGAGTTAAATTTGCTTGATCCAAATGTTCCACGTATCCTTGATCAACAACTTCTCAAATCTCCTGATATTCAAATAAGACCTGCGTCTGGATCCTCCAGTTCTCGAAGTTTTTCACTTGTGGTTGAAATGATCCATTCCCTGTTGCCATATTTCTGATGCCAATTGATAGACTCAAAATATACAGGCACAAGCAATTCTCAAGGCAACAAAAGAGAAGACGAATAATATTAAAATCAATTAATTGTGAAAAGAATAAAACAAATTAATGCTTTTATTACAAGTCACGCTCAAATCCTTATTTTGGATGTTTTAACTTATAACAATAATTTTTACTATTATAATGCGAGAGCCAGGCATAGCCTGGTTTTTTTGAAATTCCCAATATACCCTCATATAAAATAAAACTTTGATTTAATGTTTTATTTTAATTCCCAAACTACCCCTTGCTCATCCATCTATTTTAATAATAGAATCACAGCCAATCGTGATTGAACTCGGGGAGAGTTCAATCACACCTGTGGGTTAGTTAATGTGTCTCTTTTAACTCCTATTAACCGTGGTTAACTCCTTCCCCTTGCTCTTGATGCACGTGCCACCCGCTAGTACCTTAAATAGAGCTACATCCTACAATTGTTATTCAATGTAAATAAACAACTAAATAAATAATCTACTCCTAATAGGAAACCAACTCTTAGTTTAGATATTTCCAACAAAGCTCTGATACCAATTGTAGTGTAGAAATGCGATTATGAGAATCAGCGACAATGTAAATTAATGCCAAGAGAAAGCTGATAATAGAGAAGATAGAACACCACGCAAAATAAGATATACATGGTTTACCAACCAATGGCTACATCCACGATCGAAAATGATTCGAGAAACCTTCACTATAATGGATAAGATTACAAAAGAAGAGAACAAAAAAAAAAAAAAAAACCAAAGGCGACACAAATTTTTTTTTGTTTGTTTTTACTGAACAAACCCTAGATCGACTATAAACTTATATAGATGATAAAAATCTATTCGGAAACAAAGTCTTATTCAAAATAGGATTTTCCAGAAAGAATAAATCTAATTTGCTGTTTCTCATTCAAGCCAACCCAAACTCGCTCATGTGAGTTAGTTGCATGTTTGTATTGAATCGTTCAGTGAGAACCCCACAACTACTGTAATTCCACATTTGCTCCAGTGAACACATTCTCTCTTGAACGAGATTCCCCAAAAAATAAAAAAAAGGAATTAAATTCAAGGCAAAATTCAATACTCTATTCAAAATTAATTACAAGAATCAATTTTTTTGAAATTTAATTAATTATGTTTCAAAATGAGAGAACCACTAGAATGCCAAACCAGATGGCTCCCCAAGTGATCCATGAAATATGCCTTGTGATAAGGGACACGTGGAATCGATAATAATAATACATTCCTAAGTAATTCTTAAAAGGAAAATAATCACCATTTTAATTATGGTTAAGATTCATTAATTCTCAGGAATAAAGCATATAACCTTAGTTTTTAGGAAAAAAATTAACTATTGAGTTAAGAGTTTTTTTTGGTTGAACAGCCATTCATCTTCTTCTTTACTATTATAATGGGAAAGGCAGACGTAGCCTGATTTTTCCGAAATTCCCAAACTACCCTTATATAAAACCAAACTTTGATTTAATGTTTTACTTTAATTCCCAAACTATCCCTCGCTTATCTATCAATTTAAAGAATAAAATCACAGCCAATCGTGATTGAACTCGGGGAGAGTTCAATCGCACCTGCGGGTTAACGCACGTCCCTTTTAACTCCTATTAACCGTGGTTAACTCCTTCCACCTGGCTCTCACGTGCATCGCACACACCGGTTAGGTTCGTAAAGGCTTGTCCAGTCCTCGGACAACGGATTAAATAGCGTATTGGTCCTCTCTCGATCATTTATAAGAACTAAGAAGCCGACTATCAAATCCCCCATTTCGTTTGAAACTGCAACTAGGTTTAGCAACGGTCGGAAAACTAGAGGATGGATACCGATATCTTAGAGGAGCTTCTAAATGTAGAAATGGAGCTCCATGAAGTCCAAGGTATGAGCAATTCGCCTCTATAATCGCTTTTAAATTTGGTTTGAAACTTCATAATCACGTCATAGATACATCATACTTTCAATCTCATTGCGTTCTCTGGTAATGTTGGTCCAAGTGTTTTAGATATTTGCTTAAAATCATCCTCTTTTTTCCGATTGTAATGAATTTTTTTATTTATTTTTACATGATTTGTGCAAGGATTACGAATAACTGTTCAGTTTTAGACTTTTAAGCTCCGTTTGTTTCGATGTAAAATAGGGGAAAACAAATGAATTTCATGGAAAATATCTATTGTCTTAAAGAAATTATGTGCAAAAAATGATATTTTCCATGAAATTCATTTGTTTTCCCCTATTTTACATCAAAACAAACGGAACATTAGTGTAAGGAAACTGAATCAAAATCTTCTATTTTGATCAGGATGTTCTAAAATTAAGCACAATATCAAGGTATCCTTGCCGGATATTTGTTACGATCAATGACCTCTAAATGGGAGTCATCATAGCTCAAAATTAGCAACCGGGTGATCCCCTTCATTTGAAAAATGAGCATTGTATCCCCCTTTATTTTTACATTGTTGCCATTAGCTTTCCCAACTAGTCGATAGAATGATTAGGATCATCTGATTGGCTGATTTCTGGCGGAGATAATCTGTTATGTGGGGCCAGTCGATTATATGGTCCCATGACATCCCACCTGGTATTTCAATACCAAACATTCAATGTGATCCTGTTCATGTTTTCAATCTCTAGCTGGTTGAAGTATTCATATGTTGCCCACAAGTAATTACCTGACATCTTTTTTTTTGTGTTATGGAATTTTAATGTTGAGATCATTATATGGTTAATGAATCATATGGAGGTTCTTACCCCCAAAAAAGAAGAAAAAAAGAATCATATGAAGGTCCCAGAGACAAAAATATTAATTTCCAGGATCTTAATGGTAGACTATATGATGTCGTCTATTTCATTCTCCAGACCAGATAAAGATATTGCTTGATCGGCAAGAGAAGTTGTATGAGAGGCAATGTGAACTGAAGACCCTGTTGGAAGGATGTCAAGCATCTGGAAGCCCAGCCAATGGCGGGGCTTCACTTGCTGTGGAGAACTGGTCAATGCCATTTGAGTGGGATTCTCGAGCTGACGATATTAGGTTCAATGTTTTTGGCATATCTACATATCGTGCAAATCAGCGGGAGGTCAGTGCCCTCTCACTTCATCTTCTATTTTTAATCCATTTTTGTTCCTTCTTGGTTTATATGGACATTCTCTTTGTGAGGAATCTGCATCTCTTCCCTTGACATGGGAATGAGCCAACTCCAAAAATTTTCTGCAAAGAAAACACACATACTTTATCAAGATAGTAAAGGTTACAAGCAATGCTTTCAAAATAAAAAAACTAACAATAAAATTGTGAAAAAGTAAATTTGAGAGGAATCGCAGATCGATTTGTAAACTGCAGAATTTGAATAAGTTGTTTTCCAAATCGAGAAAATATGAAGTATCAAAATGAAAAGAAATATCCAAAAATCTTCCTTCATCCATCTTATAACATTATTCTTTGTCCATGAAATCATCAAAGAGCATATTATACCAGAAATTTAGGCTAATTTAGTATGCAAACTAAGAACCTAATTTATCATATCGATTTAAACTTCTCAAGTAATCTTATCACTAACTCTATGACTTCAAGTTTTTAGAAGTATACAATTCATCTCGTCTACTCATAGTTCCAACATCTTAAGAAATCAAAACAAACTTGTAACTCCATCAATTCGCGATGTTGTTACTAACTTACCATCAACAATTTTTTCAATTATTCTCTTGGTGATCTTAATTTCGTTCCATTCTTTTTCCTTCTTTACATATATGTAAGTACTTTATATTTTTCCTTATTGTTCATGTAATCTTTTTGAAGTAGGATTAGATTGACCTTTTTAGGTGCATAGTTACCAAGTACGGGTATAATACAACAATGATTCATTCGGGAAGCACGGGCGTTATACGGCCAAAGTATGGAAAAATTAAAAATCTTTAGTAATTATAAATAAATAAATTAACTAATAACAATCATTCAATACGGGATATGCATTTAACATGGTAAAGTATGACAAACATACACGTATTAAATGGGTATTATATGGAAATACGCGTATAATACACAACATGAATGTGGGTGTTTGGTAACTATGTTTGGGTGCTGTAGGTTTATAAGGCATCTCTCAAATTTCCTCTTCAAGAACCAAGGCATCTCTCTAGTAATGTCTGTGTTAAACAATTGCCAACTCTCTTATGAAATCTTAAGACTTTGTGGAGAGGGGTCGGCGAAAGTTGCACCGGGTCAAATGATTATCCATCGTAGGTCGTTGTTGGCTAATAAGTTCACAAATAAGTCCTAAACGCAAGTTGTTGGGTTCGTGTAAGGTGTTTCCTCTGCATCTATGGATTTATTCTTTCTTTAAAACTATTGACAAACAATGTGGAGGCTTGGACATGGTGGACCAGAAACCCCTAAGAAGGTCAAAATCATGAGAAATCTAAGTTGTAGATATTATCATCAAGAAGGAATTTGTAGGGGGTTAGAGATTAGCTAATAGATGATTCATGTGTTTAACTAAGGAGGAATTTTGTAGATCATCTGTTATTGCATTGCCCTGGTTTAGAACATTTGGAGCCATTTCCTAGCCTGATAGGGGGTTCAATACTTAAACGGGTCTTCCTTCTTAGCTCCAAGGACTTAATCTCCAGTTGGTTCCTGAGAAACGTGGATGTCGTGTTGACTGTGGTATGGAGATTGCTTCCGAGAGCTATTAGTTGGGGTATCTATAAGGAGATGAACAACCGGTGTTTGCTACATCCATCAAAATAGTGAAAATCTGTGTAGATATTTAAATTTCTTTTGTTTTCTGGTGCTCGGTCTGTCACGCCCCAAAACGCAAGCTCCCGAGTCTCAGGGTGTGAGTTCTCATTTAATATATTAGCGCTCATATTATATCAATTTAATCATTCTTTATAACACCATGATAAAGATTTGAACTCCCAGACTCACCTGTATAATATGATTCAACAAAGCAACTATCTACAAATTTACAATCGACTATTTAAATCAAAATTCTCATCTACAAATTTACAATCGACTATTTAAATCAAAATTCTCATCACTTTCAACCTAAGGCATACCTTTGTTGATATCTTCTTTTTCACTTATATCTACATCTATCTCCCTTCGTTTGTTCACTTTGCAAGATTAATATAGGGTTGGGTGAGCTGGACAACTCAATAAGTAATTCTCATGTGTGCAGGATTCAATGAACTTAAAAGAAATGCAGCAGAAAAAGATATACTATTCGCAATATAATAGACGAATTATTATATGCTCATTTTCAACTCAATATATAATAGTTTTTCAAATCTATGCATGAGATCATATAAATCATTTTGCTGAAAATCATGAATTTAAGTCGTTCATAAATACAAAACTTCATTTAGAATCATATGTCCAAGTATCAACGAGTCCCAAAACAATTTTCGAAAAACTCAGGATATCAATAACTCACAAAATAACTGAATCTATCCAGATTACTATATACATACGTCGGTACCAAATACCAGAGTGCTATCCTATACTGACTCACGTATTTTTCACTGATCTTATCAGTACAGTCGTCTATAAGAGATCACGGTAGAATGATCCTCTTAAAGGCTCTCTCGAAATGGGACAAAACTGAATTGGTACATCGGCTCTATCCAATCGTTCCAACACAGCCGCCTGGGACCACTCTAATACGCCGGGGTCTATCGGACGTCCCGTATTATGGTCAGATCCTTAGGCTCTCTCGGAATACAATGTGAGAATGTAATATCCACAAGGGTTATTCACCAGCTGGTATAATCATAAACTGACTACCAAATCCATGGATCGTCAGAGTGGTATTCTTTCTTTTAAATATCATGTGACTACCAAATCCATGGATCATCAGTGATATTCATCAAACTCAAAATCATACTTTTAGATATAAACTGACAACCAAATCCATGGATCATCAGTGATATTTATGAAACTCAAAATCATATCATAGCGTCAAATTCCATAAACATAAATTGTGTCAAATTCCAGAATCACATCACCCGGGGTATTTATTTCTAAATCTATTACAAATCAAGGCTATAATTCATAGATATCAAATTTCACATAAACTCATCATTTTAATTTGAAATAGGTGAATATGTATGCTTAATCATAATTTAAATGCATTATAGAAAGTCACTAGAATCTGAAATTTTCTCAAAATCCATGCTTATCTCGAAAATTTAAATTGAACTATATAACATCTCTTGAAACCTTTAAATGAATCATATAACAAATTTGAGATAATTAAACACGTAATACAAATTTCAGATTATTAAACATGTTAATAATAGGAAAAAAAAAAAAACTATACATTAAATAAAAAACATATGAGTTGTGAAGAAGATAATTCTCTTCTTTTCCCTTCCATTTTCTTATTCCCTTTCCTTTTTCCTTTTCCTTTTCCTTCCTTTCCCTTCTCTCTCCTTGTTTCTCTTTCCTTCTTCCTTATCTCTCGTAGCTTACTGGACTGTGGTACTGTTGCTACTGTGAGAACAACAGTAACTTTACTGTTAGAGTTCTCCAAAACGTACAAGGCTTCTCTGACATAATTATATAATATATATATATATATATATATATATTTTAAAAGACATCCATGTGTAAGTCGTTTTACAACCCAACACATAACATAATTCTATTTCTACTTATTACACTTTAGTCCTTCTACTTAATCTTTATTATACTTAAGTCCTTAAGCCCAAATTAGTTATAATTAACCTCCTTAATTACTATTTAGTGAATTAATTACTTACTAATTGTAATTATTAATACAAAAGTTAACCTTTATTATACTTCTTTAACTTACCTTAGTTACAAATTGATCTTCCCTCTTAACATTTATTATACTTAAGCCCTTAATCTCAAAATAAATTATAAATAACACCTTAATCACTGATTAATCAACTAATTACTCACTAATTATAATTAGTAATAAAAAAAAAATATTTTTTATCTCTCCAAACTCTTCTCTACATTTGTATGGTCATTTCTGTGATCAATATTGTGATCTGAAGTTTAAATTCTTAGGGTCTCTTAGGGTCACTCCTTCTACTATGTATATATAGTCTTAACTCATACATTTAATAAATTTAGATACTAATAACATATTATCTGGGGTACTATTAACACATTATCAGAAGTTGGGTCATTACACGGTCAGTTCGGACTGGAAAGAGATCAGGCTCCTCCTTTTTTCCTAATCATGGATGGAATATGTTGTCTCTTATGTGATCAATAGGGCTTAGTCGTCTCTGTTTTTGTTTAGGATTTTTCTTTTGTTCACTTGTTGGTGTACCTCTTGTTTTTTTTATATTATATATTTGATTTACCCATAACAAAAAAAGTTGGAGGCCTCAAGAAGATTTCACCATACCAGATGGACCCATGTCCTTCTCAACTACAAAGTGCCCTACATTGTAAAGGAAAAGTCTCCAGCGGTGTACTCATCCTTAAGAAAATTGATGACAAAAGGAACTAACCTGGATCAAGTCAAGAAATACTACACTTAGGGAAATGAGAAAAGCAAAAGTGTAAACTGCGAATGGCTCAAATTTTTTTTGAATGGTATTCATTGTACGGATTCGTTCCTGCTGAGTCTAAAAACTGCAGATGATAAAGTCAGTAGATGGCCCCCCAACTTTTAATAAAAAAATTATATTTGCACTAAAATTCTTGATCTTTTTGAGAGGTTGAGTGTATGATAATCGAGACAAATGTCTTAACCATTACAAGTCATTAGTAATGATGGTACTTGAGAAATAAAAATTATCAACAAAAAAGCATGATTTGGAAGAGCACTACAAAAATCCGAAAGGGTTTTGTGAGTAAAAGAATCATCGTCATAGCAAGTTACAAAATTTCAGGTTCATTTGAAAAGCGGAAACGACAAGTGTAAAACCAGACCTAGTGAAAATCCCTCCCGGGAGGCAAAAAAGGAACTAACAAAGAATCAAGAAAGAAATGAAAATTAACAGGCAAATCCGAGTCGATCTTCCCGGCAAAGCTTCATGGTCAAGAGATCATCTCCACACCATTTAACTCTAGCAAACTAAATCAACTCTTGCACTGTTAATGCTTTGTTTCTTTGAGGCTGATTCAACCCATAATAAAGTCACGAGGGCAATATTTGACATTACCTCAAAAGGCCACTCTAGATTTGGACAATTTCTATCATGCAAAAGCAAAAAAAAATGTTAGTTTAGATTAGTCTCAAGCAGAGCTTAAAAACAGTCATTTTCAAAAGAATCAAACGACAGCCAATTTTACATAATTGTATAGCAAATTGGTGTAGGTTTGCGGGCATTGGAAGAGAAGAATATTAGGCCAATAGGTTCACAGACAACTCAAGCTAAGAAATCGTAACTCCCAATTTGAAGGGGTATATATTGGGCGTCGCTCTAATAACCCCTTACAACTCAAATTATGATTAGAACTAAGAAATAAAAAACTCTCAATATGAATCGTAGCTTGACTGGATCCTTGAGTTTCCTATTTCCTTCCGCAATTTAAAAAGCAAAGATAGAGCACTTAAAAGCCAGATTGCTGTTCAGTGTTGGGGCCAAAATTCCACACTGAATGTAGCCAACAAAGGAGGTTTTGCCTTGTTGGGCCTGATTGCATTGATGCCGAGGATTTAAAAAACGGTGTTGGGGATTGTATCGGTCCCAACCAAAACCAATACTATCGGTTCTAGATAATACATTTTTTTGGATAAATTAATAATTAAAAAAATGAGGCACTAGGGAGCCAAGGTCAAGTATAATTGTAGAAATGTAGAGTAGCCAATTAAATTACCAAATAAACATGATTTTCATAAAAAGAAAAGAGAAAACTTACCTGATTGAGCGATTCAAATGATGTTTTGAGGAAATGAAGAACTTGATGTTGAATTCTTCAATTCGTTGATTCAAATTCCAAATCAAGTTTTTAATCGCAAAAACTCAAGGAATTTGAGTTCTGAGGTGTAGAATAGGAAGAGAATGAGAGAAATATAAAAGTGATAAGTATTTATGGTTATACGGTAACCATATAAAAGGATAGCCTCAATCGAGTCTTACGTCTGAAACCGATACGCATAGGTAAGACTCGCCCACTACGTATCAGTTTCGGACGAGTTCTACAAATCATGCATTAATAACTTATCAGTATAAAAAACGTATAGGACCCCAACGAAACCAATAAGTATTGCCCGATACGTATCAGTTTTGGCGATTTTATAACCATGATTGATGTCACTTGGGTGTGGCTACGAGAGAGCACATAGTGGCTGCGATAGACTGTAGTTTTTCTTTTAATCGGTATACCATAGGATTGACATTTTTGGAATACTATCATGGATCTAATACAATTCCCTTACTATTCATCTCGAAAACATAGGTATGTCATTGCTCTTCATGCCCCACTTTTCGATGTTTAGAGCCATGATCTTCCTAATAAGATTTGACATATCTTAATCAGAAAAACATGCTATGTAGCCAGACACAAAAGTCTAGGGTGAGATGACGTAAAGAGGGAGATAACAGCACCAAATTCTTCCATAAGGTTGCCAATGCAAGAAAGAAATTCAATCACATATCCAGGTTAAAGGCGGGTGGATTTTGGTTTAATAGGGGAGAGAACATTAAGAGGGAGGTCCTTGGATTCTATGAAAATCTTTTTAAGGTAGCTTGGATTTGTCCATGGTTTATTCCTTATCTCTAAAATCTTTAGTGTCTTCTTCAGTGGAAGGAGAGAGGCAAAAAAAGATATATATATATATATATATATATATATATATATATGATGTGATCATTTATGGAGTGTTCAGCTGTTTCAGCATAGTTTATAGTCGACTTAATGTTGACGAAATCCTCGATTCGAACCCTCTAGTGCAGTTGCCATATGTTACAAAACAACATTTTTGTTCCAGATTGGCAGAAAACAGAATAGCTATCACATGTAATTAGTATAGTGGTAGAAGATGCAGAGCAGGTATTCTTAATCTCAGGAAACTTTTCTGATACATCTGTCTGTTATACTTTAAATTAAATCGATCTTCAGAGCATAGTTCCAATAGTACAGTTCAAGCTACAGCCTTCAACAAACCAACTGGTTAGGACCATTTAGGACTCATAGTTGGCTAATTCATGAATTAAATAACATGGGCCGTTTTAACGGATCGACTCATCAAGTTCCCATTGAAATGGGATCTTCACAAGGAAGGTGGTCTCACTCCCATTTCCTTCCTTCCGTAGTTGCAGTCTCATTGTACTCAGGATCCCAAGCAGATCTGGCTGGAAAAGCAGGTCAGGTGTTGGCTGGGGACGGGTCCCCTACACCCCTGCGCTCCTGGATATCTTAGATTTCGTCATACGCCATGGATTTTTTTACTATGTCTTAAAATCTTGCTTCATTGGTAAATCCACTTTGATTTTCTATCAATCATATACTGGCATAGATGTTGCTAACTCTTTCGCTTTTCCCCATTATTAGTCAAAGGCCTTCTCTTAATGTCTTTTTGTGCGAGAGCCAAAGTAGCTCATAAGAAACAAACAGAGTCAACAAAAAGAAGCTCCGACTGTTAGCCCCAGCTTCTGGTTCTCATGAGGCCTCCGTATTTTGGGGAGGTGACTTCCGAAGCGAGGGAGCCACTCCTAGACTGACAGGACAAAAATAAATGAAGTGACTTAGACAATTCTTTTTTGTCAATAACCTCAAACCAATCAATCAAACATTGTTTATTGCGAGGAACTGAAATGGGGTGAATGACTATCGGCATATATTTGAGGATTGTTTTAGGAGGATGAGGTTCTTGGGGTACTCACGGATATGATTAGGGAATAGGGATAAACCGTTTGGACTGGATGGGTTTACAATTTTAATTCTATAAAAGGTGTTGGCATATTCTTGGTGTGGATTTCATTAGGGTGGTAGAGGAAATTCAAATATCTGGTTTGTTTGATAAAGTGCTAAATTGTACTTTTATGGCATTAATTCCTAAAGATTGGGCTGCCCAATCTGCCCTATTGGTTTGGTGGATAGTGTATATAAGATTATGGGCAAAGTTTTAGCATGCCGGTTGAAAAGGGTGATGTATCGATTATTTTCCCATCTCAAGTCGCTTTCGTTAATTGGAGACGAATTTTAGATGGTATCCTGATAGCGACTTAGTGTAGATTCTAGGTTGAGAAGTGGAAGGGTGGGGATCCTATGCAAGCTAGACTTGGTGAAGGCCTATGATCATGTTAATTGAGAGTTTCAATTTGGGGATAGATGGAGGGGTTGGATGAAGTTTTGTTTTGAATTGGTCTCTTTCTATTCTTGTGAATGGGTGTTTGGCTGACTTGGTCAATATTCCTTGTGGTTTGAGGCTAGGCGACCCCCTATCTCCTTTCCTCTATATTCACAGAGGCCTTGAGCCATATATTTAGGAAGGCGAAAGAGGCAGTTCTTGAGGGTTTTTTCTATGGGTGGAAGTGATTTTAAGATTTCCCATAGAATGACCCCCTGGTTTTATGTAATGCCTTCCCGCAACAAATGGGTTATCTTAGGTGTCTCCTTAGATGTTTCAATGCAGTGTCAGTACTTAGTGAACTTCCATAAAACTGAGATGTTTGGGGTTGGGGATGTTCCAAGTGTGGAGGATGAGAGGATCTTGTAGGCACTTGGGGCTGTAGGATTCATTGCTTCCCTTCTACGTATTTTAGTTGCCTTTGGGGGCTAATATAAGGCTAAATCTATTTGGGCCTCCCTTCTGGAGAGATTTTCTAGCAACTTGGTAGCTTTGAAGGCTTTGTATCTTTCAAAGGTTGAATATCATTCTCATTAAGAGCACTTTGGTGAACATGCAAACTAATTAGTTGTCCCTGTTTACCACCCCCACGTCTGTGGCATACATCTTAGAGAGGTTTTAGAGGAATTTTAATGGAATGATCAAGATGATGCTTGGAAATATCAGTGGGTAGAATGGAAGGTAGCTTACAATCCCATCCGGAATGGTGGCCTTAATGTTAGATTCATGCGAGTTATGAATCAAGCTCTTTTAGGCAAGTGGCTATGGAGGTTTTGAGAAGAGAGAGAGAGAGAGAGAGAGAGAGTTTGTGGATAAGTATGAATCTGCCTCAATGTGGAATCCGAAGAATGTCATTGGACCTCATGGGATTAATTTATGGAAATTATAATTCAAAATATTAGTAAGGGTGTATCGGTTAGACAATTTTAAGATATGTGTTGTGGATAAACTTCGATATGCATGGATACGCCAGAAAAAAATAGGATACGGTAAAAAACACTTGGATACGGATGAAAAAACTTTGATATATTGCATTAAACTTTTTTTTAATGCAAAGATAGGCTAAAACAAACTAAATGAACCTCTACAACTAGTCAACTACATTTATAACCATACATATAAGAGATAAGAATTCCAAAAGTTAAAAAAGTCGTCAATATCTACATCTCTCTCATCTTCTTGGATATGAGTCATCGAAGTCATCATTAATTCATCAAACTTGTCATCATCGTCATATCCCACTAGTCCTAGCCCACTTAGCGTAGCCTTAGTCTAGCCCACTCGGCCCAACCTCACCCAGTGTATCCCCACCAATTCTATCACCGTTGCTATGCCTAGCTCAACTATGTCCTACTTTGCTCGGTCTATCAACACCTGATCTTGGCTCGTGCAACTACTCATCCTTCAGATTGCCCCTAAGGGCTTCTTTTCCTCAACTGCTTACTGTTTTTTTGTTGCTTTCTCATTCAGATGTGCTCTCAATGTTTGACTAATCTCTTGAGGGCACTTAGGGTAAAGGTGGACGTTTGTATACTCACTCGACAAATGTTGCTTAATTGGGTGATCCTACCACCTAGAGACTGAAACCCATAGAATTTACATCTTTTCCTTAACCTATTACTTGTCGCAACCCAAAATCCCACCAGGTCCTTAGTGGAACTTTGACTCGTAACACTGCATTATCCTGACATCTCATCTTGAGAATTCTTATCTTAACAAAGTAGAAAGATATACTAAAACATGAAGTTGAAAAATTCTATAATGATACATCAATCTCAAAATTCAACAATCAAATGAACCTCTAAAATTTGGAATCATTCAACATAATCCCAAAATCAATATACTTAACCCTAAACATTCATTCATAATAATCTAATTACAACTCTTTAAAATAAACGTCTAAATTTAGGAACTCAATAACAAGGAAACTTGTCCAAAGGATCCTCCGGTTCCACTAAATCACCTTCACTTTCCTCGAGGTATTCTTCCTCCACCCAGGGTTCAGCTGCAAACTTTGAATCTAAACCTGCCGATATAAACATATCGGCTGAGCAACAATGTGCTCAGTGGATATAAAGTCCTAGTTAACAATATCATAAACATCATAACATACATACTTATCATGACATACGTAATGTACTTAACATGACATACTTAACATACTTAACATGACATACTTAACAGAGTGCAAAAAACATGTGAGCATGTACATCTCACTAAGTTTATGAGCATTTTGTCATACTTGATTTATCATGCTTGTGAGATTTTATCTTGTGAGAAACAATATATACTTGTGAGATAACTTAAAATAACTCAAAACTATCAGTTATGAGATTACATTTATATCAAATACCAATGATTTGCACCCATCAGTGCCTTATGATTCTTGTGAGCCACAGATACTAGTACCCTTGAAAATCTATTTGTGAGTAAGGTAACATTTACCCTTGAGATCCTAACTTGTGAGCCAAGTACTAGCATCCTTGAGTAACATGTACGAATACTTTGATCTTAGAAAATGTTGGTACTCATAACTTGTGAGAACTCAATCATGCAATTCATACTTACATACATACTTGTGAGCTTACTTGTGAGCCCTGCAAGGCTTATGAGACTTATGAGCTTATAATTTGTGAGGCTTGTGAGCTTGTGAACATTCTGTGCTTGTGAGCATACCATAGGTAATCAACCTTCGGTTTAAATTACGCTCTAGATCATAAATCTAGTGTCATCGAAAGTCCATCATAGCGTCCCAATGGTCGGTTTTCTGTTAAATCGTATCTGCAAATTGCTAACTTGGGCCCTTATTCAGGGTTCCCCAGTCAGTTGGTTTGGTTCAACGGGGTGCCTTCTAAGGTTTCTGTATTTCTTTGGTCCGCTTATCTGGATAAGATTTTGACTTTGGATAATTTGTATAAGAGAGGGTGGAGCCTTCCCAATCGTTGCTTTATGTGTTTAGTGGCGGAGGAATCCGTGGACCATTTGTTGATTCACTGTACGGTGGCGAGGAGGCTTTGGATGTATTTTCTGTCGCTTGGGTGTTTCTCTCGTCCTATCAGGCATTGTTATCCGGTTGGCTCTCCGTGTCGTTGGATAGTCCATTGGATTTGGTTTGGGCTATTCTCCTAGGGTGGTATCGTGGTCTTTGTGAAAAGAGCGGAACAAGAGAGTTTTTGACAATTCCATATCGTCATTGGAGAAAGTTTGTTCCCGCTCGCGAGCCTTATTACGGGATTGGATCTCCACCAAAGCAAATGGGGAGGAGATAGGGTTAGATGAGTTGATTGCATAGAGGTGTTAGGGAGGTGTCTTGTGTATGAGTGTTGTTGGTTTTGTTTCTTGTGTTGCAGTTTGTTGTGTGCCTTGGAGATTCACTATTGGCGAATCTTCCTTCTTTTAATGAGAATGCTTTTACTGATAAAAAAAAAAGACCATAATTTAGGACTTGTTTACTTGAAAACAAATCACAACATACAACATACATCATGTGTTAACAATCATTATTTTCATATCAATCATATCGTAATATAACATGTTCATAATTTAAAAGGCATATAAACAATATATTCATGATTATAAAGCATATAAATCACCCCTAAATCACCGAATCATCATACATATTTATTCACACCCAAAACATACAAGAATCATCTATACATATATCTTAGTTTCATACTTGAATCTCTTATTCTTATTCAACCCTACATACATGAAATCCCTTACAATCCTTAAACATGCTTGCTTACGTAATCTTATTCTTATAATCATGTTCTTAAACTTAATATAACGATTATGAATCATCAGGTAGAGAAATTATATCAGACATTCAAAACCATAATATTTCTTGTTCTTACATGAAATCTTAATCCCTTATTCTTAATCATAAATCAATGATTATATAATTCTTAGTGAACGAACAAGGTATCAAACTCTCAAAATGCTTGCTTACATAATGCAAATCTTAAAATCATGCTTGTACTCTTAAAACAATGATTATTAAATCATTAACTTAGTGTATATCAAATCTTAACCAATGATGAATCTATGAATCGAAGGTTGTTCTTCACTGTAAATCCTGGATTTGATGAGAATCAACGTTCCTTTTCGATCACGATTACTCTTTTCCAAGCTTTCAAGCATTTCCTTCTTCTCCAAGTAAGAATTCTCTCAAAACCCTAGGTTTTCCTTTCTCTGAAGTTCTAAAGCTCTTATAATAGAAAGAAACCCTAATCTCACATATTAAGGTCTGTTTATAGTGTTTGCATAAGAGATTTCCTAAATTTTCATGAAACTGGTTGTTTTTATAGATTTCTGCGCGTAGCCGTTCAAACGCCTTAAGTGCCCATTCGAACGCCTGACATTCTTCCTGGGCAGTTCGAACTCCCTGCCCATCCTTTCGAACGCTTGACCTTCTGTAAAGGCCTTTCGAACGCCCAAGCCTGAATCTCTTTTTATATATATAACTTTTTTGCTACATTTTAGTTAACATCATTATCATGCATTTAGATCATGAAGAAGACCAAAAATGGATAAATTAATCAAGTTTTTACACTACCATCTATAGGGTCCGCATAATGGCTCCCTATATCTTTGACATGTTCTACTCTCTTCTTTGGTGACATCTCAAACCGGTTTAGCAGTGATCATCATTATATAGCATTTTAGAGTTGCTACTTAAATTGTTTACAAAATTTTCTAACAATATAACTAAACCGAAAGAAGAAAAAAACTGAAAAATAATTATTTTTAAGTTAAAATAACTTCGTGCAAAATATATAGCATTTCAGAGTACATAATTAAGTTGTGTATGCTTATTTTAATACAAAAATTTGGAAAAAATATTTTACCTTTGAAAATTAAGGTTAGTTCATGGATCTTGTAGATCCTTCATAGATTTTACCCATTTCATTATTCAACTCTAAATTCGGGTAAATTTTTTAAACAATGAAGATGCGCGGTTTTCAGAATTTTAAAAAAAAATTGGCAAAAAATTGTCGATTTCTCCTAAGGCGCTTTTTGATCAACGAATTTCGCATGAAATCCATAGATCTACTAATTTTGAGTTGATTACAACTTATTTACATGAATTTATACCACTAAAACATCTTAAAAAAATGAAAATTTAAACATACCTTTGAAAATTTGGAGAAATCTTTGAGTCCGAAATCAAACGTATAGATCTTTGTTTTTGAACTTAAAAGCGACAATAGAGTTGTTATTTTAGGCCCAAAAATCGTTTAAGGAATAGAAAATGTGCTCACAAGGAGTTCTTGGGGTGTTTTTCAACACCTAAAATGACTCTTCTTTATGTTTTTAACGCCACTCCTTCATATCGACCGATACTGTTGTGTATCATAACAATATCGGTTGTATTAACAAATATTGTAATGATATGCAACAATAACTACTGATGCGAAGAAATTTTGAAATTTTTTGTTTAATTCAATATCGTATCAACCTGGATCAATGAGTATTGGTGTATATTGAGTGTATCGTACCGATATATACCGACACACATTCAATACAAAGGAAAAAATAAATGTATATGTGTATTGGTATCCCTAATTTAATTTCTGATACGTATCGGCCTTCAGGTCGATATGAAATTATATTTTGAACCATGATGGAAATTTATTATGATGAGTAAAGAGTTTTTTTTAATAAGAACATTTCTTTCAAATTGGTTCAGGTGAGGAAATCAAATATTTAGTGAGTCTTTGGTGTGGCAAATGGCAATAGCCACTCAAGCACGCTCTTGATAACATCTTTAGTTTGGATTTAGATAAGCTGTGCTTGGTAAAAGCTTGTTATGTGACCCTCAAGTAGCCTAGGTGCCTAAGTTGAGAAGGGGTCTCAATGATTAAGAGATTGACGATTTCGTAAGGCTGTTGATCCTGTGCATGATAGCCCGATTTGGTTTATCAATTCTAGGGGTCGGTTCATTGTGAGATCATGGTAGTTTCTAAGGTGTGATCCTAGTGATTTTCTCCCATATGGAGTAGTTTGGAATCCTTGCTTCGAATGTATGATTTCTTTCTTCCCGTGGACGACTTACTTGGATAAAATTCGCACCCTAGACCGCTTGAAGAATAAGGGTTGAGCTAGCTAACAGAAGTTTCTTGTGTTTGGATGATGAGGATTTTGAGGATCACTTATTGGTCCATTGTCCTCTAATTTATGGATTATGGGGTCATTGCCTATCGCGTTTGAGGGTGTTTTGTGCGTTTCTTGCTAGCATTATACTTTTAATCTGTAGTTGGGGGGGTATGAGAAAGGTGGATGATAACCTAGGTTTGTGTGCATTTTTTAAGATAACAGACGTGCCCCATGTTGAAACGTGTGGACACGGACTATTTATTATAGCAAAAAAGACATACAAATGCATATAATTAGCATAAATTGCATCAAATTATTTCCAACTCATCATCAGAAAGGAGAAGTTAGGAAAAAGGGGGAAAATTACGATCCATTTGTGTTCAACAGAAAAATAGAGAAAGAATAGGAGGAATTACTGATCCTCTATAACAGAAAAGAAAGAGGGGGAGAGAGAGGAATAGTGAATTCGCACCGCAACAATCTCTTTTAAATTAATCCTCTTTGAGATTAGCATTATCATTAATAATTAATATATCTTTATTAGTTCATTTACTTATTTTATTTAATTCATATCTTATTTATATTGTAGGCAAAATTGTAGTTTGTACTACATTACTTACTGTTTGTCAATAATTTTTCTTTTATATTTAATTTTTTTTTTAATCATATAGTATTATTGATATAAGTATGATAATTTTTAAAATAGAAAAATCCTCCTGCGTCTCTGATTTTCTTTTTTTTGGGTTCGCTGTATCCGACACCCTGTATTCAAGTTCATGTCTGTGCAACATAGATGTACCTAACGAGTGATTTGGAGGCTTCTTGTGGGAGCCATTTGTTGGGTTGTTTGGGAGGAGAGGAACAAAAGGGTCTTTGAGAACTCTTCAGCCCTAACTGAGAAGCTCATTCTATCTGTCCATAACTTGATTCTCTCGTGGTGCTCGATCTGTAGCGACTTTGATGAGTTAGGGAGCTTACCTTTCTTGGCGCATGGTCTTTGATTGTTCTTTATAGTTTTCTGTTTTTCCCTGATCTTGTTTATCCATCGGTGAACTCTCCTTCGTACATTCGTATTATCTAATATGTTGATCTTGTTAACCAATCAATTGAATTTTCTCTGCGAAAGTTTGGAGTTTAGGGTTCTACGACTACTACGGTTTGGGTTAGGGAATTAAAAGAAAATTTAAAGTTTTCTAAATTTTTTTTTTTTTTAAATTCAGGAGTTTCAAAGAAAATATTGACATTATGATCCATAGCATTAGAGGGATTATAGAAAGAGATTTGGACAAGAATTAGTGAGTGAAGATGGTGGTTGATTGTGGAGTGTCCCGACTGAATATGTGGGGAAACTAGGTTATTATAGGGCTGGGCGAATGGACTAGGGTTAGCGATTAAAGACTAACCAAAAATAGAGAGTAGGGGGAGAGAAAGAAAAGGGATGGATATGAGACAGAATGACTATACTCTATGGATGTTCTAGGATCAGAATCAGAAACCAACCCAAACACTTCTGGTGGATGGAGTCGGCACCACCAAGCAGGAAATCACTCCTTACCATAGCTGCAACTTTATTAGCAAATTAATGAAGTAAAATAATAAACTAGGATCATATGGGTGGAAATGAACAAGGGCTACGTACAGAAGTGGTGGTCGACTGCTGTTTATAACTCCTTTTGCAACTCAATATATGACTAAAGCAAATAAATAGAAATTCCTGATATGACTCTTACCTTTCCTTAAACTCCATGTTTTCTAATCATAGATTCAATATTACAAGAAACTAATTTGTACGACAATTTAGAAAGCGAAAAATAAAACACTAGCTCAACTTATTGGGGCTCACTAAAGCTGTAAGATGGGGATAAAACCTACTAGTTTGGCCAACACCAGAACAACAGGTCTAACAGGGCTCTTCTTTGGGATTAAAACTCTTACCTTTCCTTAAACATGTTTTCTAATCATAGATTCAATATTACAAGAAACTAATTTGTACTACAATTTAGAAAGCAAAAAATAAAACACTAGCTCAACTTATTGTGGCTCACTACAGCTGTAAGATGGGGATAAAACCTACTAGTTTGGCTGCTTGAGTGGGTCATTTAAATCCCAAAGAAGAGCCCTGTTGGACCTGTTGTTCTGGTGTTGGCCAAACCCATATTTGATATAGCCCAATGAAGAGCCCCATTGGCCCTGGTGGTGTGGTCCAGTTGGGCTCAATAAGGGCTGTCTAACGGCTTCCTTTCTAGTTTTCTTCTCCTTCATCCTAGTCGTCCACAATGGGTCTGGGGTTCTAACAATCTAAGGCTCGTGTGGGATTATGAAGTGTCATGCAATAGAACATCATAACTCTCGAAACTCAATGTATCAGAATAACTCCTGAATGAAAGGGATCATTAAATTTGTTCTCTTACCTTATATGTGTACTATCATGGTTTGTGCCTGCAACATCCATTATTATTTTTGGTTTCCTTCATGGTAGAGATAAAAGATGAACTCTATCAATATTATATTCCTTTTTTTTTTTTACCATTTTTGTATTAATTTATGGAATAGTAATATGGTATAAGGTTTATGCCTTTTGCTTGCTTAACAATCAGATGCTATTTCCTCTTAACAAATGAGATATTAGGATTGTGGAAAAGAGAGCTGGCTGGGCGACATTTTACAATTATGATAGTTTTTTTTAAAGATGAGTTGTGATCTGATTTTGATGATTTGAATTATTTTCTGTGTTTTTCTTACATAACATTATTATAAATTCAATAGCATCCTTTTGGTTCAAGAGTTCTAGGGCATGTTAGTTGAAGAGTTTTATTCTTCAGACATGCTGTTGATCCAAATTTGTTTCCCATGATACATGTATATGCACTTACTAATAAAAAATAAAAATAACATGCTTTTAAAAAAAGAGAGGTGTATTGTTGTCAATGAAAATAGTCAAGCCTACCAGCAATATGACGCCAACTCCCTGCATGCCAATAAAATGTGCTATTTAACGATTTGGTTCGCCTAATACAAAAACTACAGCCCTTGCTAGCTTAAGGCTAAAGTTGTGGACGATGCCTCCATGAGACCCCTTTATTTGACTAACATACCCACTTTTGATCTCCCCTCATACCGAGGGCTTCTTTAAAGGAATCCCTGAATTCCACTTCCTCACTTGAAACTAAAAGCAGCTATTGCACTAACTCCCAACTACTCCCATCCCAAAGCGTGAGTGTTTTAGGAAATGTAAGGTGGAGATTTTTATTCTTCAGACCTGCTGTTGATTAATCCAAAATTTGTTTCCCTTGACACATGCATATGCACTTACTAATAGAAATCTCACTTTTTTTTTATCGTACTAATAAAAATCTCAATTGTTATTAGATCATAAATGCAATCATGAGTGGAAGAGATGTTCTGGTGATTATGGCCGCAGGTGGTGGCAAAAGCTTATGTTACCAACTACCGGCCATTCTTCGTGATGGAGTTGCTCTTGTTGTCAGTCCTTTGCTTTCTCTGATTCAGGACCAGGTGCTCTTAATTGATTATGCTGTGTCATCTCCAAACTTTTTCCCTGAACTGAACCAAACTGCATTTTCTCACAACAACGTTGCTTCAGGTGATGGGGTTGGATGCCTTAGGTATCCCAGCATTCATGTTAACATCAACTACCAACAAGGAAGTTGAAAAATTCATATACAAGGCACTTGAAAAGGGTGAAGGAGGAGAGCTTAAGATTTTGTATGTCACACCAGAAAAGATATCAAAGAGCAAGAGATTTATGTCAAAACTTGAGAAGTGCCATCATGCTGGTCGTCTCTCTCTTATTTCAATTGATGTGAGTAAATGGTTTTCTAAGTGTTCTTTGGGCTTGATTTAGAATTATGGGTAGCACCTCTGTCAGTTTTTTCATTAGTGGAGACTTGCTTCACATACCTTCTACTAGTCCAGAATCTTCTTAAGTATGAACTATGTAGACTAGTGAAAACTCAAAATAGAACACCACATCCTCTTTATGGCTTATGCCAAAATGAATTGTGGTATCTCGTGCAATGCTATTTTTATTCCTGGTTGCTGCTACATTTACCATCAAAGAGTAAGTTAACATCATTTGACTTCTATCTTAACATTAATTGTTACTTGTTAGACACGAACACTCAAACATAACGTGTTAGATATGATTATGATCACCTTGAGAAACTCAAGTATCAACACAATTCAGGGGCATATTAATATTATGTTGACTAAAAGAGCTTGTGTCTTAGTCCTGAAACTGGTCAAAGTAATAGTAAAGTCAAATGGTCAAAGTAATGGTAAAGTCAAATAGTCAAAGTATGGGAGACATGAAGTCAATATATCTAGAAGATGTAGGAACTTAGGAAAGTATGGTCATTTCTAGAAGACTGTCTATAAGATGTAGGAACTTAGGAAGGTGTAGTAGTTTCTGAAGAATGTCTAGAAAGTTCAAAAGTTAAGTCTAGTACTTGTAAGCATTTAATGCTTCTAGAAAGTTCCAAAAGATCTATAAATAGCCATGTACTCATGACATTTGGGACATGAATGAACTTAGCTTTGAGTTTTTTTTTTTTTAATTAAAGCCACTCAGAAGGAGTGGGGGGTTTGGCAGACCCCTACCTGCTTTTTAAAATTAAAAAAAAAAATGGGGGGGACATAAACCTTACCCTTACAACAAGACCAACCAATTGGGGGGGGGGACATAAAACCTTACCCCTACAAAAGACCAGACCAACAGAAGAAGGACAAAACCCTTCCCCTGGATACAAAGCCACGACATGGGGGGGACATAAAACCAAAAACCCCAGCCAAAAAAACCTAACTTCTAACATTAAAAATCGAAGATCTATCAATGCACAACATACCTTTAATAGCCTGAGGACAATCCCTGATGTCCCTAATAATAATGTTGTCCAATTTTCTGCAAGCTTCTTTGGAGAGATAGTCTGCCACTTGATTATTTTCTCTGTAAGTATGCTGAAAAACTAAATTACACTTGCTCTTGAGCCGAATGATCTCCTTCCACCAATACCATGTTTTCCAAGGGGGGTCCAATAAGCCATTGATCACATCTATAATAATTTTGGAATCACTTTCCACAATAATATTTGCTAAACCATATTTATCACATAACGAGCACCCATCATGTATGGCTCTGATTTCAGCAATAGTGTTAGATCCCGAACTATAGAATTCATAAAAAGCAAGAATAAGCTTCCCTTTAAAATAGCGAATAATACCACCTTCCCCGCTGGAATCCGTGCCCATATCAGCTGCCCATCTGTGTTAAGTTTGAACCAACCCAGAGAAGGACACAACCATTTGGTAATAATCGGCCTTTTTAACCTAGGAACAACTAAATGAATATTGAAGTAATCACAAATCTCACTTTCATAGATACTAAGAGTATTTGTGAACTCTCAGTTCATAGCAGTCCTTTGAATCCAATCCTCAATTCTTCTCAAAGTGTCCTTGAAAGGCCTTTTAAAATTCTCGTATCTTGAAGCATTTCTAAACAGCCAAATCTCCCAGCAAACATACAATGGGAGCACCTTACAAAAGAATCTAGACATTGAACCTCTCTTCCTTCCTTGAAAGAATCTCATAATCCTTGTTTGGATAGAATCTCCTTCAAAAATCTGAACATTTAACTCATACCCAACTCTATTCCAAATCTTAGATGCTAATTCTCCTTGACAAAAAAGATGGGATAGAGATTCTCTATTCGGAATAGAACAACATTCGCACTTGCTGGATAATGCTATCCCTTTACTTTGAACACATAAATCAACTGGCACTGAGTTATGAAAAAATTTCCAAAGAAGAATAGAAATTTTGGACGGGATATCTTTATGCCAAATAAGAGAAGCCCAACATACCTTGATAGCAACGTCCTGAACACATTCCCAACTTGATTTGGTCGAGAATTTCCCCGAGCTTTCTTTTTTCCAGATAATTTTATCTTCCTGATGGGATAAGGTCAAAGAAATACTGTTAATAATCTCCAGCCCCTCTCTAGATAAAAGATTTAATTCCTCTGCTCTCCAATCACCTCTTTCTATAATATCCTTCATCATTGGGAAGGAACTAGGACATTCCTTCGCCAATTCAATTAAAGGATTATACTCTGCTCATATATCAAACCAGAAATTCGTGTTAGTACCATTGCCAATCAGCCACTTACAATTTTGTAAAGTTTTTTTCAAACAGTGCGCAATGTCTAACCAAGTTTTGGATCCCTTGAAATAAATATCAACCATCCAAGGATGGTGATTATGCATATATTTACTTCGGAAATATTTACTCCAAATGCCCTTCTCAGTAATAATTTTCCATGCCATCTTCATCCTGAAAGCGTGAGCTACATCCACCAGTTTCCGAATACCCAGCCCTCCCTTCTCTAAAGGCCTAGATATTTTGTTCCAAGATATCCAGTGAGTTCTACTATTCCCTTCCCTATCATTCCAGAAGAAAGAAGCAAACATATTTTCAATTCTACGCAACACTCCTTTAGGGATATTAGAACCCATTAAGCTATGGATTGGCATCGAGGCTAAGACATGCTTTAAAAGAATCAACTTACCTCCACTTGACAACATTTTCCCCTTCCAACCTTCCACCCTTTTCCTGATTTTATCAAGAATATAATCAAAATAAATCTTTTTCATACGACCATGGAAAATGGGAATGCCAAGGTACCTGAATGGAAAACTGCCAATGGCAATGCCTGAGGTTCTAAGTAATCTTTCTTTCGCCCGATCAGACATATTCTTGCCAACATACACAACACTTTTCTGGAGATTTATTCTTTGACCCGAGGCTGCTTCATAATCTTTAAGAAACTTAAATAACTGGAGGATAGATCTTTGCTGACTATTACAGAAGATAAGAGTATCATCGGCAAACAATAGGTGAGTAATGGGAATAGCATGTCTCAAAGTTCTAAAATACCCAACCTTATTGTCTTGAAATATAGTCTTTAAACCACGACTCAACACCTCTTCTGCTAAAATAAATAAAGCCGGAGATAATGGATCCCCTTGTCTTAACCCTCTCGATGACTGAAAGAAACCATGCATCCTTCCATTGAGAATAACCGAGAAGAAAGGGCCATAGATACACCCTTTAATAAGCTGCACAAACTTATTGCCAAAGCCAAATTTCTTAAGAGACAAAATCAGAAAGTTCCAATCAACTCTATCATAAGCTTTCGCCATATCAAGCTTAAAAATCGCATTACCTCCTCGGACTTTTTTGTTGATATTGGAAGTCAGATCTTGAGCCAAAGAAATATTATCTATAATATTCCTACCTTTGACGAATGCTGACTGTTCCTCTGAAATTATCTTAGGAAGAATAAGACTCAATCTAGATGCAATAATTTTTGTTATAATTTTGTATAAAACATTGCATAAGCTAATTGGACAATAATCACCAAAGGTTGAGGGGTTCTCCACTTTAGCTATCAAACATAAAGCAGTTGCATTAATGGCTCTGGGAATGACACCCTAATCAAAGAAATAAGCTATCGCCTTAATTAAGTCATCCTTGATAATCTCCCAGCAATGTTGAAAAAATAATCCTGAAAATCCATCCGGCCTAGGAGCTCCTGAAGATTTCATATCAAAAACCACTTGTTTAATTTCTTTCAGATCCGGCACCTTGCTTAACCCTTCATTATCTTCATTCGATACCAAAGACGGAATGCAGTCCATAATATTACCAACCCTTGACACTGATTCTGAAAGTAACCTTCTTTGGAAGAATCTAACTGCTTCTTTGCCCAAATCCTCTTCCGAAGTTAAATTGTTCCTATTTTCATCTTTGATAGCTTGCACCATATTCCTCTTACGATTATGCTTATAGACGGCATGAAAAAATTTAGTATTCTTATCCCCCTCTTTCAACCAGTGCTCTCTTGATTTCTGCTTCCAATAAATCTCTTCATAATCAAGATATTTTTTCATATCTCTCCTAGCATTACATAATTCCACGTGTCCCTCTTCAATCCATTATCTTGCATATGGTTCTCTAGTTCTTCAACCTTACTTTCACAAGCCCGGAGCTCAGTAAAAATGTTCCCAAACCTGGATTTGTTCCAAGCAGAGAGCACTACTTTTAAAGATTTAAGTTTCAAGAAAAACGAAGTTAGAGGGTTACCTGGTTTTTCGGCAATCCACTCCTTTCGCACAATATCCAAAAATTCTTCTTTTGGAATTTGAATGATGAAGGACTACCTTTCGAACTTCCCATTGCTGAAATTAGGAAAGGTGCATGATCTGATGGGCTTCTAGACAGATGAGTGATATTAGTATGGATATTGGAAGCTTGCCAAGCAACATTATATAATACTCTATCCAGCCTAGCCCATATACAATGAGCTCTTAAACGATCATTACACCATGTGTATCGGTTCCCCAAGAATTCTCCATCAATAAGGCCACATTAAAGTCTCCCCCTATAATCCAAGGCGTCAACACATCCCCGCTTATATTTCGAAGAAGCTCCCACAAATCTCTTCTTTCCACCCTGTCGCACTTAGCATAGATAAACGAAAATCTGAACTGACTCCCTCCTCTATAGGACATTAACATAGTAATACACTGCGAAGAGCTTTGAATAGATTTCTCCAAAATATCATCTCCCCAAAAAACCCATATTCGACTCGCATCACCGTTGTTAGCTGAGTAATTATTAAGCCCAATCTCTTTACCAAAAAAATCTATAAAGTTTAATTTTTTTTTCGGATCCAGAATGGCCACAACTGAAACCTTTCTTTCCAGGACCACAGTTTTTTATGCACCATTTTTCAGTTTGGACTTCACCATTCTTATCCGAAATTGTTCTTGAAGAATCTGTTCTTGGAGTCTTTATCCGTTCTTCAATATTTATATCCTCTCCACTATCTTCATAAATTTTGACACTCTCATTGTCCCCATCTTCTGTGTCCACACTGAAGCTGCAATTTTCCAACTGATTTGTTGAATTGTTTCCAACCTTCCCGTTCATATTTTCTGCAATTCTATCTTCATCTGTATTTTCCAAAATCTTCTTATCTTCTTTTCCAAAAACTTTAGCCACCCAACGAGTTGTGGTTTCCTGATTAGTTTTTCCTTCCCGTGTAGCTTTTCCTTCCAGATCTGCAGCATTGTTCTTCACCCCTTGCTTATCAATCTTTGAATCTTGAATGTTTTTCTTTTGATCCTTGCCATTTTTTTTACGAAAAGATGACTTACCCCCAGGATCTGTAGTCATCTTTCTTGTGACCAATCTTGTTGCATCTAGAACAAATCAAGGGCTCCTTTTCATATACAATCTGTTGCCAACGTCCAGTAGTATTCATCCCTAACCAAAACCTATTTATCTTTTCTTTGTTAAGATCGACCTCAACACAGATCCGAGCCAAGCTTGGTCTTGATAAAGTTTTAGTCGGTCCATCTACTTTCAGCACTTTCCCCACCAAGCTTCCTATAGCTTTAAGATCTTTAGGATTAAAAAAATTAATTGGTAACCCCGGCAATGTCACCCAGATCGGAACCACTGAGATTTCTGAATCGGCTTGAAAAAATGGAGTCCATTTTATGAAACGGACTACTGCCCTTCAATATGACAAAATTCTTTTAACCAAACTGATATGAAATCCGCTTCGGATTCAAAACGAACCAACATATGCCTCTCATCCATAATGCCAACTGAAATTGCTAATTTCCTATGGAAGGAAGATGAAATAAAAGTCTGTAATTTATCAATGGAAGATCTTCCTCATGAGAATTTAGCAATAAGAACATGTTGGATTCCAGCCACCGATTGCTGTATTTCATCCTTCGAATAGAATAGAGCCGGCTCACCTTGATAACATGCTGCCTTTTTTACTTCTGTAATAGATTCAAAACTGAACTCAGCAATGTTATTGATCCCAGATCCAGATCTGGTTGTGTTCCCCACCACCGATGCATAAGATCCTTTAGAGATATCCGGATATCTTCTAGATCTTGTAGTTCTCTACTTCTCTTATCTAGTTCTTCCTTCACTCACTTCCTTGAATCACAACAAGTCTATTTGCTGGCTGGTTTTCTCTTTTGCTGCGTCAAATTAGTATCAGAGCCGAATCTGATCCATCTATGGCAACACGAGGAAGAGGCCGTGGAGCAAGGATGAATCAAACTCAACAAGGAGAGATGATGGAGATGCGACGGATGATTGAGCAACTTATGCGAGAGGTTCAAAACCTTCAGCGTAGAGAACGTGCAGAAGCTCGAATGGAGGTACCGGAAGGCAACCGCGAACCTTCAAATTTACCGGAAGGTGATTCTGAAGAAGATTCATAAGAAGTGTTCGAAGAAAATCCTTTTCATGGTCCTGCGAACCAGGAGCAACTTGAACGTGGAGGATTGGAAGAACGGTTGGTAAGGGCTCTTGATTTAAACAGTGGTGGAGTAAGGATTGAGGTGCCAGATTTTAATGGTAGAATGCATGCGGAGGATTTTCTCGATTGGGAAGCTACGCTAGAAAATTACTTCGAGTGGAAGCCGATGGCAGAGGATCGTAAAGTGCTGTTTGTGAAGATGAAATTGAAGGGAATTGCTCTTCAATGGTGGAGAAGGCTCGAGGAGCAACGTGCAAGACAAGGAAAGCTAAAGATTAGACCATGGGAGCATATGAAGATGAAACTACGTAAACAATTCCTCCATGTAGATTATGCGATTACCTTGTATGAGAAGCTTCATGGGCTGCGTCAAAGGGATTTGAGCGTGCAGGATTACACCGCTGAATTTAACAATTTGTCTATGCGGGTTGGGGCTGAATGAGACCAATGAGCAGCTTACTGCACGATATATTTCTGGATTAAGGGTAGCCATTCGCGATGAGATGAGAATTATTAGAGTTTCCATTCTCGAGGATGCTTATCAATATGCACTTTGAGTAGAGGAACGTGTATCACGCCTAGGACGTAACAAGAATCCACTCCATCGTACAACTACAACAGCTAATATGAGGAAGTCAGGTGCTAGTCAGGGTGTTAGAAGTGATTCAACTGTTAGAGGCTATAAAAATGCTACAACAATTGGTCGAACAGTTGTTAGAACAATTGGAGTTAATGAAGGACCAGACAAGGGGAAAGAAATAGCCAAAAATGGTGTGCTATTGGCCGTTTTGGCCGTAACATCAATAGGGCAGACAACCGATCAACACTACATTGTTACTCATGTTTTTTTTTTTGATCAGTAAATAAGACTTTATTAAAAAAGAAAGGGAAATACAAGGAAGAACAAAGCGGGCAACACCAAGGAAAAGTTTACACGTGCGTAAACTCGACCGAGAGAAGCCCGAGCTCCCAACCCACCTACATCAACCTAACATCTCCCTCAAGTTGTCCACATCGAAATTTAATCCCGCCCACTCCAACACCACCATACAGATCTGCTCACAGAGACGTGTCACAGAAGAGGATGAATTCTCAAAGACCCGGGTATTCCTCTCCTTCCAAACCATCCATGAAATCGCCCCCAGTAGCACTGCCCAAATCGCTCCCCTGGCCCCATCACCTGTCATCTTCAGCCAACACGATAAAAAGTTAAGAAAGGATGAGGGAAAGACCCAGTTTACCCCCACACGGGAAAGAAAAAACCCCCATATCCCGAACACAATAGGACAGTGCAACAAAAGGTGATCAACAGGCTCTTCTTCTTGGAAGCACAAAAAGCATCGGTGGGGAGCGTGGACATGTTTCTTATGCTTGTCGTCATTGACAAGTCAACCTTGTCGAAGGTGATAGTGAAGAAGAGGAATATGATGCGCCATTATATGATAAATATCAAGAGGACGAGGAAGAAGTTGATTTATTGCCTATGCAAGGAGAAAGCTTGGTGGTTAGGCGAGTTTTAACAACCCCAAAATTGGAAGAAACTGAAGATTGGCGACGACAAAGTACATTCCGCACGCAAGTTTTATGTGGCGGGAAGGTATGTACTATTATCCTTGATGGGGGCAGCAGTGAAAACATGGTTTCCAAGGAGGCAGTAGAAAGGTTAAAGTTGCCAACAGAGAAGCATCCTCACCCCTACAAAGGCAGTAGAAAGGTTAAAGTTTGGTTTCAAAAATGTAATGTGGTTCCTATTACCTCTAGGTGTTTGGTTAAATTTTCTATGGGCAATAATTATGAGGATGAAGTTTGGTGTGAAGTGGCACCCATGGATGCTTGTCAAATTCTGTTGGGTAGGCCTTGGCTATTTGATCATGAAATGACACACCAAACTACACAAAATACATATACTTTCCGATGGAAAAGAAAAAAGTTGACCTTGCATCCTATGAAAGAAGAGGTTGTAAGTTTCTCCAAGGGCAGCGAGGCACTTAATCTACTTTCAGCACACCAATTCGAAGAAGAAAGTAAAGAAATGGGGGTAGTATATGCACTGGTTGGTAAGCCTAGTGATGGTGATGTTGAGGGCAACAATATCTATCCCTCTGAAATTGTTCAATTGTTGGAGGAATTTAGGGATGTGATCCCACTTGAATTACCTAGTGGGCTGCCACCCATGAGGAGTATACAGCATGCCATTTATTTATTACCTAGAGCATCCTTACCACCTATGAATCGATTGGAAATGACAAGACAGGTGGAGGACCTCATACAAAAGGGACCGGTGCTTGAGAGCAAGAGTCTATGTGCTGTCCCAGCTTTGCTCACTTCAAAGAAAGACGGGTCTTGGAGGATGTGTGTGGATAGTCGCGCTATCAACAAAATCACTATTAAATATAGATTCTCAATACCGCGACTAGAGGACATGTTGGACATGCTCTCAAAGTCTCAGGTTCTTCAGTGTTTTCCAAATTGGATTTAAGGAGCGGATATCACCAAATACGGATTAGACCTGGTGACGAATGGAAGACGACTTTCAAGACACCTGATGGATTATATGAATGGCTCGTAATGCCCTTTGGACTCTCCAACGCCCCAAGTACATTCATCCTAAGTACATTCATGCGCATAATGACTGAGGTACTTCGTCCTTTTATTGGTTCATTTGTTGTTGTGTACTTTGATGATATTTTAGTATATAGTCGTAACAAGGATGAGCACCTTAAGCACTTACAACAAGTTATGGAGGTTCTTCGCCATGAGAAACTCTATATTAATTTGAAAAAATGTTCATTTTTCGGCGACCAAGTGGTGTTTCTTGGATTTATTGTGTCAGTAGAAGGTTGATCCAGAGAAGATAAAGGCCATTCTAGAGTGGCCAACTCCTCAATCCATTGGGGATATTCGAAGCTTCCATGACTTAGCCACATTTTACAGGCGGTTCATACGCAATTTCAGCAGCATCATGAGTCTCACAACTGAATGCTTGAAGGGTTCAACCTTTGTGTGGACTAAGGTAGCTGATCGGGCTTTTGCGAAAATCAAGCAAGTGATGACAGAGGCTCCTGTACTTGTATTACCTGATTTGTTTGACTTCTATGGTTTTGATAATGAACCAAGCCAACCAGCAACAGTAGATTGGGCGGAGCAGCTTCCTAAGAAGCCAAAAGAGGTGATTGAAGACATTCTTGACATGAAGGAGGCTATATTACGACGAGGTAATCAATATTGGCGTTTTCTTATCAAGTGGTTGTGTAAACCTTCAAGTGAAGCACTTGGATTTTTGAGGAAGACTTTAAAGTTAAAACAATTGGATCCAGCCATCTATGATCAGTATAAGCATGTTTTCTCGTCGGAGTCGAGATCTCTCCAACCCAGGGGGATTGATGCAGGAGCATATTAATATTATGTTGACTAAAAGAGCTTGTGTCTCAGTCCTGAAACTGGTCAAAGTAATAGTAAAGTCAAATGGTCAAAGTAATGGTAAAGTCAAATAGTCAAAGTATGAGAGACATGAAGTCAATATTTCTAGAAGATGGAGGAACTTAGGAAAGTATAGTCATTTCTAGAAGAGTGTCTAGAAGATGTAGGAACTTGGAAAGGTGTAGTAGTTTCTAGAAGAATGTCTAGAAAGTTCAAAAGTTAAGTCTAGTACTTGTAAGCATTTAATGCTTCTAGAAAGTTCCAAAAGATCTATAAATAGCCATGTATTCATGACATTTGGGACATGAATGAACTTAGCTTTGAGTTATCTACTCATTATCATCTAGATATCTTCTAGATCTTGTAGTTCTCTACTTCTTATATCTAGTTCTTCCTTCACCCACTTCCTTGAATCACAACAAGTCTATTTACTGGCTGGTTTTCTCTTTTGCTGCGTCAACAAACATCCACAGACATGAGAAACATTAGTAACATGATTTATTTTTGTATTTGTACAAGGTTCAGAAAATTCAACCGTATACCGAAACTGGGTAAATTTCCTTCAAATTAATTTAATTCCGAAAATTCACCAATTATAATCTCCTAGATTTCTCATATTTTCTTCCCTAAAATTCCGTTTTTCTCAATTGTTTTCATCCCTAAATTCAATACATTGTTTTTCTGACATTTAATTTGTTTATGAGTAATTATAGATGTAAAACAAGAGTTGGAACAACAAGATTTAAACATCAAAATATACTAAGTTTAATTCCAGGATTTTAAGAATTGCCTAAAACATTACTCAAAATTTTAAACTCTAATTTATAAGTTTCTAGCACGGATCATCATTCCTATAAATCCAAAACATAATCAAAACCTAGAACTAAGGTAGAGTGTTCACTTTCCTCAACAATTTAATCTACCATGAGGAAGAACAAGCTTTGGAATCGCGATCTCCTTCCTTGAAAACTCTTTCAAACGTGAAAACCCTACTTTTCTTCTCTTTCACGTTCTATTCTCTAGAAATTGTGTTATGTGTATTCTAAAATTAGGTTTACCACTTTCTATTTATATGAACCCTATTATTTATTTACTAGAATGCCATTAGTGACCCTTGTTTGTCTACTCATCTAATTAAATCCCATTCAAGGTTATTCTTATTCCCTCATTTATTTTCACACTAACTAATTAATTTCTAGGTCACTACAATTAGTTTCTTTTAACATTAGCCATTGTCATTTCTTTGCAAAGGTGTCAGCCTACTGTAGAACAATGCCCGTTAAATATGAATCTTAGTTTGTGTGAATTGATTAGTGACTGTACATAACTATACCCTCTTTCATGTTCCTAACTTTTTACAGAGCTGCAATACTTAAGACATTGTTATATTGAAGTCCTTTATTGCGTATTTTTTTCATTTCTCTTTGTAGGAGGCACATTGCTGTAGTCAGTGGGGCCATGACTTTCGTCCTGACTACAAGAACCTTGGTATCTTGAAGACTCAGTTTCCAAATGTTCCAATGGTTGCTTTGACTGTATGTCTTCAATTTGTTATGAATGACTTTGTCGTTTCCTTTGAGGGAGTTACTTTCGAGATTCTTAATGCGTTATTTTATTTTCCAGGCAACTGCTACTAAGAAGGTTCAGACAGATCTAATGGAGATGCTACATATTTCAAAATGCATCAAATTTGTCAGCACGGTGAACAGGCCTAATCTTTTTTATATGGTATATTGGGCATTACTCATTACAGATATATTTGGATTCTTAATAACATCTGGATGAACATCTTATGACCTGGAACTACAAGTCTACAATCATTTACTTTGCAGGTACGAGAGAAGTCATCTGTTGGAAAGGTGGTTAATGATGAAATTGCTGAATTTATACGATGCTCGTATCCAAATAACGAGTCTGGAATAGTTTATTGCTTCTCGAGAAAGGAATGTGAACAGGTCTTGTGCGAACCTTACTTTTAATCTGACCCTTAAGTGTTGATTCGTTGACTCCTTGAGCTTACAAGTTTCAGAAAATTTTATGTCTAGTTAAGTATTTATATTTTGGTTAGGGATATAGCTCTCAAATTAACATTCATTCTTAGCCCTACACTTAACGAATCCCCAAATTTTTTCAAAAAGATTAATTCACCAATTCACTCTACCTGGCCGATAGTAAGCAACTTTTTCGTCAAGCGATTAATTCACGAAGTATTCAAGACTTTTAGAAAAAATCGTGGTTTTTTCCAAAAGTCGCGAATTTAGCAAATTATTCAGGACTTTTGAAAAAGTCCTGAATAAGTATCTAATATATGAAATATTATTGTTCATAATTTTTATAATTAACAATCTTATTTTATATTTGTTCATATCTTGCCCGGCATTTTTCTGATTTATTTTCAAAATTTGCCTTTTTTTCTGAAATTTTTTCCTAATACTAGTAATTCCTGAACTTTGACTTGGTAACTATGGATTTAACTAGTTAATACATTTGACTATGATTTTATTTATGTTCTGGGATGGGGATCCTATGTGTGTATTGGAGTAGAAATTCTGCTTGCACTGCTGAAGATAAAAGTACTTTGCATCTTAGCATTTCTTCCATCCCCAAATCGTACATTGTGGGTTAACACTCAACTAACATTACCGAGTTTGCGGTAATACTAAAATCCCTAATATGCAATAGGTTATGCAGAGATTTTCATTACTATCATTAATGGCTTTTCCCAAATAAGTTTGGGGGTGTACAGCGATTGTCAAGACTATAATTTGTGCTGGAACTTGTGATTGCTACTATTCTAATTCATTGAAACTAAGTCCTATGATCAAATTTTGAGATTGTACCATTACAGTTTTGTCTTTTAATATTGACACAATAATTTCTACTCTATAAACTCACAGTATCAAATGCACCATATGCAATGGCTGGTTATTTTTCAGATTCTGTGGCCAAAGCTGCAACTATTATGACTTGAGATTGAATTTAGTTAGAAAATTGTCAAAGATCAATATCTCAATCTATTTTTTTTAGCTATGGCTTGGTACACGTTCGCCTCTGTGGCAAAATTAATTGTGAACCCTTGTTGCGCACATGCAACTCGCTTAAATAGACATTGTAGAATAGACTAAGGTGGCGTTTGGTAACTCTAAATAATAAGAGCTTATTTGGGTTTTAAAATGTTTGATAACAGGCTTATTAGACCTCTAGAAACTTTAAAAGTAGAGGAAAAACCTCTAAACAAATAAGTAGCACGGGGGTAACTTATTTTTTGGTTCTAAAACTTTAGATTTTTAAGAGCATTTTATATGTGAGTAGAGTTTCCAAACACACCCTAAACTTCTCTTAATGTCTTTTTGTGCAAGAGCAAAAGTAGCTTCTAATAGTATTGTTATTATACCTATCAGAAATTATATTCATTATTTGTAAGGTATGACTGAAAAGAGGAAGAATCCGGGCTACAAGAAAAATTCCGCTGCTACATAGTAGTAGCATGTATAAGAGCCGAAATAGGAGTAGGCCTTTCCATGGCATCAGGTAACCATGGTGGCCGATTTCGCTTAGTTAGATGATATGTAAGGCATTGGAGTTGGGATGATCGTTGGATTCAAGACGAGTGAAGAGGGTCTAATGATGTATCACTTACATTATGCAAATGTTCACTCTTTTTCTCAGTTTCAAGGAGGAAGTGGCTCGAAGTATTCTTATATGTTTTGAGGCGATATTTGGGCTTAGGGTGTATTAGAGGAAGAGTTCTCTCATTGGCATTAGGTAGGATGAAGATGGGTGTCTTTGAAGATTGTGCGAGTCAATTGGGTTGCTTACTTTAAGAGTTTCCCATCTCTTACCTTGGGCTCCCTTAAGAGCTTGTTTGTATTGAAGACAATTTGGGACCTAGTGATTGAAAGTGTACAAAGAAGATTGGTCTCTTGGAAGAAGATTTACCTTTCATTTTGGGGAGGGGGGTTAAGAGTTTGGAATGAGACCACATAATGCTAGGAAGCTTTTGTGAGAGGCACAAGGTTTAGAGTTGGAAATTGTGAGAGTAGGATTTTGAGAAGATGACTTGGTGTGGGTTGGAAAGCTTTACAAACCTTGTGCTTGTCTATATAGGTTGGTTCCAATAAAAGGGATTAGGATCATGGTTTAAGACATCGACGCATATCTGCAGTGCCAGTCCGATACGCATCAGTTTATTCAAGGGACCAATATATATATGAACAAAGTATTCTATTTACTCTTGTGTATGAAAACACAATATGGTGCGTATCAACACTTGAAACATACAGCACAGTCGAGATGAAGTCAGTATATCAGGATACATAGTCAAAATTGTCCTTTTTTGCATTATCGGTTGACTCTATCTTATCATTAGAGTATCCATACCACCCATATCGTTACTATGAGGAACAATAATGTTCGATACGTTGTAGAGACTATAATATAAAGGTACAGAACCCTTTTCAGGGTTCTTACCCCTCCATTTCTTCCCAAATCCAGTTCTAAACCATAAATCAACAACTTGATTGTCGATTTTGTGCAAAACAATATTAAATCTGTCCTTCAATCTCATATTAAAAGGTTTTCCCCAAAAATAGGTACGATAAGTTTTTCTATTTTCTCTTTTATTATATGGTGATATCTTGTGGAAATCACTCCCAATGGAGTGTAACAGTGTGATATATCTATGGATATCATGTGAGATTCATGAATCTACAACCACTTATGGGATATCAAGGATTTTCCATCACATTTAGGGAAAATCCAAAAATTATCAAATGTTTGGATTTTATTTAAATATTAAGCACATGTCTTGCCATGGGAGATAGACATATGGCGACGCCACATGGTGGTGGATCATTAGGCCTAATACCATCGGGGTCACACGAGTGCGGGTGGCTATTGGTATCCATGGGACATGGGCCACATTATTCGTGGGATGGATAGTGTTAGTGTCGGCGAGTGTCTAGTAGAGTGTTAGTGACTTTGGGTAAACATCTTCCTCTTCATATGCCTATGGTTATGATGCTTAGTCCCAGTTATCAGGGGGCTATGGATATGATGCGAGTCCTAGACATCCAGTGGGTACGGGCATGGACAGATGGGTATTCCATAATTCCTGGGTATGCAGCTGGTTGGGATAGTTTATGCATGTGATGATTATATTGAGAGGTACCTGAAGGAGTACCAAGCTTAGTACTATAATAATATGACCTGGGCACAATATTTCAACCATGTCTGGTACACCTACAATGTACATTGTGGAGCATATAATAAAATTAATGAGTTTGAGCCGGCATGAAACTCAATGTGGTATTGAACCACTAGGTATAATATTGACTCTAACAGTGTAAATTAGTACTTTATTATGCTTTTCACTCTAACTGTGCTCGTAATTGTGGGTCCATGCTTATTAGATCCACACATGTTTAGGGACAATAGCATGGAGAATAAAGGTCAACATTTTAGTTGCTCACTTATTTTATTTTTATCTCATGAATAATTAACAGCCAGAAAGTTTATGCATGAGTTGTCCCTCTGTTCAGGAAGAATTCCTATACAACTTTGGATATATTGTTCTTTATTTGTTGTTTTTGTATTTGAAACTCTTCCAATTTACTCATTTGTTTGCTCCAAGTAGAAGTTCTTTCATTCTTTCTGAAACTTCTGATAAGTTCCTAGATGATTTAGGAGCTCTTTAATACCCTTATATGGGCTTAAAGGTTCTTCACACTTAAGTCGTCGTATCTTATTTTTACCACTTTCATTAGTTGACTCCTAAAATACCCCTAATTCTTGTTACACTGTAAAACCAACTTTTGAGTATCATTTTGAGAAAACTTGACAAATGTCATGAGATAGCTTCCATAGGTCTTGGAAAGATATTTCCAATGCATTTGACAGCTTCTCAATCGACTATTTAGCAGAAAGTTACGTTGTTGTAGTTGGATCATTCTTCATGCAGGGTTTGAAAGTCCAAGACCTCTTTCCAAAAGTGTCTTTTCATTTTGCTGTCATTTGGCACATTATTTTGATCTTCAACAATATAATTTGAAGGGACTATTACCCTTTGTTGTTACTTGTATTAGACGTACTAGGAGAATCTTCCATGACAAGAACTGTTTATTGTTGGAGGTGTGTCAATCTATTGGGTGTCTTTTGATTAATTTGGTCTCTATTTTGAAATAGTTCAAGAATCCTAGGAGATGAGTTTTTGTGTACATGGGAGGAATTTATCTTTGGTGATTCTAGTGCTCATAGCCATTATTCATCCTCTACTTGATGCATTTTTATTTTCTTGAGAGTAGGGATCTTTCCAAGTTACAATTGGAATTGAATATTCTTCAATAGAATACTTTTGTTGTTGTGTCGGAGGGTGGTGTGTTCCAAATTTGTGGTCATACATAGGAATTGGGATCCTTCTCGTATGAATCTCTAATGGGGTATGTGTGTGGATGGAGATCATTCCCGTCAAAAAGATTTGTGAGCCACACTACTTTTGTGTTAGCTAATGGTGAAAGGGTTACATTCTTGGAGGACGAATGGTGTGGTGTAGGAGGTTTTGTGACATGTATCCGTGTTTATAAGCTGGTCCCTCTAAGGAGCTCTTAGTTTGCCAAAACTTTTAAGGGTTGGGAAGACTATTTGGAATCATGTGTTTCGCAGAAATCTCATGGATGGGGAGGTTGAAGAGTGTGTGGTCCTTTCTAGAATACTGTTGGAAGTAGAAGCATGAGGAGAGAGATGTTGGTCATGCCTAGAAAGGAGACCCCGAAGACACATTCATTGTTGGTTTTCTACGAGGCTTGTTAGAAGAGAAACATGTGGACCTGGATATGATTGCAGTTTGGCGAGATTTGGAAGGCTTTGATCCCTCCACGGGTCAAAGCTTTTGTTTGGATTGTAGTTTTAGATAATATTCTTATGGTGGATTATCTCATAAGCTACGGCATGTTGTTTCTTTACAGGTGCATTTTGTGTTCTAAGCTGTTGTCCTTTGCATGGGCCACCTGGTGCTACATTATGTCTCTCTTTGGCTTGTCTTTTGGGCCTTCTCGAATCTCAAGAAATTTTAAAAAAAGTCTTTTTAGGATGGCTATATATGGTCCATACGACTGGAGGGGCAGAATTTTGTGGAAATTGACCCTGTTTGCTATATATATGTGAGGATCTTTGAAAGAGAGGAATAAGAAGACTTTGGAAGACGTGCACAGATTATATTGAAGACTTGTTGCGATGTTAGTTGGACTCTTTTCCAGTGGTCATCGATTTTGAAGTTCTTTGTTCATAAAAGCATCGATTTTATGTGTGGGTGGAACTTCATTGTACTTAGTGATGTTTAATCTGTTGTTCCTAAGGAATCTTTTATTCCTCATACGTCTAGTGTTTTTTTTCTTCCTGTTTTATTGATACAGTCTCTAGTTACATATAAAAAAGTCAATACTTTTGGGACTTATTAGAAAACCAATTGTTTTGTGAATGGGAAATCAGTTGAAAACTTGGGTATTAAAGCATTGATGCTGCCCCCTTTTGCTTGTATGGTATTTTGTTGGTTTATCAAGTGACTAGGCCAATGTTTTGTTCTTTCAGTGGAAATATAATTGATCTCCTGCATATTTTGCTAATAGAATTGGCAATTAGGTTATTTACATTTTTTATTGAATAATTTATGATTTTGTGAATTAGATTAAATAATCATGGTTTTTTTATACTATGTAATAATATAAATCATGTTTTTTCTTACACTTTTTAAAAAATGCAGGTTGCAAAGGAATTGCGTGAAAGAGGAATCTCAGCTGATTATTATCATGCAGATATGGATGTAAATGCTCGTGAGAAAATTCATATGCGGTAAATTCATTGTCCAAATGAAATCAATTATACATGTCAATGCGACGCCTCATACCAGACTGCTTTGATTCACAAGGGTCTATGCTGGATGATATTTTTTGTTTTCCCAGTTTTTAAACAAAACACTCCAAGGGGAGTGATGCTTTCCCTGGCCCGAACTAGTTTATTGAATAAATAAAATGATTTCCACCTAGAGCTGGAAGCAAGAACCTGAACCGTACGAAACTGGTTATAAGTTATGAAAGTGTAGAGAGGGAATTGGGGGGGGTATAGACCTTACTCTTTTTTTTTTTTTGGATGAGTAACTTGTATTAATAAATATACAATAAGGGAATATACCACCCTCACCCCCGAAAAGAAAGAAAAAAAAAGAAATAAATTAAAAGAGTAAATCAGGACTCAGGAGTCATAATACAAAAATTTCCACCAATTATATAAAAGATCTGTTGTTTTAGTCCCAGAAAGTTCCTTTAGAATGGAAGTCCAACTATAGAGGGTTCACCCAATGATGCTATAACTTCGATAAAGAGCTCTTCGTGCCTTCAAAGATCTTGTTTTTTCTTTGCTTCCAAATTCTCTAATAAAGTGTGGATGAAAAATTCCTCAAAGAATCTTCCCCCCCTTCCCTAAGTGCCCCTTGGGCTAACCGAAGATTTTATCCTTGAGTTGTTCTGGGTGAGACCAAGATGAGCTAAATAGAGAGATGAAGTATTCAAAAGTGACTAAGCTAACAAACAACTGGTGAGGAGGTGGATTACACCTTTGCTCGACTCACACACTCTGTATCTGTTCAGGAATAGGGATCACCATGCCTGGAGTCTTAGGCAGTCAAATGTAAGGATTTTATCTATGATGGTCGATCAAATAAAAGCTTTTATTTGGGGCGGGGTGGATGGACGGACGGGGCATGTCAATTCTTCTCGAATTAGGGATTCCTTATAAACTCATTGTCCTCCATTTACAAGAAGGTTACTATAGAAGTTTTAACAAAAAAGGCATATTTCGTGTCGCTTTCTAAATGTGAGTCTTCCTTGTTTGGATTAGTTTGGCCTCTACTCAAATTCATCGGGAGTTTTCACTCCTCCATTCCCTTCTCTTTGATAGTCCTGCTAAAGATTGAATTCTAGATGATTTTCCCATTTATTTTTTGAATTATTGTTTTACGACGATGTTCTTCTGATGGATCAAGTTGTAAAAAAAGGGTTAATGTCACAAAAAGGCGCCAATCCTGTATCAATCATCCTCCCAAAAATGGACCCTGCCGCCTCTACGCATGGAGTAGCTCATCTGCTCCAAGAAATGATCATAATTTTGTATGACCCCTTTCCAAACCCCAACTCCATATGGACCCGAAACATGCCGAGAGTCCCATCTCCTACTAGAGACACCAAACTTGGATATGATGACCCTTCTCTGTAAAGCTCTGTATGCTTTGTTAAATCTCCACAGCCACTTGCCTAGGATGGCCTTATTTGTACGATTGAGCCTTCTAAAGCCCAGTCCACCTCATTTGATTGGGCGGGCAAATCCAGTTCCACCTAACCAAATGTATTCTTCTCTTATCTACCCTTCCACTTGCCCAGGTGGTATATGTTGAATACTGTTTTGGTTTATTGTACCTTTATGGTACAGCAGACCTTTGAATATTATTATGCTAGAGTATTTGTAGTAATGACATACTTGTAATATCCATTTCTAGATGTTAATTATATAATCTAATGAATGAGAGAGAATAAAAAAGCTCTCTATTATTTCTTCTTCTTCTTCCCTCCTAACCCTAAACTAAACAAATCAAGTCAAATGTATATACCTACTCATTTGATTCATAAATAGAAATTATATTAAGGAAAAGATAAGGTTAGTCACCTTACCCTTAAAAGTTAAAATGGTGAAAATAAAATATTAATTCTAGAAAACAATCCTATTTAAAAATATTAGGGAGTGGATTTGAATGAAGGTCTTGTAAATCAAGAAGAAATAATTTTTGGAGATATCACACACCGATCTGTAGGTGCATCTACCACCTTCTTGCTTTCTCAAATATGTATGGTTAATGGAAAGGCGAAAATGATTTTCACAATGGTCCTCCCACTAGTACCAATCAGTGTTTTAATTAGTAAGGGGTGACTTGCATTGCCAGGTGATAGGACCTTCAGACAAGTGAGGTGTAAGCCTCGTTGTGTGAGGTCTAATCCTTACACTTTTTTATAATTTTTTTTAAATAATAAAGATTATCTACTAATGATAAAATTGTAGCAATGAAGGATTATATGTATGTGTGTGTGTATGCATGGGAAACAATATATAGATGATTCAATGGCCACATAGAAAAAAATAAATGTGTGTGCATAGGAAACAATATATAAATGATCAAACTGCCATATAGAAAAAATAAATGGTTTGTGTGTGCATGCGTGCGCACATAGGAAACAATATATAAATGATTCAACGGTCATATAGAAAAAAATAAATCTGCATGTGTGCAAGCGTGCATAGGAAACAATATATAAATAAAATAATGTCCATATAGAAAAATAAATTTGTGTGTGATGCATGCGTGTGTGTATGTATGCATAAGAAACAATATACAAATGATTCAACGACCATATAGAAAAAAATAAATTCTAGATGGAAGAAAATGCCGCAATTTAGATTTATCTTTTCGTTCAGATATGTAATAGAAAAACATATGATTTATCTTCATCAAGTCATGTCGTGAATTTCTAATTCCAACATACTATTGCAAAGAAGTGAAGAAAAACTACATTGTGTGACAAAGGCTTCAATTCCCTTTAGTGTCTATTAGGGAAATCCATAATGTGAAATAGACTCAAAAGGGTTTCAAATCTTGAATGCATTAAGGATGCAAAATAAAGTGGAGTTTAAGCAAATAAAAAGAACAAAATAATTATTTTTGTGCCGAATATCATATTTTTGGTTAATGGATGAAGTGCACGCCTCAAATATAAGGCAAGCCTTAAGGCGTCAAGCATGCTCCTCCCACTTTGGTTGCCTTCCTCATCCTCCATGTTTGTCATCTGCTCTTTGATCCTAGTCTGTCTTCTTCCCTAGTAATCAAAGTCTTCATCTTTCTGTCATCTACTCTTTGATCCTAGTCTGTCATTTTCCCTAGTTTGGTCTCCTTCTTCAACCTCCTTTTTTTGTCATCTGCTCTTTGATCCTAGTCTGTCATCTTCCTTAGTTTGGTTACCTTCCTCATCCTCCTTGTTTGTCATCTGCTCTTTGATCCTAGTCTGTCTTCTTCTCTAGTTCAGTTTCCTTCTTTATCTATGGAGGCTCGTCAGAAAGTGTGCAAGTTTATGGTAGAAGCCAAGTCTATCAAAATTCAGGGACTCTGAAGGAATTATCTGACGCCAAGGGTTATTGTTTCAAAAAATTCAGGGGGAAAAGATTAAGTTTAGTGGGAGAAAGAAGAAGGAATGATAGAGGAGGGTTTATAGCGATTCAGTCATACTTGGGTGCTGGAGCGAGTGGCCATATTTTTGTCCCAAGAGGCACTCGAAATTCTGGTTGGAATGCTCTTCTAGTGGCAGTGGCATTTGTCGGCTTCAGTGGGGGCTACCCAGCACTCTTTCGTGGGCTATCTGGAAGGAGAGGAATGCTAGGGTTTTTGAGAATTCCTATTCTTCCGACCAGATGATCTTATCTCGGGTACGGCAGTTGATAGTGGTGTGGAGCTCTACAAGTCCCCTGGGACAAGAAGTGAGGGATGCTGTTTATTGTTGAGGCCACCTAGTAGCCGTGTGGGCTTGTCTTTGCTCTCTTTCTTGTTGCTTTGTTTTTGTAGTTAGTTTACGCCTCTGTAAATTGCTTGTGCTTTGCTTTTATATATATGATTTACCGATAAAAAAAAAGAGGCAATAGTGAAGGCCTGAGGCACAAATCTCCGAGATTGGAGGATTCATGGCGTATGGAGCCAAAGGTGGGGCTCGTATGTCTCATAGAGAAGGAACAACATTCTAGCAAGGTGGTGGTGGACCTAGACGCTGGAGCTTTTCATATATGGCCTGAGGCTGTTGTATGCTCTATTGGAGGGCCAGAATCGATGGATGATTAGGAGGTATCAAGAATCATAGGAAAGCTATTACTGGAGAAGGAGTCTATCACATTATTCCCTTTCGAAGCCCATCGAGCAATTTTCCATTCGAGAATGGAATCCCATAGATCTCTGCTTTGTAGCTCTAGAAGGATTCCGGTAGGCAATCACCATTTTGTGGGTTTCCATCGCTGGTGGCCGGTAGTTAATTCATTATCGTTTACGGGCCTCTCTAAACCTCGCTGGGTAGCTGCGAAAGGTATACCGTTTCACCTCTGGGTTCTGGATGTGCTTGGCAAGATAGGGGAAATCTGCGGAGGTTTGTTGGAGGTGCATTCTTCGACGGTGGATAGGTCGGATTTATCTTTCGCAAAGATCAAAGTGGGTGGCAATCTCAGGGCAATTCCTAGGGTCATTTCCATTGTCTTCCATTCCATTGCATATCCGATCGAAATTTCAAAATGGGAAGAAGAACTTTGTGATAACTGCAAAATGTGGCCAGAATCTATGGAAATCCGGCACTGTCGGAGTTGGGTTGAAGCAGGTGGAGGAGCTCTGGGAATGGCCCTGTCACGAGGTACGGTGGGTGGGTTAGAAATCAGTCATGTCAGTAATTTGAATTCAAATTCAAAGATAGCGAGTGAGGAGCAACAATGTTCTTCTGCTAAAAAGCGTGAGACGCAAAGTACAATCAGATTGATGTCGAAACCGTTTGAGGCAATCATACCAAAGCTTGTGGCTCGACGCTTGATTTCAGCTTCTCTCATAGTGGGGAAAAAGAGGGGTCAAAGGCAACTCAAAAATAACAAGAGAAATTTCCGGCGCTCGAGGTTGAGATGGCAGCGTCGAGTCGTCGAGCCATCCCATTCAGTCAGCGCCTGCGTCTCTTCAGAAGGGATTGAGAAAGAACCTAGGTTTTTGGCTGTAAGAGAGTCGGTAGAAGAAGGGTGTTCTCCTGGTCATGTGAGCCTTAGTGAAGGGGGGCTTATTGGGCCAGATTTAGATGGGCCAGTAGCTAAGGGTCTGCAATGTCAGTTTTTGCAAGTGGGCTTAGTCTCCGAGGATGATCATTTGGGGTTTCAAGCCCATTCCAGTTGCACCAACTCATTCCTTCTCACAGGTGCCGTCGTTTCTCTTTCTTTAATGTGTCTTGACCAGGGTTACCAAGTTCGCTACATGCTATTGCAAACCGCGAACTGAGTGAACCCGAACTGGTTCGTGGTTCGGTTTGGTTCGTGAAATTGAGTGAACCACATAGTGGTTTCAAAACAATCTTAGTTTGTCAAATTTTTTATTCAAATTCACTGATATTTTTCACTACGTTCGGCAAATTTATACTTTTGAGTTCACAAACCGTTCATAAAAAGACATTTTTAATAATTATTGTTCAAATAAGTATTTGTACTATGTTGTTTACATGCTTAAAAGATATATATTTTTATAATATAATATAAAATATATATTTTGTTTTACATGCTTAAGTAGTGAACCAAGCTAGTGTACCAAACAAAAGAACCTAAGCGAACCAAAAAACAAATTATCTCATCCTACCCCCTAGCGAATTGGGTTCACTCTAGAGTGGCGAACTGCGAACCCAAATTCGAACCAAGTGAACCGACGAACCTGGTAACGTTGGTCTTGACCGCCTAAGTCGACTCTCTATTTGCTTTACTTTATCACCTATTGCAGCTACTCCCATATTTTCTTGAATGTACTCATTAGTTATCTTAGCTTTCCTAGTCTTTCCACTCAACAATTTTAACATTCTCATCTCTGCTACACTAATTCTACGAATATGTTGCTTCTTGGTCGCCCAACATCCTGCTTTATGAAGCATATCTAGTTTATTGATGTAGAATCTCTTAACTTGATTGGATAGCGTCCATCACATAATATCAGGAAACACATTTCCACTTTAGGAACCTAACCCTACTTCTATAAGGTAACATCCTTTTCAATCTCTCCATTCTGATGAATAACTACGATACTAGAACTTATCACTTTAAGTTATCACATGGTCATTCTTAACTACCTCCTCAACCCTATTCGTATTCTAGCTAAAGTTGCATTTAAATTATTAAGTCTTGGTCTTAATTTCAACCGCTTAGATTCCAAGGCATCCCTCAACAATTCTAGTTTTCATTTACTCCATCTTTATTTTTGTCAATTAATATGGCATCATTTGTAAATAATATACACCATGTAATCTCCACTTGATTGTGAATCATCAATTCATTTATAACTGTTGTAAAAAGATACGGGCTCAAAACTGACTCCTAACGTAACCAATTATTGAGAGGACAATAATTTTAATGTCCTCTCCATCACTCCAATGAAAACTTGCAAGAACGTGCTTCAAAATGTTTTAGAGCATGGTTAAAAAACTCGTTGAAACCATTACGTAACGCACGTTACGTAACAGTTTCGTTGCCTTCGATACCCGATACCGAACCTTTACCCATTTACTCCGAAATGAATATGTAACGCCAGAAACTGTTACGTAACGGGCGTTACGCCCGATACGTAACGGTTTTGGGCGTAGGACTCGTTTGCGATTTTAAGGTTTAAAGGGGTTCCAACACGACTATGCCCAAGCCTAGTACTATGAAAGTCTCTACCACCAGCCTTATATTCAACCAAATAGAAATGATGATGAGCCAGCCCGTAATTCTACGTGGCTTTAGCACTTAGCAGGTGTGCCTATCTGGAGTCTGGATTGGATTATGTGTATGTTTCAACCCTCGACCCATCTAATTTCTACATTTTGAGCTTCATATTGGCTTTAGAAGTATCTTTTTACTCATTTATTGCATTTTTTTTTTAAATATTTTTTTTTTCTATTTATTGGGATTTTTTGGAATTTTTTTAAGCAAAAAAAAAAAGGCCGAAACCATTACGTAATGGCGTTACGTAACTGTTTTGGCCGTGTTCGATACGGTGTCCAAAACCCTTTTTTTAAACCCTGTTTTAGAATACTCTTAAAAATAAGATATTAAGAATCATAGGAAGGAAAATGATAGAACGAAAGCAAGAACTTGTTGAAGAAGTATAATTCAACTCCCATTCGAATAGAGCTTAGACTTCCAACCATCTACTTTTTTAGTGATCTTCTTCAAGAGCTATATAAATTATAAAGTACTCTATTTTAAAGCAATCTTTATCCAATGGTTCCCTTAATAGACATGGGGCAAGTCTCTTCTCATGATGACCTATATCTTTTACGCAATTGAAATCTTAGAAGGAGTCATTTTGTTGGACGTGAAGATGGCGCTTTTGATATTTTATCTTTTCAACATATATATCTCATATTCTTTAGGGAAGGAGAACAGGTTTCTGACTAAGGTTTTTTGTCCATTGAGGAAGATCTAGGTATCATTACCAAATAGCAAGTGGGAAATGTTGAGGCAATATTAAAATCCTTACAAGTATTCAAAACTTCCTTAATCAGGAAAATTTTGTTTAGTTCCTTTCTAAGAACCAATTTAATGAGTATGAGAAGGGGTGAAGAGGGTGTCACCTTGCCAAAGTCCTTCAAAAGTGTTGAAGTAGTATACATGCCCATTAGTAACCACCAGAAAGGATAAAAAAGGCCCTTAATAAGCTTTTGGAAGTGTTGAGTAAACCCAAATTCATTATTAAGGAAAAAGAGGAGAAAGAAGGTGAAGCAATTTTTATCCTTCATACAAAAGACGTTGCTAGGGAGGTCTGACATCACTTCATTGTTCTTGCTGTGCTCTTTTGGGTTTTCACTCTTGATACTCTAGACTTGATGCACCTCAATGGAATATGAGTACTTTTGGGATATGTGGCCATTTGCATTAGATGTGTTCCCTGAATGATAATTTATGGTGTATGTGGGAGGAAACAAGTAAACAAGGATTTTTGGGAACAAATTTTTTGATCTTTCTACGGTCGTTTATGTGATCAAAGTGACGGTGTTTTTCCCTCGAAGGGTAGTTTAACTTTGAGAAACTGGAGATAAGTGGCTGGTCGATGGTTATCTTTCTTTTCCGTTAGGGTCTGTTTGGATTCGGACCGCAGGAATTGAAACATCCGTGAGAATTTAATGTATAGGCATTACAATGTCTATGAATAAGAAGCCTATGTATTGCAATTCTACTATTTGGTTGGTCTGTTTGGATTCTACTATTGAATTTCAAATTCACTGTTTGGATGCCTAAATACCCATTTGACATGATATGCTGATTTACATATGGGTTACACAAGTATATTTTTAGATAATCATGCAAATGGGTTGGGACACAATCTACTTTATTTTTTTTTTAAAATTCCATAAGGGGCCTTTTGGATACACTTCCGTTTTTCTGTTTTTATTTTTTATTTTTTAAAATTGGAAATGACTTTTTGTTTTCAATTTTTTTAAGTAAGAAAATGTTTGGTATTACTAACTGTTACTTATTTTTAAAAAAGAAAAACAAAATTACGCGTTTGGTAAATATGATTAAATAATTTCAATTCATGGTGGTGGTAGTGGTGAGTGGTGGCGGTGGGAGTAATGTGGTGGTGATGGTGACGGTGGTGGTGGTGTGTGGTGGTGGGTGGTGATGGTGGTGGTGGTGGTAGTGATGGTGGTGGTGGTGTGGTAGTGGTTGTATTGTGGTGGTGGGTGGTGAGTAGTGGTGGTGGTGGTGGTGAGTAGTTGTGGTGGTATAGTAGTGGTGATGGTGGTGGTGGTTGTATTGTGGTGGTGGGTGGCGGTGGTGGTGGAGGTGGAGGTGGTGGTGGGTGGTGAGTAGTGGTGGTGTAGTGGGGGTGGTAGATGGTGGTGGTGGGTGGCGGTGGAGGTGGGTGGTGGGTTGTGGTGGGTGGTGAGTAATGGTGGTGGTGGTGGTTGTATTGTGGTGGTGGGTGGTGGTGGTGGTGGCGGTGGAGGTGGTGGTGGGTGATGAGTAGTGGTGGTGTGGTGGTGGTCAGTGTTTTAAAACCCGAAAACTCGACTCGACTCGGAAACTTGCCGAGTAGAGTCAACTCGGAAACTCGGGCAAAACTCGTCCGAGTAATGACACCTAAAACTCGGACATATATAATATTTTTCTAATAATATATATGGTATAGATTCAAAATTAATGATAAACCATGCCTAAAATAAGATATATAATTCAATATATATTAAACATCCCCTTTTTGTTTTGTATTTATACTTAAAAATGAGTGGGGTGTGTCAAAAAAAAGAAAAAAAACATAATTTAGTCAATCGGGTAGGCAGTTTATTCAATTTTTAGTTTTTAAAAAAATGTGCAAAAACTCGGGCGAGTCGGGGCGAGTTTTCGACAAAACCGAGTTTTCCTCGAAACTCGACTCGAAACCTGGCCGAGCCGAGTCGACTCGGCCGAGTTTCGAGTTGACTCGGCGAGTTTTAAAACTATGGTGGTGGTAGTATTATGGTGGTGGTGGTGGTGGGTGGCGGTGGAGGTGGGTGGTGGTGATGGTGGTAGTGTTGTGGTGGTGTGGTGGTTATTGTGGGTGATGGTGGGTCCGTGTTTTCCATTTTTGTTTTTTGTTTTCAAAAACAGAGGAAGTAGAAAATTTTTGTTACCTTGATTTTCAAAAATTTTGTTACTAATTTTTAAAAGCAGAAAGCAAAAACATGTTTACCAAACATGTTTTGTGTAAAAATTTTCAAAATTTTGTTTTTAAAAACAAAAAACAGAAAACGGAAGTGCAACCAAACGGGGCCTAAATTTTCATTTGTTTTTTTTTTTTTGAAAATTATTCAACTAATTATATATAGATGATTTAAAAAATAGAGATTAACTATGAGCAAGAGCTCTGGTTGAACAGTCAACTGGAGCAACCCAAAATTTGCCTTTGGAAGTGGTAGTTTTGTAATTATGAACACACAAGAAGGGTATCTTATAATAGAATATTTTTTTCCATAAATACCCCTTCCCAAGGAAAATTTTGGGTTGCTCCGGTTGACTGTTCAACCAGAACTCTTGTTCGTTGTTAATCTCTATAAAATAATTTAAATAAAAACTTTTTAAACGTTATTTGATGAAAAGAAATTAATAAGAATTATTTAAAGTGAATTGCAATATCCACCTCCTAGTGGATATTGTGATTCCATCAAAGTGTAGTAATTGGCATTATTACAATTCCCAGGTGACTCAGAATTCATAGGAATTGGGAGTGTCCAAATACCGGAATTAAATTCTTATCCTCAAATTCCAATTCCCACTCCTCAATTCCTGCTATCCAAACAGCCCCTTACGTAAATGTTTTGGTAATAGCTAAATTGATATGAGTCACATTACAGGTTTTCTAGGGTTTGTATTTTTGTATGAAGTCTGTTATGGTGCTACATATGGGAATCAGTTGACAAAGTTTATTGTTGATGAAACGTGCCTTCTTTTTATTGTTACTCATAAATTCAGTTTTCTGTCTACAGATATGTCCCATCAGCATGCATTAGTTTCTTGTATATGTATTATCTCTGTAGAGCCTCTTACGCTTATTTCATGACAGGTGGAGCAGTAACAAATTGCAGGTTATTGTCGGTACAGTAAGTATCATTTCTGTTATCGTCCATTAATTATGTTAAAGTGTGGGTCTACAACATCTCTGGTTATGTTGCAGGTGGCATTTGGAATGGGAATAAATAAGCCAGATGGTGAGTTTTGGATATATACTTGTTCACTGGTTTATGCTCTATTGCTTCTCCTTTGGTATCAGGCTTGGAATATATCTGGACTGTCCATACTTTGTCCTTGCTAATCTGTTGGAGTGCATTTTCTCAAGTTTCAAGGAATGGTTACTACTAGGTGGCCCATGCCAACTTTATAACTTTGCACTCCAACAGATCAGCCAGGACAAAGTATGGACAATCTATATATTTTATAAGTTCCATTTCTAAATCAGAGAACAGAAATTCAAGAAGCCTATGGAATTTTTTATTTGTTAAAATTAATAATAAGAATTCAAGACTTCAAATTAAAAAAAAGATGTCTATGTAAAGGAAAATAGTTTGCCTAAGCAAGTCAAGAGATCACTCATTTTGTTTCACAGGTTTAAGACTCATAGTGGGTTTTGCAAATTTGATTACTCTGGTACTTTGTGATGTGATAACTGTTGAGAGTGCAATACATGTTTTTTTAATGCTTTATGTATCAGGTGTACTTTTTACATGCCACAGAACCTTTTTTAGTTACCCTTGTTTAGTGTCCTTAACGTGAAAATTAATGTAGTTTGGATTCCATATAATGTACTCATCTTGTGTGTATATATATATATATATATATATATTTATATATATAATAATAATACATGTCTGTACTTGACATAAATGAGCCTTCGACCTATACAACCCAAAAAATGGGGATTTCCTGTTTACACTTTATTTATTTTTATATATTTGAACTTTATGCACCCAGGCGGCCAGGCGGAGACTTTTACTTGTAATTTACTTCCATAAAGTTTAGACACGTCTAACAGGTCAACTTGATCCTTTTCCTTGTAAATATTTATAAGAATGGTCCCTTTATTGACCTAAAATAAAAGTGCTTGGGTTTACTAAAGCATGTCAATCTTAAACTCTCTAGTACTTCGATTTTGTACATGGCGAAACATCAACTCAGTATAAGTTTTCTACTGGATAATTAGAATATAAAGGCTGTACTTGATTGTTCTTTTTTTCTTGTTGATATTTTTTCTACACCTTGCGGCTATATCTTAGTGGTATACTATAATGTACGGCTTGTATATATAGTGCGGTGTGTGTGCGCATCTATGTGTGCATACTGGCTTCCTATTTGCTCATATATTGTAATGATTTTAATCCTGTTTGCCTACCATATGTTTCTAGATTCATAACTCTGCTTCTCATAGTTGTCATCATAATTGAAACTCACAATAATTACTTGTAGTCAGGTTTGTCATCCATCATAGCCTAAGTAAATCAATGGAGACATACTACCAGGTTGTTTCCACTTTCCACAACATGTGCTTACTTTAACAAAGTCCCTCCTTCTTTTCATAACTTTTCTCACTGCAGGAAAGTGGTCGGGCTGGACGAGATGGACTTCCTTCTGAATGCCTACTCTATTTTAGGTCTGGTGATGTTCCTCGGCAGGTAGAATGTCTCTCTTTAGCAATTCAAGTTCTTGGATATGTGTCGTGTCTTCTGATAACTTCTCGCTATGATGCTTTTCTAAGCAGAGTTCAATGGTTTTCTATGAGAATTCTGGATTGCAAAATCTCTATGACATGGTGCGATATTGTCAGGTAAAATCATATGACTGCGTTGATATAATAAACCAATTCTTTATTTTTGCTGGTCAAGTTACAACATTAAATCATACCTCTCCTTTTCTTTCAATAAGTATTTGCATCTGAGCTGGACTTGTTGAGGCCATAATTATCGCCTCTGTCGTACACTGGTACATGTGGGGCAGACCTAGGGGATAAGGCCTTATTGTTTGAAGATCTTTTTGGTTAAAAGTTTTGCCTGACAGGATAATTCTGATCACCTGATATGTAAACCTTTCTCTGAACTTTGCTATTATTTTCCTGACTGTCAGTGGAACCCAATTGTGTTAGTCTTTGGCCCCATGCCCCATGCCCCATGATGTCATTGGTGGGATAATTCGATCAGTGCCAACCCCATTTGGATGTGTGCCATGTGTTAAGCAGATCCTGGGAGGATGGCTTCTCATCTTCCTGCCTTGATGTATTATCCATACTTAGATCAAGCTGTGTCCCAACTGTTTGAGGTTGGCTAGATGAATCGTCCCACATATCAAACAACATGTCAGGATTAATGTGAAAGTTTTGTCAAAAGCTTTGTACTGGCTACCGAGAAAAAAAAGGTTTTGTACTGGCTGCCAACCCGAGGCAACTCTAATCGATGTTTTGAAACCTGACTGGAATCTCAAATAGGCAAGGGTGGTTGGGTCAATCCACTGGACTGACCTGTTGAACTGGATTTACCAGGTGATAAAAGCAGTTATCTATCTTTAGTAGTAAACTAAATGGATAAATCCACACGTGACACATCCTTCTGTTGGACAAATGCACCATATCAATTTTGAGTTTAATCTGTCTTAAGTTTTGAAATCTTTCTGTGTTGGTACTTGGTAGGGGAACCAAACTGCCAAAAGGGCCGGTTTTGGCATCTGCCAGTTTGACTGGTTGTCCTGGTGCAGATTTGAAAACACTGCTCCTCTTTCTGGGCTTTGAACCGTCAATGCAGTTGAAAGCTTGGCTCTAGAAACCAATAATATGCAGATGTAAAATGTTTCTATGAAGGATTTTACATTGTTTTCTTCTCTTTACTGCAGTCTAAAAGAGAATGCCATCGAAGTGCTTTTTTCCGGCATTTTGCTGAGCCCTTACAAGACTGCAATGGTACCTTCCGTTATTTCTACACTATCATATTTAGCCCCTACTCGAACATCTAAAAATGGTTGAAACTCTGTAATCATGCTGGACTTAATTTTATACTTTGTATCAGGGATGTGTGACAACTGTGCATGTGCAAGTGAGCTAAAAGAAGTGGATGCCACCCGTATGATGAAACTTCATTTATATATTCATTTTTGTTGATAATTTTATTATTTGTATCATTAACTTGTTCCTTCTCTTCTTTATTGTCATTATATTTTTGTTTGCCATCACTGCACATTCTTCACTCAGATTTCAATACAAGATTGCTTGTTTTACTTTGAGTTTTTTTTATTGAGGAAGTATCTCTATACACTATTATCCTCTTTCCCCCTCATCATTTTGTTGTGGTGTTATATTGACTTGTAATTTGTGCCTGAAGTATTCTTGAATAAATAAATGCAGCAAAATAACTTTTTTTTCATAGATTATGATGTTAGACATGTCAATATTTAACATTGTTGGACCAATGTCAAAATGCTTATTGGGCAAAGTCTTATTTTGTTTATTTTCTTGTTCTATGCTATTATTTATATACCACTATACTTGCACATCCCAACCATTGTAGAAAAGCGTTATCAGTAGTTGTACCGTTAGGTCAAAATTATCGATGATTATCATGGATACGCTAAGTTATGCTTGGATGCACATGGATGCAATTGGATAGTTTTTTAAAACCTTTTTTTAATGCAAAATAAGCACTAAACAAAGTAACAAACTAATAAAACCTACAACTACCATTACACCCTTTAATATGAGATATTAGAACATAGACGTCATAAAAGGGATAACACGCTGATACATCAGTATGAAAACACAAACCATAGTCTGTTACACAACTACAAGCATAACTCACTATTAATATTAGGTTTTTGGACTAGGGGAAATTGTTCTATCATAACTCGAGCCCTCAACTTTCTCAGTCTTCTATTATTTCTTTGCGTACAAGCGACCACCGATTGAAAGCTTCTCTCAATTTGTTCCTAACTTCTTTAAGGATACAATGGGCATGTTGGTATAGCTCTAATATTGATTGAGGGAGGCAACAATGGGTGGCTGTGATGGTGGTGGTGGCAGTTCTTTTGGTGGTAAGTGCCAGTAAGGTTAGAAGTGCTTAATAAAAGATTAAAGGCTCTTAATCTCAGAGGAATGAAAGGCTGTTTTCTTTCTTTGGATAGCATTACTAGACAATTTTTATGTTGGATCACCTGGCTAGCACGAAAAAATAGTGCCAAATATCTGCACCAATGTAGAGACTAGTGCCCAAAAAGAGATAGTAAACCACCTCTTGTTGCACGATGAATTCTCAGCAAACTATGGCATCAGTTCTTAAGCAAAATTTGAGTGGATTGGATTACCTTGGAGTCCTTTAATGAACGTCTTTATAATTGACCCTCCGAAGCATTTCGGAAATGGGCAAGGACTCAAAGGAGGATGATTCCTTTTGCGATTTGTTTAGTATCTAGGAGAGAAATGAGGGGATTTTAGAAGACAATGTCCAGCCTATTCAGTCGATCGATACACCGTTATGCTTCTATTCCTTTGCTCCGCAGGTGTCAAGGACTTCAAGGATATTACACAACTTTCTTTCCTACACAACAGGGTTAACATATAGAAAAATTGTGCAATTTTGAGCTTTCTGGGAGCTCTTTCGTGGCTCCTTTCTTATATACAGGGTTCGTCCCATTTCTCGTAATGAAATTACCCTTGTATATAAAACAAATTTGTTTTTGGTGGAATCAAAGAGGGGAGAAGCTGCATGTCCAAATAGTAATTTTTTTTCTCTTTCCTCTTGAAAAATCATTTTATGGTATAGGCCTCTCGATGTCGTTCTAGTGCCCCTACAAACATATCGGAAGTTTGTGTGATACATCTTTTATTTTTTACACCATGATTGCTTTTTAACTGTAATTTTTCCTAAATTTAATATTTGAATTTTCAAATCTTCCATGTAATTATTTATTACTAAAATGTTTGGAGTTATCTATATACTGAACCTTTTCTCAAATCTTGGAAATGCTTTCTTCCACATTTATGTTTTTTCACATGCTCAAATTACACATCATGTGGTGGCGCATGATCAATGGTTAACTGAATTGTATCTGAAACTTGATATGAACTTGCTTTACAGGCCATGCGAACGTTATCATCACGCTGCTACGAGATATGAAAGAGAATGATCAGAGAGCGACAGTGTTGCAACTAGTGGACAAGGTCAAGGCCAAGCACAAAGAACTAGGTAGGCTCTATAAGGTGCTATATCTCCTCTTAGTTTTTATATGATACAGATAATATTGGATATATGTACACACACAAAATGTCTACACGACGCCTAGGTGATAGGTGTTTCCTAGGCAAGACGTTGCGATGCTTTTCTTAGGTGATGCATAGGCTGCTAGAATTTAATTATTATATTCTATAAAAATAGTAAGATATTCATCTTTTATTAAAAATGAGATTAAGTATTGGAAATAATAAAGCACAAATAAGACTAGAATGTCATCGCAAAAAGTAAAGAGATCATGTCAAAAGATGGGTTAGGCAAAAATGAAGAGGTCAGATCTTTAATTAAGCTTTGATCAGTTGAGCTGCTAAATCCACCTAAAAAGATGAGTCTTTGAAATCATGGTTCAAAATACCATTAATCGGTAGTCTAAAATAGGATTTATTGGCGTATCGGATGGATACGACGTAAAAAATCAAGATACGCTAAGAAACGCTTGGATATAGAAGAAACAACTTGGATACATTACATAAAACTTCTTTTAATGCAAATATAAACTAACAACAAACTAAATGATGGTCTCTAACTATGTTTATAATCTTACATATGAGAGTTAAGAATTTTATAAGTTAAAAAAGGCACGCTTGCTGATAAATAAGTATGAAAATACAAACCATAGTCACTTAGTCAAGTATAGGAAATACGATCTAGTTATTAAAACCTTACATTCAATGAGTTAAATAAGAATATATTGAATTGCAACCATAAATTATAAGCTTGAATATAAGTCTTTTTGTGTTGAACTGTTATATTGTTAGTTGAAATTTTTGACCATGTAAATGAAAATATTTTGAAGACTATTTTTTGAGACTATTTTTGCCGTGCTTTTGAGTTTGGTAATGTTTTGATATAATAGAATTTATGAAAATTTAATATTTAAGAAATACCTTACCATTTGAAAGTTGAAAATTTGACCTAATCTCTTAAAGATGTTAAAAGATGATTTTGTTCTTGAACTGGAAATTTAATTTTTTTTCTTCAGGAATTTGGATCCAGGATAATATTTATTGAATTCCAATGGGAGGTAAACCTTATTTACATATAAATATTTTAAGTCAATGAAAGTAAAATTAATTTAAAACTATTTATTTAAATAATATGTTTTGTAAATAAGTTGTGTGTATCTGGTTTGTGTTGTGGATCTTGGTATAAATGGAAGGAGAAAAATACTAACTGAAAAATCCCCTATATCGGGCATATTGGGCCCGATATAGAGATTTTTTTTTTCTAGTGTACCAATGTATCGGGTAGCTCCAAACAAGATACGTATCGGTCAGTATCGGCCGATACGTACCAGAAATGATTGTGATGATGGGGTACCAATAGTATCTCATACAGGTGCGAAGCAACGTATCAACAAAGGTGAGCCTAGATCAGGCTTGTTCATTAGGGAAGTAGAATCAGAAGCCAAGGAAGAAGACCATTATCGACAAAGACGAAGTCCAATTCGAGACCGAATGTCGGGATTTCTAAGACGAGCGAGGAGGAAGAGTGGGACGGTGAAAAGTATTGTCCTCTATTGATTCTTTAAGGCAAAAAGAAACTGGAATTCACTGACTGAGCATAACATCCTCCACCGGTACAAAGATAGTGGTCTATCATCGGCATAAATTGTTTATTAGATAAGGAGGATATCAAAGTTTGTGTGATCCTCCAAAGGCTAGAATTATTGATGGTGGGTACAAATCTGATGGCCCTTTTGGCCTTAATTAGTTGATTTGGAAAAAACTTATGGTGTGGGAAAGACAAAAAAGTGGGACAACTACACCTTTGACTTCTCAATCATTTTAGCTCAGAACGGGAAGCAACCTTCAGAAGCTCCTATCGGATGGGCACAGCAGTGTGGCCAATGGTTTTTGTCACATAGGAATGACCTAGAATCTTTAGTTTTTCGAATGTCACACCTTCATCGGGCCGAGGTATGGATTTATTTCAGTATTTCCGTAGGAATCTTCCTTCGAGTGTTTTTTTCATCATGTTGTCCTTTGTTTTCCCTCATTATTTTGTATCATGCATGGTTCAAATAATGAAGCATATCGACCATATTGGTCTGATTCATATCGGTTTTTAGGGGTATTGATACACTTGAACACTTGCCTATATTTTTTCCTTATACTGATTATGTATCGGGATCCTAATCGACTTCATCGATATGATACATCAGTATATACCATTGTTCACCATGGTTCAAAAACCCGAAAATTCGACTCGACTCGAAAGTTAACCGGGTTGAGTAACTCGGAAAGCTCGAAAAAAACTCGACTCAGTTTAACTCGGAATATATATGTCATAACTTGAAAAAACTGGGTTAAAACAACTCAAAGTACACTAATTTTACAGCCTCAAACCTAAAAAGTAGGATTAATAGAACACATAGAAGGTTGTTTCTGTGGACCCAAAACATATGATGCAAAAACAATGTGAAATTCGAGTTTAGGTTTTAAAAAATGATAAAAATACCCTTTTGACTCGACCTAGTCTGGCGAGTCGAAAAACTCGGCTTGACTCGTCCGAGTCACTCGAGTAACTCGGCAAATAGTGTCTTCTTCGAGTTTTGAGGTGACTTGACTCGAAATTCAGTCGAGTCGAGTAACTCGGCCGAGTTACTCGGGTGACTCGACGAGTTTTCGAACTATGCTGTTCACTACATGTCGATACTACTTATTTTTTACCCTTTTTCAAATTTTTACAATATCGACTGATACTATTAACAGTATCGGTAAATGCGATCGATGATGTTATATGATACGCAACAATATTGAGTGATACATTGCAAAAACCTTAAAAATTGAATGGAGACTCATTTTGGGAGTTGAAAAACACCTCTAGAATCCTGTTATAATGGGTCGTCTAAATTAGCCCATTACCTCTTCATTACTTGATTATTTCTTTATTGTTTTTTAAATACTAAGGGGCATTTAGGTCCTTTAATCGTATTAGTACATTAAAGCAGATCTAGAGGGTATGGAGATATAATTCCATACCCCATTCCTCTTCCATTATTTCTCATCTTTTACAAACACTAAAGATCAAATCCTATTCATTGAACTTGGTATCAGAGCAGATCGAGATCCAAAGCAGCAAAGTACTAAACAATAAGGCCCAAGGAGACTTAATACAACAGTGACGTCATTTGATCATACGGTTAACATGAGTAGCTGTACGGTCTCCCTGCAAGGTTAGAAAAAAATTGTTTCATAGAGGAAATTATTTTTGGGGAATTATAGTGATTATTTCATATTTTTTTGACCAGTTGTTGATGGTGATTTACCCTGTTTGATTATGGGGAAAAAAATCAGTTTTTGAATTAAACAATTGGAGAGGTGTCTTTGGAATATTTTAATTTTGTGCATTGATGAAAGTTGTTGTGATTTGATGATTGCAATTATGAAACAAGTTGTATGAAAATTGGTTGTGTTTCGAAATTCTACATCGTTATTTTCTAAGATCGTATACTATTTTTTTTGTTTTGTTTCTGGTGTAATTGGACTATTCAACTTGTTTGTATGGAGTAGTGTTTTAAAAGGCATGAGATGCTTACGCCTCAAGGCTCACCTCGAGGCGAGGCTTAAGAAAAATGCCTTGAGGCTTAACCATAAGACTTAAATCCTATGAGGCTCACGCCTCAACGTATAAGGCTCACATGAGGCACACGCCTCAACGTGTGAGGCTCACATGAGGCACACACCTCACGCCTCACGCCTTGAGGCTCGCTTTTATGCGTACGCCTCATACATTAACTAAAATTAGGATTTTAGTCACATAACTCAGACTAAATTGTCAAATATTTTATTTTTAAATTAGTTATTTGTTTAATAACAAATAACATTTTATTTATTTCAGATAAAACATTGAATATAATGATGATATTAGTTTCAAGTTTCAACTAACACTTAATTTATTATGTTTGACGTATTTAGGCTTTTAAAATCCTTTGAGTTTAATTCACACTAATTTCCCTAGTAGACATTGCAAAAATTTGGAGCTACTAGTCTATAATGTAGTTCATGACTTTTTTGCAATTTTTTGCTAAATTCTACATCTACTACATTAATTGATGATTTTACATCATCTTTAATATGTATATGAACAAAAAAGAAAATCCAAATTTCAGCATTTGCTTTCCTTCTTATATTGTTTTTCCTATGTATCATCGTGTGCCCACACGCACACTGCACACACACAATGTCCATGAATACAAATATATGCATATATATATAAACTATACTCTTTCATTAAATTATCCTTTTGCAATTTTTCTTAATTTTATTTAGTTGCTAAAATGATAAAGCATGAAGCTTTCTTGTGAGGCTTATGCCTCATGCATCTTGAGGTCCTAACGCCTTGTGTCACGCCTTCGCGTTTTAAAACACTGGTATGAAGTTAAATTACTTGGTGGAAAGTTGTGTGGTGTATGAGTTATTAATTTGTGTAACTCGACATTGATTTAACCCTATAGTTGAGGTGTTTTTGGTGATTGAGTGATCCGGGTTATTTCATTGTTTTTTTAAAAAATTGACGTATGTATTAGATTAGTGGTATGAAGGGTATATCCTCAAGTACTTGTTTTCTCGTGCTTACTCATTTTATAGTTTTTTCCTCAGAAAATCCGAGTATGCAGATTAGCACAGTAAAACTAGATGGAAGAAGTTATTTAGAATGGTGGCAATCTATCAAGATGTTTATTGATAGTTGAGGACAATTGTGTAATGTTACTGGAAGGATTGTAAAGCCAAGTGTAACTGATTGAGCTCATGACAAGTGGGAATCCTATAATCTTATTGTCGTAAGTTGGCTTCTTCATTCTATGCTGCCATATTTATCACATGGTTTATTTTTTCTGTAGACAACTAGAGAGATTTGGCATTTACTGCTCAAACATACTCCCAAATCCTTAATATTGTTCGGATTTACCAGTTAAGGCAAGAAATCTCCTATCTTCGTCAAGGGGAGAGATCCTTGGCTGAATATTTTGCTAGCCTATATGGCATGTGGGAGAAGCTTGATCACTATCAGATGTTCTGAACTTTATACACTTTTGATGGGAAGAGTTACAAAAGATCGACTGAGTAGAATTACATCTTTGAATTCCTAGCCGGGTTGAACTCAGAATTTGAGTTGGCATGGGTCCAAATCCTAAGGACGAGATACCCTCTTTAAATCAAGTATATGAACTTGTTCAAGGAAAAGAGAGTCATCGTTTGGCTATGCACATCTTATGATATTTCAGAGCACTCTGCCTTAGCATCGACATCATTACAACAGAGAGGGAACATGGTGGGTACTCGCAAACTAAAGGGGGGAGATAGAGAAGGACAAATTGAAATGTGATGGCTTTGGATGAACCCGTCACACCAAGGAGACAAGTTGGAACTTAGTTGGTTGGCCAACAAAGTACACTTGACCGAGTCCATTTGCAGCACACAGTGCCTCTTCTACTAGTACCTCATCTGGGAAATCCGCTTTTATACCATCCCACTCTTAGCAGTCTTCTAAGGACATTTTGCTAATATCCCGGGAGGAACTCGAGTGCTTTCACTAGTTGCTTTCAAAATGGATATATCTACTTGATCTTCCACTTCTGTTGCTTAGACAAGTACTCATGCATCTGTCCATCATTTCCCTTCTTTAACATCACTTGAGATTCCTTGGATCATCAATTCCGGATCCTCATATCATATCTCTAGTACCTCCTCTCTTTTCTTGTCCTAAAATTCTTGTTGTAATCCTTTGAGAGTGAAAATAGCTAATAATTCTTTTCTTCAGTATCTGGAATGTCATCCATAATCTCTCATTCTCCTTTGTGTTATATATTCCTGGTTTTTCTGCTAACATCCTTTCTATTAGTAACTTAACTAAGCATCTGAGTTATAGTATAACATATTTTTCATCTCATTGTGTATTTTAGGATCTGGTGATACATTGGCAGATTGGGAGTGGACGTGAAGTAGATGAGTTTTACATATTAGATCAGGCTCTTGCTCCTGCCTCTAGTGCTTTTCAGTCTCGTAGTTCTGTTTACATCATCTATTAGGTCATTTGGCATTCCAGTCTGTAACAATTTGTTTCCTCATCTGTTTGTCTCTTCCAGTTCACAAAGTTTACAATGTGAAACTTGTGAACTGGCAAAAATACTTGTATGTCTTTTTCTCCCAATAATAAAAGTTTATTTCCGTTTGAAATTGTGTATTATGTGTATGGGGAGCTTCTCCCACTTTGCCTTTGGTTGGATATCTATACTTAATTTTATTTCGTTTATCAATGATTATTCTCACTGCAATTGGTTATACTCGTTGAAAACTCAAGATAAGGTGCCCAACATCATTCGCACCTTTCACAACATGATCAAGATTCAATTTGGCAAGAATATTAAGATCTTTTGTTCTGATCATAGTTGAGAATATCTTAAAGGAACACTAGAAAGGTACTTTGATGAACATGGTATCATTCATCAAAACAGTTGTGTCTACACGTCACAACAGAATGGCGAAGCAGAACGAAAGAACATACATCTTCTCGAGGTTGCTCAAAGTTTGTTGTTACCGATGAAAGTAGATAAAATTTGTTGGTTCGATGTAGTGCTTGCGGCAACATTTGATTAACCGAATGCCCTCCAGAGTTTTGGTCTTCAAGTCCCCTCATCAGTTATTGTATCTTGAGATTCATCTCTTTAGTTTTTCGCTTCGTGTCTTTGGATGTACCTTCCTTTTTCACATCTTAGGTCCAAATTGGATCCTAAGTCCACCAAATGTCTGTTTTTGGGGTACTCCTCTACACATAAATGATATAAAGTTTTTGATCACCCACCATGCAAGAAGTTTATTTTTAAGGACATTACCTTCTTTGAGTCGATCCATTTTTTTCTAGGGTTCCTCTTTAGGGGGAGAAAATAAATAAAGAGATACCCCTTCCAACTCTTGGTGGTCCTTTAGTTTTGCAATTAGTTCCGCCAGTTCTATCATTGTTCTCACTTTATGATACTGTTAGAGAGAAGGAAAAAGGACTGAAGACATACTCTAGATGATCCAAAGTGAAGCTTCTATCGACTAAACACCCTCTTAGCATACCTTTTGAAACTCAGATCGTACTTCTCTAGTTGCTATCAGTCTAGGTAATTTTAAATTTAACCATAATTCTTGATCTTGATGTTCACACTGCCTTACACAAAGGAAAATATACTTGTACCTCTCATCATATTTTTAACTTTGTTTCCTATGGATTGTGTTCTCCATCAATTCGTGTTTGTCTCATCTCTATCTTCAAGAGTATTTCATCGTGTGATAGTTGCATTGCAACACCTTAAGTGGAAGGAATACACATGGGAGGAAATGAAGACACTAACAAAAAATAATACATTATAACTAGTTGATGCTCCTAGGGACAAAAACTTAGCTGGGTGTAAGTGAGTTTATATAGAGAAATACAAGGCAGATGGTACTCTTGATAGATATGAAGCAAGGTTGATGGCAAAGGGATTCACCCAGACTTTTGGGATAGATTTCCAGGAAACCTTTGCTTTTGTAGCAAAGATGAATATAGTCAAAATCCTTCTTTCAGTAACAACAAATCATTTTGGCCACATTTTTAACTGGATGTGAAGAATGCTTTTCTTCATAGAGATCTCCAAGAAGTTTATATGACTTTACCTCTAAGATTTGATGTTCAAGATCAGAAGAGCAAAGTTTATCGCCTAAAAAAAAGGCAACCTATGGCCTTAAACAACTCCCTTGAACTTGGTTTGAAAGGTTTAGCGGATCTGTTAACAAGTTCGTGTATACGCAATGTCACTCAGATCATACGTTGTTTGTCAAGCATCTGAGAAATAGAACTACTGCACTATTAGTGTATCTAGATAATATTGTTGTATCTGTAGATAATCCAGGGGAGATACAGAAGCTTAAGGACCTTATTGCCAAAAAATTTGAGATAAAGAATCTAGGCTTCCTTAGGTATTTTATTGGGATTGAAATTGCCCATTCAAACAATTCATCTTCAAAGATCAAAGGAAATATATCTTTGATTTGTTGGAAGATACTGGGAAGCTCGGTTTAAAACCTATAGCAACACCTATGGAAGCTAATGTTAAGCTTGACCCGTAGAGTGGAGATTTGCTCGAAGATATTGGTGTATCCCAAAGGCTTGTTGGTCGGCTGATTTATTTCTCCTTGATTCGTCCATATAATGCTTATGCAATGAGCGTAATCAGTCAGTTTATGCACAAGTCTAGGACTGCGCACTTTGAGGCTGTAGAAAAAGTGTTTAGCTATTTGAAGTCCTCACCTCGTTGGGGGTTATTCTTTAGATGGAATAGACACTTGTGGGTAGAGGCAGACACATATGCACATTGGGATGGATAAGGTACCTATTGTTGATCTACATCAGGGTATTGCTCCATAGTTAGTGTAAATCTGGTTACACGGAGAAACAACAAGAAAGTCTGTGGTTGCATGGTCTAGCGTCGAAGCTAAGTATAGAGCCTGTGAGTTATTGTGGATCATGACCTTGAGGACTGGTTTTTCTTAACTTATCTGAGATTACGCTCTATTGTTATAATAGAGTTGCTATTAGTATTGCATATAACCCAATCCAACATGACCAGACCAAGCATATTGAGATCAATAGACATTTCATATGTGAGAAGGTAGCGTCGAAGACAATTGATCTTGTCTTTGTCATAACGGAAGATCAATTAGTGGATGTTCTTACGGAGCCATTGCTTCAGCATGTCATCATGGGATTTTTAGCAAACTTGGCATGCTGTAATTTATGCGTCTCTTGAGGGAGAGTGTTGTAATTGGCCATTTAAATAAGCCCATTACCTCTTTACTTTATTGTTTACTGTCTTTTACGTACTAAAGTGTCATTTAGGTCATTATATCTTATTTGTAATAGAAAAGAAATGTTGGACATATGTGCCCTTGAAAGCCAATAAAGACTTTTCTATGTTGATTAGAGAAGCATCGTATTCACACAACCAACTATAAAGGGTATTTATAATAATTACTGTCTCATTTGATGATCACATAAAGTTCCATCGGTAACATTGTAGGAAAATCATGCAAATGTTGCGAGGAGATATGATTTTCCAGTTCCTTGTAAACCTAATATTGTTCGAAGCCTCTAGAGTACTGGTTGGGCGCCATACTTCATTATGACTTGCACATGTGTAGTTCTATAAGATAGTGTGATGAATCTCATTCACAAAGAGTGTTGACTCTTGACTAACATGTGAGTATATGTAGTAAGCACATAATACTGAACGGGGTCATTAGTGGATACCCTATAGAATGCACTGTCAGATTGTATTAGGGTTAAATCCATTCGACAAATTGTCCTTAGACCTGAGAGGTTAGCATCTTCTCAAACATCTGTCTATATGGTTTTGATGTGTCAATCGGCAATGTCTAATACACAGGACTAACTCCGGGTACATTGGGTCATGTACACAATGTTTGGAGAAGTGTGTAAACACTCAATAAGGAATCCACTACTCTTTAATTGGAAGGCCATTAGCTTCCATTGGAATAAAGCTTTGGAGATTCAAAGAAGGTTCGTGTGAATCGACAGGAGACTTTACACTTGAGAAGTTTTGTAAGTATGGTTTCTCACACCATGATTTAATATGATCATAAGATGACCATTGAGAAGATTTTGATTAGATCAAAATCAAGTTTGAATTAAAAATAGTGTTTTGAAAAATTTTTATATTCATGTCTTTCAAGAAGATCTATTGCGTATGGAGATATAATTCCATTCCTCATTCCTCTTCCATTCTTTCTCCTCTTTTTAATTCTTTCCTTCTACAAACCCTATAAATCAATCCCTAGTTTTCTACTAACCCCCTAGGAGCCTATTTTTCCTTTTCTGCTCGATTTCTAGGCCTTAAAACAATAACTCCATTGTCGACTTTAGGTTCAAAAACAAAAATCTAGACGTTCAATTTCAGATTTAAAAGGTTTTTCCAAAATTTTGGAAGTATGTTAAATTTTCATTTTTCCGTTCTAGTTATTTAAATTGATGCCAATAGCTTATATTGAACCCAAAATGAGTAGATTTGTTGAATTCATGAATCGAAAACCTTTTTTGAGGAGAGCTTGACAATTTTTTCTCAATTTTTAAAAACTAAAAAAAAACCCTAGTCTTCATTTTTTTCAAAAAATACCTTGAATCTATGATTGCAAAAATAAAGACGAGTCTAATGAACTAATGAAGACACCTGTTATGGAAAACAATTGTGTGATACCCTGAACCTGCGCCTAAGGAATCATGTTCCAAGACGTGCGCCCGTTCGTCATTACCACACAAGCAGAAGACTTTACCCACAAAAATTGCGGAAATTTTCAACTTTTTATCAGATGATTTCACTAAAGCAATAAATCCTGTCAAAAGAAGGCGTATCTATATGCCAAATACAGTCTGTACAATTTCCCAAAATGTTCACCCAGAACCTTCCATTTGCTTACTGATGATCTGTAGCTTCGAAATTTGCCAAAATAAACATCAGTGAGCTATGAAGCCCAATAAAATACACCATTCATCTAAACTGTTTTTCACATAATAACACACATTAATAACGAAATTATAATACCGTTCAATTCCGTGTTACAGTATAATAAAGCAATAATAAATGAACCGTGACACCAAGTCACGCAGGGCTATTTCACCCCTTTCGAGATTCCCATCTCTTATTATTTTCCAATTATGAAGTTCATTTATTTAACAATTTTTGCAATACCAAATTAATATCTCAAACATACAATCACGTTCCTTTTCGAGTCATTGGACTCTATTAACTGGTTGTAGCCCATACACAATTCTTGTTTTCGAAGACTGAAGTCTCAATACATGTTTGGGTATGTTACCCATTTCTCAATTATACCTTGAGTCATTTTGGACTCACTCATTCAATCCGGGTATTCACCTTATCACAATCAAACCTTGAGTACTACTACCCAAATAACCTAAAATCTGAAGACTCAACACAACACCTGAGTACACAAACTCAGCAAATCTAGGACATTCTCCTCAACTCTGCTAACTACCAACATCTACCGTGTATCTGTCGCCATCTCCCTGGGTATCAGTCACGAAGGAACCCCGACCATCATGTCAACCGTCATCTACTGGCAAGTAAATGGAGGAACCCCGGGCCTCATTTGGACACCGACATCTCCTACTTTTCCACCATGAAGGAACCCCGATAGACACGACGCCGCCATCTTCTGAACCAACCAGAGAGGAATCCCGGTCTATACATATATCCAATGTTTAGTCACTTGAGACGTCAATAGGACTCCGACATCTCCCAACTATCAGCCTCGGAGGAACCTCGGCGACACCACCTCACCTGACCTAGTCAAAGAGGAATCTCGGATGACCTACACATACACACACGCCATTCCAATTCAACAAATCGCTTACCGATCGATCACCCGATCGGTCGTTGAGCCTAAATTCCGAGATATTCAACCCGAAACCGAGGGCTACGCTCCTTTGCTCAATTCACACACCTCCCCATTCATCAATCACACATCACAACGGTCTCCGACACTTTTATCCACATACAATCGTATACAATCAATTTCAACACACCATGATAAGCATGTCATCTAACAATTGATATTAAATATCCAACCATTAGATTGATCTAATATTTGGATATAATTCACAAACAGGGTTGATAGTAGTGTGGTATAAATTTCAGGCTGATCAGAGTATTGGAGGTGCCTCTGTCATCATCAAAACGTTACATTTTTCATTGAAAAATATCAGGATAGAGTTGAATCAAAAAATGGTATATCATGATCTAACCATAAAAAAGATCTGAAATTTGAATATGATTGAAAAATAAGGGTGATTGTATTATGATAAAAATCTAAGACTGATTTGAGATCGTTAAGTTCCTCTGAAATCATCAAAACCCTATTGTGTTGCCTATAAACAGCATGCTAGTGTTTAATCTAAAAATTCATATCCTAAGATCTAACCGTCAGAAAGATCTGAAATTTGAATATAATTGAAACATAAGGGTGATTGTATTGTGATAAAAATCTGAGACTGATCTGAGATCGTTAAGTTCTTCTGAAATCATCAAAACCCTATTGTGTTACCTATAAACAACATGCTAGTGTTTAATCTAAAAATTCATATCATTAAGATCTAACTGTCAGAATGATTTGAAATTTGAATATGATTGAAACATACGGGTGATTGTATTCTGATAAAAATCTGAGACTAATCTGAGATCGTTAAGGTCCTCTGTAATCATCAGAACCCTACTGTGTTACCTATAAACAACATGCTAATGTTTAATCTAAAAATTCATATCCTAAGATCTAACAGTCAGAATGATGTCAAATTTTGATATGATTTAACAATTGGAATGATCGTCCTATGGTAAAAAATTGAATCTGATCTGAGATCGAGAAATTTCTCTGTCATCAAGAACATTTCATAACAATTAGTAGAAGAGAAGATAGAGAAGAGGAATAATGATTCTACCTCTAATATGACAAAGAAGGCTTCGAAGAGTAAAAAGATTGTCGTAAACGCGATTAGGACTTTGAAAAACCCCAAGGTAGATCGTCATTCTCGCTCACTCCCACTTTCTCTCTCAAGCTTGTCCTTTCTCTCTCTACTCTCTCTCTCTAAAATTTCTCTGGTATACTTATGCTCCCGATTTCTCAAAACAGAAAAAGAGAATGATTTATCTTCTCTTTATATACTAACACACAAGACACTTGTCTTGTGAGAAGACAAGTGGCATGGGAAGTGGTAAGCTCTTGTATTGATACATGTCATATGCAAGTGGTTGACTTGTTGACTTTATTTCTCGGTTTTTCCACTTTTCCATGCATACAACCCTGTAACTTTTTGAGATGATGTGCAATAGTGCAAATATCACAGGTGACCATACTAGGGGTAGTCCGACACCTGTTGTGCGAATTTCGAAGAAAAATGTTGAGTTTTGATAGTAAAAAGTAAGTCCGGAAGAAAACTGAAAAACCTACAAATTTCTTGGTTTTGGGTACTAAACACGCCGCGGTTTCGCGGTTTGAGTTAATAGAAAGCCGAGACAATAGATAGTCGTCCAGACGGCTGACCGACATGTTGTGTGTTAGTTTCGAAGATTTCTATTAGGGCAAACGATATATCCAGTCCCACACAACAACCCAATTTTCACAGTTTTATAAACACCGGTCCAGTGTATATTAATTTTAGCCAAATTCATCCCAATTAAGGACCAATAAACCCCAAATTTTATTATATTAAAATTTCGGGTTGTTACGGTTGTGCAACACCGATATATTTGGGGTCATCAAAAGTCATAAAATGCTCTAAAACTAATTTATATGCTCAAGTCATAATTGTTAAGCGGACCCCAAGTATTTTGGGATATGGCATTGATGATGTTGGTGAAAATCATAATTTTTTTATAATATTAAATAATACTAAGCTAGTAGACGCCGTAAAATATAAGTTGATGAACATTTAATTTTTGTAGTCTTATTATATAGTATATGTGTTTTTTTTTAACATAACTAATTAAACGAAAAAAAATCCTAAAAAGCAAATTTAGGGTGGTGCTAGTCGCACCCCAATATTTGATGATTACACCCCATTATTATAATTTACTGACTGTACACCATTAAATTTATAAAACTAATTGTATACACCAAAATTTTAAAAATTACGTATAAATTTTACAAATACACACCAATCACTCAACCACTGCATCTTCTTGGAACTGTCTCATTGAGGCCTTTGAACAGAGATGTTAGAATTTGGTCTAGGGACAACAATGGTCGATTTTCAGTTAGATCACTAATACAGTCTCTAGGGTCTACCTGTCTGCACATTTCCCTCATAAAATTGTGTGGATTCCAGGAATTCCGTCTAAGGTATTTTTCCTCATTTTGAATGAAACTTTGAATAAGATTCTTATTTGTGATCACTTAAAATTTAGATGATGGAGGATGGCTAACCAGTGCTTTTTGTGCCTTCACGCAGAAGAGACAGTGGATCACTTGCTTTTGCACTGTCCTACGGTGGGTGTAATTTGGGGGGGATCTTCTATCCTGAGTTGGGTTGGCTTGGGTCTTGCTTGCGTCCTTTTACAGATTCTTATCTTATTGGGCCTTGGTTCAGTGCAGATAGTGTGCTGTCGGTAGTTTGGTCGCTCCTTCCCGGGGCCATATCGTGGGTAATTAGGACAGAGCATAACAAGAGTTTTTGAGAACTCTCACTCCTCCATACATCGATATCTACTCTCGTATTCGCTGCCTGATCTTGGATTTAGCAACCATTCGTCAAGAGGTAGAGGATGTGAGAGTCATCCTAGGTTAACAGTATGATTGGGTTCTTGCTTGTTGTATTTTCTTTTGCCCATCTTGGGTTTACATTCTTGTAAACTCTTTCTTTGTATTTCGTTTTTTGATTAATATATTTATTATGGATCAAAAAAAAAAAATCCTAACACAGTTCAATTTTAGTTCTGTGGGTATCTGTAATGCGTGATTTTCTCACTAACATAATTCAATTTTAGATATTTATTATGGTAATATGACACAAGAAATCAGTGAACTAAAACAAGAGAAGTTTGACTCATTACCTTTCAGGCAAATCATGGCAATTCTTGGCTTGCAGGAAATTTTGAATCACAACAGAAATCTCGGGTGGATTATATACATGAAACCCTCATGCCTGAATTTTATAATGCTATGAAATGCTAATGTTAACAGTTCACTGAAACAAGCCAATATTTGCATATAGAAATCACATTAGCAGTGGTTCAAATCACGACAGATGCGTGGAATAGTAGGAAAAGAACTAAACTTTAAAGTGCAAAAAAATAACAGATGACTAACTAAACCTCAAATTGAGCGGGAGAGAAATAAAAGGAAATCATAACAATATTGTAATCTACTGGAGTCTGTCATGTTCTAGTCTCTAGACCTCATGTTCGCTCATATCACTTGAGCTCCATTGAGCAAGAAAGATTTTAAAAAAATGAAAAAAAATAAATATAAATAGGAACCATTTAGAGTAATGTGATTTGGGTAAAGTGTATTGAGTAGAGTAGTCATGGGAGAATGGAGGAATGAACAGGAAAATGGAGGAAGAAAGAGAATAGAGAAGAATTACTTTCTCGCCAAAATTGAGATGGGATTAAGTTGGGGTGCGACTAGGAAACTGAAGATAAGAAGGGAAAAAATTAATGGGGTGTGATCATCAAATATTGGGGTGTGCCTAGCACCACCCTAAATTTAAATTAACTTTGAAGAACTTGTATCCCCCCATGTGCTTGTCAGCTATTAGTTTTGGTCACTTATTATCGTATCTAAAATTTTATGAGTTCTGAATTTGTAGTGTTTCTTAAAATGACAGTGAATATCTCTAAAAAAAATTGGCACATTTCTGTGAAATATCCCAACATAGTTTTCATTTCAAGGGTGCAAAATTTACAGAGAAGCTGACATTTAGAGCCTTGCTATTGAACAATTAGAATAAGAAAATAGGTTTCCTGTTGGAATGCTTGGAAATGGATATATGCTGGCTAACATTTAGTCATTTACCAACATGTATCAAAGCACTGAGATCCCTTCCCCTCCATACACCATAATCCATATACCCTACTTACACTGAATACCTTCCGAAATACCCATCGTGGAGATTTGAATCGCTTGTGAAGATGTTAGAGGAGATGGTAGACTTATCAGGCGGTGGAGAAAAGTCCGTGACCGGAAAACTTTATGTTTCTTGTGTGGGCTACATGTTTGTCGGTGAAGTGGCAATGCCCTAATAGTTTATATTAATAACGAAAATGCCAGTGAAATTCTAGTTTTTACGGGGGGAAAAGAAGTACGAAAATGCCCGGTGTACTCCCAAATTTTAACCGTTAATCGCAATTATTAAAGGGTTAGACTGTGAGACCGTCATTGTTGGGGTTGCACCTCTCAGTTTTTTTCGAGCTCAAGATGAAGGTATCTCGCATGCAATACCAACAACATGAATAAGTTATATTTCTTAGGTTTTTATTTAATTTCTCAATTTGTTTTTTAATGATGCCTAACACAATTAGTCATTTACCAACATGTATGGAAATCGTGAACCATGCCTCTAAAGCATGTTCTTTCGTTAGCATTAAATTAAAATTTAAAATAATAAAAGAAAGGTGAACCCAGCAGCCAATACACACACACACACACATACAAGAGAAAGGGACAAAATGATAGAAGAGTTAAAGACATATTTCGGAGCACGAACTTTACAGATTACAGACTTTCCTCGACCATATTTGAACCTGTTCGTCGCAGTATTTAGAAAATATGTGCTTTATTCATATTCATAGCATCAGTTTGAAATGCACGTTGATACATATTGTATTTGTGATGATGTAATTCCGAGTGTGTTGGTGCGGATACACAAAGGGACTAGTCCTTGGCTAGAAGGCTTTCGGACACCCTCCATTACCCAAAAAAAAGTATTTGTGATGATGTTTTATCCTGTAGAACCATTTCTACATTTTATACACCGCTCTGCCCTAAGATTTGATGTATATGTAATACTTGAATGCTCCTAGCACTTATTAGAGCTGCCCAAAAAAAAGTATTTATAATGATGTTTTATCCTTTAGAACCATTTCTACATTTTTATACACCGCGCTGCTCTAAGATTTCATGTATATGTAGCACTTGAATGCTCCTAGCACTTATTAGAGCTGAAATATGGAGCGGCTTTCATTATAACCATTTAACTAGTGTTGTTCCCCAGGTTCTGACCTAAAGAGAGAGGAAATGGAGCAGCTTGTTGTTCAGCTTATAATAGATCGTGTTTTGGTAAGAAACTTTACTCTTCCAAAATTGTAGTTGCGATATCAAAAAATCTTCAGACATTGCATCTCATGATCAAAATACTGTTTCTCACATATCTTGTCTGAGTGTGTTGATGACGAGATTAAAACACTGTTGGGTTTGCCTCTGGTAATTAACATTGTAATTAGTTAATAAGCGTAGAAGACACAATGTCCGGGTAATGTTTAACTATCAGTATTTATGAATCCTAACTTAGATTGCAATGAGCTTCACATATCTTATTGGAGCATACTCAAATGAAGAGAGAAGATGTTAGAAAGATTCACATTTTCTTAATATGAAAACAACTGGATATCCATTCCATTTCTCCAGGAATGTTATTTTTTTCTTCTTTTCTTCCTTTGCTTACGCATCTTTATGGTTCTCATATCTTTACCATGATATACTCCTGTGAAGAGAAAAATATGCTTATAAATGGGAAATGTTTCATACATTCTATGGGAACTAGTAGCCATAAGTTCTCAAAATGCTTTTCTTTTTGAGGTTTCTATTGTTATATCTTTATGGTTGGTAGGTATAGTTGGATTAGTTCGGGAGATTATTAGGGATAAAAGTTAGGGTTTGAGAGAGAAAAGAAGAACAAGTTTAGGGAAAAATTGTGAGAGAGATTAATGATCTCTATCCCATACCTTATTATTTATACTCATCTAATAGTATATTATTAGTATATAAGAGATACTAATAGTAAACCCAAACGCAGTGTATAAGAGATAACATAAACATAAAGCCCATAAAATATAAAGCTCATAAAGCCTTATTTAACACTCCTTCTCAAGTTGGTGCATAGATATCACTCATGCCCAACTTGTCAACAATGTTTCGAAACTGAGTACTACCAAGACCCTTAGTCAACACATCAGTCAATTGATCTTCAGACTTTACAAACGGGGTGCAAATGTAACCATCATTCAACTTCTCCTTGGTGAAATGACGATTTACCTTAATATGCTTAGTTCCGGTCATGCTGCACCGGATTATGAGCAATACTAATAGCAGTCTTACTATCACAATATAAGCTCATTGGGTCTTCGATAGGAAGCCCAATCTCACTCAAGAGCAATCTAAGTCTCAGCAGCTCACACACACCGTGTGCCATGACTCTAAATTCCGCCTTTGTTCTGGATCTAGCAACCACATTCTCTTTCTTACTTCTCCATGTAACAAGATGTCGTGCCCCAAAATCCCACCTAAGAGAATGTGGAACTTTGGCACGTGACTTAGTTAACTTAATCCATTTAAAGAGCATTAAAAGCATACTAAAACTTGAACTTGAAAATTTCCTCAATTGAATAACATTAATAGATTCTAAAATTCGAAGTCAACAATCTAAAATCATTAATTATCAACCATCCATCCATCATAATTCTAAACCATAATAGAATTTGAGAATCATCATGCTAAAAATCTGATTACAACCTTTAATTAAAAGAAATCAAAGTCTACTAATGAAAATCAATAATAGGGATAACGGTCCAAATCCCTTTCTGCCTCCGGATGATCACCTTCCGGTTCTTCAATGTACTCTTCCTCTACCCACGGTCCAAGTGCACAGATGTCAAATCTTGAACCCGCCAACTATAAAATTATCGGTTGAGTAACAAAGTCACTCCGCGTATATAACAACTCATAATAAACAATGTCATAACATCAACATGCATACATTTAACAGTTCAGTTCAAGTCACATTCATAAATCAGAGTGTGGAAACATTTGGGATACATTATGTTTTTTTCTTACTTTATTACTTTGTGAAATATACCAACATGCATTGTGCATAACTTGAAATACCGCTTTAGCTATTATGGAAAGGGATTACTATACTTTACTTTCCGAGTTACCACCCTTCGCACATTTGTCCAGTGCGGACGTCTTACTTAGCACATTATCAGGTGCGAAGACTTTACTTTGGGCCCTTAGGCCAATTCGATGGTATTCGGCCCGTGCAAAACTCAATCATACATTATTGCTTTTGTGTACCTCTTACTTTCTTACTTTGCTTTTGTCTTGTGCTCTTAGTAGTGCCTTTAATTTTCTCTTTATGCTTGTGCGTATTTTTCTATCGTGAGTGCATGTATGAACATAATTTTTTAATCAATATTATAAGTCATAAGTTTAACAAGCATAAATAATAATCTCTTTTCTCAAGTCTTAACTTATGATAGCATCATATCAATTTATCACTATACTTTCATGGCATATATATACAGAACAATCACACTAACATAAATCCCTAATTTCACCTGAAGTCACAATCATCATCCAAAACATTCAATCCATTCAATTTTAAAACTCCGGAAATACATCCCTTCCTCCACATACATTCACATATCTCCAGAATAATTCTCATTCCCCTCGTTCAAGTGTTAAAAAACAAGATCCACAAGATTATTCACATCTTACTTTAATAATTCATGAAAATAATGCATAAGAGATGTTAAACTCCTTAGATCTTCTTTTCATTCATGTTCTTCACATAGATCTCATTCTTAATCATACTTTAGGTTAATGTTCATAAATTGAGAACTATGGGAAATTCATACGATCTATTACTTGCGAATAGGGCTTTGATCTAGATCTTCAAGTCCTTTCTCTTCTTCTCCAATTAAATCTTGAAATCTCTAGGTTTTCCCTTGTTGAATCCCTCAGAATACTCAATGTTTTCTCTCTTTTAGGTTTAAGGGGTTTTTGGAACTTTAACTCACGAATTAAAGGGGTATTTATAAAGTTGGGAAAACCTAACCTACGTTTTAAGTCGAAAGTAGGCGGTTTCTGCTTTTCTGCACGACCTCCGATCAATCGGTACTTACTGCGATCGATCGGAGCTCGGGTGCGATCGATCTTAACCTATGTTGCGATTGGTCGGACTTGGCTCAGATTTCCGAAAGGCCACTGTTCTAATTCCGATCGAACGGTCTGTCACCTGCGATCGATCGGTGCTGGTGCCATTTTTCAACAATTTTCTATTCCTCATCCGATCGATCAGTCTATATCTTACAATCGATCGGAGTTTCCGCTCGATCGGAGGTTGTGTCCGATCGATCGGAGCTAGTCTGCCGATTTTATTTTTCTTATCTTTTTCTCCTTTATTTCTTTATTAACATAACAACACACCCCATCAGACATCAATCACATAGAGAACACCAATTTCATTCATTATGGTTTGTTTAACAATGCGTAATAAATGATTTGCACGAAAATCAAGAAATAGAATTTCAGGTCTCTACACATGATTACCTTCAACCACGGTACAATACCCGGAAATAGAGCATCTATCAGAAACTGAGCCAACCCAATCTGCATTGGTGTAGTCAACCCTTAGGTTCCCATTACAGAATTTCAACAAACCCTTTCCAAGGGACGACTTTAAGTAGTGGAGGATTCGATAGACTGCATCTAGATGGCCAGTAATTGGAGAATGCATAAATTGGCTGACTACACCAAGGTTCAAAATCTCATCGAAATATGCGAAATTTTGACGAGATATCTCGATCTCGGAGGGTCCCGAGACATCTGAACCAAAAATTAAATTTTTTACAATATTTCAAGAATTTCGGTCGAAATTTCCAAATCACAGTTTGGTTTGGTTTTTTTTTTGTGCGATATTAGAACTCAAAAGTTAGAATATGCAAGAACTTCTCTGATTGAGAAGTAAAAGAAGAAAGAAAATAAAATTTAAAAAAAAAGAATTTTGAGGAAGATTCAGTAGAGTGGAGGACTAGGGTACATACCTTGAGCTTGGAGGACATCCATTGTCGTCACCGTCTCCATCCATTGCCGTTGCCCTCGCCATCCATCGTCGTCGCCGAGAGCTCTAGCCCTAGTTGGTCTTCCATCTTCGTTCTCCTCTGACCTCTCCTCTGTTTTTGCCTTTTCCTGAATCTTGATTGAATGAGACTTGAAACATAAGCAATTGTTTTGAGTTTGGGTTTTTATAAAACAGCGACTAGGTTTATCCTAATTTTCAAATACACTGTTATGATTTATGAATAACAATTTTACAAATTAACTCACTGTTTTCCAACATTTATAGCCACCTCAACCCTTAATTCAATTAGATTTCGTTTGTAATTATTAATAAAATGACTATTATGCCCTTAATAGATTTCATAATTTCCCAAAGCCTCTTTAACTACTCTTGAACTATGGTTAATAAGTTTTAACCTTATGGTTAATTTTTTTTTCAAAAATTGAGATGAGATACTTTAACCTTAAGGGTTATTGAATCTTAACCATAGTTAAAGGGAGTTAAAGGGAACACGTTAATTTTTTATTTTATTTTTCAAAAAACTAAGGTTATATGCTCTAACCCTAAGGGTTAATGAATCTTAACCACAGTTAAAGGGAGGAACACGTTTTTTTTTTCCCTAAAATAAAGTTTAGATGCTTTAACCCTAAGGATCAGTGATTCTTAATCATAGTCAAAGAGAGCTAAAAGGGGATACATTAATTTTTTATTTATTTATCTAAAAACCAAGGTTAGATGCTTTAACCCTAAGGGGTAGTGAATCATAACCATAGGTAAAGGGAGTTAAAAGGGACATGTTAATTAAATTCTTTCTCTAAAAACTAAGGTTAGTTGCTTTAACCCTAAGGGTTAGTGAATCTTAACCACAATTAAAGGGAGGGACATGTTAATTTTTTTTTCTAAAAACAAAGGTTAGATGCTTTAACCCTAAGAGGTAGTGAATCTTAACCAGAGCCCACAGGCCACAGGTAAAGGGAGTTAAAAGGGACATGTATATCATAGTGTTATTATTTTTTAGCTCAATAGACAACATTCAATAAACATATTAGTCTTGCTTGTTTACATCAAAAATAAAAAAACTTGTACAAAGGTCCTGCATATTTAAATAAAATTACATTAACTTTTTTTTTACATAATTACATTCACTTCACATTCAAATAAAATTACAGCCTCTTCTTTATCTCTTGAAGCAGGATCTTTGATAATTTAAGCATTTCCTTCTCTTCTTATATTGATTCAGTCCTGTAAAAACATTGAGCTCATAGTTAATGTACATTCATAAAATTTTCAAGTTTCTAAAACAATTATCATGAATAATCATTGAAAAATAAAGATATTAAAATGAGTTTACATATCTCCTACAATTGACTAAGATAATAAATTGTAGTTAGTAAGTTTTTTTTTTACAATATAAAGAAATATCATCATACATTGTCGTCAACGCACGTTTTTGGCCCTCTTCTCATTGCATCTCTTATATACATTGTTGTTTTTTTAATTTTTTTGATTCTCAGATGTGTATTAACATTTATTTTAACATTTTTTTAAGTTTCATTGAAAAATTTCATGTTTTTCACTATTTTTTTCAATTTTTTCCTCTACGTGCGATATTGTTCCCTCGAAATCGATATATCTTGCGAAATATCCTCGATATATATTTTTTTCAACGCTCGAAATGACATGCGAAATCGAAATTTCGAACCTTGGACTACACTAACAACATAAGCGATGTCTGGCCTGGTAAGAGACAAATATATAAGTCTGCCAACAAGCCTTTGGTAGCTCTCTGCATCCGACAAACGTTCCCCCCACTAGATTCATTGAGTTTATGATGTGGATCTATAGGTGTATCACAGGGCTTACAACCCATCATGTATGTCTCCTCGAGTAGATCAAAAACATACTAACACTGAGAGACATATGCCCTTCCTCGACTTGACAACTTCAATCCCAAGGAAATGCTTTAGAAGACCAAAGTCTTTAATCTGGAATTCCTTTGCTAACTTGCTCTTTAATGACTCTATCTCATCCAGATCATTACTTGTGATCACGATGTCGTCCACATAAACAATCAAGATAGTCACCTTTTGACAAAACTGCTTGAAGAACAATGTGTGGTTTGCTTGACTTTGTTTGTAACCATTCTTCACCATAGCATTACGAAAACACTCAAACCATGCTTTGGGGAGTGCTTCAGTCTATACAGTGCATTTTTCAGCTTACATGCCTTTCCTTCATCTGAGGGGCATTTGAACCCAGGAGGAGGTATCATATACACCTCTTCCTCTAAATCACCATGAAGAAATGCATTCTTCTCATCAAGCTGAAACAAGGACTAATCCTAATTGGCTATAAGTGAAAGGAAGACTCATTGAGTTCATTTTTGCAACTGGGACAAATGTCTCATGATAGTCTATGTTGTAAGTTTGAGTATACGGTATACTCCTTTGCAATCAAGCAAGCTTTGTATCTCTCAATTGAATTATCCGAGCGGTGTTTCACTATAAACACCCACCTACATCCAACCGGCCTCTTCCCTCTTGGTAAGTTGATCATATCCCAGGTACTATTTTTTTCAAGTGCACATATCTCTTCTTCCATAGTTTGTTTCTGTTCTGGTTGAGATAGTGCATCTGCTAAACTTCGAGAGACAAACACAGAAGACAAAGTCAAGGCAAACGAGTAATACAAAAAAGACAAAACATGGTAAATTACAACATTCGAAATAGGATGCTGAGCACTTGCTCTAGTACCTTTCCTAAGGGCAATAGGAGCTTCAGAGTCAACAATGTCATGACTAGAATGAACAAAAATGTCCGGAATAGAATGAACAATGTTACCTGGATCAGAAGAGGTCTCTTAGTGGGCTCATGAGGATCTTTCTGCCTTCTCTTGTATACTTGCAATTCTTTAACCACTGATTTGCACTCCCCCTATCTACAATTGTTGTTAGAAGAGAAAATAGGAATAAGAGAAGAAGATATCTCTTCACTGATGCTCTCCCTCTGAAGAGATATCTCCTTGGCAGAAAAATGCGGAGTAGACTCAAAAAAGGTAACATTCATAGATACGAATAACCGATGAGAAGGGGGATGATAACATTTATACCCCTTCTGATGAGGAGCATACCCAAGAAAGAGACAATGAAGAGCCGTAGGATCAAGTTTTGTGTGAGCAGAACAAGCAATATACACAAAGCAGTTACACCCAAGGATTCATGGGACCACTGGAAACACAAGAGTGAAAGGAGATAACAGGGAATCAGGAGATTAGAAGTCCAAAATCCGGGAAGACATTCAATTGATTAAGAATGCAGTAGCCAATATGACATCAGATCAAAAAAGTTTAGGTATATTCATAGCAAGGATAAGAGAGCGGGTGACTTCCAACATATGTTTTTTTTCTGCTCAGTCACACCATTTTGTTGAGGTGTGCTAGCACAAGAAGTCATGATGATACCATGAGAATCAAAAAACATAGCCAAACTAATTGACATATACTCCCCCCGATTATCTGAATGAAGTACTTTAATGGAGGCATTAAACTGAGTGACAATTATTGTGTAAAAAAAAAGAAAAACAATGTCAACTTCACCCTTAGATTTCAGCATATACACTCATGTAGTACGACAAATATTATTCACAAAAGTAACAAAATACTTAAAGCCACATGAGGAAGTAATAAGGGATGGGCCCCACACATCAAAATGCACGAGAGAAAATGTTGAATTGCATTTATTACCACTATAGGGATATGAAGTTCAATAATGTTTTGCAAATTCACAAATTTCACATTTGAAAAAGGAAAGTAAATTAGAAACAGATAAATGCTGAAATAAATGCCTAAGAAGGGAAACAGAGGGTGACCAAGAGTGACCAAGACGTTTGTGCCACCATAATAACTTCTCCGTTCTACTAATACTCCGAACACCATGGGGTATTTGTTAGAATGATGAAGCAATGTAAGACAAAGGGTTGAGCAGATACAATCCTCGCTCCTTATGACCCGTACCAATCGTGTTCTTTATTTCCAAGATAGTGAGAAAGAAAAAAAGTGACGCCACTATTCAAAGTTTTGGTAATATGACTAACAGATAGAAGGTTCAAAGTGAACTTAGGAACATTAAGGATAGAGGAGAGGGACATAGAGAGTGTGATAGAGACACTCCCCTTACCCGCAATGGATGCTAATATACCATAAGCAACTTAACTTTATGTCTACCAGAATCAATGAAGATAAAAAAAAGGAGAGTCATATAATTCGATGCTCTTGAATCAATAATCCAGGAGCGACTATGATCAGCAATAGATGCACCGAGAGCCGATGCTGAAGTATCTGTGTAAGGGACTGAAGCAGCACTAGCGGTAAGCGGCGAGAGCATCGATCTCATCTTAGTTGAAACACCCAAGCTGGGTTTGAATGTGATAAATAAAGAAAAGAGGAAGAAGAAGAAAAAGAGAGGGAGAGCTTGAAAAGTGAAAACGTAAGCCTCCTCTCCTTGTAAATATATTAGAAAAATTACATAAATACCCTTCCAATCAAAGGTTAAAAAGAGTCCACTAAAAGTGAGGACATAAATGCCCTCACTACAAAATAACATTATTTTCACAATCTCAACACTCAAGTTGGTGAGGATATATCGTGCACGCCCAGCTTGTCAATTATGGCGTGAAACTGAGGACCCCTCTACTCTCTTTGTCAAGATATCCGCAAGTTGGTCCCCTGTTCTCACAAAGGGAGTACAAATAAGTCCAGACTAAGTTTCTCTTTGATGAAGTGCCTGTCGACCTTAATGTGTTTGGTTCGGTCATGTTAAACAAGGTTGTGGGTGATGCTAATGGCTGCCTTGTTTTCGCATTGGTCTCCGTGGAAGAAGGTTAAGTTCTCTCAACAACATCTCTAGCCATAAAAACTCACAGACATCATGGGCCATAGACCTGAACTCTGCCTCTGCACTATATCTAGCAACAACTGCTTGTTTTTACTTCTCCAGGAGACAAGGTTACCACTCGCAAAGGTACAAGACACCCAGATGTAGATCTTCTGTCAGACACTGACCCTACCTAATCAGCTTCTGTATATGCCTCAATTCTCATATGACCGTGGGAGGCAAATAAGAGACCCTTGCCAATAGAAGACTTCAAGTATCTAAGAATTCTATATGCAACCTCCAAGTGAGAGGTCTTAGGAGCATGCATATACTAACTAATCACACTAGCTACATAAGCTATATCTGGTCGAGTGAGAGAGATGAGTCAACCTACCAGTCTTTGGTATCTTCCTGTATCGGTCAATGAATCCTCACTGTTGTCTCCCTAATCTATGATTATGCTCAATAGGAGTAACAGTGGGTTTGCATCCCATTATTCATGTTTCTTTCAACAGATCTAAAACATACTTTCTCTAAGATATGAAGATTCCATGCTTGGATCTAGCAACTTAAATTCCCAGAAAGTATTTTACTTCTCCCAAATCCTTAATCTCAAACTCCTTTGCAAGGTGATGCTTTAGCTTTTTTAGCTCTTGATCATTACGTGTTATAACAATGCCATCAACATAGACTATGAGTGCAGCGACTTTGCCTCGACTATGTTTGATGAATAAAGTATGATCAGTTTGACTTTGCATGTACCCATACTTAATTATAGCTCTTCGGAACCTATCAAACCATGCTCTCACGGATTGTTTTAGCCCATACAGGGCTTTCTTCAACGTACACACCTTTCTTTTAGCTGTAGGAAACTTGAACCCTGGAGGCGTCTTCATGTCTACTTATTCCTCCAGCACACCATGGAGAAAAACATTTTTTTTACATCGAGTTGTTGTAGGGACCACCCTTGGTTGACAGCAAAGGAGATGAGGACTCGAATTGAGTTCATCTTTGTAACAACGACAAAAGTCTCTTGGTAGTCAATACCATACGTCTGAGTGTAGCCTTTCGCAACAAGTCTGACCCTGTACCTTTCTACAGAGCCATCAGATTGATGTTTCACACTGAATACCCACTTACATCCCACTGGCTCTTTTCCTTTAGGCATGTCAACGAGATCCCTCGTAGCATTCTTTTCGAGGGCCTACATCTCCTCACCCATTGCTTGCTTCTATTTAGGATCAGATAAGGTCTCAGGAACACTGCGTGACACAGAAACAAAAGACAAAGGTGAGACAAAGGCGCAATATTATGGAGACATAGAGTGGTAAGTAACAAAGTCGGAGATAGGGTGTTGGGTGCATGTACGAACTCCTTTCCTAATAGCAATAGGAAGATTAGTATCATTAACAACAAGAGAGATAGGCGGGGTGTCAGTGTTACTTGGAATAAGAGGATCAGGGGAGACTTCTTGGTAGGGAAGATGCGTGTCCTTTCTTCTCTGTCTTGATAACACCTGTAACTCCTCAACAGGAGTAATTCATACATCATTACTTCTAGTATCCACCACGGGTAAAGGCAAGGAAAAGACAACTCTTCATCCTGATGAGGCTCCCCCTGAAGAGATGACTTCGGGCTAGAGAAGAAATGAGTGGTTTCACAAAAGGTGACATCACAGGACACCAAGCGCTTTCGAGACAAAGGATGGTAGTACTTGTACCTTTTTGTGTGGAACAATAGCCAAGAAAGATGCATCGAGGCCTTGGGATCAAGTTTGGAGCGATCAGAGCGATAGATATGGACATAGCAAACACACCCGAACACTTTAGGTAGAATAGGAAACATGAGAACCTGTGGAGAAAGGGGATCAAGGGGGTTTTAAATCCCAGTAATCTGGAGGGCAAATGGTTCATGAGGAAAGTGACAGCGAGTAAAGCTTCAGACCAAAAAGATGATGGAACATGCATAGTAAAAAGAAGGGATCGGGTGATCTCTAACAAATGACAGTTCTTCCTTTTGGCCACACCATTTTGTTCAAGGGTTTTAACACACGAGGTATGGTGCTCAATCCTATGTTCTGAAAGGTAGGAAGAAAGATCACTAGACATATACTCCCCCCCATTGTTAGAGCAAAGGACTTTGATGGGGGTGCCAAATTAGGTTCGAACCATGTTATGAAAAGTCTTAAACACATAATACACATCACTTTTAGCTTTGAAAAGATAAACTCAGGTAACTCGAGAGTGATCATCTACAAAAGTAATAAAGTACTTGTAACCAAACAGAGAGATAGAAACATCAGAGTGAACTATATAAAAAAGAGAACTTCGATTTCCCTTAAAAGAGTATTAAGATCTACAATGTTTCGCACGTTCATAGGGTTCACAATGCAAATTTAAAGTTGAAGAAGAGACAAAATGAGGGAACATCTTCTTCAATAACAAAAAAGAAGGGTGACCCAATCGTTAATGCCATTGCATCATATCGGTAGCATGAGAGCTATGCCCAAAACAAGACTGATGAGACGACTGCGGTGAATGATCCAACAAGTATAAGCTATCTGCCTCACGTACACTGCCAATAGTCTTCCTCGTCACCAGATCGTGAAAGAGACAATGAGTGGGAAAAAATTAACACTGCAGTTCAATGATTTGGTGATACTATTCATAGACATAAGATTAGTGGCAAAGTTAGGAACATGTAAGACAGATGGAAGAGGCATAGAGGAGGTAGCAACAACACTACCCTTCCCTGATATCGAAGAAAAAGTATCATCGAAAACTCTAACTCTATCTTTCTCAGAGCAAATATGATAAGAGGAGAAGATGGATGACATACCTGTCACCGAGTGTCACGTGATCAGTAGCTCCTGCATCAATGATCCAGGAGGGTTGGTAGTGGAAAGAGAGGAACTGTGGGCGGAAGCTGATGTACCTGAGTGGGCAAACGAAGAAGCAATGGTAGAAGGGGTCTCCAACTGTGTTATGAAGTGGCAAAGGGCTGCAACCTCCTCTCGGGATAGTCCAGAAATGTCTGCTGGTGAAGGGTCGGATGTCGTTGAACCAATCGAGGTAGCTGAGTGGGCAAAGGTGCCACCCATGCCTCCAAAATGACCACCCGAGCAACCCCCATGAACCGCAAGGGAAGGTGATCTCTGAGGACGACCATGGAGGTTCCAACAAGTCTCCTTGGTATGTCAGGTACGGCTACAATGCTCACACTTGAGCTTGTCTTTATCATGCATAAGTGCCCTCTTATTCCTGCCTCGACCACGACCACTACTCCAACTACCTCTTTGAGACATAGTGGCCAAAGCAGACCTCTCATGGGTAGAGTCTCTACCACTAGCCTTATATTCAACAAAATAGAAATGATGATGATGATGAGTCAACTCGTAATTCTATGTGGCTTTAGCATATAGCAGGTGTATATGTATCTGGCTATCTGCCTATATAGAGTCAGGAGTCTGAACTAGATTCTGTGTATGTTTTAAATTTCAAGTTTCAATCCTTGACCCATCTAATTTCATTATTTCTATATTTTGACCTTCATATTGGCTTTAGAAGTATCTTCTCATTTATTGTATGTTTTTTTATTTTTTTCAATTTTTGGGGATTTTTCTAAGAAAAAAATAATAATAATAAGTATCATCCGAAACCTTTACGTAACGGCATTACATAATGGTTTCGGTCGTGTCCGTTACAGTGTCCGAAACCATTTTTTTGAACCTTGAAAGTTAAGGCATTAATATCACTTTAATAAATAAGAAGGAGTATAATTTGATAGAAGGGATCTAACATGCAGTCTCTAAGTTTCAAGAGGGAATCCTAACATGCAGTCTCTACGTTTGGTTGGAAAAATAACCATGAAACCCACCAAAAATCAGTGTAACTAGCAATCGATTGCACTACACCGGCGATCGATCACCCAACGTCCAGTGATCCTTCTATTTTTCCTATATTCCGGCGATCGATCGTCCAAACCCTGGAATTGATCACCCATCGCGAAATTTGGGAAAATCTCCAGATTTCTGCACCCAAATCCTCTAATTTCCATTCCCTTCCTATATACTTCATTTCCAACCATCCATACACCCAATATCCACATCAAAACACTCCTAGCACATGTATTTGAGGATTTATGATGTTTTACACATGATTCAATCCTAGGAATCTGGGTTTTCAAAAAAGAAAGAATCCTCAAAATCTACCAAACCATTCTAAATCAACCTAGATCATAAATGAGCATTTTTTACAACAACTACAACAATAAATACTACACTATAATGAATTCAAAGAATAAAAGAGGTGTTCACTTGCCTCAACCCTAAAGTTTTAGGGTTTAAGAAAGAGTATAATTTGATAGAAGGGATCTAACATGCAGTCTCTAAGTTTTAAGAGGGAATCCTAACATGATGTCTCTATGTTTGGTTGAAAAAATAACCATGAAAGCCACCAAAAATCAGTTTGCTTCACAAACTTGAGCTTCTCTAAGCAAAAACTCCAAGTCTTGAGCCTTGAATCACCTTCTCCAAGCTTCAAAACCCTAGCTCCTCTTCTTTCTCCTTCCTTCCCCAAAGCTTTCTCTTAGATTAGGTTTTCCACAAAATGAGAGATTAGGTTATCCTTATCTTTTTATACTAAAACTCATTTATGTGTTTTTACCTAAATACCCTTACTTAAAATGTTTGGTTACAACCCAAAGATAAACCCTTAGTGTGCTATGGTCATTTTAAATTATTCCACCCTAGGTTATTAATTTCTTATTACCAAACAACATCGGAATATTACTAAGATACCCCTAACTAGTAATTTACGAATATTCTTTTAGCTACAGTTTGTCCCTATCTCCTTGGCCACCGCCAAAAGGGCCCCATAGGGGTGGGTGACAATGCAAGTCCCAACAGGTGTCTCTCGTATGACGGGTACGCCCGCAATGATCACTCAAGTTTATCCCGATCATCAGTAGTAGAACCAAGAGGATAAAAAATGGTCACCTCCTCGGTCACGACCATCACTACCACTCCTACCTTCCCACTGTAATGATGAAACGAAATCAGATATATCAAGTATTAGAGTTTGGTGCATAGCACTCCGATGACACACCTCACGATGTAAGTATGCATAGACCTCATTAGGAGAGTGAACTGGATCTTTTCCAAGAATCTGAACTCGTACTTTTTCATAATCCATATTCAATCCAGCAAGCAACTCAAACACAGGTTTGTTCAACCAATTTCTTATACTCGGCTACATCCTTAGGGTACTTAGCCTTGAAGGTATAATAGTGATCCAGTTCTTCCCAGAGACAGTGAAGAGTGAAGTAGTATGTAGGAATAGACATATCCCTTTACTTTAGTTGCCAAATACTCAACGTAACTCATAAACCCGGGTAGCACCTCCAATCTTAGAATAGGTTTGTGTCACGACATCTTATATGTCTTGTGCGGAAGGAAGAAACAAGTATGCACTATTAATATCTAGCTGCATGGAGTGGAGAAGCCATGACATGAGAATGGTGAGAATGGTATTCCCAGCCTCCCACTTAGCATAGCACGGATCGATTGACTTGAGAGTAGGATTGTCGCCATTCAAATACCCCATTTTCCCCTTTCCTTTAACAAATAACATCATAGTTTGAGACCAGACAATAAATTTGTCCCTTCCAACTTCACTGTAGTAATCTGGAGGTTGGGTGCATCACTAACACTAACCTCAATACTCCCTCTACCCTGTACAGGAACACTAGAGGATTGACTAACCTCAGTTTCATCCATCACAAATCTCACGGGGCTGTTTTACACAAAAACAGACCAACAGAGAGCTATTCCAACCAACAATACCCAAAAAAGTACACTTTAGGGTTCCACAACCCGCGTTCTTCACCTCAGTAGATGAGAAACCTCCAAAGAAAGTTCATAACAACAACCAAATAAGTCAAAAATCATTAATCAACCCCCATCAGCCATGCACAAGCTTCAAATTACTTTTACCAAGCATTTAACAACATTTTTATGCATTAAAAAAGGAACCAAACCCTCAAAACACAGAACAATTTTAAATATGGTATGAAAAAATGATCATCGGAACTTCAATCTAGTTCAAACGATCCACAACCACCTCTATTAGATCAAGTAGAAAAGATGGCCACCGAAACTTTAATCTAGGTCCAAACGATCCATAATCACCTCCATTAAATCAAGCATAAAAGAATGAAGAATCTACTTGAGATCAAACTCAAAAAAATATCTTTATACGAATCTAGTGGCTAGAGATTTAGGACTTCTTAAGTCTAATGGGTAGACTAGAGAACTTTGTTATTTCCCCCTCATTAGGGACATGCGCATTTGGTCACTAGATCCTAAAGGTGTTTTCTCTGTCAAATCCTTTGCAGGGACTTGTGGGGAGATATACTACTTCCTTTTCCGCATAGAGCCATGTGGAACCCGAGTGTTCCTTCCAAGGTTGCCTTCTTTCTTTGGGAAGCAGCTTTAGACAAGATTATCACTTGCAACCATCTGAAAAACAGGGGATGGAGTTTAGCAAATGGTTGCTTTATGTGTTGCGATTCGGAGGAATTGGTCGACCACTTGTTGCATTGTCCTTTTGCATTAGAGGTTTGGAGCCATTTCCTTAAGCGATTGGGTGTGGCCTGGGTCTTTCCAAAATCCCTTAGGGGTTTCTTATCCTGTTGGCCTTTAATGAGATTTGACACCCCTCTCTCTTCTATTTGGGGCTTTCTTCCGGGCGTGGTGGCTTGGTCGATTTGGAAGGAGCGGAATTGTAGAATTTTTGATGATGTAGCCCTCCTCCTCCGGATCTGTGAGAGTGCCCGTCGCCTACTCGTGGACTGGTGCTCAATTAGTACTTAGTAGAGACCTTGAGGGCATGGATCTTCCAGTTGTGTTGTGGTAGTGCTTTGGGATCTTTTGGTCTACTTCTTGACAGTTGGCCCTTAGCCTACTGTTTTGTTATTTCTGTAACTTCTTTCCTTTCAGTGTCTTACTTTATGTTTATGTTTCTTTTGCTCTTGCTCTTGAGCTGACTTTCTTTTGATCTCTCTTGCTGCTTTTGTATGTCTTTTATGTTCTCCTTCTATATAATCTCTGATTTACGGATGAAAAAAAAAAAAACACTAGATCTGTATTTTTCTGAATTTATTGTATTCCCACAAAAAGTGTCATAACTTTCTCAAAACAACTTCAAATCACATGATTCTTGATTCTAAAATTCTCTGAAATCAAGACCTCTTAAAACATACCCTTACAGTTGAGATCCAACGGCCGTTAGATGACGTCATCCGACGTCAGAATTTTTTTCCATTTTTTTGTTCTCATTTGTCTTCTTTATACACCCCTTAAATCAATAGGCTCTGAGACCAAGTTGGATTAGTTTGAGAGATTATTAAGGAAAAAAGTGAGGGTTTGAGAGAGAAAAGAAGAAAAGGTTTAGGGAAAAATTGTGAGAGAGATTAATGATCTCTCTCCATACTTTATTATTTTTACTCTAATGGTATACTATTAGTATATAATAGATACTAGATAACATAAATATAAAGTCCATAAAGCCTTATTCAATAGGTATGGCATAGTTATGTCCACAGTCACCAAGTCAAAATTTTGGAATTATTTCATTAGGCAAAATTTCTGAAAAAGTTGGTAAATTTTCAGAAAAAATATCAGGAAATTTTCACGATTTTTTTTAAATTATAAAAATACATATATTTCATATTAAGAAATGTGCTCGCGACTCTATCAAAAAGTCATGATAGTTCGCGTATAATTTGAAATTCATGTTTCTTTCAAAAATCACAAATACTTCGTGAATTAATCATTTGATGAAAAAGTTCTGAATTATTTGGGACTCATTTAGAAAAAAAATGGAGAACTTTGTTATTAGTATATATATTATACACCTGAAGCTCAAGTAGTAGTTTTTTTTTACCCGATATGAATATCCACAAAAGATAGAAGTACATGGAAGCAATTGATTCAATTGACCAAGTATATTTAATATGAAGCGCTTTACTAGTATCTTGGTTTGTAGCTGTTGACTCTTGAGGCCAAATGGTTATGATGTCAAGGGCAGTGTTGAAATCATGAATTCGATCTTAATAAAAGCACATAAAGGAGAAAACAAGAGGCATTTATGCTGAGAAATATCTAGGACTTGTGACCTTTAATTGGATTTAAAGTTACACATACAGTATTTGATGAATATATCTTGTTTGATTCCGAAATCAGTGTAGTCAAGGCATCTAGGCAGCCTAGTCGATTGGGCCTGGCTAGACGAGGCGCTGCGTAAGCGATAAAACTAATTAAATTATATATATATATATATATATATATATATATATATATGAAATACACATATGCATAATATTAATATATACACATAACAATTCAAACCTCCTATGGTTGACAATAATGTAGGCAAATTAACATTTAATGATGTAAAACTTGAACGTAAGTCTTTTTTCTACTAAACTGTTGGTTGAATTTTTGAGCCTGTAGATGAAAATATTTTTGAAGACTAAAATATGAGACTTTTTTTACCCCACTTTTGGGTTTTAGCAATGTTTTGTTATAGTAGAAATGTAGAATTTATAAAATTTTAAATTTTCAGAAGTACCTTATCATTTGCAAGTTGAAATTTTGATAAAGGTGAAATTTTGACAAATGTACTGAAAATGGATTTTGTTCTTGAACTTGAAAGTTGATAATTTTTATTGAATTCAAATGGAGGGTATAACCTTATTTACATATAAAATTCCGAAGTAAAAGAAGTTCATTTACTTAAATGATATTTATATGTAAATAAAGTTGTAAAACTGTAACTCGGGATAGTTGTTAAAGGGTCCAGGTGACTTCCCCCCACCTAGAGAGGCACCTAGGTGGTGACAGTCCAAAACCGCCTAGGCGATGCCTTGACTACACTGTCTCATATTTTAGTCTTTTGATATATCAATTATCGTGCTAAAGTTATAATTTAGCTTTTGGGTATATCAATTCTTGATGCAGTAAAAGTTTGAGAGGAATCCGTAAGAAAGAAAATTTCAGCAACAAAGGAGGGTAATTAGTTAAGAAATGAGGAATCACTCAAATGCGAATCACATTCTATAAAAGTTGATCTTCCCTTGCTTTAAGAAAAGAAAACTTCCCCTAGCTGTTCTTTACATGTATATAGTTATGGCCTCTAAACCTTAGAATTTCCTTTGCAGTCTTGGCCTACGAAACATACTTTGTTTTTTATTGAAGCCCGTGAAACATACTCTCTAAATTAAGGCAACAACAAATAATGGTAATCCATGACTTTGTTGTAAATACTACAATTTCCATATCCACTTAAACTCTCTTGTTTCACTCAAAAAATTAATTAAGATAGTTTGAATTTATATCCAGATGGTATCACTTATCTCTATAACCATCCCTTGAAGAGTTCCTAGGGATTGACACACATTCCCAATTTTGCTTGTATCCATCCAAAGATGTTTGGCAACTTGTATCCATCCTAGGTATCGTAAAATATCGATGCGTATTAGACCAATATTGTACCAATCAAAGTTGTCAAAGCGACTAGGCGAGTGGACGCCTCATTCGGTAGCCTGAGGCATCACCTGATGAACTCTTTGGAGCAAAAATCCCTCCTAATATGAGATCTATGTATGCTGTCATATAATTTGCAAAATCTCCATTATCAAGATGCACTCTTAGGTTCCGTTCTTTTGGTGGGATTTTTAAAAGTCCGGAGCATTAAAATTTGGAACAAGAGGCATCGCCTGATGAACTCTTTGGAGCAAAAATCCCTCCTAATATGAGATCTATGTATGCTGTCATATAATTTGCAAAATCTCCATTATCAAGATGCACTCTTAGGCTCCGTTCTTTTGGTGGGACTTTTAAAAGTCCGGAACATTAAAATTTGGAACAAGAGGCAAGAGTCTGAGAGGAGAGGGGAGAGGGCTTCTAACTCTTTTACACAATGGTTGTGACGCCCCGAACCCACGCCTGGGAAATCAAGTTCCAAGACGTGTGCTCGTTCGTCATAACCACGCATCCGGAAGACTTTACCCGCAAAAATGCGGGGATTTTTCAACTTTTCTGATGAGCGTACATAAGCAGTAACAACCGGTCATCACAATAACCCATCATAAGCAAATACGTTACCTCACTGACTACAATAGCCGTTACTTTTGGTGCCACAACTGCGCCGGTACATTTTCAGAATCCATCAAGTATAACTACTTCGAAATCAGCAATTGCTTCCAAATCTGAAGACATAAAATGAGAGGAGTGAGCTATAGAGCCAAGCAAAATCCACAATCCATCTAGGCTATATTCCACCTAGTAACAATCATCATCATCAATAACGATATAGTGTTGTAATACAATTCTCATATTATAATAATATATAATCTCGTAATCCGTGACCCGAGGTCACTCAAGGTTATTTCACCCTATTTCGAGGTTCCCAACCTCAATTTCAAAGTTCATCCAATCATCGTCTACACCACTAGGTTACCATCCCATACAACCGCTCACACTCTATCCTTGAGTCCGCAGACTCAATCAATTGGCCTTCACCCGTATTCAACCTGAGTCCATAGACTCAATATCCAAGTTAGAGTTCGTAGACTCGCTATCAATTTCCAAATCCGTTAACATTAATTTTGTTACCATGGTATCCCATATCCCCATGAAAACTATCGAGATCAACCGGGCTTACATCCAATAAAATCAAACCTTGAGTCCTTAGACTTCGTACAATCTTGAGTCCATAGACTCCAAACAACCTTGAGTCATTAGACTTCGTACAACCTTGAGTCTATAGACTCGATACATAATCCAGGCCTTCACCCGCTAGAACTAACACAATCGTCTGATCTCAGCCACAGTGAGGAACTCTAGCCTCACGACATCTCTATCAGACAACACAACCATCTGACTCAGCCACGGTGGAAAATTCTATCCTCACGGCATATTTATCAGATCACAGACAACACAACCATCTGACTCAGCCACGGTGGAGACTTTTATCCTCACGGCATATCTATCAGATAACACAACCATCTGACTCAGCCACGATACAGACGACATATCTATCAGAGGCATCCCAACCTACTGACTTAGCCTCGGTACAACATATCTATCAGATTACAGACAACACAACCATCTGACTCAGCCACGGTGGGGACTTCTATCCTCACGGCATATCTATCAGATAACACAACCATCTGACTTAGCCACGATACGGATGACATATCTATCAGAGGCATCACAACCTACTGACTTAGCCTCGGTACGGCATATCTATCAGATAACACAACCATCTGACTCAGCCACGGTACGAACGACATATTTATCAGAGGCATCACAACCTACTGACTCAGCCTCGGTACGGCATCTATCAGATTACAGACAACACAACCATCTGACTCAGCCACGGTGGAGACTTCTATCCTCACGGCATATCTATCAGATAACACAACCATCTGACTCAGCCACGGTACGAACGACATATCTATCAGAGGCATCACAACCTACTGACTCAGCCTCGGTACGGCATATCTATCAGATAACACAACCATCTGACTCAGCCACGGTACAGACGACATATCTATCAGAGGCATCACAATCTACTGACTCAGCCTCGATACTGCATATCTATCAGATAACACAACCATCTGACTCAGCCACGGTACGGACGACATATCTATCAGAGGCATCACAACCTACTGACTCAGCCTCGGTACAGCATATCTATCAGAGAACACAACCATCTGACTCAGCCACGGTGGGAACTTCTATCCTCACGACATATCTATCAGATAACACAACCGTCTGACTCAGCCACGGTACGGACGGCATATCTATCAGAGGCATCACAACCTACTGACTCAGCCTCGGTATAACATATCTATCAGATAACACAACCATCTGACTCAGCCACGGTACGGACGACATATCTATCAGAGGCATCACAACCTATTGACTCGGCCTCGGTACAACATATCTATCAAGTAACACAACCATCTGACTCAGCAACGGTATGGACGGCATATCTATCAGAGGCATCACAACCTACTGACTTAGCCTCGGTACGGCATATCTATGAGATAACACCTCAATCTGCTCTCCCCTGACCTAGTCAAAGAGGATCTATGGATATCAAATCCACCCACTCCCGACTATCAGTCACGAAGGATTATACTTTAACCTTGGTTAGATTTTCCAACCACAGGTTAACCCCAGTTAACCCAAGTCTCGCTTGGTTAACTGAAATACTCGGGTCTCGCGCCCGTGAACCAAATCCGGTAACACACCATCCTGTTAGGGAACGCTCCCAGGCTAATGGATGTGTCCATAGCCTTATACGACCTGCAAAACAACTTTTCGACCCCCTAGGGTGACGATAAAATTTACCCGAGACCCGATCTGGGCTCCCCGAAGGTCCATAGAAAATCAAAACATCACATAGGGGTTTCCGACCCTTTTTCCATCCACGCCTTTTACACAGTGAGTCTAAATCCGGGGTTTTGAGACCCGAGACCGAGGGCTACACCCCTCTACTCATTTTTCACGCACAACCACCTTCCTATATCACATCCACGGGGTCTCAGACCATTTTTCATCAACACATACATTCCATATAAAGAATATAGGAAATAACAGGGAAAAGAGGAGATGGAAGGGGTTTTTACCTGTTTCACGCACTTCGAGGCATCTAGGGCCGAAACGGAAACCGCCAACGCGCTAGGGAGGACGATCAATCCCAAGGTGAAGCTCCTCGCCTTCAAACCTTCACTTTCTCTCTCTAGATTTATCCCTCTAGACATTGATCGCGATGCCGGGGAAGAAAATGGACGTCGCCAACGCATCAGGGACGTCGAAAAATTCCAAGGTGGACTCCCTTTTCTTTTCTCTCTTCCTTTCTCTCTCCTCTTTCTCTCTCTTCCTTTCTCCTCACTTTCTCTCTTTAAAATTTCTGTGGCAATTTGCAAACCGTGAGCAATGAGGGGGCTGGCCCCCATTTATATAGGCCTTAAAGGGGTTTAGATCATGTGCAAAAGCACATGACCCATTTGGTGTGGAAAGGTGTGGTTGACCAAGTCAACCACTTTGACTAGTTTGACCAGTTTGACTGGATTTTCCCATTTTTCATGCATATATCCTTTGAAACCCTACTATATAACGCCTGATAGTGATGAAACTTCAGGTGACTGAACTTGGGACAATCTGACACCTACTGTAAAAATTTTGGGGAAAAATACTGAGTTTTGACAACTGCACTTTAGTCCGGAAGAAAACTGCAAAACCCACTAATTTTCTGATTTCAAACACAAAACAGGTCGCCGTTTCTTCGCCTGAGATACCTAACTGCTGAGACGACAGACATTAGTCCCCACGGCCGACCGACACGCATTAGTACTAGCCGCACAGATTTCTATTAGGATCTCCAACAGATATTGGGTCCCACTTAATTTCTGGAAATCTGGAAATGTCTCATTTTTCTCAATTTTATCACACATAATGACCTCGCGGTCCCGCGAAATGATACCTAACGGAACCAATACGATAGGGGTGTGTCCCGGCAGTCGACCAGCACACTGTGTGATTTTCGCGAAAAGATACTAAGATTTCCTCGGTGCACTTTAATCCTGAGCAAAACTCACTTTTTATTAATTTAACAAACACTTAAGTATTTAACCCCAGTTAAGGACCAATAAACACATAATTTTATTATTTCAAATTCTGGGGCGTTACAATGGTATCTCAGATTTAATGGGTTCAATTTAATTAGAAGTTCCATATGTATGGAACTTAAGAAATCCAAAATTTTGGTGGAACTTGAAAGGTCCATATTTGTAGAACTTTTGCACACTATGGAATAGTATGGTTCTAGACATTTAAGTAAAATTAGGCATGAAACAATGAAAGTTCTAGATTTTAAAAGTTCCACCAAAAGAACGGACCCTTATAGAACCACCTTGGAGACAGTTTTAGAAATAATAAAGGGGGAATCCAAGAGTTGGGAATAAAAAATGAAACAAAAAAAAGTCTACAATAATTGTCGAAAGGGAGAGAGAGGAGCTATGGGGGATAAAAAATAGAAAATACAACAGAGAGAGAGAGGAAGGAGAGTGTAGGACTGAATAAAAAATTGAAATATAGTCTGACCGTCAATGTAACTGCCAAACTAGGGAGAGAGAGAGAGAGAGAGAGAGAGAAGAGGGTGAGGGAGAGAGGGAGATGCCGTATCGCTTACTCATTTCTTCTTTATTATGCCAAAGAAATGTAAAAAAAACCATATAAGTAAAATATATATAATTACGGAGCCCACACTTATTTAAATTATTAAAGACCCCTTTAAAGATGAGTTTATGAGAGCTTTAAGGATCCCTATAAGGGATTTGAGGTATTTAAATGTTTTTTTTTTTTTTGTTATTGGCCCGCCTGAGCCCAACTATGTGCCTGTCCCCTCCCCTTATGCGACACTTATTAACAACCATGCAAAAAACATAGGGAACCATATAGTCCACCCACAAATAGAGGGAGAGAGAGAGAGAGACCAATTGGTCCACTCATTAAGTGAGAGAGAGGGCATGTCAACATGAGGCAATATACCTGACACCATTCGTTTATTATTTCTTAGCTGCAAACCCTTTTTTTGTTGGGTATATAAACCCTAACATATATGGTAAAAGACTTGAGAAACATATAAAATAGCTTTTTTTTAGTTGACCAAACTATCATATTTAAATAAAATAGATTTTATACCCTTAAACAACCATAATATTCCATGTATCAGATTTTTAATAATGATCACCTGAGGGACCAGTTGCCTGAGCCCAGCAGAGCGTCGGGTCGCCTAGGCAACCGCCTGTGGCGACGCCATTAACAACTATGGTACCAATACCCTACCGATACTCTCGACATAGTTATAAAAGTTAATTTACCATTGGGGTGTTTGTAAACATCCATAGAACCCATTCTTGCAACAATTTTTCTTCTCTAGTCACTTTCTAGTCCTATAAAACAACTCCGTTGTCGATTTTATGTTAAAAAATAAAAATTTAAGCGTTTGATTTTATATTGAAAAAGTTTCTCCAAATTATCGAATGTATGCCGAAATTTCATTTTTTTCAATTTTAGTTGTTTAAATTAATGAAAATAGGTTGTAATTAACCCAAAATGAGTAAACCTATTGATTTTATGCAAAATTTCATTTTTTCAATTTTAGTTGTTTAAATTAATGAAAATAGGTTGTAATTAACCCAAAATGAGTAAACCTATTGATTTTATGAAAATCCATAGATTAAAAACCTTTTTTTAAAAAAAATTAATGATTTTTCATCTATTTTTCTTGGAAAATTCAAAACTCCTAAAATCTTCAATATTTGAAAAATACCTTCAGTCAGGGTTCAATATAGAATTCAAGCTAGCAGTTAGTTCACCGTAGTATTGAGCTTCTATAATGAACGTCATTTACTTTATGGTTGGAAAATCAATACTTTCTTATATATTCATTAAATGTAAAGTTTTCATATTTAGACTATATTGCCTATACTTGACTAAGTAACTATGATTTGTGTTTTCATACCCGTTATGTACATGCTTGCCTTTTTGAACTTATAAAGTTACTAACTCTTATACGTATGGTCATAAATGTAGTTGAGGGGACTTCATTTAGTTTGCTTCAAAAAATAATTATTCAGCTTCTCAAAAAATAAATTTTATTCAGTCAATCGATAGATTGGTCAGATTTCAAAAGTTGTTTATATATTAATTTTTTATTTAGAAAAAAGAAATATAGTATTTAGTGTCAAAAACCACAATTTTCCAATCAATTGATAGAGCATCCAGAAAATACAACATACTTGAATTTAGCATGATTTTTTTCCTATGATTATGCTTAATAATTATTCAAAAAAATTCAAAAATTATCCATGCAATTTTCCCCGGGAAAGTTCATAACGGAATCCTCGCATTGATTTTCACCCAATGTGAGCTCCTTTCGGTTGATTTAGCCTTGAGAAAATTAAATTAAAAAATAGATGAAAATTTTCCAAACTTCCGCTTATTTCGATCAACCGAAATGATGTATATTTATAATATGAGAAACTGGGGTTTGTGTGATATTTTGCAACATATACAATATATCGCAATTTAATGAAAAATCTGCCAAAAATTGACGATATTTAGTGGTGAAAATGTTTTTTTTTTCTTAAATAATTTTGTGGAACATATTGGTCCCCAACGACATAGCAAAATATTGGCCAAAATTTTTCATTTTTTGCCAAAATTTAAATCCTTCCTTATAGCTAATTTTGTACTAGTCTTCTATTATTTGATATCATCTACTCTTGTTTTTTCTGCCCCACTTTAGTACTCGTGTATGTTGGGAGATCCGCAATAGAACAGATCCCGACAAAAAGAAAAACAATAAAGAGAACACAAGATAATTTACGTGGTTCAACAATAACCTGCCTATTTCCATGGGTCAAGATCTGATTACTTCTTCCTTGTTCAGCGAAACTTTGATAAACCTGTACAAGAAATACTATGTCCTCTTAGATTAAATCTCAACCCAAGCCCAAAGATCCTTGTACACTCCTCTCAAGTCACCTTGATAATGAACCCGAAGAAGAATCTGTTAGCCTATAGGTTCCCACCTTAGGTCTCCATATTGATTTTGATGATAACACAATAATGGAATGATGTTTTGTGTTACTAATGTCTCCGTGAGTTTATGTGAAATTCAGTCTATCAAGGCATTAGAAAGTTATTCAATGAAAAAGCATGAAAATGACACCATCAATGAAGAAGATTCAACTCAAGTCAAAGCCAAGCCATTGGATTACGTTTGATCACTTTGAAGATATAGTAGATCCTGAAGATCATTCCCAAAGTTTAAGTTGGATCTTGAAGTTAAAGAAGAAATCTATTCAAGATCAAGATTGAAGATGAAGACTCAAGAAGGTTTTATAGTTTATTATTAATTCTTTGAGATTACTTAGGATTTATGTAAGAAGTCCTCAAAGTTTGGTCGATTGAATTGCTCAATACTTAGATTGACCATAGGTGCCTTAAGACTCAATTGAATATCAATCTAAGGAACTAAAATATGATAAATATCTTGCTAAAGATAAGGTATAAGACCAAGGAAATCATGCCCATCATATTAGTTAAGCAGATGAGTTTTCCCAGAAAAATACAGAGGACTCGTCGACGAGTGGGCCACTCGTTGACGAATGGGTTACAGAAAACATTTTGTAACTCACTGTTATGGGACTCGTCAACGAATGCTAAGAGTGAAATTCCACTCATCGATGAGTGCATGCGGGAAACCGAAAAAATGCCTGTAATGGCTAGTTTGGAAACCAATGTTCTTCCAACGGCCATAGTTTCTCAAGGGTTATAAATAAGAATGAATTATAAATGAAAAAAAAAACTCCAATTATTCCAATCACTCATTCAATCACTCCAACGCTTAGAATTCCAAATCTATTGAGTTTACCTTAGAAATCTCAAAACCGAGTTCTTGAGCTATTCAACTCCTATCTTTGAGGAATTCATAGAGGATCTTAATAGTAATCTATGAGCTCATTCTTGGAGCATTTCAAGATTGTAAACACGTATTCAATGTGTATTGAAATCAAGACATCCGTGGGAGTCTTGTTCGTGAAGCTAGGAGCTTTGTAAGGTGTGATCTCTACCCGAAAAGAGATTGTAACGGTTTGATTTTCACCCGGAAGAAGATCGTGCGATTGGGTGTGAATCGTGGTGAATCCTTTAAGGGGTATAACTTGAGGCGGGGACGTAGGCGGGTTGCCGAACCTCGTGAACAACATCGTGTGTCAACGTATTTGCATCCTCTCTAACTCTTCTCTTTACTTTATTATTTTGCATTGCTTAGTAGAATCGCTTAATTTCTATTCCCTTTTAACTTATATAGTTGAAATTCCGCTTAAAGAAGTAGGAATAATTTTAAATTGCCATTAGACCTTATTCACCCCCCCCCCTCCCTAGGGTCCAATCATTGGGCAATAGAATCCCTATCTCCTTCCCTTAAACCTTTTTTTCACCTTAGCGAAAACTTCGAGCCACGCTATAGTAACCTCCACCTTAGATCGAATGCCACAATCAAAACCAAGAGAATCGACTTGCTAATCACCAAACAAATCCTCAAAGATAGAACACCGCATCACCCATATCCGCGATGCACTTCCACCTCGAACCAAAACCTCCCTCATGATTTTGTAACCCTGTTTGCAAATACCGCAAACAACCTTGACCTTGAAACCCACCAGCTACACACACCCTCGAATCACACCGGAATGTCATCCACCTGATTGGATCAAACATGGCCAAATGAAAATGTGTAGCTTGACAACTATCCTCCCATCTAGAAGAACTTCGGACGAGGACATAGACTTGTCCTCTCTGCTGAAGGCGCCTCACCATCTCCTTCCTTTCGGAAACCCATTGGAATACCCGTCTCTGCATCGACTGGGAAAGAGACCCAAGGTAAGCTTCCTACTCTCTGCATAACATCCGGTTTCTGATTTTTTGCAAACCCCGTAGTAGCTCCACCTACAACTGCATTCCCATCCAGGAGATACAAATTATCACACTTCTTCCCCTTCATCAAAACTAAGCATCTTTGCTTAATTTTGAGAGCTCTACCTCCAACTGTATAGCAACAACCCTTGGAGTCTAACTAACCAAAAGAAATTAGATTCCTTCGCAACTTAGGGACATAAGCTACCCTTCCAAAAGTCTGAACCACCCCGTTAAACATTCTTATCTTTATTGTTCCAAACCCCGTGATTTCACATTTAGATCCATTACCCAAGGACACTTCTCCTTCCCTTCTTTGTTGGAAAGATCACAGAAATCTATATTTGAGCAAATATGAAACGAAGTCCCCGAATCTAATAACCATTCATTAGAAGAATTGTCCATACCTTTAGAGACTGTGAGAGCATCTCCAGTGCATTCACCTCCATCCTGTGCTATTGCTGTAGAAGAATCTCCTCTAGAAGAACCATTTTTCCCATCAATATGTAACAAACACTCCCTTTTGAAGTGCCCTAATTATTTGCAATGATAGCACTGAACCCCACCTTTTTCTTTGGAGTTGGATCATGCTCCGCCTTTTCTAGATCCTCTCTCAAAGTCCTTTACTCTTCCCCGAGCAACCAAAAAATGATTATGATTCTTATAATGATTTGACTTTCACCTAATCTCATTAGAGAGTAGTGTCGTCGTGACCTCCTCTAACCGCAATGTATCTTTACCATACAAAAGCGTTGTCACCAAATGCTCATATGAATCTGGAAGTGAGGTAAGAAGGATCAAGTCCTGATCTTCTTCCTCCACTTTGACATCAACTTTTTGTAGTTGATTCAAGATCTGGTTGAACACATTCATGTGTTCTATGAGATTTGCACCCTCTGCCATCCTCAAGGCATACAATTGTCTCTTCAAATATAACCTGTTGATTAGGCTCTTTCTGATGTATAGATTTTCTAACTTTTTTTTAGAGTTCTGGTGCTGATTCCTCATCAATAACGATGTACATCATGTTATCCGCATGACAGAGTCGTATTGTACTGATTGTCTTCGCCTCAATGTCTTACTAATCTGCTTCAAGCATCTTTTTTGGCTTACCGAATTCTCCCTTCAACGTCCTTGCAAGGCCATGTTGACCTAGGATGTCCTTTACCCTCCTTTGCCACAAATTAAAACCACCCCTTTTCGATCAAACTTTTTCATAGAAAGTTGCCCAGAATTTTTCAAAAGCATTGAAAATAATTAACCTAGAGCTCTTATACCAGTTGTTGGGAGATCACCAATAGAACAAGTCCTGAAGGAAAAGATAAACAAGCATACACACAAAGAAAAACAATAAAGAGAACACGAGAATTTACGTGGTTTGATAATAATCTGCCTATGACCACGGGTCAAGATCCGATTACTTCTTTATTGTTCAGAGAAACCTTGAGAAACTAGTACAAGAAACACTCTCTCCCCTCAGATTAAATCCCAACTCAAGCCCAGAGACCCTTGTACACTTCTCTCAAATCACCTTCTTAATGAACCCAAAGAAGAATCCGTATCTCCTTCCCTTAAACCTTTCTATCAACTTTCTCCAAGCCCTAAAGTGTTTAATCCCTTTCTACTATCTCCACATTGAAACCCTAAACCTATAAGCACATATCTATTGGCCTACATCAGAGTCCTAAACAATTAGAAAGTCTCCAACTTGCGCAACTTACCAAATATGGGTTAAAAAACCTTGTTCCACAAAAACTAGTCGACTGACCTTACGAACCGTTCGACCGACTTGGTTGCCTTGGATACTCGAATTGCGACCCATGAGTTTTGACTGACAATGGTCGACCGGTTTGCAATTTCGGTCGACCGACTTCCCTAGTTTGAGCCACACCTTCAACAATGTATTGTTGTTTAGTCATATTTAGTCATTTACAATTATATGTGCAGTAAGTAATGCAATATTCATTTAATTTGGAGACTCTTTTAGACACAAGGATTTACACTGCATTAATGCACAAAATAATATATATGTTTCTTCAGTATTGCACTTCAATTGTTGGTTCTATTAATTACCTACTAAAAGGCTTTTTTTATGCTACTATTCTCATTTAATATCTAAAATTCACCGCTATTCGGTATGCCATGTAGAAAGAAGAATTTCAGCATACAGCATATGCCACAAATGCTTATGTGACGATAGGACCATTGTGGAACCAAGTATTGCAAGGCAAGTAATTTGTCTCTTAAACTGGATACAATTGAGATACTCGTGAATAGTATATGATAAATAGTAGTTTTGCAGACTGCTATTTCACTCTTTTCCTATTTGCACCTCATAATTGTTACCAAGGGTAGTCTAATAGATCTTTTATTGTAATGATGAGCCACCTAATGGGAAACCATGGGTTGTGGGGTGTTTTTGTTTTAAGATAATCATCTCATGGATCCCATATACTGGCTATAGTTGTTGCATGAATTTTCATAATGGGACCCTTCATTCAACATGTCCTGCATAGGAAATCTATTGTACCAAAAGTTTACTCAATTTGATCATTGTATCTACTTCCATCTGTCAACATTCTTTTGGACTGTAGGGATAAAATGGTGCATTGTCTACATAACTTTTATAGCCCAGATGGTGAAGGTCCATATGATAAAATCTGTTGGTGCAAGAGATCCAAGTGGGAACATCAGACACTGGGTTTCGTTCCTTGGGTATTATAGCCCCTTTATTAAGGTTCATAAGAGAAATATATGGTGGATTGTCTCTAAACAAGTTCATCGATCAGATGATTAAGATCAATGGAAAAGGTCAATTGTTGGTGCAGGAGATCTAGATGGTAACCATCAGATAGCGGGTTTCATCCCTTTGGTCTTATAGCCCTCGATTTAGGTTTGTAAACGACATTGTTGTACTTGTACATCAGATGCGCATACATAGAAATAAACCTACAATTAAATATATCCACTGATAGGCTCTTGTTGGTGAAATCTACTCTTATGAATGACTAACCATCTGATTTCGATCTTTTTAGGACCCTTCCATGATCATTTAAGGAAAGACATTGGACAATCTGATCTGGATATTTGCTTTACAGTTTGATGTGGGACAAAATAGGGTGTCCTTAATTTTGAAATTTTAGATTTCTCAAGTAATATATTAAGACTATTTAAAGTTCAGAATTTAACCCTAAATAATCAATTTAACTCTAGAAAAAAAATCCCTAAATATAATGATCTCAATAAAATACTAGAATTTTCCAAATCAATCTAGATAAAATTTAGGGTTTTTGAATCATATCTCAAATCTACAAAGTTAACCCAACTAATCACTAACATCAAGTTAGAAACAATTTTAGGCTTTGAGAAATCTTCAACTTCTCTAAGTATTGCTTTAATCCATGTTCAATTGCTCCCAATATCAAATTAATTGAATTTTCAGAGTTATGTCAGAATGGAAAATTTTCCTGAATCTCCACATTTAATCCAAATTAAATCAAAATAATCTCAACTTCACTTGGCATAACTCTAATCCGATGGACAGGGAGTAGGGATGACACCAATCAGATACCCTATCTTTCCTTTGCCCTTGATGTATAACATTGTTGATTGTGACCAAGCCAAAAAATTAGTTTCATCTAATTTTACTGTAGACCTGACCCCATACTTCCTCATTCAGAGGGTCATTTGAGGATCGACTAATCTCTGAATAATCCATCAAGCTTCACCCAAGGCTAATATGCACAAATTAGGTCTATAAAAGCTACCACTAATCTTCAACACACCAAAAAAACTCCAAATTAGGGTTCCACAACCCTATCTCCACTCAACGGAATAAGGAGAGGGCTTAAATAATTAAAAAACAGCACCACAATATCTCAACATATCATCTCAGATTTGTTTATCGATACAAGTATCAAGTTTAATTTTACAAAAAAACTCAAAAAATATACCCAGAAATAGTAAAACAGTAAGGTCATAGGGGAAAACATTTCACCGGGTCCTCAATTTCTTCGTGAAATTTGTTTCAGACAATCCACAATTTTCATGTGGTCCAATCAATACTAGTTTGACCCTCCAACAACTTCCCTATCAATCACACCAAACAATTTTTCCACAAACTGGTTTTCCTAAAATTTTCAAAGAAATTCATAAAAAACACATCTCCAAGCTCCAAAAAGTCCCATAAACATGGAATCAGATATCGACGATATATCACCGATAACTGTCGATATCACAGTGAATCGACACATCTATAGGTCCGCAGGATTTTTTTTACATGACATCGACGATATCGAGGATATATCATTGATATCGTGCAATATCGACTGATATATGTGTTTTTAAAAAAAAATTTAAGGCTTTGCCTTAGGGTATGAGAGTGAAGTTCATTGCCTCACTTATTTACATAAAATATCATTTAAGTAGATGGTGCATTTACGTAAGATATTTCTTTGTAAATAAGGAGAATTTCAACTTTCAAACGATAAGGTATTTCTCAAATCTTAAAATTTCATAAATTCTACCATATCAAAATATTACTAAAATTGATAAGTCCGGCGAAAAAAGTCATATTTTACTCTTCAAAAATATTTTCATCTACATGACCAAAAAGTCAACTAATAGTTCAGCAGAAAAAAGACTTAGATTCAAGCTTTACGAAAAAAAATTAAACATATTATGGGTACCCTCCATTTTAAATACTCCAAAATTTAAATTCCAAAAGTATCATATAGATATGTTTTTGGGTATGAGTCATATGTATATGAGTATGAGGGTGTACAGCCTTATGTGGCAGTGTCAATGACAATTGTGCTCTTAGGAACATAGTTATGCACAACCAGAGGGTCAATATCAATTTAGATATGTTTCTGGGTATGAGCCACATACATATGGGTGTAGAGGTGAAAACATAATGTGCCAGTACCAGTGATAGTTATGCTTCAGTATGCACAGTATCCACCGATGGGCGTGTTGCTACATTTTGGACCAGATGACTACCAGCGTTATGTACTTAAGTATACATTAATGTTCCATAATATGATGAGTTGGGCACAATATTGTCCAAATATGGATAACCAGTATTATCTCCAACCTAGTCCGTACAGAGATGACTCCGAGCCTTTGCATAACTCCTTTTGGTTTTGATTGTAGTTCTTAGGGTGGATTGGATAACTATTATGTATGTTTGTATTGTTATGAATTTTATGAATTATAAATATATGATTCATTAAGAAATGAATGAAATATTTTATGTAAGTTAATGATGAATATGAATCAATTATACATTGTCGTTAACATACATCTTTTCTCCCTTTACATTGTATCTCTCATGTACATTGTTTTTTTTTTAAAAAAATAGTTTTATTCTCAAATATGTATTAACATCTATTTTAACATATCTTGAAGTTTCATCGAAAAATTTCATGTTTTGCCACATTTTTTCAAAAATCTCCATTAAATGAAATATCCCTGAAAAATATTTATCTCACCGGTGCGACATGTCGTGCGATATCGACATTTAGAACATTGCCCATAAAGATTACATCAATTCTCTACAAATGATGATCTATTATCTGGTAAAGAAAATCAGATCTGGCATATTGCTACGGTGGCAGTTTGTGGAACTCAAACTTTGTGCTTGAACTCCCTTAGTGGATACAATGCTCTGATACCAAGTTGGGGTTTAGATCTAGGGTTTTATGGATTAGGGTTTTGGAGAAAGAGGAGAAAGAAGAAGAAGAGAAGAGATTAGGATAAGATTAAAGAGATTAATGATCTCTCTCTAATTCATTTATTATATACTCTACTAATAAAGAGATATACATGAAACACCCAAAATTCCCCTGCTATAGTACATGAGAAGTATTCTACAAGATGTTCTGCATATTGTTCTGGAAAAATTCATTTGTGACATAAATATTAAAAAGCAACAACCCATGGTTTGGCTTTGAAATAGGAGTAAGATTTTTATAATGTTATTTGTCACTCTGATCCATAATATTAAGGAAAATAATCACCTCCTCGGTTTATGACACGAGGAGGTGCGTCTCGAGTCCCCTTTTAATGCCACGTGTCGCCCTTTTAACTCAATTTAATTGTGGTTAAGATTCACTCGCTCCTAGGGTTATCCATCTACCCTTGGTTTTTAGAAAAATAAATATTTTTTTTAACCCCATGAGTTTAAAAAAATGAACTAGAGTTCATGAAAGATGAGTTGGCTTTGTGAGAGCGAGGAGCAATAGTTCGCTCCTCGCTAGTGGAGCGAACTATTGCTCAATATTTAAAGGCTCTCCAGCGTGTTTTATCAAAGATTGTTGTTTTGCCTTGACTGCAATATGTGTTCCCTTTAGATCGGAGACACTCTAAGGATATCCAAGCTTGTTTGTGTCAAACTATACTTCAAGTACAAATGCAGATACTGGGGAATCCCACTATATATTCATTATAAAAACTTATTTTATCTTCATACATCATGCATTACTTATCTCGGTGTTCTGTTCTGTTCAGAGAAGGAATCGTTTTTCTTTGGATTGCTGCATAAATCAATGTGAAGATGCTAGGACAAAGCACTAGGATATTTTATGAGTTCTTTATATTTTTTAGTATGCTATGCATACTATTTGCTTTCATGCTATGCTTAATGCATTTCTAACTTTTATCATGTTACATACAGGGAAGAAGACAATTAGGCTTGAGATTTCCACCAGACAGAAGAGTACTACGGGCAACATAGCCAAACGCAGTCTAACATTATCAGGTTTGGAGTCTAAGCTCGACGAGCTGCGGGAAGAACTCTCTTCCATTCATGGAGGAATATTTCCTCACGCTGTCTTGTCCACTCAACAGATCAGCCTGTTGAGTACTCAGAAACCAACTTCAATTGAACAGGTAAGTACCCAACGCCTTTTTTTTTGGGGGGGGGGGGGGGGGGGGGGTGTGTGTGTCAGCTGCATGAATCCTATTCCGCCATTCCTTTCCAGAGTCATATCTCTTATATCATGAGATTTCAAATAATTTCTTGCTAGTTCTATCCATGTCTGCCACCCTCTTGTCCTTTTGGAGTCTTCAAGATAATCTAGAGTCTGTGATATCGAGATTATCAACAGGCCTTTTACCAATTGTTATGATCTCAATTATTAGTACCCAAAATCCAGGGTTGCTCAAAACACACGGGAAGCACAAAAAACCTTAATATTAAAGGTAGACATGGATACCCAAAATCAGAAATATTAAATACCACCAATGAGAATACTCACCTCTATTCAATGGTACTATGGAGAAAAGGTAGACCACCATCACCAGTAAAAACTCTGCAACACTATCAAACCTTGAACTCACCAAGATTGATTAGGTGTCTTTAACTCACCAAGAAGATAACCCACCCATACACACCAATGGTCGAACACCTTAAGAAAACTCCTCACATTCTTCTAAAGGTTGTGAAGAAAAATCTTCTTCCATATGGGTATATACCCATTTTGGAGTGTCTCTCCTACTACAATAGCCCTCTCCTTATTTTATTACAATCATAAGTCTAAGACTTCATCTCATAGTAGTAAAAATTTACTTTCCTAACCTAATGATAACCCTTGTCCTTGTGTAAAAATAACAAATTATCATTCGATTTTGATATTTCCACCGCTAGAAACACAACGCCTAATACCTAGTGGTGTGGCATCACTTAACCCTGATTAGATGCGACTTACACGCGCACAACAATTTGTGTGCATACACAATAATACTAATGAAAATTTATGATTTTGTAGCGATTTCCAACAGCCTCCTTTAAATCAAAATTTTAGACACCACAGCTTTATCTTCTTTGATGCTACCATTTCGATTGCCAATTTTTTCGATCTTCCCAACTTCTTCATGATCTTCAATCAATCGTCTCTCTCACCTCTTGAGACCTTTTGGCTAGAACACATCATTATCTTACCTTGTAAGTCATCGGGACTGTAGCATCACTCCAGCTTCTATTGTCCACCTCATGCAGAAGACCATACATAGTCCACAACTGAATCAAATTCTCTCACACCCTTCTGCAGTTTTTTTTCTTATGGTCATGCATCTGGTCACCTTTTCCTTAGATGATCTGGTCTCTGATCTCCCTCTTGAATTATCTGGTCAGGCCTGATCGTCGAATTTGGACGTCATCTATCATCACCATGGCTCTCAATAGCCCTCCTTTGAAACTTCTGACTTTAATCTTGAATCAAAGCCCTCAATCAGACCAATAAATTCTGATACCATTTGTGAGAAATCAGAGACTCCGACAAGCTTTTACCTAGCATCCAAACACCACTGGTGTTGTTATAGGTCTTCATTGCACATTACCAAACCATCTCAAACGGCTCTCTCTTATTGTCACCTATGAGAATTAATCTTTGGTTTCTCTCTTGCGCTGATTTTAAATTTGTCCTTACCAGTCTTTCCACTTATCCATCTTTATATTCCCATCTCAGGAAAAATTTTAAACTTCGGTTGTGGTATAAATTTCAGCCCTTCAGGAAGTGGAAGCATTATGTGGAATTTATGGAAGTCAATGAAAATATTGTGAAAGTTGTAGACTTGTAGTACTTGGAAACACTATGGACCATAGAAACATGCATTTACTCTAAAAAATTGCATTGAAAAAAATAATTGTACACACTAAAAACACATCCTTTAACAAAAAATAATCATTCAGGTGACCTAAGTTGTGCATGTCTAAAGCTTTAGAAGTCAAAGTTATACATAATACATGGTCTATAATCATGCTTAATAAGTAATTAATCCCCTAGAAATATAATATGGACACGTCACATGACTCATATCTACAAAAATCTGTAATGTGCCTCGATATTCACTTTTATTTTTTGAATCTGATTACGGATTTTGGAGTTATGATTGAAAAGTTTGAAATAGGGTGTCAAAAAGTCAGGTTGGGTTGAAAAAGGCAAACTCGAACCTAATTCCTGACTCCTCAATTGGTACCCGCCCACCCAATCCATTTAAAATAGATAAAGAGTGAATTATATTTAACTTATAATAACAATTAACTTAAAAGTAGTACTTAATAAATATATTAAATTTATAATGATATAGGAATTAATACGTTAACTTGGCATTAGGACCAATCAGATCCGGGAAGCCCAACTAAAACTTGTCCCAGGTATAAATGGGTTGAGTAAAGCAAACCTGAATTCTTCCCATGGGTCCAAAACCTTAGACTGAACCTGTAAGTCGGGCGAGTTAATATATTTATTTAGAAATTCCCGCTGTAGCATAAAATATAGATGCATTTGTTGGCTTTAGGTTCCTGATTTTTTTTGGGTTTTCTTTTGGAGCTTCTTCGTATTTTTTGAATAATAATATAATGTTTTAAAATTTTAATAATTAAATAGTTTACTAGTTGTAAGTTGTAACTAATCCATTGGATTCTCTAGTCACTAATTATTGACAATGGTATGTAATGAGTTACCTAAAAATTTTGATTTGTAATACTTTAACAAATTATGAATAGTTTCTAATATTTTTTAAGGATATATTTAATGAAAAAAATTAATCACTTGTGGTCGGATTTCAGAATTAAATAAAAATAGCCTCAAAGATGAAAAACTAGGAAGATCAAGAGTTTCACACCTAATATCAAGATGTTATTGACTGGTCAATAGTTCCATGTATTACCAACTAAAACATTTTATTTGTATAACTAAGAAAGTAGCACCTCGTACGAATAATATAAACACACCAAAACATTATGAAATGTTTCAGTGAATATTGTTATACAGCAGCTAGATATTGTCAGTGCCCATGGAAAATGACACGTTTCTATGGTATATCAGGTTATGCGTCTATTTTTGTTTTTTAAAACTATGATCTCAAGTATGCCCAATCTACAAATGTGTCTATGAATTACCAAAATTCTACTTCATAATGCAGAACCAGTTATATTGGTGTCTTATAAATTTTCCTATATATTTGATTAATTGTTATATATTTTGGTGACAATACCCCCGAAGCACTTTTTGACTTAAGCCACTCAGCTCTAACCCTATAGGCAATGCCCTCCCTTTCTCCCTCATTTTGTACAATCGATCCAAGATAATGGAACTGGTTTCTTGGGGGAATCTCTTGGCCATCAATCTTAATTAACACTTCATCCCTGTGAATGTCTTTACTAAAGTTGACTGTTATATCATGTCTTGGTCCGGCTTATTTATAAAAAGTTTTTGTTATAGATCATTCATCCAAAATTATGTTTATGCATTGCCTCCCTATTTAGTCTCAGACTCATCAATCACACCAACCCTAGTTTAAACCCATAGTAACTGGAAACTTGTCTGTCTCTGCATCAGTTCTCACACTACTCATTGTTCTCTCATACATGTCCTTAGCGATGTTGATATGTCTGCTTGTGACTCATTTATTTCTCAATACCCACTAGATTCTCTCTCTAGGCACTCCTTTCACTTAGCTTAATCATGTGGAGATCTATTTTCATCTTTCTAAACTTCTCCATTAGTTGTCCAAGTAAGAAGATAAGTTGGTGTTTTCCTGTTGAAGGAAAAAAGTCCTTTGTGATAGTCTCCGATGTGATAGTCTCTAGGCACTCCTTTCACTTGGATATTTCCCATGGGCTACCTCTTAGATGGAACTGAGAAACTTCTATGTTGTTTTGTGCAGTTGGAAAACATTATTGGGAAGTTGAAAACAGAGAAGTACGGGAGTAAAATTCTTGAACAGATTCAGAAGTATATAGAGTGCAAGCAGCCCGATGGTGATTTGGTGAATGAAGAAGGCACCAAAATTAGACCGAAGAAGAGGTTGAAGACTAAAAAAGCTCTTGTTCTCATTGAGAGTAGTGGAGATGAGAAAGACTAGTTACAGATTAAAAGAATGAAGATCTGAAATTTCTAGATATTTTGATGTATTCATTAATCAGTGTTTATCTTTCACCACTTGGAGACAGATCAGTATCAAAGTATCTGCTGTTATAAATTAATTGAAAATATATTTACCAATTTTTGCTCAAAACATTTTGAATTTTGGCAGGTGGGGTGAATTAGAAAGATACATTTGGATTATGTGAAATGCAGAATGCTAGCCCCAATCGGCTCAACCACTAATTGCCCCATAATTTGGAAAAGTTAAATAACATACTGGTTGGAGCCATGATCAAAATGTTGACTTTCTCCTTTAAGGGGGGATTAATGGTTGATGCAATTGGGCCTAGCACTCCCCTTTGGTTTAGTGTATTCATTCCAAAAACACTGTTGTAGAAAGGTCCTTAATTTGGAAAGTTGGTTAATATGCGGGGAAAGAGAATGAATATGCGAAGATTTTACTCATGTAGATTGCACATGCATCCATATATCCGTTAAGACGGCAAAAACACTTGTTTAATGGGGTCCAACCTAATTGACTTTTAAGTGGATTTTCTAAGTTCCACTATAAAAATTGCCTTCATCCAGTGAAAAATGGTTGAATTTCCTAAAAGTGATTAAATTGCCTCGGATAAGTCAACTCCAACAATTTCCTTCTTTTAGGATTGAATCGCCTAAAAGGGATTAAATTGCCTCAAATGAGCTAATTACTTTAATTTCTTACGAAAGCAGCTGCAACTGGCTTTGGTGGTTTTTATATATATTTTGTTTTTTCAGAAAAATTGGTGAATCGTCAATAGGGAGTTGGTCCCTGCATCATAGAAGTTGGTGTTTTGGGCATCATATGCCATTACTTGCTAATGAATCTGGCTGTGCACCAACTGTTGCAGCTCGATTTGATGAGGAGGAGATATAAAAATCTGAAACTTAGCTTTGATGATGATAATAAAGTGCAAAGACTTTATACAAGTGAAAATAAAATAAAAGATTCAATAACAGGACTCACTCACACTTTGAGAGGAATCACTTTACTCTCACATAAGAGAACTGACTCTATTCTTTCTTAGTAGTAGTAGGCATGGATAAATTTTAAGGCAGTAATCCGTATAAATATGAAAAGCTAGGTGTTCACCTGGAGTACTGAAAATTATTAGTCAAACCTAGAAAATCTACACTTTTTTTTTTTACTTCTAACAATAGAGAAGGGAATATTGGGATCACCGGGTCCCAAACAAGCTTAGAACATGGAGGACATCTAGAACTGAACACAGAAAAACTTGGAGTAGCTCTTCTAGAAGAGGAGAAAACAAATAGTGAACCTCGTCTTCAAAGAGCTTTTATTTAGAGGGAGGCCTTAAAAATGAAAATTTAAACTTTAGTTTAATGATGATGATGATGAAGAAGCTCAAAGCCTGACAAAAAACCAAAATAAAAGATGGAAAAATACTTGCTCAAATGAGAGGACTCCCCTCAAGAAAAAGAAAAGGTGCACTGTATCGAATTACATTGCAAGATCCGATGATCAAATGGGAACACTTGTAGTAAATCGCTCACAAATGGACGAAAACACTTGGGGTGGGTGTTTGCCCTTTTAAATGGAACAAACCACTCGCATACAGTGGAAATCTCTTGTTTTTTTTTTTTGTTGATTAGGGTGGGTGTTTGCCCTTTTAAATGGAAGAAAACACTCACTTAGAGTGGTAATCCCTTATTTTTCTTTAGTTCCATGAATCTAGTTTTCTTGAGTTCCATGAATCTATATCTGTGCACAGATTTCTTTACCTTTGTTTTTACGTTTCATGATAGAATATTGGCTAACTTAAAGAAAAACACAAAAGAAATAGCATTTAATGTATTTTTATACACCAATCAGAATGTCGACTCCAAGCTTGTAATTAGCTAGACCATCAGAGAATGGAAAAGAAAATGGAGCTCCCTGGTAAGCCTGTGCCCATAAAATATCATGGAGCCACCGTACACGCAATGGAGTCATAGACAGTCAAGTGAAATCTAATCAAGAAAATAATTTGATCTATGGACAACATCGTTGTGGTAAAGGTCGTATTATCAGAGGTGCAGTGATATATGCAACTAAGGCATCCTAACATACCATTAGACTTGAACCTTGTTTCTATCAGGAAACTTATGAAGTTCTTTCGTCAAACCCTGATCAATTAACCTATAAAATCCCTCAAATTGTATCTCACTAAACCCGTATTGTAGAAATTCCCTCATTTCTATCTTGGAGCATCTTAAGTTTCCCCCATTTATCGAAAAAAATCCTATTATTGGCTCATTCTTCATCGAAGATCGATCTAGCAATGATGTTCCTTGAAAGAAGTTTTTGTGGGCACAAATCTTTTAGTGCTTGCTTAGTTGTAAGCAATTAAACATAGACTTTACACCTTAACTTGGGTATGCGAGCTGCTCTCGTAGTAAGTGTGCACGCGCATGGACTCGGGCCACTTTACACACATGCTTATTGTGACAGTGGTAGTGGCTGCTGAGTGGCCCATTTATAGGCGCAACTTCCAATGCTACGCATTTTACAGTAGATACCAACACCACTAACTAAAGAGTAGGGTATATATATTAGAAGTTTGGATTTTTAATGGCATAAGGCAGAGAGAATTTCTAGCTTTGTGTTGTTGTGCCATCAGTCCTAAAGTTGTATAAAAATTGGCCTTTTGCCAAAAAATTTTAAAACCCGGGTTGAGTTAGCATTAATCATAGAGATTATTACTAACCATCTTGGGTTAATGAGGCACGTGGTCACGATAAAACTTTCAATATTGCAGCGTCTACTGTGCGCCACTCCGATCATCACCCCCACTAAAGCCAGCCTTACGTTATCTGAACACCAAACCTAACCCATTGCCTCATGTCTTGATGCTTAGGGCTGGTAAACAAATTGAGCTAGCGAACAGCTCAAGCTTGGCTCATTAAGGTGGCGTTTGGTAACATTAATTTAAATAGGTAGAGTTTATTTGAAAATTGTGCTTAGTTGAACTTTAGATTGTTAAGTTGAAGGTTAATTGCATGTCTACATCTTTTTGAAGTAGGGGTTTATCTCTAAAGAAAAAAAATAGCTATGAGCTACTTTTTAAAGTAGAGGTTTTTACCTCTAAAATCTCTACTTAAAAAAAATGTACACACGCAATTACCCTTCGACTTAATAATCTAAAGTCCAATTAAGTAAAATTTTCAAATAAATTCTACCTATTTAGAATAGTGTTACCAAACACCACCTAAGTGCTTGTTTGAGCTGGTTTATCTCATAAATTCAAGCTCGTTTGGTTAAGGATGTCGTTCAAACGGTAGAACTTCAAACATAATGCCTAAACAAGCATTAAAGAAAGACGTTCATGGCCCATTTTATCCTTTTCCGTATAGTATGATCACTAAGTCGTCCAGACCAAAAATGTGGTCGTATCTAGTATGTGTTAAAATAAAAGATTATCTGACATTTATATTTTTTTTATATCTTTTTTGGGCAAAAGGCATATTTGAATTTTTTTTTTTTTCTTTTGGATATCATTGACCTATGATTAGGGGTTAGTGGTTAGTGTGGGGATTGGAGCTCTTGCAACTCATCGCCCAAGGGATTAGATCCCGAGACCTCTCACTTGAAAGAGGTCACACCCCACCTTTGGAGAGTTGTGATATTATGTACCACATTTAATAACCTCTTAGACCAAAAATAGTTTTTTTTAATTATTATTAAACGACTTAAAATCAGTTTGACCCATCCTCTATAGATTGTTGTACGTGTAATTTATAGCCATCCAAAAGAGATTCAAATGGTTTTTTTTTGAGATTATCATATTGGACCTCTTTTAACCTTACAGATCTTTTACATGAGCCCATCCATCTCTCTCTCTCTCTCTCATTTTCTCTCTCATATAAAACCCATGTTTATATCTAATATGAGGTATCTAAAGGAATGACCAAAGACAAGATTACAATTTGTTATTTCTTCAAATCCTCTCAAGTGAAAGTAATGTATTTGCTTATGATGGGTTATTGTGATGACTAGTTGTTGTTGTTTATGTAAGCTCATAAGAAAATTTTAAAATTTCTCGTATTTTAGCGGGTAAAGTCTTCCGCTATGCGTATTTAACGAGTAGACACGCGTCTCATAATCTATTTCTGTAAGGCGCGGGTTCGGGTCGTCACAGGTAAGGTCAAAAAGGTTGTTTGTGGTATTTGTAAATGAGTTTGCGATAATTATAAATGGGGTTATAAAATTTTGAGAGAGGTTTTGGTTTGAGGTGGAGGAATATCCCGGTTATGGGTAATACGGTGTTCTATCTTGAAGATTTGCTTGTGATTAGCAAATCGGTTCCTCTTGGTGGTGGCACTCAGTTCAAAGTGAAGAATGTTATAGCAGTGACTCGAAGTTTTCACCAAGGTAGAATTTGTTGAGCATGTGGCTCAATCTTCAGGAGAGAGGTTTTGGACAAGTGGCGGCACTAGAGAAGCTTTAGAGTGTATTGGACTTAAAGGAAAAGAGACACGTGGCCATCATCCTCTTAATTATAATAGAATCATGTTTTATTGTTGGCCATCACATGTTAATTATAGTAGAGTATTGTTTTACGTTACACCTCATTTTCCTACCACACAAAATTCAGAGCAAATCCTCTAGTCGGATCCTAATAGAGCAGTGATAGGCGTACTTGGGAAATCCATTTAGAAACCTAAGGCTGGACCTCATAGCAATGGAATCACAATAATCATGACTACTACGCCTATTTACTTAGAATCATAATTTTTTTAAGGAAAAACATCAACCAATCAAGCATATAAGTCTTTTTCCCCATCTAAATGAAAAACCCAAACATTACACCCTCTTTTCTAGGTTGAATCGATAGCAAAGCTAGCGAATATATGTATTTACTTGTAAAATTATAACATGAACTAACTAGTAGAAGGTATGTACTCTTATTCTTGAGAACCCCCATTTTAAACTCACATTTTAAGACTTGGATTATAACAAAATTAGATAGGAGAGTGTATTTACCTTTTAAAGATTAACTCTTAGCTTGAGAAATGCCTTAGACACGAAATCTGAGCTTGAAGAAGAAGATTCAGTTGTTCAAATTTCCTGAATGTATATTCAACCTTTGTTTTTCTAAACTTTCTGTAACAGCAATTAATTAAAGTAAACATAACATTTCGAAAATCTCTGTAACAGCATTTAATAAAATAAATCAGATCATCATTAACTTACTGGAAACAGTAGATCAAGTCGAGAAGAATTCTTTCTTTAAGACAGATTTTGTCTCTCGCATAGGTGCTTACGAAAATTCAGACGTCTATCTCCCAGGATAAAGTGATATTTACACAAGCAGAAGAAGCACTACTATCCACTTGTCCAGCGAACCAAAAACTAAGTATATATCTCTCTAGAACAGACTTGTATGTATGAGGAATAGAATGCGCAGATCCAGAATTTCGATATTGAATAACTCTGGAGGAGGATTTGTTTATATAGGCAATTCATGCCTTTTCGGAATAAGTGAAGAGATACCTTTTTAGAACACGTAAGACTTGAACCGGTTCCTGTTCACTCATTTGAACCGCCCAACAGTAACAATAACTAATCGGAAAATTAATTTAAAATTTAAATAAATTTTCTCTAAAAAATAAGCGGACACACATATAAGCCCAAGCCCGGCCCGGTTCGGCAGCGGGGCGCGTGTTGGTTCTACCATGGAGCATGGGCTTACTCCTTCGCAAAATTTGAGTACTCAAGGGCCCAACATAAAGAACCAATCCTTGCTTATATATACCACACAAAGGATTCATATTTATCCGATGTGGGATTATTCATTATTACCAACTACTCATTGTCATGTTCAAATGACTCACTTTGAATACAATTTCTCATTCACCTATTAATGACTTTGATTAACCAAGTACATGAGATTATTGTCCACATGGAGGTGAACACATTCCCACTTGGTCACACCTAAAAAGGTGTGTGAGACCCACATAAATTTATGCTCAAAGTTAGCAAAAACTCATGTCTACTAAGTCATTTTCTTCCAACAATCCCCTACATGAATGAAATTTAAGAAACGAAATGCAGCAATATGCAGAAAACCAGAGAGAGTACATAATAGGAGATATCTTGCATATGATAGGTAGCTTTTGGTCTTGAATCTTCCCTTGTGTAGGACTATCGGATTTACTGGCTAATCAATGAACATGATGTCTTAAACTGTTCAGCCGTTATTGTAAACCAAGACAATAGAGTACACATGATATCTCCAAACATAGTTTAGTTCTCATTGTTGTGTTCATTTTGGCCCTGAACAAGTCTTGGTTTCATGAGTGCTCTAGAGAATTTTTAGTCTAATCAATTCTCATAGAACCGGCTCAGTTCACACTCACGTAGGTGATTCTTATTAAGAGTATTCTACTATACTCTACTTGGAATTCCAAGATATAAGAAGCATTAATAACATAGTTAATCCTAACACGATGCAGTCATCACTTTCTCATTACAGAAATGGGTATGTGATATTATCTTCTAAGTGATTAGGTTGAGTCTTACACAACTTTGTTGTCCCTTTGATCCTAGATCTTGGGATCTCCAGTCAACTAGGTTAGGTTATCATTATGAAGACTCTTAAGTAATAAACTTTAGCCTCATTCCCCTCGATGAGTTACTCACTTGCTCTCTTGATAATCCTTTGGTTAAAGAATCAGTAATATTATCCTTTGACCTTATGTATTCTAAAGAGATTATGTATCATGTATGTACCAAAAATATATAGGGGCCTAGGGGGGAGGACACCCTTGCATGAGTGGTAGGGGTGTGGCCTTCCAAGGGTGGAAGTCTGGGGATCTAATCCCCCAAGGGGTAAGAGTTGCAAGAGCTCCACTGCCCCAACTAACTTCTGACCGGCTGACTCTACTGACGTAGGTCAATGATATCTGGTTCTTGTGGGGCCCTTCAAAAAAAAAGGGAAGGCAGCCGGTCAGACTTGGCAGCATTGGACTTGCAGCCCACTGCTGCAAAATCTAATGGGGCGCTACCACATCAGCTTTTGCAGTTAATCAGCTTCTGTAAGAATTTTATTTTTAAAAAAATTAAGAATGTGGTAAAACGTGATTAAGTGCCAAAATCCGCAGCACCCTGTTGCGTGTTTGCAGCCCAGGGCTGCAACGACCATTTTTCTCAAAAACCCCTTAAAATAGCGAACCAACTGACGCATATTAACCTCACGCTTCTCTCTCTCTCTCTCTGTATTTGTCCAGCATCTGATATCCCAGAATTCGCATCCACGAGATTGTTGGATTCCGGTGACTCAAACCGGAGAGAGAGCTATATCGGCAATGGAGAAAAGGAAAGACGTTCGAGTATATTTGATATCAGGCCTCTTCTTTGTATGCATAGTAACTGGCGGAGCCTTCTTGGGGATGTACATTTTCCTCCCGGAAAAGCAATCTATGGCCTGGTTTCCCGTCGCAGGGATGGTCCTGGAGGGAATCCCATGGCTATTTTGGCTCCTCACTTTCATGTATAGATGCTTTAGCACCGCTACTGCTGCTCCCTCAAGCAGTGCAACAATGGCGGCCACAGCAACCATCGAATGCCCATTGGATTCTCCTAGCGGTGGACGGCGTGTTCATTTCAGAGCCACTATCGTGATGGGGGCACAAGATGCTCAAGTTGACTGCTCTGTGTGAGGCCATTCAGACCCGCCTAGATATTCGCTGAGTGCTTCTTCAAATGGCACAGTTCCTCTCCTCCGGCATGACTCGTGTCGTCAAGGTAGGCTACTCATTGATCTTCATTCACCTTTGTCGCCGTTAAGGTTGAGCGATTGAAACCATGTGGTATAGATGAATAGCCCAACAAGATTTGGAGCCGAGAGGAAATCTCCCCTCACTAAGAAATGTGGTTTCCTGCAAATGGAGTATGTAATGCAAATGGGAACGAAAGAAGAATACTCCTATAATTGCTTCTTTGTACGCTGTAATATGAACTACAAATGAACACAGTGGAAGCTTTCCAACATCTCACCAAGATTACATCAACAAATCAAAATCATGTCTTCGATTTTCAGTTAGTCGAACACCAGAGTACTATGCTCATCAATTGTCATTCTGGCCCACGATACTTTCAGGGTCTACACCCTAGGCTATGGACTCGTGTCTACCCTATCACATTCCATATACATAGCCATCTTTGACTACTAATTGGAGTGTTACCCACCTTGTACATAGTGTCCATGCAATTATGATTTGGACACAAAAAAAAAGACCCTAGCTTTTAAATTATACAGATGTTGAGATGCAATGAAACCAAATCATGGTTACATATTTTGATCATCTTGAGTAGCCGAATCCAGAAGTTTTTAATAAAAGTTTATTACACAAAAGAAAAAGAAATACAAGCAGCACGCTGATCTCGAAACCCCAATCAACATAGCATACAGAATAGGACACTCCCTTTTTTCATGTCTTCCTCATCAGGCCTTTATGCGAATCACAAATGAACCTGTTGATTGATATTTAAAATAAATAATAATTCAAAAAAAATAATAATAAGATACGTAGTAAGTAGGCTCTGTTGTGTATAGATAAAAAAAAGCACAACTTGAGCTTGTGGACCAACCAACAGATATATGTACTCTACAGGCTGTAGTGTGTACGGACCAAAAAAAACACAGCTTGAGCTGCATGTTGTGGACCAACCAACGGAGATGGGCACCACTACACTAGAGTTCTAAACACACTTCAAATATGAACAAGTTCAACTTATCAGAGATGATGTAGGAAATCCACAGATTCTCTACAGGTCCACGAATGACAGGAAAATAGCATATTTTCAGAATACATTGCAATATCTACGCTGAGATTCATGGGAATAAAGAACAGAGAACAGGACTGGGAATCAAAAAAGAACTAGAAACACACTTGGGAAACATTGAACAAAGATAATTGCCCGAAAATTGCCCGAAATTAGCGATGTGGATGGAAACCCAGTGTAGTCACTGGTGATATTGGTATTCTTAACAAAGAAAATGATAAGCTATTGTCGCAGTTTAATGCTTAATATGATGTAGTAGTCTAGGACATGGTGCATGTTCTAATAAATCTGCATATTCCAACCAACTAAACATACCTAGGGGCTCTGGCTCACAGATCAACTGGACAGACTCTAGCTACCCAGTCAATTGCATTCCTAATGAAGTACACATTTGCACCAAGACAATAATCTCATCTAACAGATTTTTGCACAGTCCAGTTGGGAGATTAGGATGGCCAGAAGATCTCCGAGACGGTTCCATTGATTGGATGGTACATGTGGATCAAAGTATAATTATTCTTTGGGCTTAAATTATTCCAATTTCAGAAACAGGGCTCAGGAGATGAGGGAAGAAGCAGTCCTCCCTGCTTGCACCAGATAGGTTACAAAAATGACGACGGAGAACCAGTCATGCCAAGGAGATCTCCTAAGTCAAAAATCAAACAGACCGGATGAACATAATTTATAACTCAACAACGGATTTCTTTCTTGACCGTTCACCATGTTTCTCTTGACATAAAAAGGGTAAGATAGATTGAATTATGAGAATCATCTGAGTGGGTCAGGTTTTTGGCCTAGTTCACTTCTAAATGATGCATAATCTGTGCGTGCGTAAAACAGGTAAAAGGAAGGCTTCTTCCTGTCATCTCGTAATCATACAAGTAATGCTAAAACATACAGAAAGCTGTAACTCACATGCAGGGAGGTTGGATATGTCAGCAGAAACTGCACAAGGGATTCCCAAATTTGAAAGTGCTCCCCTTATGATCCCACATGGGAAGTAGAGATGCATGCTCGTGGCTTGTGTTGACTTGTTCTCAGCAGTAGCCACAGAAGGATCTTGAGATGAATCTGTGTTTGCTGTGGATGGATCACTTGACATGCGTGTAAGCCATCGGAACCGATTATCTTGCAAGACAAAAGTACCCTGCAAGACGAACATACATGAGTTTGTTAACATCTAAGAAATACATACTGTTTCCATGCAACTTAGATTCTAGGACTTACTCTATGGTTAGTCTTCAGGTTGTCTATCTGTTTCTTGAAGAGCTCTGACCAGAAATCCTTGCAAATGAACTTGATGGCCTCTAGATGATCACTGAACCGAGGCCGCTCCATGGTATACCTGGCAACAAGTAAAATCCGGGTGTAGCTCACGTAAAGTTTGTTATTATTGTCTTGTATCTAATCTTCAAGCAAGTCTTCAAAGCCAAAGATAACCAAAACTTGTAAGCTATAATAAAGAATAAACACATTCTCATTTAATTGCTTTTCCTTGGAAAATTAGGAAATAAAGGCGACTCTGTTATCAGGATTTAAAGTTACAACTGAGCTAGGTGCAAGCATAGTCACCAAGTACGGGTACGGGTATTAAACGTCAATGATACGTTCGGGAAGTACGGGAAGTTAAAAATAATAATAAATAATTATATATATATATATATATATATATATATATATATATATATTCATTTAACTCATAATTTAAGCTTACACAGTTGCAAAACAAAGGTAACCACACAAGATTTAAACTACACAGATGCAAAGGATAAGGAGGAATACCCCTCCCCAATATGTATATAAACTGATTAACTCATATATCCCTAGACATGAAGCTCCCAAAAGCATCACAAGATGGTTTACGTGTTAAAAGAATTCTGCGTATGAAAAATGAGTGACTCTTGGGTAGAATCGAAGCTAGTCTCTTCTAGTCCTAGTTAAGGAGATAAACTAGACATTGAAGATGAATAATCCAAGAGAGAGAGAGAGAAAGACTTATCATTGCCGGAGAGAGGTTCCACCGGAGAGCAGCCAAGTGCGAGACGAGAGAGCTGAGACTTGAGACCAGAACGAGAGACGAGGTATTGACGTTTTGCCCTAACACATCGTCTCGTAATTCGTAAAACACGTTTTAACCTTCTTTTTTAAAAAAAAAAGAAGTTTTAAACGCGTATAAAACGGAGTACGCGTTTAAAACGCGTTTAAAACGTATTTTAAAGTTTAAAACGGCAAACAAGTTTAAAACGGAATTTAAAACGGTGACCCCCTCCAAAAGTTTTAAACGCGTTTTAAACGGGTACTTTGTGACTATGAGTGCAAGAGGCCAAGTTATCTCAGTGTCTAGGGGATACTGATGTGGTTCTAAAAGGAGCTGATTGAGGCCTGAGTCCTAGTTATCTTCAAATGAAATATGGCAATGACTTTGCTGAGTTGGTCCCAAGTTGGCCAAATACAACTCATACCTGTGTCGTTGTTGGCCGGATCACACGTTGAAACCATCTTTTGAGCTTGGATGGGATCTGATTCTTTATGTTTTGGAAAATACTTGTTAAATGTTGACTGAGACTAATGATCCAGAAGTAGACGAAGGGCAGCGTCTAATCAATGCTGCTCCGAAGGCTTCAAGCTGCAAAGGTTTGTGAAAGCTGAGATGCAGATTTACTGCAATGCCACGAAAAAAGGGGGCCAGTTCAGCAGATACGGATGACAATGATGAATATGCAGCTACTACACACAACAACTCGAAAGGCTTGGTTACTTCTAACTCTTTCTGTATCAAACACCAAAAAATGAGTGATTCTTGCTAGCTACTACTTTCTCTCAGAAGTAGCCTTTCCGACAAAATTCCTATTATTCGCCTCCTTCCATGAAATCCAACAAACCGCCACAGGAACCAAACGCAAAAAAATCATACTCCAGTTGCCAGGGACTCAGCAAGCCAACCCAAAAACTCTCCGCTAGACTCCGTCACTCCGAGGGAAAAGGGAAAACCCTATGGAAATCCCAACAACCCAATTATGGTGCCCCGCACCTTTGAACTGAATCTACAATATATAGGCAAGTGATAAAATGTCTACCCATTCTACGTGCATAATACAAATATATTTGGCATCCTCCAACCCTATGCATAAGATAATCAACCGTGAGGATCTTATCAAGACTCGTCATTCAAAGGACAAAGGATATGTTATTTGGATACCCACTTCTCTAGATCAGACAGTTTGGGAAGCTTAGACAAGATATATCCATGGAGGCTAAGTAAAAAGATTTGATTGAAAGTACTCCTTTCATCTCTATTGACCAAACTCTTTTTCCCTTCAACCGTCGGATTGACGGCTGAGCTGCTCCAATAATTTGATGGTACATCTAATTCCTAGTAATTCACATCCATTCTTAACATTGGACCCCAAACAAGATTGCCTGAAACAGCAATCTGTATCTTTTCTTCTCTGCCTACTACCCATTTGAATATAGCCCCAAAATCGAACTTCAAAGGCCTAAAACAACATCAACCATCATTCCAGAAACTAATCTCCCCAACCGATCCTACCTTGAAGCAAATGTGTTTGGAAAACAAAGTTTATAGCTTCAAAATACCCTTCCAGTCCACACTACCACCCATAGCTACCTCCACCCTCTTACTACCCTATGAGACCTAAACTTCCCCACTACTATCACCCTTCGCCACATGTTTTCCCCTTCCTCTCCAAACCTCCACCCAACTTACTCAAAAGATCTTATTTTCATCTCCTTCAACACTCACACACCTATAGTAACAAAGTTCTCTATTTTTTTAAAAATTCCCAAATAACACGCGACTTTTTCGTCGAACAATTAATTCTCGCACTATTCACAATTTTTTGAAAAAATCAACTTTTTCAAAAAGTCGCAAATTTTACAAATTATTCATGACGTTTAGAAAAAGTTCCAAATAAATATCTAATCTATAGAATATGATTGTTTATAATTTAATAATTAGTAATCTTATTTTTCCTATCTTACCCGATGTTTTACCAATTTATTTTCAAATTTTGTCAATTTTTCCTAGATAAATAATTCTCGAACTCCGACTTGGTATTACTTTCTCTTTATAATTATTAAATTTATTTTTTAATTGTTAACATTTTTTTTTCAAAATTTTCCTGACTTTGCCAAATTTACTCTCTTTTTTCCAAACTAGACGCCTACCGAATTATTTCCGAACCCCGACTTTGTTACTATGATAGCCAAACCTCCTTCCTCTTACGAGTTACGGCCTACAGACACTCTTCCAATCAACCATATGATACTTCCTTACGTCGTCCCTTCGTCCGAAGAAAATACCCTTGACTGTTTGTTCTATCACATCAGCCACGGACCATAAAAAAATGAAAAGGGATACATAGTAATTCAAAATGTTCGATAATGAATTACTTATGAAAGTGTTCTACCCTCTTTTTTATAACAACCCCAACTTCCAAGAAGGAAGTCTTTTCTTTACTTAACTCACCAACAAAGTTGCAGGAAAGCTATGTACAAGGTGAGAAGCTTGCTTCCCAGGAAGCTCGTTTCCCATACTCGCTTCCGTAGAAGCTCATTTCCATCATGTCTTATTTAGTGATAAAATAGGATATGTATGTAGAAAGTGATTGGATAGACTCAAGTTTAAAACCTAGGGTATAGATCTTGAGCAAGTATCATTTGATTGAAACCTATGACACCTAGTTCTCCTAAGGAAATCATGTTCCGAGACACGTGCCGGTCGTCAATGACACACAGCGGAAGACTTTACCCGCAAAAATGTGGGAATTTTAAACTTTTTTTATGAGCTTACATAAGCAATAACAATTGGTCATCACGATAACCCATTATAAGCAAATGCGTTACCTCACTGGCTACAGTAGTCCTTACTTTTAGTGTCATAACTACACCGATATACCTCCAGACTCTAAAGTGTAACTCCTTATCAATTGGTAACCGCTTCAGAATCTGAAGACATAAAATAAGATGTGAGTCATAGAGCCCAGCAAAATCCACAGCCCATCTAAACTATTTTCCACATAATAACATTCATCAATAATGATATAGTAGTACAATACAATTCTCATATTATAATAATATCGTAATTCGTGACCCGAGATCACTCAAGGCTATCTCACCTTATTCGAGCTTCCTAACCTCAAAATTGTCAAATTCATCCAGTCATTGTCCACGACACCAAGTTACCGTTTCAGATAACCGCTCACGCTTTATCCTTGAGTCCACAGACTCGATTAACTGGGCCTTCGCCCGTGTACAACCTCTATCCATGAGTCCACAGACTCAATTATCAACCAATCGGGACTTCTCCCGATTATCACCAATCATTAGGTATGTCGACCTAATTAATCCTTAAATCATCATATTCTACACATAACCCGAGTCTTCACCCGATAACTACCAGGAACAAAACTTCTGACACATCACACTCTGTCAGGAACCACACCTCTGACACTTTATATTTTCCCTCTATAGGAACACCGACACACACACAATCACATTTGTCAGGAAACACATCTGATCGCCAGCATACACATCTGATTGCCAGGATACACATCTGATCAGCCATGATACAAATCTGATAGCCAGGAAACTCATCCAACCTGTCAGGAAAATGAAACTCATCTGACAAGCCAGGGACGCACATCTGACCAACAGGAAACACCTGACCATCAAGAAACACCTGTTTATCAAGTACACATCTGACATATCACTCTGTTAGGCATAACACCTCTGACGTGACACCCTTGTCAGGAAACACATCTGATTACCAGGAACGCATCTGACCTGCCAGGAATAACACATCTGACATGCCAGGAACACCCATCTAATAACCAAGAAACACATCCTACACCTCTGACATCAAATCCTGTCAGACAAAACACATCTGACATTAACCTCTGTCAGGCATAACACCTTTGACATTAACCTCTGCCAGGCATAACACCTTTGACACTAACCTCTGTCAGGCACAACACCTCTGACATCAAATCCTGTCAGGCAAAACACATCTAACATTAACCTCTGTCAGGCACAACACTTCCGACATCAAATCCTGTCAGGCACAACACCTCTGACAGCTACCATCATATATCATCACAACCTCTGTTGAGTGTATACCTGCCGACATAGGCCAATGCCCCCTCAAGGTAACATCATTGAGTTCGTAAACTCAATACATCACTGGGTCCATAGACCCCAATCCAACCTTGAGCCCATGGCCCAATGTCGTCTTAACTCTCCCGACTATCGGTCACGGAGGAACCCGGGCTCATAATAGATACCGCATCTCCGGACCTAGCCAAAGAGGGACCACAGACAACATTTCACGTAGGTTAGGTTTTCTAACCATAGGAAATCCCCAATTATTCAGGCCCTGCTTGAATAAGGCCTCACACCCGTGGACTAAGTCCTAGGGTATACCGTTCCGGTGTGGAACGTTACCCGGCCGATGGACCATTCCATCACCTTACCATGTCCCAACAACATCACATCATACACAAAGGTTGTCCCGAGGTAGGACTTTTACTAGGCCAATGGACCCTACCATTGCCTTTAAAACATCACATCATATCAGATTCGTTCCGATAGGAAACTTAACCAGGCCAATGGACCTACCATTGCCTTAAAACAAACATCACATCATACAAGAGTAGTTCCGATAGGGAACTTAACCAGGCCAATGGACCTGCCATTGCCTTAAAACAAACATCACATCATACAAGAGTAGTTCCGATAGGGAACTTAACCAGGCCAATGGATCCTACCATTGCCTTACAATGTCAAAATCACATCACACATATAGAAGCCCAGTCAGGCTCTCATAACTTCCTGCGATCGATTGCACTTCCCCTACGATTTATCGCAAATCACACTGAGCCTAAATTCCGAGCTAGAAACAGCCCGAAACTGAGGGCTCCGTCCCTCTGCTCCATTTTCACTCTCATCCATCCCATCCATACATCATTCATAAAGTCTCCGACCTTTTTCCATCCACACATAATATCACCAAACTATTCCACATAAATAAAGTAGTTTAAATAAGGGAAAAGAGAAGAGATGGAGAGGGATTTTACTTCTTTTGCGTTTTTCGAGACGTCTGGGGGCAAAACAGACACTACCAACGCATTCGGGAAAAAGATCAACGCCCAAGGTGAAGCTCCTCGCCTTCAAACCTGATTTTCCACAAATTTATCAAACACTCAACTAATCAACCTCAGTTAAGGACCCATAAAAGCATAATTTTATTCTATTAAAATTCTGGGTCGTTACACTCGCTTCTCACTTTTGATTTGATTCTCGTTTTTGCTTCTCGCTTTGGTAACTATGCCCACCAAGACAACAACAAAATCCCAAGATGCTTTGGGGCGATACTTAGGCCCAAGAGGAAGGCCTAGCATAAGGAAAATGCCCTAACTTACACCCCAAGTGGCTAGCAAGTTCGCCATGTTTGTTACATTCCCAACGTCAAAGATTTTACTTTTACTAAAATTAATTTTTAATCTGTCTCAAAACATCTCGACAAACATTTGAGATATCTCAACTAGGAATGAGAGGTATCATAAAGAATCAAGGTATCATTCACAAACTATAGGTGAGATACAATTGGACCGGCGGGCTGCCAGCCTCCCACTCTAAATCCATTAATTACCACGTCTTCGGCTTTGGTAATGAGTTTACTCAAAGCTTCATAACTATGATGAATGAGAATGGAGAAAGAGGATTTTCTTGCCTCAAACCTGGAAAATTCCTAAAGAAACCTGCTGGAGTGCCATTAATGAGGATAGAGAAGGAAGTAGTAGAGTAACAAGCACGGATCCACCTTTTTCCACTTAACGTGAAACCATATCCGATGAAGCATATACTCCAAGCACAAGCACCAAGTCGGAGTTTGGGAATTATTTGGCTAGGAAAAACATTTGAAAAAACCGTTGAAATGTGATAATTTGGGGAAAATCAGGAAAATGTCCAAAAATATAAAAAATAAAATTACAAATACATCTTGCTTTGCTCTTCCTTTCGATTCTCTAACCTGGCCAATCAACCATAGAAGACTAAGTAGAGTGTAAATGCTTCACTCATTCCAGCAATTGGAATGGGCCGAAAGAGAGGGAGGTACCAGTGGGGAGTTTTGTGAACAAATCCCCCTATTTAATTTTATTTTTTAGTATTATAGGACAACCATCCTTCCCATGCACTGTTCCGCTAATTCTAATTTATATCTCAAGATTTTCAGGAGGCTACAAAGATGGATAATATATGAAGTTTAGCATAGATGAGCAGGAGAAACAACTACAATATTTACTCAATGTTTCAAACACCTATGAGAAGTTCTGCATAAAAGGATTGAAAAAATACAGAATGTAGCTTGACGAATGTTGTGGGGTTCAGTTGCACCATTAGTTCTTTGGTAAGAGAACAACAACCACTAAAATTTGAGGCTTAGGAACACAAGAGTTCAGATTCAAAGAAAGGGTGGAAACGTAAATGTAAGAAAAAATAGGGTGACCGAAGAAATACGGATGAACTAGGGATCGAGTCAATAAATCTATATATAATCTACTTGCTGATCATTGAATTACGTTGCAACATTCTTCCGATAAGATCAGAATTCTTATTGGATCTACTTACTAATCATGATAAAGTTGTTCTAGTAGTTGATTATCCATTCATTCAGGATCTTAAACATAGTTTGTGCTAGAATCTGAGCAAAATCGTGAGCCTATGCATTGATTCCAAAACCAAGACTATAAACAAAGCAACAAAGGTGTAGCCGTGTAGGTAGAAACCATTATCATTGCATATCATGCTCTGAAAGACCAGTCCAATATCCTTATCAGTGTTGCCAAACTATCTTCAGTTCCAAGTCATTTTTGAATAATAGAGCTCTAATTTGGTTAGAGAGGTCATTGCCGATAAAGTCGGAGCAACTATGAACTATCTCTGTTGATATATGTAATATCGGGGGTATACATGTAAAAGGGCATATATGTAATGTTCTCTCTTAATATAAGATGCTAGTAGGGTTCTCTATCCCTAACTGAGCAATTTACCCTAATCTCTCTTCTTCTTCTCTTTTCTCTCTTTCACTTCTCTAAACCCTAAATCCTCAAAACTCATTCTCCAACTTCGTACCAGTATCACAACAAAGGAAGAAGAAGCTTGTTAAAACCAGAAGCAAGCACCAAAGGAAGAAGACACACTAGTGACGTCACCAGCCGTACGGCTGACATCAACGATATAGCCTAGGATGCTCCTTGGGGTACTCTGAAGGTATTTTTTTTTAGAGAGGTTGATTTTAGAGGATTTTTTAATCCTATTTCATGTTATTTAGATAAATATTGATGAAATTACAATGATTTGAAGAAAAAATACATAAAAGTTCCATTAAAAATATTGTTTCGGTTCAGAATTTTTTCCGCATGAATGGGTTGTTGTTCCCGCAGGTTATTGGTCATGGTTGGGCCGTTTTTTTTATAAGAACATATTCAACCTGTTTTTTCTCCATTTGGATGAGTTTTTAAGTAGTTGTGAAGTTTTTAGAGGCCCTATTCACTTCAGTTTTTTTGCTGTTAAAGGGTTTTTTATGCCCTATTTGCTTATAACAACTTAGGTCCTCTTTTTTTGGTAAACTTCATACCATTGGATCTTTTGTTGAAGAGATATTGATTGATCGGTAGTTTGCTACTTGAGTTTTTTCTTTGGATGCTAAAGTTCTTACTCCATCGGCTCTTTCTAACTCAGTTGTCCACTCTATCACCAATATTAAATTCAATGGTGATAATTTTCTTGCGTGGCGATACTCGGTTGAGCTTTATATTAGGGTTGTTCTAAGATGGGGTATCTTGATGGTAAGACCCTACAGATGGAGACAAAGTATTTATGAGATTGCTAAGTGGAAGGTCGAGAATTGCATTATTTTGGGCTGGTTGTTTAATTCTATGGAGCCTCAAATTGCCATGGAATACATTTTCTATAAGAATTTTCATGAGCTTCGAGATGCTCTTGTTCATACTTATGTCTTAGTAGAGAATGATGCTCGGATTTATCAACTTACTCGTGAGATTGCTCACTTTCGATAAGGGGATGTCTATCTCAGATTATTTTGGGGCTCTCCAGCGTCATTGAGAAGAATTGAGTCATTATGAGCCTCTTTCTGAATTGTCCGATGCTTTTGCCAAGGTTATAACGAAGCGAATTGAGAGTCATCGCATTTATGATTTCTTGGGTGGTCTTCGGGTCAAACTCGAGTAGTTGTGTACTCAGACACTTGCCACATCTCCTCTACCCTCTCTTCAATCTATGTGTACTCCACTGTGTTTGGTGAGGAACGTCACCGGGCTGTTATGTCTTCAAGCACCACTCCTATGCCCCATCCAGACCATACCGCGTTTGCCACCGATTTCCACTCTGCTGCATGCCATGGTAGTGGGGTTGATAGGGGTCGTCGTGGCGTTCGAGGTTGTTGCAGACTTACTACTCCTTGTGCTCACTGTGGTATAGTTGGACATGATAGTGATCATTGTCATCGTCTGCATGGCTATCCCAAGAGTTACCAGTCTCGCTCTACTGCTCACTTTACTACAACTCCTGCTATTGATCCTCCGTCCTTCTCAGTTGTTGCGAGTGTATCCTTTGGAGTCCATGAGAGCCCAAGTTGCGGAGATGATCTGAGCTGAGTTCCGTCTCCAGAGTGATTCTCCTAATATTGCTGCTTCATCTGCCACAAGTATCCATGCTCACTCAGCATATGCCGTCACTACATCGTCTTCTCCTAGCTGGGTTATTGATTCCAGAGCTACTGATCATATGATTGGGGTTATTCCATTATTCACCTCCATCGCCTACTACCAAGGTTCGCTTGACTGATGGTTCTGTTACTCCGGTTTTAGGACATACTTGTATCTCCATCTCTCTTTATTTCATGTTTTACATCTTCCTCATTTATCTTCTAACCTTCTTTCAGCTAGTAGTTTTATTATCAAACCTAATTATTGTGCTATGTTTTATCATTCTCATCGTCTCTTTCAGGACCTGACTACGAGGAGGATTGTTGGCTCGACACTGATTATGCTCCTGATCGTGTCTCCTCTACTGCTGCTACTGTTTTTGTTTTTCCCTTTTTTTTGTTGATGCTACTCTTGATACTTATTATTTATGGCATGCCAAGCTTGGGCATGTTGGATCTAAGACTTTATGTTCTTTGATTTCTATTTTAGTAAACTTTATTTATCATCTACTTTTCAATGTGATACTTGTGAGCTTACTAAACATGTTCGTACTGGTTATCCTCACATGCATAGATATCATTCTATTTTTCAATTAGTTCATTTTGATATTTGGGGATCATCTCTTGTTCCCTCAAGTGATGGTTTTCGTTATAATGTTACTTTTATTGATGATTACGTTCGGGCTACTTAGGTTTACCTTCTTAAGTCTAAGGATGAGGTGTTTTCTAAATTTCAGGAATTGCATGCTATGATTGTTACCCAATTTAGTGGTCTTATTAAGACCTTTTGTTCTGATAATGGTGGTGAGTATCTCTCTGCTCCTTTTGTCCAGTTTCTTCAAACTTATGGTGTTGCTCATCAGCTTACCTGTCTTTACACTCCTCAACAAAATAGCGTTGCTGAGTGCAAGAATCATCATTTTGTCGGTGTCACTCGTTCTTTATTGTGAGACATGCAAGTGCCTAAGCCTTATTGGTCTATGGCTCTTCTCACTGTCTGTTTTCTCATCAATCAGACACCTTCTCGCATTCTTGATGGCCTCTCAACATATCAGCTTCTTTGCCCTCAGCTTCCTATTTTTCTCATTGAGCCACGGGTATTTAGTTGTACCTACTTTGTCCAGGATCTTTGTCCAAGTCATAAAAAATTGGATGATAATAGATGTATCTTTGTTGTTTACTCTAGCATCTCTAAAGGCTATCGATGTTATGACCCCCAGTCTCGTCGTTTCTTTGTCTCTCTGGATGTTACTTTTTTCGAGACAGTTCATTATTTCTCTCATGCTCTTATTGTGCCTCCTGTCTCTGTCTTTACCTACTGTTTCTCCTATCTCTATTCCTTTACCTATTAGTCTATTTGATGCAGGAGCATCCACATTGGGGTAGGGTGGCATACGGGGTGGGGCCCATTAAGAGGTGGCCCATGGGGTAGGGCCCGCTGAGGTGGGGTGGCCCACGAGGTAGGGTGACCCATGGGGTAGGGCCAACTTGGGGGTCTCGACCAGGTTGCCTAGGCTATAAGATAAAGGGGTTTAATCTCAAGCTCCCATCAGTCACGACTTTTGTGGAGTATTGGTTAAGTTCCTGCATCAAATGATATCAGAGCAGGTATCGGGTTCGAGTCTCCTCACCGGTGTGGGTGGATGATGCAGAAGCATCTCCACATTGGGCCGACGTGGTCGTGGCGTTCGAGGTTGTGGCAAACTTATTACTCCTTGTACTCACTGTGGTATAGTGAGGCATGATCGTGATCATTATTATCATCTGCATGGCTATCCCGAGAGTTACCAGCCTCACTCTGCTACTCACTTTACCCCGAATTTCCCAAACTATTCTTGAATTTGGCAAAAAAACTACTACTTTTATATTTTTTTTAATTAAATTGTTCAATTTATTTTTATAATTATTAATTATTTTTTCCTGATTTTTTTCGAATTATCTCCGAACTTGATCCCTTTCAAATTATTTCCAAAATTTGACTTAGTCACTATGTTAGAAACCTGAAAAACTTATGAATACACATTAAAGTTGATAAATAATTGTAATTCAATTTAGTTTCTAAACCTATTTCAATATACAATTGATGAACTCAATGTTTTTACAATACTAAATCAATATGTGAAGAGGAGATGAATAGTTAAATAAATTTTAATTTATGAAATACTATTAGGAAATTATTTAAATGTTTAATATTACTAAAAAGCTCTCATGGGCATAATATACTAATAATAAAATTATTAGAATAAAAAATTATAATTTATAATAAGTTTAATGGTAACCACACTCTAATAATAAAATAATTATTTATAATAAGGTTTTTTTTTATCGATAAGCAAGGGAGTATATTAATCAGAAAGAATGTACAAGCAGAAATTACAGTACAATGCAAAGTTTACAGCGGCGTAAACCAAAGGTAACTAAAATAGCATCATCCCAACACATCACCTAGATCCATCCCGCCATTACAAATGGAGACGCATTCAAAGATCAAAATGCAAATTCAAGCCTGAATAGTAGAAATAGGAGATGAGGAATTGTCAAAGACTCTCCAATTTCTTTGATGCCATATTGACCATGATATGGCCCTGGTAGAACCCTTAAAATCGCCCTCTTGGCACCATAGTTACCAAACACTCATATGATACCCATATAATATTTTTAGAGAGTGTTCTCGTTTAAAACTGCGTGTTTTTACCGTGTTACGAATTATACCCGTATTGCTTTATAATACTCATTTAATACATGAATTACGTATTAAACGCGTACAATATGCATATTTTTGCCGTACTTTTACCGTGTTAAACGCATATTTCATATTAAATGATTATTATTAGTTAATATTAGGAGTTTTATTTATTTATAATTATTAATTATTTTTAAATTATCCCGTTCTTTTGCTGTGTTTTTGCCGTATAACACCCGTACTTCCCGAACGGATCATTGCTGTATTATACCCGTACCTGTACTTGGTAACTATGATCCCCATGAGATGATTGTGCATATATAATAACTCATTATTAATGATTTCTTCTAAATGATTTGGGTTCCTCATATGACGTTTTTTCTTTCTTCTTTATACTTTAGCCTTTGGGTAATTCCATTGGCTTCAATATATATACATATATAATTAAGCTAACCACGTTGGCATGCAAAAGAAATAAGGGATGTGTTATCAATAGAATCCACCACATGCCATTAGTCCACAACTAAACAATCTACAATATCAGATTGGTAGATCCTCAAATTTTACGAGTGGAAGATCACAACTCAAAGAGATGAACGAGCGGATCTAGACCTTCCAAGCTTACCAGCAGTTAAAAGGAGTGTAAATCATCAAACAGTCCTCCGACTTGTACAAGAGAAATTATTGATGGCTCAACCAATAAAATTTTGTCCAACCTGAAAATTTAATAATTAGGATTCGATTCTACTGCCGACAAAGTCTATTCAGTTCTATCTTTGGGGAGGTCCGGCCAAAGATTCATGTGATACCCTCCTTTAGACTAAATCCTCACTAGACCTGATCTTACCCGGGGATAAACCCAAAGTCCAAACCACCTTAATGCCCCAATTATGGTTACAAGCCCACGTTACTGAGCTCAGCTAAAGGACTCATTTGCACAAAAGAAATGTAAAATTGATGAGAATCCATAAGCAATTTTGCACACTATTTAACATGAGTTTACTAATGGTTCAAAGGTGAGAGATAAGGTTTGATGGCTACAACTAGATCATGAGAATTTTGGACTAATGTTGAAATCCAAAAGGAGGTACATGGTCTGGATTGATGAAACCCCCAAAACTCCTTTTTTTTTTTTAAATTAAGAGACTAGTATTTTTAAACATCTACAATGAATATGTAATTATGAAAAAAAAACAGATTCTCAACCTTGAATAGATAAATAGGTTTAGTCATTTGTCCTTTCAAAGTGTAAGCCTTCTATGCTAATTTGGGGCAAGAGGGGTCAAGCCGTCAGGCGGCCAGGACATAGACTTGCTCACATAAATTCTAATCAAACCAAGTTACCAGATTATACTCAAGTATGAGAGGTCTATTCAACTTTTCTTCGGAAGAATGTTATAGCTTTTTTCTTTATTTCTTGCAGCTTTGCAAATACATGCTCAAGAAAGAAAATATTGCAAGAATTATCATAGAAGGTTCAAAATTACAACCATCAAAGATCAGCACAAAGTAAAGCACTGATCAGAAATTTCATTAATCAGTTAAACAATTTAAGAGCAAGTCATTCTAGTCTATCAATCAAGTTATGAAATAACACATACCCAAGCAAACCAAATATAATATAGAAATCATCATACAAATATAATGAAACCTGAGGGCATGTAAGAGCCAAAAGAATTCTCTACTACTGAAAGCAGCTTAATCATTACCACTATTATTTCTTAATATAGGTATTAGGTGTTTTTCAGAGATGATTGAATTTAAGATTGTTGTATAAATTTGATAATCCAATTCCAGAATCGACTGTAATTCAAAAAGAGACGTGAACAGATTTAACAGAACCCAATAATGAGTCAAAAAAAAAAACTATCACTGTAATGTACCATTGCAGACTCTGATTTTAACAACGGATTGAATATGATTCCTCTTTCAAAACAACATGAATGCTAACACAGTAATCCAGATTTTTATCTCTCAATTTTAGTAAAATAGTAAGTGAAGTTATGGAGTTGGCAATAAAGACACCTCGAGGAAAAAGAAAGCATTAGGGTTTGAGATCTGAAAGAGAAAATGCAGAAGGGAATTAGGGTTTGAAAATACCTCTCGGAGAGCTGGAGACCGACCTGGTAGCCGATGGCCTCGATTCTACGGGCGGCGAGATCAGGCTTGTTCACATAGAATCGGTTGCAGTACGCCGATACCATCTCTATGATCACACTGTCCACGCAGCTCTCTGACACCTCCCTCCCCATTCCTCTCTCTCTCTCTCTCTCTCTCTCTCTCTCTCAAATGGGTTTTCTTTTCTGTTTGGGACCAAATTTGGGTTATAATGAATTGATAAGTCCTATGACCTATGCAAGAGATCGAATCACAGCCAATTACGATTGGATTCGAGGAGAGTTCAATTGCACCCACAAGTCACCATGTGTCCCCGTTAATCCCAGTTAACTCTGGTTAAGATTCACTAACCTTTAGGGTTTAATAATCTTAGGATGATTCATCTTCCTAAAGGCTTCCACTCCAGGCTGCTGAGGTGGGTGGACATCAACATGTCTCCCATGCCTTGCCTGGCATGATGTCATGAAGGCAATCTGCTGAGTATTGTCGTGGTAAGGGTCTCCATGATATGGCTCATATCTGGCTAACGACTACCTTCTAGAGTGTCCCCGTCAGTCAACTTCCCCCTCCATTTCTATTCCTCTCCGCATGACGATATCCTAATGCAATCATAAACTGTACATCTTTTAGATGAAAATATACCTCTTTTTAATTTTAGAAAAATAGTTTTTGGGGGGCATACATTGAATCCCAAGAACTGATTAAGATTCTAATTGATTTTATTCAATGAAGGTAGGAATAACAATCACCTTTGCGACTTTGAAATTGTTAAGTCAAATCTACATTAGAATAGTACTCGCAAAACTTCACAAGTGTCGAGTCTCCTGTCGATTCACACGAACCTTCTTTTTCCTTTAAAGTTTTCTCTAATGGAAGTTAATGGTCTTTCCAAATATCCAGCTCTATGAATCTTATATAAAAGATCCAATCATTATTCTTCAAGATGGGTTCTTGATCTCTTATTGATATTCAAAACTATAACACAAGAGAACAAGAATAAAGGGGCAACGGGGATGACCGTACACTCCAAGAAAGGGAGAGAGAGGGGCGCGAGTTTATGAGGAGAGGAGAGAGTGATATAAAAAAAATTATGGAATTTTTAATTACCCCCACAATGGGGGACGTCCTCCCTTATTTATAAATTCATCTTGGATCTTGACCTTATCCTAATCCAATTAGGATATCATCAATTTGTTTCTTTTTTTATTTCCCCATAATTAATTAGGATTAATCAAAATAGAAACTAATCTTATCCATTAGTAACCAACTAACCATATTTTTATCCTAATCCAATTAGGATTCCTTGATTAGCAAGAAACTAATATAATCCTTGTCCAACAAGGAATCTTTAATTAGTAACTAACTCTAACTAACTAACTAACCTTATCCAATAAGGATATTAGTTATTTAGAAACTAATTAAATAAATAATAACAATTATTATTTCTTCCATGAAGTGGGCGTCCCACCCTAGGTGGGCCCCACTCCACACGCCCCCAATGAGTTCTAAACCCTTTTAGTCACTTTACTTGATCTTTTATCATATTCCCCAATGGGTCCTACCCATTTAGTTTTTTTCACATCTAATATGATTCCACCTTTTTAAAGCTTCATTATACCATATAGTGATTACTTAGAAAAATTAATTAATTTAATTAATAATTAAATTAAATACTTTAAGAAGGTCCTTGTGTGTGGGATCTAAAGGGATCTCCTATTTCCGGTTGTGGGACCAAGTACTCAACCTTTTGGCTAAAGCATTGTTACTATGAAACACATTTCCTATACTCCATTAGGATTATAGAATTTTATCTATATCCCTGGACTTCCACCAATCACAATTAATGTCCATTAACACAATGTGATTAACCTCCAAAAATTAGAGAATTGCTTGTAAATATCATCTCACAATATATTTACAAATAAATCCTTCCACATTCCGATGTCACTTGTAAGCTTCCGGGATTGGAACAATTCCACTATCTAGTCCCTAGCTTATGAATAGAACCCTTTCTCATGATTACTTTTTCATTGAACTGAACCTCCAAAACACTTTTGAAGAAACATTAGAAAAGAACTGACATGAATATTTATATATACTTTTTCATATTGAAAATATCAACTTCGATAAAGACCATTTTACTGAAAAGCACTAGTACTGGATTTAACAGTTCAGTTCAACAAGTATCACCTAAATATCATTATCTCCAATTAAGGAGTTGTGGATTCCTTATTGAGTGTTTACACACTTCTCCAAACATTGTGTACATGACCCAACGTACCCAGAGTTAGTCCTGTGTATTGGACATTGCCGATTGGCACATTAAAGCCATATAGACAGATGTCTGAAAAGATGTTAACCTCTCAGGTCTAAGGACAATTTGTCAAATGGATAACCCTAATACAATCTGATAGTGTATTCCATAGGGTATCCACTAGTGACCCCGTTCAGTATTATGTATTTGCTACATATACTCACATGTTAGTCAAGAGTCACCACTCTCTGTGAATGAGATTCATCACATTATCTCATAGAACTATACATGTGCAAGCCATGATGAAGTACGGCGCTCAACCAGTACTATAGAGGCTTCGAACAATATTAGGTTTACAAGGAACCGAAAAATCATATCTCCTCGCAACCTTTGCATGATTTTCCTGCAATGTTACCTATGGAACTTTATGTCTTCATCATATGAGACAGTAATTAATATAAATACCCTTTATAGTTGGTTGTGTGAATATGATGTTTATCTAATCAACATAGAAAAGTCTCTTATTGGCTTTCGAGGGCATATATGTCCAACATTAGAAACAAGTCCAACAATAAGGCCAACTTCCACTTAATCTTAGAATCATAGACTTGATGTTGCTTTCCTATTTTGGACCAATTATGTTATTCCTAACTCAATGTCTTAGCCCTAAGGACTCTAATGCTTTTGTTCTGATATCACCTCTATAACGACTCTAAAACTTCTCACCTTGGTCATAATGGGACTTTAGGTCTGCTACATTACTTGTCTTTGCTTAACTTCGATGATAGAAGGCAATAACAAGATAACATTTCTTCCAAAATAACAACTATAAAATTTCTCAATATAAACAACTATCCTGTAAATCATGAGACCAATATGAACATAGTCTAAAATCTGGATCAACCACCATAATCCTCACCAAACTCTGTCTAAAGCAACATCCACAAAAGTATGATACAATGACAATACCATATGCACATGTTCAATATCAGTTCATGCAACAGTTGTACAATCAATGACAGTATCATATAACGGTAATATAATCAATAACAATGCATATGACAGTAACATGATCAGAGTGCACGAAAAGCATGCGAACATCACATGTCATTACCTTGACTCGTGTACTTGTGTGACACATGGACTTGTACAATGAATATCATACATGCTTGTTTCTCATGAGATATCATTTTAGGTCTTTGGTCATATCCATGGAGGTGCATCGATGGTAGCATAAGCCTCCAAATGCTCTTGTTGACCCAATGTCCATGATGCATTATTCAGGACTTGAAATCATATCCATAGAGAGCAAACACGATTTCCCGACGCTCCTTGAAATTTGTGTACTTGTATTATTGGACTGTAAATTCATGCACTTGTATTCTTAGACTTGAAATTCATGAACTTGTATCATTGGACTTGAAATTCATGCACTTGTATCCTTGTTCTTGCCATTGTATTTCATTGCCAGAGTCTTTGTACTTGTATTTCAATATCCATACAATGTCCATGACATGCTTGTGTACCTGTTATGCTTGTTTGTAACAACCACACATGTGAACTTGTGCTTGAGTATCATAATTAACATTCGAGCTCGGTCAACTTCTTAGATTCTGATTTTCTACCAAGAAACTCCGTCAAGGTGCATCTACCTGATTAAAGAATTCCCGATATGGAGGACATCCTCTAAATGTTGGCCTACCCAAATACCGATCACCATATAGTATAGATATGACATAATTTATCATGGCAATCACCGTTAACTTATTATCATAATTTCACATTTCTATAACATGAGCAATAATAACCATAACACATTCTCATTCTCAACATCACATTTATTCACAAAAATCTGTTTCCTTCAATATGAACACCACTTTTCATTTCATAATGCTACACAACTACCACAATTCAATACAATCTCCGCGTGACAGTTCCTAAACTCCATTCCATACATACAAACCACTTAGCACATGTTTTATCAATGTAGAAGAAGAATCCAACTCTACAACATTCATAAAACCACGATAAATCCATTTTTCAAGCATAAAATCACTCATTTCCCTAATGTTAATCAATGGATGCAACATCTAGCAATTAAATCCAACCATCTCATACAATTAGTGTTCAAGCATTTAAAGTCATCACTAGAGATAGATTAAAAAGGACATCTACTTCATTTCATGCTCAAGTTCATTAATCCATACATCATCATGTAGGTTTCTTGGAAAATCCATAGATATTCTTACCTAAGAATGCAAAACAGTAAAATTGAGCTAGATTAGATAGGATATCGACCTTAGGGATTGTTCCCTTTGATCCAAGTCAAGGAGGGCTTTAGGAATGATCTCCAAGCTTTTCTTCATTTCTCCAAGCAATCTCTTTAGAAACCTTAGGGTTTTCCCTTTCCTTAGCAAAATTGGGTAAAAAGATCTTAGAATCCCTTAAACCTTGGAAATGACGTCCTATTTATAATCTTAGAGTGTAAAACCCTCAAAATCCACACTTTACACATTTAAAAAAAAAAATTGTCAGCGACACTTTCATTCAAACGAAATTTTGCCATTTCGAATGGAAATGGCTGCTGAAATTTATTTTTGAGAGGTTTTCCTGGCTTCGTTCGAACGAATGAGATTTTCGTTCAAACAAAAATCTCAGGATTGTTGATTTTTGCCTTTCTTCTAACTTGGCTTCGACCACTTGGGCTTAAATACATTTTAAACATTAAAAATACATTTTTAAGGTTAACAATCCATCAATGTCATTTATGTACAAGTGTCATGACCTACAACTTGGTTTTTGACCAAAATTCCTTTGATTGATTTAGGATTTACAATAGTGAAGTCTGGGACTCTGCACACTCCATCCATTCTTTTATTCGATTAAAGTTAAACTTTTGAGTTATATCGTGCGTCTTCTCTACTAAGGACCTAACCGGGCATTCCCTTGCGACTTTGAATAGAACAAATTGTTCACACTCTCGGCTATGTTCGAGGTTACAATTTCATATCTTGTCGCGCTCCAAAATCCTATTGTTTGTCAAATAGGACTTTGGACCTATGACACTGCATTCCATATCCATTTAAGAAGATATAAGGCATACTTAATGTGAAAGTGAAAATTTCTTCAATAATATAATCCTTGGATTAAGAAAACATCAATAATCCGATGACATAATGACCAACTAAAGATAAATAATCCGATCACCCATTGTGATCTCAACTCTCAAGTATAAGCTTAAAACCTAAGCAACACCCTTAATTATGCCTTATTCATCTTTTTAAATTGAAATAAAACCACTAACTAATAATGGATTAATAGTAGTCACCTTCGAGTTCTTCTTGATACGCTTCCTTAATCCAAGGCATGAGGGCACTACCTGAAACTACCAACATAAAAGTATAACTAAGTAAACGAAACCTCAATGCATATAAAGTACAGTTAACAATATAACATATCATATTATGTAGTTCCATACTTTACATAATCAGAGTACGAAAAAACATGTGAGCAATATTCATATCATCATTCTGTGCAAGGCTTGTGATACTTGTGCATATGCATGAAAAGTCATAACAGTAACGTGTCAGTTCCCATGTCCATACCAAGGTTCCAAGGTCCATGTCAGTATAGGTTTCATACCAGATTTCCATACCGAGGTCCATGCCAATGTTTATACCAGATTTCCAATAACAAGGTCCATACCAGAGTTACGTTTTCTAGACTCATGTCCTTAACAACTTACCATGCCGTGAATAATGTGTTTGAGTGTTATGATTAAGTTTCATTTAGGTTATCCCTTAGATTCCGATATTTCACCTTTGAAACCACACTATAGTCACCCATATAATTATAGTTATAGAATTCTAGTTATGAATATCATCCCCTAAGTATTTACCATTTTGAAATTCAACCACCATACATACCTAATTAATCATAATTTAGCACATGAAAATCATTCCAATAATATTTACCATTCATATAGGTTATCATTGAAAGACATGAATATAAAAATTTTTGAATCACGATTTTTAATTCAAACTTGATTTTGATCTAATCAAAATCTTCCAAAGGGTCATCTTGTGATCATATTAAATCATGGTGTGAGAAACCATACTTACAAAGTTTCTCAAGTGTAAAGTCTCTTGTCGATTCACACGAACCTTCTTTGAATCTCGAAAGTTTTTCTCCAACGGAAGCTATTCCGATCAATGCTCTTTAATATTTTCTTCTTTTTCTTTGATCCAATAATGCTTCTTGATCATTAAAGATTCAATCTTGATGTAGAAAGAACCAGCCTTGATTATCAAATAACTATTCTTGATCTTCAATGAATTGTTATTGATTTTCTTCAAGATCAAAAACCAAACAAATGAAGAATTTAGGAGAGGTGGCCGTACACCCCTAAAGGGGAGAGAGAAAGAGACTTCAATAATCATATATGGACGTTCCACTATAGGGGTCATTATATAAACACCCTATATTACTAACTTGTAGCTCAAGTCAAACTCCTATTTCTAAATTATAATTCAATTAGAACTCTCTTTAATTCTATAATGGTAATTCCTAATCCAATTAGGATTTAATCAAAATAGAAACTCACATTTTCTATTCCATATTTAATAGGAAACAATTAGTAACAAACTAATTCATCCCCTATTTAATAGGAAATCATTAATTAGTAATCAACTAATCTATTTCCTACTTTGTAGGAGATAATGAATTAGTAACTAATTAATTAGATAATGAAACAATGAAGTTGGCGTCCCACCCTAGGTGGGATCCACAATCTCATGCCCTTTTTTGTGTATAACATCTCATGTTGTCACCTTTTGATCTTTATCAAAATCCAATATGGGTCCTACCCATTTGATTAATCACATCTTATGTGATTTCACCTATAAAAGCTTCACTATACCATATAGTGAATTACACGGAAAAATTAATTAATTTAATTCTAAATTAAATTAAAAGCCTAGAGAAGGTCCTAGTGTGTGGGATCTAAAGGGATCTCCTATTTCCGATTATGGGACCAATTGCTTAATCACCTTTAAGGTGTACCTTTGTTGCTAGGAAGCACTTTCCAATAATTCCTTAGGATCATAGAATGCTATCTAAGTCATTGGACTTCCACTAATCACAATAATGTTCATTAACACATTGTGATCAACCTCCAAAAATTAGAGAATTGCTTGCAAGTGCTATCTCACAATTTATTTACAAATAAATCATTCCACAATCCGATATCACATATAAGGTTCCGGGATTTGAATAAGTCCTTTGTCTAGTCCCTAGCTTATGAATAGAACTCTTTCTCATGAATACTTTTTCATTGAACTGAACTTCCAAAACACTTTTGAATAAACATTAGAAAATAACTGACATATACATATACTTTTCTTTATTAAAAATATCAACTTCGATAAAGACCATTTTACTGAAAAAAACCAGTACTGGATATAGAGTTCAGTTCAACAAGTATCACCTTAATATCATTATCTCCAATTAAGGAATAGTGGATTTGTTATTGAGTGTTCACACATTTCTCCAAAACACTGTGTACATGACCCAACGTACCCGGAGTTAGTTTTGAGTATTGGACATTACTGATTGACACATCAAAGTCATATAGACAGATGTTTGAGAAGATGTTAATCTCTCAAGTCTAAGGATAATTTATCGAATGGATTTAACCCTAATACAATCTGACAGTGTATTCCATAGGATATCCACTAGTGACCCTGTTCAGTAGTATGTACTTACTACACTCACATGCTAGTTAAGAGTCAACACTCTCTGTGAATGAGATTCATCACACTATCTTATAGAATTACACATGTGCAAGCCAAGATGAAATACGACGCCCAACCAGTACTCTAGAGGCTTAGAACATTATTAGGTTTATAAGGAATTGGAAAATCATATCTCCTCGCAACCTTTACATGATTTCCCTACAATGTTACCTATGAAATATTATGTCATCATCAAATGAGACATTAACGATTATAAATACCCTTTATATATAGTTGCGTGAATGTGATGCTTCTCTAATCAACATAGAAAAGTCTTATATTGGCTTTCGAGGGCATATATGTCCAACAATCATATTCAAATCATATAAACATGATTATCAACAACAAGGTATAACTACTCTAAAAATCACCATTCCAAAATTACAGTTTCATAACCTTAAATCCATCATCATAAATCCATGACCACAATTTCATCATCATCAATCAGTAGCCATATAATAACTCTCATGATTATTATCAATTTAACACTATCATCGTATTCACCCTTAATACATACCAAAACGTGAATCCATCCCCTTTCCATCATGCAAGATCATATCATTCTCTTAAAATCATTCAAAACCACTTACAAGCATATTCAGATCTTATTGATTAAATAGTTCTATCATAGCATCATTAAAATTACAGTATATGATACCTTTTGAATCGCTTCACTACGATTTATCACTTGAGAATGCTCTTGGAAGCGATCTCCAAGCTCCTTTTTTTTCTCCTTGGAATAAAACCCATTTCAAAAGCTTAGGTCAATCTCTAAGATTTCTCAGCCTCTTAGAATGTTAAAAACCTCAATCCTCACGAGTTTATGGTCTTTATATAGGCCAAGGAGTCCTTAGAGACTTCTAATTCTCAGAAATTCGAATTTTAAAGTGTTTTCTGGGCAAAACACTAACAGGTGGTTGACAGGGTTAGAGGGCCGGTTGACCGGATGAGGTCTGTCGATCGGGCAATCAACCGGATGTGCTTGGGAGGCTACTATTTTTGAATTTATGCACTTTTCTTACTAGTCGGTCAACCGGCTTGCTCTGCTCTCGATTATTTTGCTATTTTTCTTCTTCCTAATCTTTGATTATTATTCATACAACATCCACAACATAAACATAAATATTTAATTTAAGTGTTTTGACACATAATTAAATGTCTCATTCAATTTGCACAAAGTTCAATACTTGAAGTTTTTTTTTAGGGTCTCTACACATCACTTCACCGTATCGTAAGAATTTGCCAATTTCTGGCTTGCAATCCCACTTAGAAATTCATGTGCTTGTTGATTCATCTATGAAAGGATAGTCATGAACTCATAAAACTTTGAATGTCTAAAAGCCTTTACTGCTAGACAACAAAGGGCTTCACACTCTCATTCTTACAGATATTGTGTATGTTCGTGGAAATGTGATATGCACAGTATGCATGAAATGCTTTTGGGAATACTAGAGGAGCTTTGGTTAACAATGACGGGTATCTATATGAGATAATCACCAAACCTTCAAGTGACCCCAATGACTCTTTCAAATTAATCAAAAACCATTCCCAAGAGGTATCATTCTCCTTTTCATCCAGTTCAAAGGCTATTGGTAACAAATTATTGTTCTTATCAAGAGCAACTGCAATGGATAATAACCCCTTATGCTTTCCTTTCAAGTATGTAGCATTAAACGTTAACTTTCTATAAAGAAGTTCGGAACGTATTAAGTACCACACCAATTGCCCAAAAAGCTTATGTTAAGACCCCATTAACTGGATCTGAATGCACTGTATTTACTATAACCGAGTTACACTTCTTAAGTTTGTGGAAATAAATGGGAAGATTCGCGTATGATGTGTTAAATGATCCTTTAACCTTCTCTATCACAATTTCCCGAGTTTTCCACACTTTCTTGTAATTGGGTTTGACCTCGAACTTGTGCCAGATATCATTTACGATCTGCCTTGGATTGTACACATCATGACCCTCAATATCTGATAAAACGTAATCGCTCAATACTCAGTTTCTTGTTTGCATATTGTCTTCTCCATTAGGTGTATCGCAAGAGTGTATCCCCGCGTAGCTCTTTATCTTGAATTAAACAGAAGCATGAACTCTCGATGCATGTAATAACCATTTAAAATTTTGTCTCATACATTGCAAAGTGTATCGCTTCTTATATGAACGAATGACCTTGAATTGGAAGTTATTGCGCGTCGCGTACTTATGAATAACAATCTGCAACCGCTTATTGTCTTTAAAACTTTGACCAAGGTCGAATACCGTCTCATCATGCAACCCGAATTCAACATTAGAACCTTTATCGTGCACCGGTAAATCTTCGAACTGTGCACTCTCACAAGGGTTGTGAGTCGACTCCTTACCTCCTCTAACTGGGTCAGAGGATGACTTTTAGCCCTACAAAACAACATCCATCATATTTTTGTTTAGGCAAATAAGGCATCTGAATTTAAGAAAATAATTTTTTAGTAAGATCATGTTTGTACCTTAAGCTAGGCAAGTTGTTGAGATTGACTTGTGCATAGACAATACATGTAGGAATGACATCATTCATAGCGCTATCTATTGAATTTATGTCCTCTCTAAATGGGGTAATTTGAGACATGTCAGACCTATAAAAATGGTAAATATTAGTGTAGGTGATAAAATTGTCCATACATACAACATATATATGAAAATGAGGTCAATTTTGGTACCTGGACATAGGCCAGTGGATGATGAGAAGTTGTGAATCAACATCACTTGTAGAGACTGCAATATTCTTAGCGGCATCTATCGATTTGATGGTCTCTATCGATGCAACACCTTCTACACTCATGAATGTCCCCATAAGCAAATTCCATGATGGACTCGCGTTTGATAGGAAGATTGTCTTATTTTATATTTGCGAACCTTTCTGAAATGCCCTCGGAAGAAACATCCAACCCTCTAACAACTTTGGTGCAGGCATTAGGTGTGGACATTCGTCTATTATATTAGTCACCCTTTTGAAATGCTCTCAGATGCAAAATCCTGCTCTCCGACAACTTCGGTGGAGACATCTCTTGCTTGAAAACATGTTTAACTCGACCTTCATATATTATTTCCACATTCCTTATGTACAAGGGAAGGAAAATATCTTTTTTTCTTAATGATATAAAGAAATGTTGACAACCCATCGTCGTTGCAAATGTCAATTGGTGGAATTGGATTCGTGGAAGGGAAAAAAGACTGCAATCTAATATCAAAATCGTGTGGGTTGGAGTAGGTGAGTCGATAAACCTTGGCCAAGAGCTGCTTGTGCATGATGTTTAAATCTACTAGTAGACATCGAGTCGTTCCACCTCGAAACTGGATACCTTCAACACTGTTTTCAAACCTTTCACCACCACCCACAACCCATTTTCCATCATAGCAACAAGTTAGTGATACTTTTGGCATTTTTCGACACTTCTGACACCATCGTCTATGTAAGAAACATTGCATTTGTTAGACATCGAACAAGTATTTGTAAGATTATATTAAAAACATCATATCTGTTAGATATTGCACAAGGATTTGTTAGATAGTTATAAAAAAAATTATTTTATCGATGGATTATAAGAAACTGAAAATTATGGACTTTTTTAGCTTTTTAAAAATGATTGATTGTGTTCATTTTTCTGGAGAGTTTTTAAATTTTTTCCTGGAGTTTGTCAGAATATATCAATATTGGTTACAGGAAACTGAAAATTATGGGTGTTGCACTTCATATCAATACTAAAATGAGCTCTATCGATACCCATATCGATCCATTAATTGTTCGCGAGTTATGTGGTTTTCCTATATCGATATAGGGCAATACAATGTCGATCCATATCAATACCAATATCGATCCATGAAATGGTCTCGGGATCGATATAGGGTATGACAGGGTCAATCCCTATCGATCTCGAAAAAACTCTCGGGATGTGGTTTTCCTATATCAATATAGGGCATTACAAGGTCGATCCCTATCAATACACATATCGATCCTTGATATGCTCTGGTGTTCTGTTGTTGCCTATATCGACCAGATCGAGACTACTTGACTGTAAGATTGACCTGATCAATCCTACTGGTCTGTGTTTTTTTTTTCTCTGGTGGGAAAGGTTTTGGTCAATATCAATCTTGAATACTCATTCTAAAAACACCCTAAAATACCGAACAATCTTTATTTACAAGGTGTATGAACAATAACGATAAATAAAACTCAAACATACTTTTCTAGGTTATATTAAAAATAGATTTCTTCTTATAAAATCACACAATAAGAAGAAGAAGAGTGGAGTTTCGTGAGAAAACAAGTTGAATGGAGTGAGGAGTTCGCCGAAAGGAAGGTTCTCTTATGCATGTCGAAGGAAGGTTTTCTCATGCACGTAGGTAACCATCTTTCCCACCATCTATTTTATAAAACTAAAGAAACAATTGTTTAAGTGTTGGTGGTAGTGGAAGGGTGTTTTAGACTTTTTATAACAATGAATTATGGGAAAATAGTCATAAGGGCATTATGAGGAGTTTTTAAAATGTGAGTATTTTGAGAACAAGGGAAAACTATAGGGGAACCCCCCCCCCCAAAAGAAAATAAAAAATAAAAAAATAAAAGGACCAATAAGGTTGACGAGTATAATCTATTTGATTATACCTTTGCCATGGCCCTTTTAGGGTTTTTCCCTAGTTGCCCCTATAGTTTGAGGTTGTTCTCAAAATATCCACCTTTTAAAAACTTTTCCCATAAGAGACTTATGATTTTTTTCCTATAATATCTTATTTATGAAAAGTCTGAAACACCCCTTCCACTACCACAAACACTTTAAATGATAGTTTTGAAAGAAGAAGAAGTGAAAAGGAGGGATTTACATATGTGCGCATGAGATTGGGAAAGCTTCCTACTCTCCTCATCTTCCCATCTCATGAAGCTCCTCACTCTTTTCTCATTTCCTTTAATGAATGTTTTTGGTATAAATTATCTTGAAAAAAGAAAAAATTGCAAAAATCCACAAAAAACTAAGTTTTCTGCATGAAGGATCGATACTGGTTGATACATATGGACGAAACACCAGCTCAATACCCATATCGATACGTATTGATACCCATATCGACACCTATCGTGTGACGTCTCGAACCCGCGCCTAGGGAATCAAGTTCCGAGACTCGCATTCGTTCGTCAAATCACGCAAGCGGAAGACTTTACCCGCGAAAATGCGGGAATTTAAACATTTATCAGATGCTTCCAAAAAGCAAATAACACTTGTCATCACAATAGCCATCATACAAACCATATAACTGTATTATTTACATCAAGTCTGTTTTACAAAAGTATGCGCCTCTATCACGCCAGATACAGTTTGTACATGCTTCCAAAATGTCCAGTTGGACTTTTCACTTATTGGTCAGCAGCTCCGAGATCTGCTGACATAAAAAGTTAGTGAGCTATGAAGCCCAATAAAACCACAATCCTTCTAAACTATTTTTCACATAATAACACGCATCAATAATGATATAATAAACAATTCAATTTGCATGTTACAATAAAATAGAACAGTATATAATAAACTGTGACCCAAGGTCACTTAGAGTTACGTCACCCTAACCGAGGTTCCCGACCTCACATTACTTTCCAATTATGAGGTTCAATTATGAATGTATTCATATTACCAAGTTATCATTTCAATCATCAATCATGTTTCATTTCGAGTCCTGAGACTCTATTAATTGGCCACAACTCACAAATGTCCAGCTTAAAGTTTCTAAATCATAACCATAATACATTGAGTCATTTAGATTCACACACCCTGTTCTGGCTTTCACCCGAATATGACCAAATCTTGGGCATACCAACCCAACTTATCTGGAATCCGACAATTCCATACCGAACCCTGAGTACATTAACTTAGACAATTACACCAACCCTAAGTATACCGACTCAGACCACTTCGTATCCGAAACTTACACACACAACATGTGCATTCACCCAATAAGGACAATACTTTTCCATTCAACTGACTGGCAACATCTACCTTGTATTCGCCCCCATCGCCCTGTGTATCAGTCAAGAAGGAACCCCGACCAACCTGCCTACCGTCATCTTCTAGCTAGTCTACGGAGGAACCCCGACATCTATACCAATGCCGACATCTCCTGACGTTCCACCAAGAAAGGACCCCGATAGACACGGTGCCGACATCTTCTAACCCACCCAGAGAGGAACCCCGGACTATACACTATCTGATGTTCAGCCACTTTAAACTCCCTAAGACTCCGACATCTCCCAACTATCAGTCACAGAGGAACCACGGGTCATGTAGGACACCGCCACTCCTGACCTAGTCCAAGAGGCACCACGGACGACCTAGACAAACACTGACATCTCCCGACTATTAGTCACGGAGGAACCCCGGGCCTTACTGGACACCGTCTCTCCTGACCTAGTCAAAGAGGAACCACAGACTATACTTAACCCTGGTTAGATTTTCTAACCACAGGTTAACCCAAGTCTCGCTTGATTAACTGAAATACTTGGTCCTCGCGCCCATGAACCAAATCCGGTAACACACCGTCCCGTTAGGGAACGTTTCCAGGCTAATGTACATGTCCATAACCTTATACGACCTGCAAAACAACTTTTTGTCATCCTAAAGTGACGATACAATTTATCCGAGACCCGATCTGGGCTCCCCGAAGATCCACAAAAATCACAAAATCACATAGGGGCCTCCGACCCTTTTTCCATTCACGCCATTCATATAGTGAGTCTAAATCTGGGGTTTTGAGACCCGAGACCAAGGGCTACACCCCTCTACTCATTTTTCAAGCGCATCCAACCCTTCTACACATCACATAAGGGTCTCCGACCCTTTTTCATTCACGCCAACAAACATGTACATACTTCACATAAAAGAATATAGCAAAATAAGGGAAAAAAAATAAGAAAAGAAAGGGGTTTTACCTGTTTCACGCGTTTCGAGGTCTCGCAGGTAAAAACGGATGTCGCCAACGCGTTTCCTACGACGATCAACCCCGGGTAGAGCGCATGCCACTTTTTCTCTATACCCTTTTTTTTCTCTCTCTACACGTAAATCGAGACGTTGGGAAAAGAAACTACGTCACCAGCGTGTCGGGAACGTCGAAAAACCCCAAGGGGACCTCATTTTCCCTTTCTCTTTCCTCTTTCTCTCTCTTCCTTTCTCTCTCCTCACTTTCTCTATCTAAAATATTATGTGGCATAACCTCCCCACCTCCCCCTGTTTACAGAACGTGAGAAATGGGGAAGACTGACCTCCATTATATAGATAAGGTCATGTGCTATGCACATGAACATAATAAATGGTCCCGTTGACCAAGTCAATGGTTTGACAGTTTGACTATTTTTTCACTTTCTCTCGTGTATACGGCCTCCGTAGTCCTACTTAATGAAATCCAATTTTGACGAAATTTTAGGTGACCGAACTTGGGATAATCCGACACCCGCTGTAAAAATTTTGAGAAGAAATACTGAGTTTTGACAGCTGCACTTTAGTCCAGACAAAAATTACAAAACCCACTAATTTTCTGATTTCAAACACAAAATACGTTGTCGTTTCTTCATATGAGACAATTAACTGCCGAAACGACAGACGGTCGTCTCACGATTGACCAACACACTGTGGTACCAGCCGCACAGATTTCTATTAGAATCCCAACAATTATGGAGTCCCACTAAATTCCGGAAAAATCTGAAATTTCCTGGTTTTCTCGATTTTCTTACATTTAAGACTCTCGCGGTCTTGCGAATCGATACACGATGGAACTGGAACGATAGGTGATCTTCCAGATAGTCGACCCGCACATTGTGCACGATTTTCGAGAAAAAACACTGAAGTTTTATCAGTACAATCCAATCCTAAACAAAACCCTTTTTTTTTTATATCAATTTAACACATAATTAACTACTTAACCTCCATTAAGGACCCATAAACACATAAATTTATTATATTAAAATTTCGGGTCATTACATATCGACCCATATCGATACCCAATGGTAGAACTTGTTTTGGCAATTAATTTTGATCTAGAAGTCCAATTGACTATTATAATATATGAATTCGAGGTAGCTTAACGAGACAAATTCTGGTTGCATTGCAAAAGTGGTTATTCGACGCTCAGATTCCCATTTTGAGGTCGTTCTGAGGATTTTCTAATCACTTTTTTCAGTTCTAGTGGCATTTTCATAATTGTTGCCTCCACTAACTATACATATCAATACACATATATACATATCGATACACCTATCGATACAACACATGGTAGATACACCCTGTATCAATAATATCGATACATATTGATACAAGTTGTCTTCAACCTTAGAACACAACCGGTATCGATACGAAGTATCAACCTGACTTATTGAGTATCGATCCACACTGTAAATAATTCGAAATGTAAAGAAAACACGTGTAAATCATCTAACATTGGATTTAAGGTTTAAAATCATATTTTGCAATTATTATAATTATTTTTCTTTAGGTTAAATTGATTAATTTGTTTAAAAATACAACAAACCCAAAAAATAGGTGTTTTTCTTTCGTTAATGGCATTCTCTCACAATTGTGATTAATAGTTTAGCATAACGAAGCTTTCTTGTGGAAATCTCAACCCAAACTATAGGTAAAGAAATATTTGGCGAACTCCTTCCATTAATGGCGTTCTCACCGTAATATGAAGAGATCTCTCAATGGTTGATAACTGTAGGGCTGTCAATGGACCGGATCATGATCCGGATCCGATCCGATTAGCCGGACTTTGGACCCTATATGTGATCCGTCGGATCGGGTTCAGATCGGATCGGTGGAATCCGATTATAATCGGATCGGATCTGGATATAGGGTGATCCGATCCGATTAAAATCCAATCCGATAATAATAATAATTTTTAATTATTTTAAATATATTATTTAGATTTTCTATGTATAAAATATTAATTTTTAAAAAAATTAACATTAATTAGTATTAATTATGGTATTATTAGATTTTTTATTATTAAAATAGATTTTTTTAAAAAAAAATAACCTTACTCGGATCGGATCGGATCGGATTCGGATTGGACGATATATAATCGGATCGGATTCAGATCGGTTACTTCATGATCCGACGGATCTCGGATCGGATTCGGATCAGTCGGATTCTTAATCGGATCGGATTCGGATCTAGGCAGATCCGGTCCGAATCCGATCCGTTGACAGCCCTCTTGATAAGGAATGGTGTTTGTCCGGGGCATTGGGAGAAGGGTTTTTATTAGGTGGGTATTTTGAGAACTAACTCAAACTACGGGGGGCAATCAGGGAAAAACCGCCGTTGCCCAACAGACTACATAACGCATGTACCCATCTTTCGATCTTCAGACAAATATTAGCTGGAGGGAGAGAGAGAGAGAGAGACTGAGAGAGAGAGGATGGAAGAAGCAAACGCTTTGACTCCGCAACAGAAGCAATTGTTGATGCAACAGCAGCAGCAACAACAGCTCCTTCTCTTACAACACTACCAGCAAAAACAACAACAGCAGCATCAACAACAACAACAACAACAACAACAAGCCATCTCTCGTTTTCCATCCAACATCGATGCTCATTTACGACCTCAAGGACTTCACCGTCCAATCAATCAACCACAACAGCAACAGCAACAACAACAATCACCAAATCCTAACCCTAACCCTAACCCTAATCCTAATCCGATCCAGCAGCAACAAAACCCTAACTCTAATCAGCAGCAGCAGCAGCAGCAGCAACAGAAGGCGAGTCGACAAGGGCATCAGGCGGAGCTCGAAATGGCTTACCAGGACGCCTGGCGCGTCTGCCATCCTGACATCAAGCGCCCTTTCTCCTCCCTTGAAGATGCTTGCGAAAGGTGCGTTCTCTCTTGACTTTCTTGAGATTCGTTAGGGTTTCATTCATTTGTTCCTTTTCTTTTTTTAGTGAGAATCCTGATATTATTCTCCCAGGTTTCTGCTTCAATTTGCGGTTGTGTTGTTTGTTTTCTTTTGCTTTATTGATACATTTTGCTTGAAATTTGGTTGATACGTTTGAAATGGACACTGATAAACTGTTCATGCCTCGAGCAATCTTCTCAACAGAAAATTTTGAATTGCATGTGATCACGCTTTAAAGGTTTGAAGAGGCTTTTGTAAAATCGTATTAACTGATCAACAGGGATTACCATATTTTGGGTGCATCACTTTTATAAATTGAAAGAACAATACTGCGCTCAAGAATGCAAAAATATTTGTAAACGTTGGTTTAAACAGTTCAACTTGATATAAGTTTGCCACTTGGACGATACCTGTTCACTAGTACCACTGATCTGCCTATTTTGAATAATAGCTGAGGGATTCCAATTAAATAAAAGGTGAGGGATAGAGTTGACTGATACAAATGACTGATGTTTAAACAGTCCAGTTTGATTTCAGTTTGCCACTCGAACAATACCCATTCACTAGTCCCACTGATCTATCCATTTTGAATAATAGGCGAGGGATAGAGTTCTAGATAGGCCACTGATAAGGTGGCACTGTGATAGGGCTCTCCAACACCACATCAACTGCATAGTGGAGATAGTAAATGAACCCCATTTTTGTGTGTCTTTATTTTGAATCATATGTTGTTGATTTACTCTTTTTGGCCATTTTGTAGTACTTATCTAGACCATCTTCCATTTTTGTGATGCTATTCTAGACCATATAATTTGAGATTTATCATTTTGTTATTGATAGCGACCCCTTAACCAGTTTTTCCATGCACTCATTTTGGAATTTCGAAGTTTCTTATGCTTTGATTTGGAATGAAATATTCCTTGTTTTCCAAAATAATCCTTTATGATATCTTTTAGAAAAAAGTAAGGTTATGTGATATTGAAGTACAGATCTCAAGATATACTTGTTAATAAATAATAACTTGGGTTTGTGATAATTTGTAGAAAGGAATATTACCAATCAAAAGGGAAAAAAAAGTGGAATATTAGAGGAAGTCAATTAGCTAGTAGCTTCTCCAATTGGGATAATGGAAAAGTGTGTTGCTCAACCTGATGAGGGATGCTTTTATTTTACTCACCGGAAAAGAAAAAAACAAGTAAGCAAACAACAAAGAAGAAGACCAAGGGAGAGAAAGTGTCACTGACTACCAACCTTTTTTGGCAACGAAAGAATCAACAATCTTGCTGGTCTATCTAGAAATAAATCCAAAGGGATGTCCTTCAAAATGGAACCAAGTTCATCACCAGAAACTAAGTAACTAGAGCGTCAAGCAAGAGCACCAAATTTAAATATATCTTTGGGTTCATGGCACTTGAAGAGTGCCTAATACAGGTAATGATTCGAAATTATATAAGTCAATTATTTTTTTGGATGGCATAAGTCAACTTGATAGATGGTCCTCCGAGCATTCACAAGTCACCATTAAGACAAATGACATACATGTATTAGTAGGCCTCACAAAATACAATAATTAAAATTAGATTATTTGCCAAGTGTAAGTCAACATTGTTAGTGCATGGCTATATCCCAATCGTCCATCCCATGCTTGGGACGTTGAAAATATATCTTTCCCAGTGGGAGTGTAGTAATCAATTAAGGCTTAATGATTGTACAAGTCTAGCGTTAATATTTTTTTTAAGGAAAGTGCATTAGACTCAGTCAAAGAATGACATATCTTGTGATTAGCTGTACAGTAGGCATCCTTTTTAAAACTACATTTTCATGGCAATTTTTCTCTCAATGTGAAATTGCGTTTTGAGAGTGAGAATGTCACCCATACCTAGCGGTTTTGGTTACTAAGGGTGAACTAAACCCCATGAATTTGGGTTCCAACTAGTTATTCTTTTCTCTTCCTATGGCGAAGATGAGGAAGCATATACCATAAGTTATGGTAGGCCTCGCATAATTCCATTTCTGACACCAAAAATTTGGTGTGCTGCTCATAGCTTGATCAGCCTTTTCACCTCTCATCGAGACCTATGGGCGAGCCACGATGTATAGCTCAATGTTGGTGGCTTTGGATGAGAGATCCTCAAAAGTGATGGGAGACACTCCATGTAATTGGATAGCAATCTTAATTCTAAGATTAGCGATTCACATCTTAACAGCCCTAGGCTGGTTGATATTACTGTGAACAATGAAGACTAAGGTTCATCCATCTCTGGATTTACCGGGTTCTAGCTAGTTTGGGTGAGCTCTGGCATTCCCACTTTCTTTGAGTAGAATAGAATTGCATTAGGAGCATCTCTATAATAGAAAGGATACAAAAGATGATATTCTATAATGGGAAGGTATAACTATTACCCTTTCAAATTGATGCGGGTGATCAACAGGCAAAAGTTTGCGAACAACGAAAGAATTATGACAGTCGTCATAGCCTTCATAAGAATATCTGGTATCTAATCTTGTGACACCACATGTGGAAGAGAAATAATCGCTCGTTGCTTGTGTTTGGCTTGATTAACAAACAAGCTCAATTATTTAGCTCGGCTCAGCTCAACGAGCTTAAATACCCAACTCAAGCTCGGCTCATTTCGAGACGAATCGAGCCAGCTCACAAGCTACTCGGCTCATTGACAACCCTACTGGGGATGGCCCCAGGCATTATTGTGCACAATCTCAAAAGTAATAGTATAACGAGAAGCACTAAGAAAAAAGGCATACATTTACTCATTTACTCAGGGTTGGGTCAGTAGTTTGGGTCCCTAGATTTAGGCGACCTTTGCAGGATTGGGAGGTGTTTTGCTAGCCTAATGGAGCATGTAGAGTCGGTGGTTCCAAAACCTAATGCTAGGGATACCCGAGAGTGGTTCAAGGACAACAAAGGTCGGTTTATTGTTAGATCCTTCTTGCGGGCCTGAAGTAATTATCCCCACTTAGCTTCCCCTGTTAGAGTGGTGGGACATGCAGGCATGCCATCCACGATATCCTTTTTTCTTTGTACAACTTTTTTGGATAAAATCTTGATCGTTGATCATCTTGCAGATGCTAGATCATCCTAAATAAATGCGTGTTATGCCTTACAGCGGAGGAATCGGTCAATCATTTGTTCTTGCACTGCCCCTTTATGTCTATCCTCTGGGGCTACTACTTCTAGCTTTTTTTTTGGAGCTGCATGGGATTTTCCCTATTCTTTCTAGAGCTTCTTATTTTATTGGCAGTTGGGCTCTTTCGGTCCTCGTTTGGATCATTTGTGTGCGCTCCTCCCAAGGGCTATATCGTGGTCTATTTGGAAAGAGCGAAACAAACGGATTTTCGAGGACACCTCTCTCTTCCTACGGATTGCATGATTAAGAGGGTTTGTCAGCTCCTTGTAGACTGGTTCTCTATCAAAGGAGCAACTTCTGGATATGAGGCATTAGAGTTCCCTGCCTAACAAGTGTTGTCTTCATTGCAGTTTGTGGTGCATGTGGTTATAGTATGCTTTTTCTAGCACTTGTAATCTTTCTTTGTTTCTTCCGGTTCACTCTTTGTGAATCCATGTACCTCTTTTAGAATTTTTTAATGAAATTTTTGTGTACCTCTAAAAAAAAATAACATGAAGAACAAGAAACCAATGTAGTCAAGGCGTCCAGGTGACGCCTAGGCAATTAGGCCTGGCTAGGTGAGGCGTTGCCTAGGCGATAAAATAATTACATTATATATATATATATATTATATTAAATGTATGTAATATTAATATATACATATATTACATAAATAATAGATATATAATTAGTTTGAAGTTTTCTAACTTTTAAGGTGGTTTTGAGGACTTTGGATTTTGCTTTTAAAGTTTAAATGCACCAAATATTAGCCTATATCCTAAGATAGTGCTTTTAAACTTTAAAAGAGGGTTTTAAAATGGGGTTAAGCTATATAACCTTAGTTTTTAAAAAGAAAAAAAATATTAACCTTTATTTTCTTAAGCTTCACCATGGTTAAAGCCTAAAGGGGTATTAAAAGGGACACGTGGACACGAGTACACGACATTTGACTACATAGTCAAATGCGTGGTGGGCTAATCACTGGTCACTGTCCTTTTAAAATAGGGTTTAAAATGATATTTTTTTTAATAGGGTTTTAAAGGAGGGTCTTAAAAGATGAGAAGTGGTTTTGTATGGACCGCCTAGGCGACCGCCCAACGCCTAGATCCCTAGATGTCCCCTAGTGACTTTCGCCTGCCTAGAGGGGCGCCTAGGTAGTTGAGCCCCAAAACGCCTAGGCGGCGCCTTGACTACACTGCGAGAAACACCAAGTGAAAATTTAATGATTTATTAATTTTCAATTTGTCCAATAAAATTCCAGAGGAAAACAAATGCGATAATCAATTAGAGTGTGGCTGACCAAGGTGGAAATGCCAAAGTTTCCACAATTTACTAGCTTGACTATGCTTCTAGTCACAAGCAGTTGGAGCCTTTAGTTTGAAAGAAATACTAGGTTCTTTGAAGGGTTTGAGTGCTTAGTGCCAATGTTCTAAATGTCGATATCGCTTGACATGTTGAGCCGCGGAAAAAAGATATATCTTTTATCGGTAATTTTTGGAAAAAAATGGGGCAAAACATGAATTTTGCATTGGAACTTCAGGAAATGTTAAAATAGATGTTAATAATCCGTTGAGAATAAAATATTTATAAAAACAACAATATGCATAAGAGATGCAATGGGAAGGGGGCAAAGATGTGCATTGACGACACAATGTATGATTGATCTATATTCCTAAATCATAACTAAATACATAAAATGTTTCATTCATTTCTTAATTAATGATAAATTTATAATTCATAAAATTCATAACAATACAAACATATATAATAATAATAATTCAACCCACCCCAAGAACTATAATCAAAACCAAAAGGAGTTACGCAAAGGCTCCATTGTCACCGACACTGCTAAATGAGGCTGTACACCTTTATACCCATATGGATGTGACTCATACACAAAAACATATCCATATGAATATTGGCCCTTTGGCTGTGCATAGCTATGTTCCTGAGAGCACAATTTTCACTGACACAACTAGATAAGACTAACCCCCATACTCATATTCATACGACTCATACCTAAAAATATATCAATATGATTTTTTTGGAAATTTAAATTTGGGGGTATTTTAAATAGAGGGTACCCATAATATGTTTTTTTTAAAAAAGCTTGAATGTAAAGTCGTTTTCTGTTGAATTGTTAATTGATTTTTTGATTATGTAGATGAAAATATGTTTGAAGACTAAAATATGAGACTTTTCACCGAACGTTTGAGTTTTAGTAATATTTAGATATGTTAGAATTTATAAAATTTTAAGTTTGAGAATACATTAGCATTTGTAAGTCGAAATTTTGATATAATCCCTAAAAGGCGCTAAAAAGTGGATTTTGTTTTTGAAGTGAAAAGTTGACTTTTTATTCTTTATGAATTTGGATATAAGATAATATTTATTGAATTCACATGAGGTGTAACTTAAAACCATTTACTTAAATGATATTTAATATAAATAAGTTGTAAACAAGATTTGACTATGTTTTATAGCTTAAAAACCAACATTCCCAAGAATATCGCACAATATCGACGACATATCGTCGATATTGTGCGATATGGTGTAAAATTTATAACAACCCATTCAAATATGTTGGGGTGGTGCAATATTGACATATATTGTTGACATTTCATTCAATGTCCATGACTTATAACATATATCGGAAATATCAAACGATATATCGAACATATTGGGCAATATATCGGGGATATTTTGTAAGAAAAAAAATACATTTAAAAGATATTTTTTACCCTGTGATATTGGGATATATCGGAAATATCGAGGATATTTCAAACTATGCTTAGTGCAGACCATCTGCTCATCGGTAGGGGGCTTATTTGCAGTTGGTCCTCCACTTTACCTAAGTTTGCAGATGTCACTCCTTCAAACTTTTGGTATAGATGGAATTGGTTTATTATTTGTTGATGGCGTAAAATGAGAAAATTGACACGTGGAGTATTTGATTTGAATGAGCTGGATATTTCTACTAAATGGATGACACGTGGATTGTGTGTGCATATATATATATTTCTACTAAATGGATGACACGTGGATTGTGTGTGTGTATATATATATATATATAGTGTCAACAAATCAATATTTTTGAGATATTCTGATTCAATGGGGTGTCAAGCTTTCAAAAGGTGTTTTAGTCTTTTAATGCTTTTTTGATGATCCATTAAAAGATAAATCTTGAATTAATATTGTAACGTAACACCCTTCTGATGATTTACTCAAGAATAGGTCTTGATCTAATGGCGTGACAAGTTCTGTTACGAATTGTTGATGAAAAAGCTTGCAGGATTCTCACTTCATGAAAGCTCAAGGTGGTTTAGTGATTAAAGTCTTGCTTTCCCCTTTAAGGATTCAGTGGAATTTGATCACCATGAACCCTAAGTAGTCTTTGTTAAGGGGATAAGGTATGGATTGTCCTCCCCGTGGGAATGGGCGTGTGTTCCCCCCCATTACTTATTCCAGTAGCATGGATTACTCTAGGCTGACAATTAGGAGGGTTCTGGGATGTTACTTGCCCCATTTCCTTGTGGGCTATTGGAGAGTGTGGCCTCCATAGTCCCATTCTTAAACGGTCTTATGGTTTGAGCCTGACGACGGATACAACTTCCGCCCTGGAGGTGGTGCCTCGTCTGACACTTATGATCTCCTATAGGCTATAGGACAAGATATCATGAAAGTGTATGGCCCATCGGCATGGTATGATGATTGATGTTTTGGGGGAGGATGATGAGTTGTGGTTTGGAGGACCTAAAAGGAGTTTGTTAAATTGGTAAGCTCTTCAGACAGTTATTCCCTCTTTAACCTTTGAAAAATCTACTTGAAAAGTTGTTTAGGTCATAACAACTTAAAGGAGTTAATTATAACTTAAGTTAGTTATAATTGACAAATGAGTTGACATTTCCCTAACAAAATTCGATTCCCTGTGACACATTCAGTTACAGTGGTTATGTATTCAGTTATTGACAGCTGAATCTTAGCTGTGGTCTCACCAAAAAAAATCTATAAATAGAGGTGACATCATAAGATTGGGGGATGATTCTAATTCTGATTTCGAAAGATTGAAAGAGAAGTTATTCATGTCAAGAGAGATATCAATGAATTTCTCTAGGAACTGTCATTTCACTGTATTATCTTCATCGCTCTTTTCCTTCTCCTTCTGAATCATGGTTTCATCATTCTTTTCTCTGTTCTTCATTTGTTTCACCATCTGTTTGGGAATTCGGTCTAGAACAGTCTGGATATCGGATTTAGGCTAGGCTGGCAGGAATCCCATTAAATCTGACTTTAAATTTCAATCCAACCCCTCCGTTGATCTTTTTCTTGTTGAAATCAATTTCACCCTCTTACATTATTATTATTATTATTAAGTTTTGAGACCTTTGGGTGTGGGTGGGCAAGTATATCTCATCTCTCCCCTTTTTTGTATAGTTATTTTTCTCAATTGATGAAATTTTCACTTAGTTACCTATAACAAATGTCATCAGCTGAAGCAGAAAAAAAAGAAGCGGGAGTAATAGAGCTATCTAAATCCAACAAGAAGAGGTGGCCTTTCCTTCTACCCTTCATAAATACTTCCCCCATTGCTAGATCCTGCACAAAAGACAATTATGAAAAAACCCATAGAAATGAGGTCAACAGACAACTTAGGCCCATGGAAGACACCAGTTAGGGTAATTGTATGATGCTGAGAAGTAGAAAAAATAATGATCCAACAAAAAGAGATAAGTGACTGGGCTCCATCTACAATAGAGATGACTTGATTACTTTTGTATGGTTTAACATAATTAAGGTAAGAGACAATACCTGTCATATGGTTGGATGCACTGGAATCAAAGAATCAAGTAGACCTAAGAGATGTATCTGTTAGTCCAACCGCTAACAAGGTCTGGAAGATGTGCTTGATCATTTAAGGAGTAAGGGGCAGTAGGTGGAGTTCCTGGTTATCGGCTGCAATCATGCAAGCCTTTCTTTTGACCTTCTTCCTGCCATCTTTACCAAACTGAGAAGCGGGAAGCGAGGCTCAAAAAATTCTTAGGAAACGGGAAGTGTGAAATATATATTAATGCCTCATTCCCATTATATTAGGATGACTAATCACGCTTTAAATTTTATCTTACATGAGATAATTTGGGTGTCATACTACCTTAGGTTTCAATCTAACGATATTTGTGTAGGATCTATGTCATAAGTTTTAGACTCAGGTCTATCTCATTACTTCCTAGATATATAGCTCCCTTTGACCACTAAATGAGACTTGATGGAAGCAAGCGGAAGCGAGTCTGGGAAACGAGCTTCCGACCTTGGACATAGCTTCCCGACAACTATGCTTCCTGCATTCCTGAATGGTGTCTATGGGTCTCGCAAAACCCACATATAGGGTTGTCCTTTCAGGTTGTAACGAGGCGACTGAACTTCTTACACCCATAACATTGTACGCGAGACATGTCACATTTTCTAGGTGCTAGTGAAGAGGCTAATAGAACCGTATTTGAAGAACCGGGAGATTGTTTTACAATAATTAAGGTCTTGATCATCTGCTCCTCTGCTAGTAGATCACACATCACAACATTCAAGGCTGGGATCTGATTGCGATTAAGTAACGTTGCTCGCAATTTCATAACTTTCATCCCCGACTCCCCTTCAAATTGCATCTTGTATATATAGTGAATTTTATTTTATTTGTTCTTAATTTTTGTATGTGTATTAGGGTCTATTTTAGCATTTCCAAAATTTCACTGAATTATTCCATGTATCATATGTACCCCTCTATTCCCCTCGAATGACGATAATTCTGTCATTTCAAAAATATCTTGGCATATATATACCTCGATATCAACATGTGAAACCTTGGCCCTACTAAGAGACTACTCAATGTGGACAAATGGAATGGGGAGGGAGAGGATGTTGCTACTCCTTGTGCTTTTAGGAAAGCAATGACCCATTTAAAGAAAAAAGAAGTTGGTGACCCAAGCAAAGAACTGAGAAGGACGCAGAAGGAACCTTTGTCTATGTTCTACATTTTCCACCTAAACAGATTCTTTTCAACAAATAAACGAAGAAGATCCATTTTACATGGTTGTGTGCCTTTTAAATGTCAATTTTGCAAGGACCCCACTTCTAGCCTGGAATTAATGCATTTATTTGCTATCAAGGCACTGTTGAGAATTATCCTACATTGGACAAAAGCGCTTGGTATAGGAGGAAGGATGGACATCGTTACTGTATTTTAACCTTGAAGCAAATATTTCAACTAGGATTTTGTTCATGCTTTCCGCTAAACTTATTTATCTAATATATCTTCTGTTTGTGGCTCCTTGTTTCGTTTGGACTAAAGCAATAAAAGTGGTGTAGACACTTTTCTCCAAGGTGGCTTTCTTGTGGAAGTCTTGTCATAATCTGCATGAAATTGTTTCTTATTATGTCCCAACATTTCTTTACATGCAATTGGATATCCATTCGCTGGCCTTATCCTCTCCCAAAGTTTTGAGCACATCATCTTCGTCGAAAGGTCTCTACATGTCCTCTCTCTTGCACTGTTACTTTTTCTTAAGAGTATATCCATTATAAGCAAGGTAGTAGTTGTGAGTGGGCATATCATTAGTGCCATCTCCCTCTCTCTTGATTAGTAAATTATGAATGCATTAATGAAAAGAGGTGTACAAGGGTATAAACAAGATCAACCTCTATGCGGCAAGGAAAATAACAGGTATTCTAGTGAAGTGGAAAGATTAACCTCCATCAGACTTTACAATGGTCATTGTGAAGGATTTCTAGTGACTCAACCTCGATCAACATGGGAAATTATAGGCGTTCAACGAGACAACTGAATTCTTCCAAGCCAGGGGGAGTTGATGGTGGTGTCAACCCCTAAGGTCTGAAACATAACAGCCAGGGCCCAGGGGTCTGGGACAGCCAATGACATTACATGAGATCACTGAATGGGTCCATGTCACAAGAAGACCCACCTGGTGGGTCTCATGATTTTTGAGTAGCTAAGGCCCCGTTTGGTTGCACTTCCGTTTTCTGTTTTTAAAAACAAAAATTTGAAATTTTTTACACCAAACATGTTTGGTAAACATGTTTCTGTTTTTAAAAATGGATTTTGCTAGCCCCAGTCGCAAGCCTTCCACAGACGCAACATGGTGGCCACAAATGTCAAACTTTTTCTGTTTTCTAATTTTTTAATGTGTTAAAATATGAAACAACTCCACGTGATAGGCTAATCTTGCGTCTGTGGAACCTTTTGGAGTAAATGCGACTGGGGATGGCACTCCTCTTTAAAAATTAGTTACAATTTTTGAAAATCAAGGTAACAAAAATTTTCTGTTACCTCTGTTTTTGAAAACAAAAAAGGAAAACACAGACCCACCACCATCCACCCACCATCACCACCACCCACAACCACCACCACACCACCACCACCACCCACAATCACAATACTACCACCACGACAATACCACCACCATGATCACCATCACTACCGCCACCCTCACCACCACCACCACCACCACCACCACCACCACCACCACCACCCACCCACAACCACCACCACACCACCACTACTACTACACCACTACCACTACCACTACCCCTACCACTACCACTACACCACTACCCACCACCCACAATCGCCTCCACTACCACCACCACCACCACCCACAATCGCCTCCACTACCACCACCACCACCACCCACCCACCCACCCACCCACCCACCCACCCACCAGTCCACCACTACCACCACCACCACCACACCACCACCCACCACCACACCACACCACACCCACCACCACCACCACCCACCAACACACTATAAGAAAGTTTCTTGGCTCAAAGAGTTCTTTGTAGTAGGAACATAGGTTTTACTTTTAGCCAATGTTTTAAAAGGTGTGCGAGACCTATGTCTCGAGATGAAGGTTAAGGAAAATGCCTTGAGACTCAACATTGAGGCTTAAATATTATGAGGCTTATGCCTCAAAGTATGAGATTCACATGAGGGGAAGTAGGGAATGCCTCACGCATATAGGCTCGCTTTATGCGCAAGGCATGTGCCTTATGCATTGAGCAAAGATAGGGTTCTAGCCACATAACATATGGCTTATAATTTGTTATGTTCTCGTTTCCTTTTTATTTCTTTGGGGATGTTGTAACTATTTGTTGGAATCCAAATCCGTTGCAAGAAATGATGACTGGCCCTCATCTATCTTTGAATAACTATATGAATAAAAAAAGTAAATTTTATTTCAGCTTTTGCTTGCCTCTGTTTTTTTTTTTTTTTTGTGATGGTTGAATAATTTATCTACTTTACACATTACTCTTTTCTGAATCCACAAAATGAGGGAGCATGAGGCGAGGTCCTGATACATGAATTCACAAAATGAGGAAGCGTGAGTTGAGTTAAATTTCTAGAAGAGTCAAGCATTTCAAATTCTTAATTAGGAAAGTTTAGTTGCTGTCGTTGCACTCATCTATATCGTATTCATGTATAGCTCCGAATTCTACACGTGAGATGAATTATTTTGTTCTTTTTGTTGCTCAGATCATGATAACAAAATTGACTTTTGTTTTTCATTAAACGATTAATTCATGAAGTAATTACGTTTTAAATTTTTTTTTTTTTACCTTTTCAAAAAGTCGTGAATTTTGCAAATTGAATGCAGATTGTTCACGATGTTTTAAAAAGTTCCCGAATAATGTAAAATATATTTTGAAAACTTAAAAACTTTTTATTCATCACTTGATCGACATTTTCCTGAAAATTTCCAAATTATGCACATTTGTTTCTCAAATTTTCCCTATCTGAATAGTTCCCGAACTCCAACTTGGTAATTATACCTCTGGTTGTAGGCCTCAATTAGAAGTGTCAATTTTCTAGTTTGCCGGAATTTACAGATTAAATGAATTATTTTGCTCTTTTTGTTGTTATGGTTGTAAGCCAAGTAACACAAAACGGCGTTTTTTTTCAAAAATTCGCGAATTTTTGGGTTGCCGAAGTATTTGCTGTTTAAATTGCGTTTTTTTTTTTAAAACATCGTTTTTACGAATTATTTGCGTTTTTTTTTAATGATTTAATCCCGAATTATTCAAAAAAATTACTTATTTTGCTCATATTTTTATCCAATTGTTCCGTATATTTTTAGAATTATTAATTTACTTTTTATTTTTTCCCAAAATTTTCCGAACTTGATACCTACTGAATTATTCCCGAACCCTGACTTTGTCACTATGGTTGTAAGCATCAATCCTAAGCGTCACTCTTTTGACTGTTTCTTATAAGAATCCACATTTAAGCTCATCCAAGTGGGATTCATGCTTTTGTTGTCCCTTTACTATTGTCAATACTGTTTAAGTTCACAATGTGAGAACACTCGGCAGCCTATACGACCATGCTTTAAATGTCGATATTGCGAGAAATATCGCAGCGTTAAAAGGGGATATATCACACTGTCAAATTGGGATATATCGTAGGATATATTTGAAATGAAAGATTTTTTGCCCTTTGAGGAAAACTTTGAGAAAATTAAGAAAAACACAGAATATATCAATGAATGAAACTGATGCGGACATCTAACATCAAAATGAGTTTAAAGTTTATCATAGGCGGAGGAAGAAGAAGAAAGCCCATGTGTCACTTTGGGTAGATGATTTTAGGTATTGAAGACCTCATATGCATACATTGATCATTAGGAAGACCCCACATTGGGAAGGTGTGTAGGGCTGATTTAGCATATGGTTTTAAAAGCTCAATGGACTGAACTTTTAGTTAGAGAGGAAACAATTTATTAGTATTAGGTTATTTTAGCCTTCTTATTATTTTGGATATTTTAGTCTTTAAACAAGTAGGGTTTATATGTATTTAAACTTATTTTCTGCTGTAAATTTTTAGTTAGTGAATTTTATGAATAAAAGAAAGTGCTTTTGAGCATTCTCCAGTGATTCGATTTGGTGTGATGCCATGGGAGTGATTCCCAAAGGATTCTTGGTGTGATGCCATGCCATGAGAGTGATTCCCAAAGATCTAAGATCCTTTTTCCCTTGTAAGGACCCATATCCAACCAAGCCCTAGCCCTAGCCCTAGCCCTAGCCCTAGCCCCCTCCCATTTGCTGTCCTACTGTTACTGAAGCCCCCCCTACAGTCATCTCCCTGCATTCCCACCCAAGCCACAGCTCCCCTCTGCAATTCCCCATGCTGCCCCTTCAGTTTACAGCCCCCTAAGACCCCTGCCCTAGCTGCCACACCAAATACAACACCTTCCCTTATCTGTACAAACCGCTACACCACCTGTCCACTTGCTGCCACATCCCCCAACAGCCATTACCTAGCAGCTGCAGCCTCCCAAACCCTTCTACAGTCCATCCCTAATAACTACAGCCTTCCTTCCTTGTTCCCTAGTGCTGTTACAACCGTTCTACTGCATCCAAAACCCTAAAACAACTATACCTAAAATCCTAATTCAATCCCCAAACCCTAAAACAACAATACCTAAGCTTGTGGAAATATAGAATTCCATACAACCCTCACAAATATAACGGAGGGTCGCATTGTAGGTTTGTGACGTAGCCTCGAATTGTTATAATATTGCTTTCTTGAATTTTCTTGATTAATTATTTGTGAGAAGATTGCTATTTTATAATTTTTCTTATTCTTGTTAATCAAATCTTGATCTCAGCACATTAGATTTTAGGCCATTGCATAGTCCTAACTTTGGTATTTGAGCTTAGGAGTGAGTCTTGCATTTAGATTTAGGAGTCCATCATCATTGTTTGCATTGCATTCATTGTTCGGAGTTAGGACACCCTAGAGTCACCTTGTGTATGCCATGCGTCATGGTCGTGATCGTGATCACTAGTTTGACATGGAGTCCTCACAGTTGACCAAACTTCTAGAAACCCTTAATGAGCATCTAACAAACATGGAAGCCAAGATGGAGGTTCAAAATGCTGCAATCACTACCACCATCACCCGTCTAGGAGCAGTAAAGACCTCCCTTCGTCATTTCGATGATAGAGGTACTGATAGAGGTGTCGGTGCGTAGTAGAGAGGGAGTTGGTCCACAACTTCATGAGGTCTATCAGGATTCATATGATCGATTGATGAAAACAATGAAGGTTGAGGCCCCAAGCTTTGATGGTCAACTCGACCCAAAGACCTTTCTTGACTGGTTATTGGATATGGACCATTATTTTGAGTTGTATGACATATTCGAGGGTCGACGAGTTAGGTTTGCAAAAATGAAATTGGTTGGCCAAGCCAATATATGACCAATGTAGAGCGCCAGATTGAGAGAGCGAGCAAGTATCACATTGCTTAGTGGGATGAGATGAAGGAGAAGCTTAGAAAAAATATATTCCCCTCTCCTATCAACAAATGTTAATGAACCTATGACAATCCCTTTGCCAAGGGAACATGGTAGCCATTGATTACATTACAAAATTCGATGAGTACATAATGACTTTACAAGAATCCTCAGATTCTTGACTTTACAATACAATGCACCTCATTATGCTTTGTAGTTGGATTTGAATCCGAAAAATGCTCATTGGTTGAGCTGAATAAGATTGGAATGAATACTCTAAAAATCACTAAAGGATTAGAGTTGAATAACTCAAGAACAAAGTATTTGGGTATTTTGGGTTTTTCACTAAGAATATGAGAATTTGACTTTAATGAATCTTTATGGATTGATCAATGGTAGTTCAAGCATTACTAGAGATTCATAAATGAACTCCTTATATACCCCAAGTAATTGTATGGCCGTTGGTAGGAGCAATTAATGCGAGATAGCCGTTTAACAGACTAAAAATCATGTTTTATTATTCATCCAGTCGACTTTAGAATTGCAACTTCATCTGAATAGGCAAAAATGCCTTCCGATTGCGTTTTGGTTTATTTGCGTAAATTTGGCCTATCCAGTCGATTAGATGACTCCATCTAGTCGACTAGATGGTGCAAATTTTGCTCAAACTTGGATTTTCATTATCTTGATGATGAGATTTGATCCAAAGGCTTTCTACTTCATCTTTAACAAGATAATTACCAACTTTTTAGGTCATTTAAATAATTTTTTTATTTTGGTCTTAAGGTACCTAAGGTCATTCCAAGTTTTTGATCTTTTCAACACCAACCATTGAAGACTTTTTACAAAAGTCCTAAATACTCTCAAAGACTGAAAAATAAAATTTAAAACCATTTTGAGTATTCTAATCTTGATTCTTGGATCTTCAATAAGGCTTTAACTTTGAGATCTTTCAAGACGTGTTCTTCATCTTTTTGAGAATTTTGGCATGAACTCCAACTTGGTCTTTTTGTATGATTGAAGCTTCTTGACTTGATAGTTATGTGTTTTTTCATCAACTTGACTTTAATGCATCTTTTAGCAACTTAGATGATGATACCATGTCTTTTGAGTTGAATTTTTGACTAATGCTTTGTTCATTGTTTTTCATAGTCACTTTAAAGTAGACGTTAATTATACAAAAGTCATTTCATTATTTGAGTTATCATCAAAATTAATAAGGGTCCCTAAGGTTGTAACCTTTAGGCTAACACCCTGTTGCTTATATTGAAACCCATAGTATTTGACAGAATTGTACAGTTCATGAGTTATTTCTGGAAGACTTTGGCACATGATAGGCATTAGACTTCAGTTTTCATCTGCCTACCACCCACAGACATATTGACCAAACTGAAGTCAATAGGAGTTTAGGTAACTTGTTACGATGTCTAGTCGGTGATCACGTTAGGACGTGGAATCTATTGTTGCCTGTAGTTGAGTTTGCATATAATAGTTATGTCAAGAGGACCCTAGGCATGAGTCCATTTGAGGTAGTGCATGGTCATAAGCCTAAACTTATAGATCTCATTCTCATGTCGTTACACATAGGTCATCTGAGTCTAGACACATTTGCACATCATATTCATGAATTGCATGCTAAGATTAAGAAACCGATTATCATGAATAATAATAAATATAAACTTGTTGCTGATTCACATCGGAATTACAAGGAATTTCAGATGAGTGATTTTGTGATTATTTGGGTTAGGCCTGAGCGATTACTGAAAGACATTGTAAAATAGCTATAAGCCTGCGGTGTTGGTCCATTCAGAGTACTGAAGCGTGTTGGTTCCAATGCGTATATTCTAGACCTTCCACCAGACATTAATATCAGCCCAATATTCAATGTGGAGGATCTTGTGCCTTTTCGAGGTCGAATAGTCTCACCCCTAACTTATTCTCCAACCATGACACTTTGCCTGACCAGTCCCTTCCCTACCACTTGTACTTCACAGAAAGAAAGAGATTGATCATATCTTAGGTGAGCAAGTGGCTTCCACCAAACATGAAGGGTACCAAAAGTATCTTGTCAAATGGAAAGGTCGACCAAAAGCATATTGCACTTGAATTACTAGAGAGTAGAGACAAGCTACAGTGAATTGATCCTGATATCTTGGATCATTGATATAGTTATGATTCATCGAGGATGAATCCTTTTCAGTCGAGGAGAGTTGATGAGGACATTCAACGTCAAAATGAGTTTAAAATATTATCATAGGTGGAGGAAGAAGGCCCATATGTCACTTTGGGTAGATAATTTTGGGTATTGAATACCTCATATGCATACATTGATCATTAGGAAGACCCCCACATTGGGAAGGTGTGCATAAGAGATGATTTAGTATGATTTTAAAAGCCCGCTGGACTATAAGTTAAGAGAGGAAACAATTTATTAGTATTGGGTTATTTTAGTATTTTTATTAATTTGAGTATTTTAGTCTTTAAATAAGTACGGTTTACATGTATTTACACTTATTTTCTGTTGTAGATTTTTAGTTAGTGAATTTTATGAATGAAAGAAAGTACTTTTGAGCATTCTCCAGTGATTGGATTTGGTGTGAAGCCATGGGCGTGATTCCCAAAGAATTCTTGGTGTGATGTCATGGGAGTGATTCCCAAAGATCTAAGATCTTTTTTCCCTTGCAAGGACCCATATCCAACAAAACCCTAGCCTTCCCCTCTCCTGTCCTACTGTTACTGCAACCCCCTACAGTCATCTCTGGGCATTCCCAGCCAAGCTGCAGCTCCCCTCTGCAATTCCCCATGCTGCCCCTTCAGTTTACAGCCCCCTAAAACCCCTGCCCTTGCTACCACACCAAATACAACACCTTCCCTTATCTGTACAAATCCCTACAGCACCTGTCCCCTTGCTGCCACATCCTCCAACAGCCGTTACCTAGGAGCCGCAGCCTCCAAAACCCTTCTACAGTCCATCCCTAATAACTGCAGTCTTCCTCCCTTGTTCCCTGTTGCTGTTACAACCATTCTACTACATCAATATGCAGCCAAAACCCTAAGACAGCAGTACCTAAATCCTAATTCAATCCCCAAACCCTAAAACAACAATACTTAAACCCTAATTCAATTCCAAACCTTAGAATTAAATGAGAAATCTGCATTGAATTAAGAGCAATCCTTGAGCTTGTGGAAATATAGAATTCCATACAACCCTCACAAATATAACGGAGGGTCACATTGTAGGTTTGTGACGTGACCTCGAATTGTTATAAAATTACTTTTTTGAATTTTCTTGATTAATTATTTGTGATTATGTTGCTATTTTATAATTTTTCTTATTTTTGTTAATCAAATCTTGATCTCAACACATTAGATTTTAGGCCATTGCATAATCCTACATCAGAAACTTTAGGCAATAGTATTAATTAATAACTTAGGAACTAAGTTGCACACATATGGACAAAAGTGCTAGAGTCGTGCACAGAGGCGAGATGTTTGATTCAGTGACCACCAAAAAAAAAATTCGAGGACTCAGATATTTCAAATATCAGTACATTATTGATTGAAATAACTTATAATGTATATTGTTTACTTGTAAATAAGGGCGTAGATGAATGCAATAGTGTTGTATTCATCACCTATTAACCTTCTAAAGCATAGACTAGAACACCAATTTATTGTTCATGTTAGTTTAGGGGATGACATCAATTCTAGTGATTCTCTGATTCTGAAAACAAAACACTTCAGATTATCTGGAACGATTCTGTACTGAGAACCCGTTTGACAGTCAACCCGATTCTATTCCGTAGAACAAAAATGACATAATCTCGTTTGAATGGGGATAAAATCCAGGATAACTGTTATACTACAGCTGCATTAAATGATAAAATGTCCATCTATTCAAGTATTAAGTCTCATAAATTTGCCTATATTATATATAGCAAATCGTATGCTTATTAAATGCCCATGAAATACTTTGCAAGCTTCACAATTATATTTGACCAAAATAAGATTATAAGTCACATAAGAAAACACAGCAAGCTACAATCGTAGGCCGCACAAATAAATAGATGATTTTCTTTGCGTGCATTGAGTAATTTTTGCAACAATGGCGATACAGAAAACTGCAATTTAAATTTCATGAAATATCCTAACAAATACATCCAAGAAATTCATTAAAGAGGAGATTACATAAAATCATGACACACTTCCATGGGTATGAAGCTGTCCCTTCAAAAAGATACAAAATAGTTTTTGAGATTTTACTTTTGAGTTTTGACAGAAGGTTACCTGTAGAGAACATAAAAAACTGAAAGCAGCGCCAGGGAGGGGGTAGACTTGCCTCTTTGGGTAAGAATCTCACCGCTTTAATTGTTTCCTATGTTACAGTCATATCCTTGCACCACCATTAACTCCAATTCATCCTTCTTATCAACCCATGATAGGTTTTCTCTCAATCCAAACTAGTTAGTGCCAAAGATGAAACTCGAAAGAATAGTATTTTGGAGATGATACATGTAAGCCTACCACATAAGAAATCAAATCACTGTGGTAACTCTATCTTCATCATGGTTTCCAGTGGTTGAAAATAACTCTACTGCTATGTGATGTTATGTATCTGGGACTCTCTTGTAGAAAAGAACATAAACCAGCTGAGGTTTTATCTCTTCCTCGCTGAGGTTTTTATATTGTCCTTGCTAACAGGAAAAACATGGCTATCATCGAAGTCATACCACCGATTACCCTCATGTTATTTATATTAACATTTGTTGGATATTGTATTATAACTAGTGTTACAAATCTTGTTCTCGGGTTTTTATCGGCTGGATTGTTCTTGGAGATTTTCAGATATGAAGTTTTTTTCCGGGTATTTTTCACATAACTCTCTGCAATGATTAAAATTAGAAAATATAGTAATATATATCACGAATTTATAAAATCATCAAACCAACAATATTGGGTTTTTTCGTGATATTTTTTTAGAATATCGGCTAAATCTTGGGATATTTACGTGATAAAAAGAGAATTATATTTCTTGCGAAGCTTTTAAAATATTGCGATAAAAACAGAGTTCTAAACCCTAGATGTTTTATCGGTATTTTTCGTGAGAAATTAGGTATTTCTTGGGAGATTTGTAACAATGATTATAACCCACAAACTATTCAACTCTGCCCCATTGAAGGAATTTGTGTTCATTTGGAAGATATTTTTTAAAGGCCTCCTAGCAGATGAAAACATGCAAAAGGAAAGGGAACATATGTATGAAATCTAGGCGAGTTCCGAGTCATATTGGAGGGAAAAATTGTTCAATCTTTGCATACGCCAGATTAACAGTGAAGCAAATTACTTGGTTTTCTTTGGACGGAGATCGAGAGACAATAACTTCTTGTGGGCTTCCCTCAGAGCTGATTTTTGCTTATGTGAAATCCCGTCAAAACCTTTGTGATCGACAACTTAACCACCTTTAACCATGTTTTTTTTTTAGAAAAAAAAAACTAATTTGAGAATAAACAATGATGCCTAACAATGGAATGGACATTGTGAACCATCTTCATTTTCAGGAGAGATGGGTTGGTTAGATTTGACCATGGGCTTGGCTCTGAAGGGGAGCAAGAGGGAGAGTTGCAAAGAGGGAGAGGGGGCTGGCTTGATTGAGGGGCAGAGCTGAGGAGGGACAAAGTAGGGACAACAAAAAGGGAAGATGAATACCTTGCCGTCATCAGAGTCAAAGGAGTGTTGGATGAGCTGCCATTGTACCTATATCGTCGGAGGAGAGGCAACCTTGGAGGGTCACGAAATAGGAGAGGTCCTTTTTATTGCATCTCGATGCCCTCTTGTTACTCGAAACAACTTTTTTTCGTTAAAAAAAACACTCATGGAAATGAAATATTCTGTGAAAGGTTCCGAAAATGAGTAATGCCAAACGCGATTCCTAAAACGGAACGGAGAATTATTCCCCAAGAATGATGCCAAATTCCTCCTTACATTACAACTAACACAGAATAAAAGTGTTCTAGAAGTGTCTAACAAGAATCCATGTGTTAGAGACTCAGAGTCTGATCCAGACACATCACCCGTTTGGAAGAGTCCGCGCAACATATCTTTGGAATGAAGAATGCAAATAAAATCAACATACATAAGATTAGCAATTGTATTTGTTACCAATAAAAAAGGTATAATAATATGATATTAATATAACACCCATCTTTTTATTTAATTTTTTATTTTTATCAAAGATTCAAAACACTCATCATTGTTTTTTACATTAGAAATATAAACTCAAGATAGTTAACTACATAGGGACTCCACTCTACACCAAGAATATATACCAAGAATATTTTTTTTGATCAATATTCTATTTTTATTATTTTTTGAATATGAAATTTAAATTTTAAGGATAACTTATCGTAATTAATCACTTTTGGCAACATATATGTAATATTTATCCCTTAAATAATAATATTAAACATTTATTTTAAATCATAGGTAATAATTTAATTAGTTATATATATATTTATAGCTATTGAAAATAATAAGACAAATTTTCATCACGAGTTATACATAATGGTCTTCATTAAATTTGAGTTGATTTTGGTTGGGATTCGATAAAACAAATCCAAATGTCCTCTTATGTAGGTTGAAATGTCACCATTTCGTCCAACATATGGAAATTGGATATTGAAATATAGTCAGTTTCCCGTGCGATCTTAACTAGTTCGATATATCGGTGATATATTGGTAATATATATTGTAAAGTGACATATACCAGTGATAGATATATCTCTGGTATTCGATATTGTGATATCACCGACGATATATTGTAAAATGACATATACCAGTGATAGATACATCTCTGGTATGCCGTATTGCGATATATTAATTGATGTATCGCTGAAATCTAAAACTATATATTCAACTGCCCAATCGTTCCTCTATTTACCAACTTTCAGCATTGACCCTGTTTCTGCAATTCCTTACGGCAGCTGTATCATTTCCTATTCGTTTAACTGTTCAGATTCATGCATGTCATTTGCTGAACACAAAACTGTTTAGTTGGTCCATTGAAACCTCCAATCTATTTCCTTTATGTCTTTAATCTCTATCTATGTAACCATTGGATCAGTCCATTTGACCCAAACGCCTGAATGTATTTAACAAACTCTTATGAGCCTTTTGTCTACACCACAGTGCCTCTTGTCAGTTTAGGCTTCCGCTTGAACGGTGGTTTTAGATAATATACTTGTTGTGGATCACCTTGCTAGCAAGGATTTCCTTCCACGTAGGAGTTCTATGTGTTTTGCAGAAGAGGATACTTTCAGTTACCTATTTATCTATTGCTCAATAACTAGGGTTTTCTCCAAGATATTTTAGAGCTTTTGAGGTTGTGTTGGGAATTCATAGTAGACATGATTGACCGCCAAGGAATGTTTGAAAAGAAATAGAATTTTTGATGACATGTATTGGCGCCAAGATGATTTGTGGATGTATGAGGAAGATGGTGATCAACGGCATGTTTCTATAGGAGTTTGGTGTCTTCAAAAGAGTGGGCTTGATTGGTGTTAATTTGCACGGCGAGCTGGTTAAAGAAAGCAATGCCTCTGTTGGTTTTTTCTGAAATAGGTTAAATTTAGATTTAGTCTATAAATGAGAGATTCTTTTTTTTTTTCGTTCAATGAGATATATGGAGTCAAATGAAGCGGGAGTAAGCTGGTTGCTCCAAGATCTTTTTGTTTTATGGGATATATTTCCTGGAACCCCAAGTTTTGGGAAGAGACGCCTCCAATAGTGGTTTCATTTGAATCACATTTAATATCTACATTGGACCCTGTTGAATTATTTCGTCCATACTGTAGAAGCACGATTGAGTTAACTCGCCGTACTTGTGTACAAATTATATATATATATATATATATATATATATTATATGCAAGGAACTATCTTCCCTCTGTTTTTTTAATGTTAATATAACCGTGTTGTTCATCATAGGAAAAGGAGAGACAAAAAGAAAAATTGGTTTGCATTAGGTATAATATTTTAGGAAAATAATCATCTCCTCGGTCGGTGACGCGAGGGGGGGTGTCTTGGGTCCTCTTTTCATGCCACATGTCCCTCTTTTAACTCCCTTTAACTATGGTTAAGGTTCACTAACTCATAGGGTTCACCCATCTACCCTTTGTTTTTAGAAAAATAAAATAATTGTTTTTAAAAATTAACCTGAGTTCAAGGAAGGGCAACTTTGTGAGAGCGAGGAGCAATAGTTTGCTCCTCACCCGTGGAGCGAACTATTGCTCAATATTTTAAGCCCAGAGGAATTAAAAGGATGGATTGGTGGGGTGCATTGGAAGGGAGGAAATCATGTGTTCACAGTTTTTATCACTTCATGTCAAAACGTTCTCCATTATTCACCCGTATGGTAATCTTGTCTATTTTATTTGAATCGTTGTTTTATACATAGAGATCAATCACCTCATACATAAAATACGATGACATTGCATGAGTTGCTGAGAAGGCACCTCCCATGTCAGCACCACAAGATTTGGGTTTTGTATTAGTGCAAAAGGTTCCTCCACTCAGATTCTGTTATTGAATCTATTGAACTCCCTCATTACTCCGTCTGTATTGAACATCAATATGAGAGCAGCACTGTATTCTAATATTATGAGACCGATGAGCTATTTACTTTTGTTTTAAGCTTTGCTTTGGTGGTCTGCACAAAGGTTGTGTTCTTTGTGGATGTGACTTGTCCTAAAGTTATTCTAATATTTATCCTAGAATAGTGTGGCATAATCCATCTTCCATCCAATTTAACCAAATGGTCCCTGATGGACACATGAGTTTAACCTTGTTTTATTTTTAACTGGCTCAAGTAATCTGCGTGGACATTCTTGTTGCGAATGTCGTTCTCATTAATGTATTCTTCTCCAGTCACATTCTCATTTCTTGTCATGAATTTATGCAGGCTACTGCCTTATCATGTGGTGGCGGACTATGAAGCAGAGGAGGATGACAGGATCCTAGATTCTGACACAACAGGCCAGATGCCTTCGCGCTCCCAGCAGTGGGACCACAACATTGCCGCCAAGGTCTCAGAGTTTACTGCCACTTTTGAGAAACAAGTCCTTGCCTTCAATATAATATCCCGCAAACGGGCCCAAGGAGAGTTCCGGTCAGAGGAGAGGTTGATGATTGAGCAGGCTCTCCTACAAGAGGAGAAACACGCCATGATGGGACTGAAGGCGGAAATAGAGTCGAGGGAGAAAGCTGGTCGAGAGGCTGCAGAGGCTAAGATGCGGATGATGGCAATGGTTCAAGCAGAGCAAGCTCGTGCCGAGGCACATGCCCATGCTGAGATGATGGCACGTGCTCCAATGCGAGGGAATGCTTTTGGATCTCAAGGTGAGGAAGGCTCAGTTGGCCATGACATGGCTGGGCAGGAACAGGGTGTTAACACAGATGAGATAATCCATGGATGGGGGAACACGCAGAGGGAAGATGAAGAGCCCTCTGAGGATTTCTTGAACGACGAGAACGAGACTGAAAATGGGGAGACAGGCATGCAAGATGACTGGCGTGAAGTTGGGGAGTTCGATTTGAACACTAGGTAACCATGGAGCTTCAAGGGAAGACTGGGGCGGGGAATCTGTATCTTAATTGCTGTATGTATAATACCGGACGGACAGAATGCATGATCATCATATAAAACATCATTATCACAGGCTTCTAGTTCTAGTTGGGAGATCATATGGGTATAATCATGATATTATGGAAAACCAGGCACTCGTACAGCGGCCGTGGCCATGTGATGTATGAAGGAGCTTGTAAACCACCATTTGGTATATTCCACTGAGCAGACAGATCCCCTTAATTCAAAAATCCTTGAAGTCGAGTAATTGATCTAATTCTTTTATGAAATTTACTGCACAGGCCAACTTGTGCAGGGTGTCAGACCGTTAACCATAATTCTGTGGGGGAAGTGTTGCTTACCCATTCTTTACACAAGGGATTTTCAACCCCAAGACTTATCCCCTGCATTGCATGGCATACATGAGAGTGCGGATAATTGAGAAATCTGCCTTCATTCTTCTGCAGTTTGATGTTTGATGTTGGAATCCACTAAAGTTGGGGCCAATGTACAATCAAACTCTTGTTAAATCTTTTGAGAAATTTCTCAATATAGTTGGATTGAGAGAGAGCAATTCCTTGATCATTTATTGATGATTTTGAACTCCAAAATTTCGTAGGTGGTTAACACTAGTCTAAAAAGAAGTGCTTATTTGAAAATTATGCTTAGTTGAACTTTAGATTTTTAAGTTAAAGGTTAATTGCATGTCTACATTTTAGAGATTTTAGGGGTAAAAACCTCTATTTTAAAAAGTAGTTCCATAGCTACTTTTTATAGTAGAGGTTTTTATCCCTAAAATCTCTAAAATGTAGACGTGCAATTAACCTTCAACTTAAAAAACTAAAGTCTAACTAAACATAATTTTCAAATAAGCACTTCTTTTTAGACTAGTGTTAACAAACGCCACCTAAGCATAATTTTCAAATAAGCACTTCTTTTTAGACTAGTGTTAACAAACGCTACCTAAGTGTTTACACCAATTTCGAGATCTGTTCTGAAATCAACATGCTGTTGACATATAGGCAGATAATCTCCCAGAGTCCCCTCTAAATTTGTTATTTATGAAAAGAGTAGTGATTAGCGGACCACATGGTCCACAGATAATCTCCCAGAGTCCCCTCTAAATTTGTTCTTTATGAAAAGAGTAGTGATTAGTGGACCACATGGTCCACTGCTTAGCTTAACTTCCCACCGTGTCCTCGTGTCCCTTCTAACACCCTTTAATCCTGGTTAAGATTAACTAAATTAAAGTTAAGATTTGTTTTCTTTTAAAAACCAAGTTTGGATTGCTTAACCCTAGGGTTGAGTGAATCTCAACCACAGTTGGTGTGTTAAAAGTGGGTTGTGGACCAATGAAGACCTGACATTTCGTTACATAGTAGGAATGCGTGGTAAGTTAAGCATTTTCTTTATTCAAAATAGCTCCACCATTTGTTTGTTTGATAGCCTGCAAGGGAATCCTCTTAAATTTGTCATTACAATGGTTCAACGCTTGTTTCGTTCATACATATCCCTTAAAAACTTAATTTGTTTTTCTTTCATACATATTCTTTAAAAACTCAATTTTTTTTGTCTTTCATACATATTCTTTAAAAACTTAATTTTTTCCTTCTTATCAGTCGAGATAAGGAATTCTTATGGTTGTTGCATGTATGGAAAGATATAAGGCCAGATTAATCATAAAGGGATTTACTTAAGGAAAAGGCGTTGACTATAAGAAAACTCTTTCCAAATGATAATAATGGCATTAGTAGCTTATTTAGATTTACATCATATGAATGTAAAGAATGTAGTTATCACTGGTGGCTTCCATGAGGAGGTTTATATGGAACAACTAGAGAGGTTTGTGCTCAAAGACATTGAACCCTTGGTGTACAAATTGAATAAATTTTTTATGAGTTAAAGCAGGCTTTTCGATAATGGTCCATGAATTTGATGGAGATTACTTCTTTTAGTTTAAAGGAGAATTTTATGGATGAATGCATAAATAAAAAAAACCAATAGATTCTCTGTGGATGATACATTGCTTGCCAGAAGTGATTGGGGTATTGGTGTGTGAGATCAAACAGCTCTTGTACAAGTATTTTGAGATGAAAGATAAGTATTTTGAGATGAAAGATTTGATTGAGGCAACTTTTGTTATCAGGATCAAGATTCATGGAGATAGATCACGTGGTCTTCTTGGTTTATCTCAAAGATCTTATATTAATAAAGTATGACGAGGTTTAATATGCAGAATTATTCTCATCGTGGCACCTATTTTGTTTTGGTTAAGTGGCACCTAAAAGGATAAATTCTTCAAATTTTAGCTCCCAAGAATGACCTTGAGTAGATTTAAGCATCTATTCATGTTTGATGTTTGCTCTAGTTTGGATCTATATGGATACAATTACACTTGTAGTTAGCATGTGGGAAAGATAATAGTGATCTTAGTATAAATTACAAAAAGTAGCTAAGAAGGTAATTTCGTATTTCCAAGGGACTAAGGACTTTAATTCACTTTACCCCATGTTTGGTGGCTGAGAAAATAAATAAAAACATGGAAAAGAAAAGAAATTGGATAAAACACAACTAAAAATTGTATTAGAAATCCAAAATTCTTCTTTTCTATTCCATGTTTTCACCTATTTTTTGGCAACTAGGGTTCGTTCTTTTGTGGAGACTTATAAAGTCTGGTACTTTGCAAGTTTTGTCATTTGACAATATTTATTTTCTATTGAGAATTAGATTTATTGTGCTTTTATCTCTTGGGGGTTGTAGTTCCCATAAGACTTAAAATGTAACAAAATGAATGATTTCAAATCTCATAAAAATTGATAAGACTTAAAATCCCGTGATGGTAAGAATTAATCTTGTTAAAAACCTCGACAAATTGACTCAAATTTTCCAACAACTACTATGACAAAGTGTACAGTACCAAACTTTATAAGTCTCAACAAAAGAACGAACCCTACAGAAGATCCAATCACCTTAGTATTCATATTCAGATTATGCTAGTTTTCTTGATAGAAAGAAGTCTACTTCTAGTTGTAATTTTTTTTTTTTTGCAAAGTCTAAGGTTAGGGGTTAGTATATGCTCTAACAAAATATGGGGTAATCACAATGCCCACCTGCACGAGACTCGAGCATGGAACTTCCCTCTTAATGAGGGGACGCATTACCACTGGGCTATTCCCATGGTGTGTACTTCTAGTTGTATGTTCTTGTGTGGTAGTTGTTCTATTTCATGAAATCAATGACCATAGGGGAAATGTAGTTATTGGTGGAGGAGGTGTCATTAGAGACTACATGGACAATGTAGTTGCTGGTTTCTCTTATATTTCTATAATGCCACTTGTGAGCAATCAGGAACAATGCCTAAAATTATAAGAATACAGAGTTTCCACCTACTCTAATTATAAAGGAAAATAGAAACCCTAAACTATCTAATGAGAATGCAATGGAAACAAGCTTAGATTGCCCTAGAGTATACCAGGGTGCTAAAAATGATAAAACAAAATTTTGAAAAAAAGAACATATAAAATCATACTAGAATTTGAGGGCTTTTTGGCTCAAAATTTGAGAAAATAGTGGATAAAATAATGAATAGCATTTTGCAATAATCTCTGTTTCGTTCCAATTTTGCAATAATCTCAGTGCAAGTGCAAGTGCAAGTGCAAACTAGTTAAAGCAGGTGCTGTCGATATGAAAAGGGAAGCAACAGTGGTTGGAGGTAGACGGTCTACTGCCAGCTACAGTTTCGTGTTAAGATGCTTCTCGGTGCCCTATTTTAAGTTGCCTAAAAACTTGTTTTGCCCATAACTTTCTCTCCCAAACTATTTGCTACTTACTTCAAATTGAATAAGAAATCTAATGTAAGATTTAGGGCAAGAATTGAAAAGATCTAACATAGATTTTAGCCTATATTTATTGGCTTGCTATAATATGGTGGATAAGTGATAATTTAAGAAATGCCATGTTTGAGAATGTAGGCACGCTTTGTATAATGCTGATCTATTTATTTATTATAAATACTAGCAGAGAGCCCGCGCGATGCACGGTAATAATTAAGAATATCTAAATTTAAATAATATTATTTATTTATTTAAATATTAAGTAATATATTTTTAGAATATTTCATAAGTTTTATTTTTAATGGTATAAGTTTTTTTATTATTTGGTATACATTATTATTTGTATTAATTAATTAATTTTATAATAATAAATTTTATTATTTTAATAACATTATAGGAAAATCATAAGTTTCTTAGTATTAAACTTAAATTAATACACCCAAGAGTTAGAGATAAGAGAGAACTCTACAATAGTGGAGATAGATAGGGCTCTAGGATGAGATAGTGGGTCTCAAACCTGTAAGAGTTAGGATGAAATAATAGGTTCCAAATTTGAACGGTGGAGATTAAAGAAAAATGCCACGTGTCATCTCTAAAATAGAACTTATGAGATAGGAGGGATTGAAGTTTGGAGAGCAAAGAGAAAAGTCTTATTTCTTTATATTATATTATAGTAGAAGATATCATGTTAATTATCATCTTGGAGCTTTATGTTCTCAGCCTTTGAGTATGACCATGGTCTCTAATCTCATTTTTTAAATCACATTAGGTGGACAGAGAGTGAAAACCAATATATTTTGGACTGGAGGATCAGATAATTAATAATTTATTTCTCATATTTATATATGTTTTTTTGTTCAATTTGGAGACAAGTTCTGAGCAATAGATCCAAAGGTTTCATTCCGATATTTGATCCTTCGAAAAAGAACCTTTCCATTTTTGTCGAGAAGTCAAAGGCAGGATAGTCAAGATCAGATTCAGTCGAATGCCCCGATCGAGGGTAACCTGGTTTAGTGTGCTGAGAACTACAGAATCAGTGTCGTGTCGCTACTTCAAACAATGACACTGTTTGTTTGATCAGTACTGCATAGTGGTGCTGTTTGGAAAGACAAGCCTATTTTTGCCTAAATTCATACCGTCGTTCGAAGGTTTATAACTACCAAGATGCATTTGTTCCATTTTCATGTTGGCGGCAATATGTTTACCACCAACATGTAATCTATCTTTTCCGGTGCCTGTAGTTTCAGGAATTGGGCCACAGACACCTAGGGTCCGTTTGTCATCACTCCCAAGGAATAATTTTCTATTCTTGGAAATAAAAACTTAGTTATTTTCTAATATTATGCATTTTAAATAATCTATCTTTATCATTCTTAGCTTAGTTATGACTTTAGGTTAATCTAGGCTTTTCCCTCACTGTGCTCCATTCCTACTGAAATTCCGTGGGCGGTATAGCACGAATTCACAAGTCCTGTAGGGGTGAATAGGTCTATCTAAGATTATCTACCAATTTTAATTATTAATTAAATTAAGGAAGACAATTCACTCACCACATAACACACAAATTTTCACGCGGAAACTCTTTCATGAAAAACCACATAAACTTGTCCAACAAAGCATTATCAGTAAGATTAATGTCGCGCCCTATAATCTCATCTAGGCTTGGAACTTTGGTCCGTGACACCGCTTATCTTGAGCTTATCTTAAAAACATATAAGACATACTACAATGAGAACTCAAAATTTCTTTAATTAATATGTCGTCAACTTCAACATCCAGAACTAATAACTGAATAAATATTTGAATCATTCATCAAGATTCCCAAACTATCAATGTAATTTAAACCTAAACATCATCCATAATAAAATCCTATTACAACCTCAATGAATTTCAATATAATAACTGAATCAGTAATACTGATATCGATCCATATGGTTCTCCTCTTCCTGAATTTCACGTTCGGGTTCTTCTATATATTCCTCCCCTTGCTAAGGTTCAGCTACCGTCTCGAATTCTAAACCTGCCGACACAACATATCAGTTGAGCTCAGTAGACATAAAATTCTAGCTAACAATATCATAAACATTAACATAAACATACTTATCATAACTTAACTTAACATGACATACATACATAAATCATAGTGCGGAAAGTGTGAGCATCTTATCTTACTTAAGTCATTCTTATCTTACTTTCATCGTGAACACTCTTCACCATATACGCGAAGAGGCTACAATATATTATTCTTACCAAGTAACCAACCTTAGCACTTGCCGGTGTGCACATACTTCTTAGGATTCACTTACTTAGGTCTGCATACACTTATGATCTTAGATTATGGTACTCGTAATTTGTGGAAACTCAAACATGTATTCATACTTACATACTTACTTTTGGATTACTTGTTATCATGATCTCATCATACTTGTATGCTTATCATACTCGTGAGTGAAAGATGATAAGACTTCGGTTAAACTACACCTTAGATTACCAATCAAGTGCCATCGAAATCCATCATAGCGTCCCATATCACTATGATAAAAGATCTGAGCAACAAGACCGTAATTCCAGACTCGTTTATCAAAAAATAAATCACAACATATATAAATCATACATCAATTGCACATATAAATGCATAGAGATAGTTAACCTAAATCCCTATTTGCACAAAAATTCCATAATCTTGCATCAAAACTCCGAATCATTCAATCACAACTCGAGAATACACCTCTTCCTCTATATTCAATCAATCTTACATTAAAAGTCACAACCATAATCCCTATTCTTGATCTCATCCATGGTTATTCATACTTTTTTTTATCTTAATATTAATGATCATAAAATTTCTAGCACAAGAGATTAGATCTACAGAAAAATCCATTATTTATTCATACTTTTTCTTATCATAACATTAATGACCATGATATAATTGACTAGGGAAGTTATATCTATATTCATATTTAATTCTTGTTATTGATCTTCTTAATATTCATATTCATTCTTATCTTTGATTAGTGATTAGTATATCACTAGCACCAGAGATTATATCTACCTTTCTTGATCGCTTCCTTACGATCCCAAGCGTGTGAAAGATCCCTTTGTTTGAGTCTCCTTCTTCTCCAAACCCTTTCTTTTTCTCTAAGCAAAAATCCTCTCAAAAATCCTTTCTTTGAGTTCTAGAGCTCTTAGAATAGATAAGAAACCCTAATCCCATGTTTAAAGGTTTATTTATAGGGTTTACCTCATAGAATTCCTAATTTTTCACGAAACTAGGGTTTTTAGCCTTTTCTGTGCGCGGCCGTTCGAAAGCCCTTAAGTGGTCGCTCGAACACCCAACCTTTGGTGAAGGCAGTTCGGATGCCCTCCAGCCTGTTCGAACGCCTGGGCTTCGGGATGTTGAAAAACTTCCCAGACTTGTCGCGCCCCAAAATCCTACCTTGGCCTAATGGGACCTTGGGCCATGACACTGCTTAAACCTGCTTAATTTACAGCATACAAGACAATACTAAACACGAGTCTACAAATTTGGAGATAATAAATTTCTGTAGAACCCCGAATCTTGATGGCTTGGTATGTGAATAGTGTCTAAGACTTAAAGCTTTTTGTAATGCCCTGAATAGTTATCAATGATAATGAGAACCTTGGTCGATTGATTTCGGGTGTATGAAGTGTTATCGGATTTATTAAAGCCCTAAGAATAGTTTCTTAAGTTTATGGATGTTTGGGGATAAAGGAGTAAGAGTACGAAATACTCTAAGTGTCAACAAAGGGTTATGTCTTAGCATTACCCTCAACTTGAAGAAGCTTTAGTTTTGCCACCGCCTATCGAAATCGAGTGATTCTTGAATATTTATAAAGGTATGGGAACCCTCTTAAAGGTTCATGTTTATCATTTTTCCATATTCTTAGTCGAAGATAGGTTAAACGATGGATTTCTGAAATCGGGGCTGTTGAAAATCCGGGCTGCTGAAATCCATTTCCAGACCAGTCGGCTTTAGAGCCCATTTAGGTAATTAAAAACTCATAATTAGGAATTTTCCATTAGACATAAAATTGTTCCAATTTGAATGAAGAGTCCAAATCAAGTTGAATCATCAAAATCCAATAAGCGAATCAAAAGTTATGCCCGAAATACCAAAGCGGGAAAAATCTGAAAGTTTCTGTTAAAGTTACGATCGTTTGTAAACAACCTACGAGCGATCGTAGAAGGCTTACAAACGATTGTAGAAGGCCTATGAACGATTGTAGAGTCCCAGAAACAGGGTAAACTCTTTAGAAAATCTACGATTGATTGTAGGTGCGCGAATCAGTTTTTAAAAAAGGGGATTTTTAGGGTTTCTACCCTCTTGGCCTATAAATAGGGATCCAAATTGTGGGTTTTAGGTTAACCTAAACCTAAATAGAGACCTTGGGAGAGAAAGGGAGAAGAATGGGGATTCCAAAGAGGGTTTTGTAGGAGATCAATTCAAGCTTCCACAAGCTTAGATCATCTTCCTTGGGTGTGGATCTCCATTTCCTAGCTCGAGTTCGTGTCTAAGCATCCTCCCAAGCTAAGACTTAGTCTTTGCAAGGTAAGTACACCCTTCTAGTTAACCTTGTCGTAACCTAGATCCTAAACCTAGGTTTTTAAGCTTTTCAATGTTGAGATTTTGTATGATTGTTTCCAAATTTCCAAACCATGCATGTTTCCCTAAAATTTATGGATTATTAAGCATGATTGGGATGTAATAGGCTAAGTAACCATGCTATATGCCTAATGTATGATGTTTATGACCATGATTCCAATTTTTCATATTTTTCAAGTATGCTATGATGCTTTGGAGTTTTTCCATGATTATAGAAATGCCTTATGATGTTTTTGAATTGTTCCATGATTATAGAAATACCTTAAATTAATGTATGCAATTACTTAAGCTTTTTCATACTATTATGAGGTTCACGAATTCATATGCACAAGCATATATGTATGTATGACCGAGTTTTTAAGTATAAGTATATGATAAACAAACAACAACAACAAGACAAGTGATTTATGAAACGAATGATAGAGCCAAACTTTGGGTTGGTCAAGGATAGGGCATATCCAAGGATATGCCATATCTGGCTTGCAAGAAAACAAGACAAGTATGATAAAGCCGAACTTTGGATCAGTCAAGGGTAAGGCATATCCCAGGATATGTCATACTTGGCTCACAAGAAAACAAAACAAGTTGATAAAGCTAGACAAAGGGCTGGTCAAGGATGTTGGTGCACATTTCCTATTTCGCTGAAGGATACCTACGTATCCGACTCACAAGTTGCTTTCTATTTTTCGCTGAAGGGTATTTACATATCCAGCTCACAAGTCGCTATAAGGGCACTAACATCTGGCTCACAAGTTAAGCATGACAAGGCAAGTCAAGACAAGTACGACATGACAAGTATGATTCCAAACAAGAATAAGACAAGACATGCATGATTCCCACGAGACAAGAACGAGACAAGAACAAGTTTTAAACATGACAAGCAAGTTTTGCAACCACAAAAATATATTTTCAAGAATAAGCACGAAATATGAATACGGGTTTTATACAGAGTTTTTGCATTGTTCCATGCATGTCATGATCATTGTATTGCTTTAAAATTAATGTTATGAATTGTATTTAGTTATTACTATTGTATTTTGTTATTACTATTGTTAGCTAGTAGCTTGTACTCGCTAAGTATTCCATACTCAGCCGTACATATTGATGTCGGTAGGTACACGGTTCGACATTTGCGCTCCTGGTCCTTGGATCGAGGAGGATTACGGTGAGGAGGAGCCTCACGTGGACCCTATGGTGGAGCCACAAGTGGAGGCCAGAGACTTAGATAGCTGGCCTTATCCGGATGAGTATTGAGAGAGAGAGAGGGTTTATGATTTTGTATTTTTATAGGTGGGCATGTCCACATTTACTGTTTATGTTTTGTACATGAACTTGGAATACAAACCATGTATAGAAAAATAAAAAGTTGGTTTACATTTCCACATTGTCTTAGCTTCCACACTCTGTTTTATGTCTCCATTATATTATGTTTTTTGTTCATTACAGGATGGTTTGCCAGGTTATGTATAGTCACACCTAAAGTTCCACCTAACTCGTAGGGGGATTTTGGGGCACAACAATTTTGATATATAACAACACCAACCTGTAATATCCTGTGACCAAATCAACATAACCTACCATATAAACAATAGCATGATGTCCGTATAACAGTGTAAACCTAAACAACATCATAATCTCTCAAGTATAACAAATATATATTACAACCCTTCAAATTTTAACAAGTCTAGTAGTAGGGAAAATGATCTAAATCCCTCATCAGGAAGATCACTTTCTTCTTCGTCCAAGGACTCCTCCTCGACCCATAGCTCCGTGGCTCACTCCGGCTCTAGACATGCCGACAATAACAGTTCGACTGAGCATTGAAAATGCTCAGTGTATATACAGCCTAACTAATAGCATAATATCACATGTACATAATCATTACCATTTCCATATCATATTTACATAATTAGAATACAGAAAAACATGTGAGCATATCATATCATCACATTGACTTGTGTACTTGTGAGACTCTTGTGCTTGTGAGATACATGTGCTTGTGAGATATATGTTCTCATGAGTAGCTTACCAATACATGCAGTCCTACATGGCTTACCAACACATGCAGTCCTACATGGATATTCTTATGAGCAGCTTACCCATACATGCAGTCCTGCATGGTTTATATAGCACCTCGGATATTTTTGACATGTATTAAAGTCTTAAGGTCATTTTCTTGAATTAAAAGTTGGGTTTCCGAAATCGGAACTATTGAAAACCCGGGTTGCTGAAACCCATTCACAGACCAGTCAGCTTTAGGGGTAATTTGGTCCATGAATAAAAAAGAACTGAAAGATTCTAAAATACTAAAATTGTTCATCTTCGAATGATAAGTCCAACGCAAGTTGAATCGTCAAAATCCGACGAACGAGTCAAAAGTTATGGCTGAAATACCAAAATGGGAAAATCTGGAAAATTACTGGATGAATTACAAACGATCGTGCAGACCCTATGAATGATCGTAGGTGAGTTACGATCGATCGTAGAAAACCTACGATCGATCATAAGACTTTCAGAAATGGCCAAACTCTCTGTAATGCTTACAATTGATCATAGAAACTTACGACCGATTGTAGAGATGCTACGATTGATCGTAGAAAACCTACGACCGATCGTAAGTCGCAAACCCATAATTTTTATGTGGGATTTTTAGGGTTTATACCCTTTGCCTATAAATAGGGGGTGACTCTTGGGGGTTTTGCTTTACCCTAAACCTAAAAAGAGACTAAGAGAGATTGAGAGGAAGGAGATTAGGGAGAAACCAATGAGACTTTGTGGATTGGAGAGAGAGGAGCTCAAGCCAAGCTTGGATCTCCTTCAAGCAAGGGTCATCCTTCACCAAGTTGGGATTTCCAACCAAGAAGGGTTCTTATTCAAGATTTGAAGTAAACCCTCAAGGTTAGTACACCCTTCCTAGTTAATTTAGTAATAACCTAGGTTTCTTTTAAAGAATGCTTATGGATCAATCTTATCTATCTCATTTTCCTTGAAATATGCTATTTTTCCCTAAGAATGAATAGATGAATCAAGTGGTGGTGAATGGATAAATGTTGTTGTGGGATGGAAAAGGGTAAGGGCAATGTATTCATAATAAACACACACTATGTGCTTGATGAAATGTTGAACTTAAGAACCATGAATAAAAAGCTATAAGGATGTGTAAGCCAAGTGTTTGATGGAATGCTTGTATGAAATTAGAACCAAGACTATGTCATATGAATTAGGGACTTTTACCCAACTAATTGGTAATCATGCTATAATATGCTTAACATGTTCCTCAACTCTTACATGTTATAGAGATCTTGAAATGTAATATGATGTTTAATTCCATGTCACATGATGTCACCTATTGATTATACATGAGTGCTAAGAATAGAAATAACAAGTGAAACTTATCAAGAATAATACACAAGAACTCGTAAGAACTTACAAGACATATTCATAAGTATTGGTGGATGTTCAAGGAGGTTGGTAGCCCAAGGATGTGTGGGTGCTAACCTCTAGCTCACAAGAAAAGATCTCAAAGGTTGCTCATAAGAAAGGCTCACAAGTAATGGTATTGTCAAGGAGGTTGGTAGCCCCGGTTAAGGGTGCTACCTCTGGCTCATAATAAAGGCTCATAATGATATTGTCAAGGAGGTTGGTAACCCCGGTTAAGGGTGCTAACCTCTGGCTCATAAGAAAGGCTCATAAGGAATTGTCAAGGAGGTTGGTAGCCCCGATTAAGGGTGCTAACCTCTGGCTCATAAGAAAGGCTCACAAGGATATTATCAAGGAGGTTGTCAACCTCTGGCTCATAAGGAAAATCATAAGGAACTTATAAGGAAACTCATAAGGAACTCACAAGGAAAGCTCATAAGGATGCATATGACTCACAGACGTATTTTGTTCATGAGAATTATGTATTGATAAATACTTTCATATGATGTTGTTTTTAAAGATTATACCACTTGTTGAACTATACAGTACATAAATTGACTTTTGCCCATGAATCTAGGCATGAAAGATCAATCAAACCACAAATATTCAATTAAAAATATGAAGATTAACATACCTCTAGAGAGCTATTGTCTCTAGCTTCAAAAGAAATCCCTTTTGCTTTGAGCAACGATCGCCAATTTCTGGATCAGAAGGTAGCTCTACCTCTCTCTCTCTCTATATAACACTCTAGATGGGTTCTCTGCTGTGTCGGAGGAGGAGGGGATGGCCACCACTTAAATAGTGTATCTTAAGGTTTCTTCCCATCAAAGAAAAACCCAAGAACACGAAACCTTTTCGAGCCAAGAGCAAATGGCCCTTCGAAAACCACGAAAACCTCAAAAGAGGAGTCTTAGTGATATTTGCAAGAGTCCCATTATTATTGCGTATGGGAGCTTCCAAGCAACACCAAAAATCGTGACAATACAAAAATCAGACCAGACTTTTCAGAAAAACAATTATGTGAAGGACCATAAAAACCCAACAATCTCCCACTTGGTCCGAACATACATATAATATATATAGTAGTTTATTTTGAAAACAATTTGTTTTGAAAACAACTGTCTGGTCTGACAAATTGCAAAGCGGATGGCCATCCTTTTATTTTGAAAAACATTGACTGTCACGATTTAAGTGTTATTAAACCATCACCCAAATTCAGAGATGCCGCTAATAGTGGTGAACTGTACTCCTTCCAACACTTGCATATGATATTTTGTTCGTTATTACTATTGTTAGTTAGGAGCTTGTTCTCGTTGAGTATTCCATGCTCAGTCATACATCTTATGTCGGTAGGTACACGTGCCCCTTTCAACATCTGTGTTCCAGGTCCTTGGATAGAGGAAGACTACGATGAGAAAGAACCATATGAGGATCCGGTAGTCGAGCCTCATGTTGAGGCAAGGGACTTAGACCATTGGCCCCATGGGGGTGACTACAGAGTGAGGGAGAGTTGTATGATGTCTTTTGTATTTTGATAGGTGGGCATGTCCACCTTTACTGTCATGTTTTGTACATAAACTTGAAATACCGTCTGGATGTATAGAAAAAGAAAAAGTAGGTTTGCACTTCCGCAATATTTTAGCTTCCGCACTCTGAGTTATATCTCTATTAGATCATATTATGCCTTGTTCATTGCAGGATGGTTGCCAGGTTAAGTATAGTCACACCTAAAGTATCCCTAAACTCCTAGGGGGTATTTTGGGGCGCGACAGAAGTGGTATCAGAGCCTAGGCATTAGAGTCCCTAGGGTCACTTAGAACTGATACCATTATTGAACAAGGCCTTAGGTTAAAGAGAGGAGTCGTATTCCAAGTATAGACTAATAAGTTAGTCTCAGTCCATAACCGGTTGGAAACCAACCGCAATTAGTAACCTATGCTAGAAAACAAATGTATGCTTGTTATGGTGCTATGTATACCTTGAATGAATTGTCATATGCTTAATAAATGTTAAGTGATTGTGGAAATTGTTACTAAATGTGTATCTAAGTTAGACTCATGTTGTACTATCGTTCTCAAGATTTGATCATGAGACGCAGTGCTCGGAGTCACGGATACAACACGAGGGGGAGTGGAAGTGATGCTCCTTCGGGTGATGAGCAACCCGACTTTGCTCAAGCTTTTGCGTCCATAGCCGAGACTTTGGCTATGTTACTAGCATGGCCTGTTGCTATTACTCCTTCTACACCTTCACCACCTCCGGCACACCATGCTTCAGGATTAGAGGCATTTAGGAGATTGCGTCCTTCTACCTTCTTTGGTACTACGGACCCCATGGTCGCTGAAGCATGGGTGATGCAACAGGAAAATATTTTTAGAGCGTTCCACTATACAGATGAGCAGCGAGTGGACTAGGCCACCTTTGTGATGGAAGGTGCGGCCGAACACTGGTGGAGAGCCGCACAGAGATAGAGGGAGTCCACCAGGTCAGGAGAACCATGGACATGGCCAGAGTTTCTGGATGTCTTTTATAAGCATTATTTTCTGGCTGTTGTTAGAGAACAGAAGGAGATTGAGTTCATGACTCTGGAGGAAGGAGAGTTAAGTGTGGCTGACTATGAGGCTACTTTTGTAGAGTTGTCGAGATTTGCACTTCACCTGATTGCATTCGAGCATATGCGGGTTAGGAAGTTTGAGCGGGGATTGAAACCCTCCATTAGAGACCGGGTCTCGTTGTTCCAGGTGGGCCCCTGGGGAGAAGTTGTGAGCAAGGCGAAGCTTGCTGAGAAGAATTCTTCAAGAGATGAGAGATGGTAAGAGGCCAGTCTAGTGGCTCAGCAGAAAAGAGGGCTAGGACGGTCCCATATCAGGTATCTAGGCTAATGCAGTCACAGAGGCCTCCCTTGACACCACAGGCATCTCGGTCGACTATTACACCGGTAACTCATCCCGCTTTCTCACAGGCCACTCGATATGTGCCACCTGCATCCTCATCGGCATTTGAGGAATGCTCCTATTGTGGTCGGAGACACCGGATTGGAGAATGTCAAAAAATTTCGGGCGGATGTTTTCATTGCGGGGATGTGAATGATATGATCCGAGATTACCCTCGTAAGCAGTTACCGCCTGTCCAGCCTCAGGGGAGCAGGCTCCCAGTTCGACAAACTTCCCAGCAGGGATCCTCACAGGCTTCTGCATCTAGGCTCTCATGACCCACACAGCCCACTCCACCACCTCGCAAGGCAAACCAGGGCTGGGTCTTTGCCTTGTCGGAACGGGACGCACGTGCATCTGACGATGTCGTGCAAGGTACGTTAGGATGCTCAAGTTTTAAAGTTGTTATTACATGCTATTATATGATGTGTTGCTTGTGTGTATAACATGATACCTATACTTGTGTATTCTTGCATGAAATCTATTGACGTGAATTAGTTAATCACACAGGCTCCCTATTAGTGAATGAATGCCTAGCTCGAGTGTTGATCGACACAGGATCCACTCACTCCTTTGTATCGCCTAGCTTTGCTAAGGGATTCCCATCCGAGTCTAGTCGGTTGAAGCAGGAACTAACCATATCAACTCCGCTCGGCAAGTCGGTAGACATGGAGCGGATACATAGAGATTGTGTAGTCCAAGTGGGGTAGAATGAGTTGTTAGCTGACCTCATCATCCTGAATTTCCAAGACTTGGATTTCGATGTCATTCTCGGGATGGATTGGCTATCGTCCCACCACGGACACGTGGCATGTTTCAAGAAGATTGTGAACTTCAAGCCGAAAGGAGTTAAGCCATTTCACTTTCGAGGATTGAGGGAAAGAGATATTGCTCGCCTCGTAGCTCAGAGCTTTAGAAAATCTAGGGGCACCAAACTCCTCCGCTATTCCCGTTGTGAGTGAGTTTTTGGATGTGTTTCCAGAGGAATTACCTGGATTACCTCTGGATCAGGAGATCGAGTTCGCGATAGAGCTTGCTCTGCGTACGGTTCTGATTTCAAGAACGCCTTACAGGATGGCCCCGATAGAGCTCAAGGAACTAAAAGAGCAAATAGAGGAATTGAACAACTTGGTTTCATCCAACCAAGTGTGTCACCGTAGGGAGCTCTGGTACTTTTTGTGAAGAAGGACGGGTCGATTGAGATGTGTATCGACTACAGACAGTTGAACAAAGTCACTATCAAGAATCGTTATCCCTTACCACGGATAGATGACTTGTTTGACCAACTGAAGGGAGCAAGATTTTTCTCAAAGATTGATCTTAGATCGAGGTATCATCAATTGAAGATCAAAGCAGAGGATGTTCCAAAGATGGCTTTCAGGACTCGGTACGGGCACTACGAGTTCCTTGTTATGCCTTTGGCTTGATAAATGCACTGACGACGTTCATGGACCTGATGAACCGGGTGTTCATATCTTGTCTCGATCAATGTGTCATGGTATTTGTCGATGACATCTTGGTATATTTCCCGACCTGAGAGGATTATGATCGAGACTTTCGCCTTATTCTTTAGACGCTTCGAGAGCATAAATTGTACTCCAAGCTAAGCAACTGCGAATTCTGATTGGAGAAAGTGGCAATTCTCAGACATGTAGTATCATCAGAAGGTATCTCAGTGGATCTGGCAAAGATAAAGGCAGTGATGAACTAGGAGAGACCAAAGAGTGTCACAGAGATACATAGTTTCCTCGGATTGGTAGGCTACTATCGAAGGTTTGTGGAGGGATTCTCCAACCTAGCGGCACCGCTCACATACCTTACTCGGAAGGATGCCAAGTTTACCTTGAGCGACAAGTGCGAGAGTAGCTTCATGGAGTTGAAGAAGAGGCTCACTATGGCTCCGGTCCTTACAGTGCCATCCGGGAGTGACGACTTTATTGTTTATAGTGATGCATCACACGTCGGGTTAGGGTGTGTCTTGATGCAAAACAAGAAAGTTATTGCCTATGCTTCAAGACAATTAAAAGATCACGAAAAGAACTACCCTACACACGACCTAGAGCTTGCCGCCGTTGTGTTTGCATTAAAGATATGACGACACTCTCTACAGGGAACAATTTGATGTGTTCACAGATCACAAAAGCCTTAAGTATCTGTTTTCCTAGAAGGAATTGAACTTGAGGCAACGGCGATGGATGAAGTTCTTGAAGGATTATGAATGCTCTATTCAATACCAACCAGGCAAGGCAAATGTGGTGGCCGATGCACTTAGTAGGAAGTCTCATGGAATCTTGGCTCACATGATGCTGCAAGAGTGGAAGTTGTTGGAGGATGCGTCTAACCTTGATAACAGCCTCAGTCTCCCTACCCTTGGGCCGGTGATGGCTAATGTCACCGTTAGGCCTTACATCATGGGCATGATCCGAGAGACACAAGAAAAGGATGCCGAGATCCTCGCTTACCGCGACAAGTCAGTTAGCAAGGGTAGTAAGGATTTCGGTGTGAGGGATGATGGGACTATCACCTTCAAGGGAAGAATATGCGTCCCTGCCGATGAGAAGCTTAAATGAGAAATCTTGTACAAAGCTCATCGGTTCAAGTATACTGTACACCCTGGAGGTACAAAGATGTACAAGAACCTTAAAGGGCACTTTTGGTGGCAGAACATGAAGAGGGAAGTAGCGGAGTATGTATCTAGGTGTTTGGTGTGCCAGCAAGTCAAGATCGAGCACATGAGGTTTGCAGGTCTGTTGCAATCCCTCCCTATTCTTGAGTGGAAATGGGAGAACATCTTTATGGACTTCATTCTGGGGTTGCCACGGACAGTTAGGAACTCTGATGCCATTTGGGTGGTGATTGACCATTTGACGAAGTTCGCCCATTTCTTGCCTCATCGGACCCCGTTCAACTCAAACTAACTAGCTGCATTCTACATAAAAGAAGTAGTTCGGTTGCACAGAGTACCGGTGAGTATTGTGTTGGACAGGGATCTTTGATTCACTTCTAGGTTCTGGAAGAGCTTTCAGAGCACTATGGGTTCCATTTGGATTTCAGCACGACCTTCCATCCATAGACCGATGGGCAAATCGAGCGGGTGAATCAAGTCATCGAGGACATGCTCCGAGCATGCATGATTTCAAAGGCAGTTGGGAGGATCACTTGTCTTTGGTTGAATTCGCCTACAACAATAGCTATCAGGTGAGCATCCAAATGGCTCCTTTTGAGGCCTTGTATGGGAGAAGTTGTAGATCTCCTCTGTACTGGGATGAAATCGGGGAAAGGAAGGTTTTAGGCCTCGAGTTGATTGAGCAGACAGCCGACAGTGTCAAGCTTATCCGGGAAAGGCTGAAGACCGCATAGGATCGACAAAAGAGCTATGCGGACACCTGTAGGAGAGATCTTGAATTCATGGTTGGTGACCTTGTGTTTGTCAAGATTTAGCCAACTAAGGGCATCATGAGGTTCGGGAAGAGAGGCAAGCTCAGTCCAAGATATGTGGGTCCGTTCGAGATCATCACCAGAGTAGGTGAGGTTCCTTACTGGGTTGCCTTGCCCGTTCATATGGCAGCGGTCCACAACGTGTTTCACATTTTCATGCTCTGAAAATATATCTCGGACCCATCCCACGCCATCGAGCTCGATCCGGTAGAGATTCGGGGGGATCTCACAGTAGTTTAGCAACCGGTACAGATCTTGGATAGGCAAGATCAAGTTTTGCGTAACAAGACAATTCCATTGGTCCTGGTAAGATGGCAACACCATTCAGAAGAAGAGGCTACATGGGAACGTGAGGCCGAAGTGAAAGAAAAATATCCTCACTTGTTTATTTACTTTCCTTGGTGTTATGTATGATGGTTGTCTTTTGTTTTCTCCGAGTGGCGTCCTAATTTTGGGGATGAAATTTTTATAAGGGGGGGGGGAGGATGTAGCACCCTGGATATTTTTGACATGTAATAAAGTCTTAAGGTCATTTTCTTGAATTAAAAGTTGGAATTCCGAAGTCGGATCTATTGAAAACCCGGGTTTCTGAAACCCATTCACAGACCAGTTAGCTTTAGGGGTAATTTAGTTCATGAATAAAGAAGAATTGAAATATTCTAAAATACCAGAATTGTTCCTCTTCGAATGACGAGTCCAATGCAAGTTGAATCTGTTAGCCTTAAGGTTACAACTCGAAGTACCCTAGATTGTTTCGATGATAACACAATATTGAAATGACTCTTGATATACTAATATTTTCTTTGAGTATGTAAAATTTCAGCAAAAGCAGTACATGTCGAATCAAATTTCAAGATACAAAGAATTGAAGAGCATAAGTCATCAAGGTCAAAGTCAAAAACTAATTCTTCTAAGAAGCACCAAAAGCTCAAAGTCAATGCATGAAGATCTATCAAAAGTAAAGCTTCTTAAATTCAAGATTGAAGATCATCTTTCATGAAGACTAGTGTCTAAGTTAAAGTGTTTAGGACCTTGTAAAGTCCTCAAGTTATTGAAAAGAATTGCTCATAGAATACCTAGATAGACCCAAGGTGACCTAGTATAACTTGGACATCATTCTTGGACCCTAAAAATGACTAAAATATTAATTATCTAATTGCCTAAGGGACCTAGCATGATTCCCATCTTTTTGGTCTCATTACGATGAGTTTACTGAAAAATTTCAATGAACTCGTCGACGAGTACAAGTGACTCGTCGATGAGTGGGTGACAGGAAATTGAAGCAATTACTTCTGTCTCCACTCGGCGACAACTCAAGCCAAATTCCTTCTCACTCGTCGATGAGTGCCTGTGGGAAAAACCTATAACGGCTATTTTTAAACGGCTAGTTCGCATTCAATGCTACTCCTAACGGCCATATTGATTGCCCAACTATAAATAGAGCTGATTTATGATAAAAATAAATAATACTAAGGATTCCAATCACTGTCCTATTGCTTATTCATCACTCACTAACTCTCAGCAATCAATACTCTATTTTCTATTGAATATTTAGAATCCTAATCCCTTTCTTTTGAGCATTAAATTCCAATTAATTTTGAGAGATTGTAAGCTTTGCATTCAATTCTTATCTAGGTCAATTAAGGAGCTTTCAATTTGGATTGTAAATCCAAAAATCTCTGTTCTCAGTCAAGAATCAGAGATTCTTGCACCCAGTTAAGAAGTGAGTCTTCTTGTATCCAAGAGAGAGTCTCTCTTGAAGAGGCTACTCCTTAGCCTGTAAAAGGATTGTTAAAGGTTCTTCCTAAGCCTGGAAAAGGATTGTAAGGCTTACTCTCTGCCAGAAAAGAAGAGTACGATTAGTGAATCGTGTGAAAATCCTTAAAGCGGGAAAGCTTAAAGGCGGGGACGTAGGCAAGTTGCTGAATCCTGATAACATATCTGGTGTCTGGTATCTCTATCCTTCTCTATCTTTTATTATCTCTGAATTTAGTTGGTGGTTGTTGTGAGAAGTTTTAAATTCTGCAAATGCCACTTAGAATAATTTTTTAATTTACCATAAACCCTATTCATCCCCCCTCTAGGGTGCATTATCTAGCCATCAATTAGTATCAGAGCTTTGTACTCTATTTTAAGATCTAACCATCTTGAGTTAAAGGTCCCCTATAGCAAATATATTTGCTACTACCTTAGGAGAAGGCCAATAGACCACCCGACCTCCATTATTCAATGGAGAAAACTATAACTATTGGAAAACCAGGATGATAATTTATTTATAAGCTCTTGACTATGACTGTTAGAAAGTCATTGTCAAAGGACCTCATCTACCCCATAAAGTAGTTGATGGTATTAGAATCCCAAAAACTGAAGATGAATGGAATGAAGCAGACATTAAACTCATCCAAACTAATGCAAAGGCTATTAGTAATTTGTACTGTGCCTTAAGTCCACAAGAGTTCAATAGAATCTCTGGAAGTGATTCAGCTAAGGAAATATGGGACAAACTCCAAGTCACATATGAAAGGTATAAATCAAGTTAAAGAAGAAAAAATAAGCATGTTAGTTCATAAGTATGAACTCTTTAAAATGGAAAAGGATGAATCTATTGGAGAAATGTTTACATGCTTTACCAATATCTTGAATGAACTGAAATCTCTTGATAAGGTATACTCTAAGGCAGAAAATGTTAGAAAAGTCCTTCGCTCACTTCCAAAGAGTTGGGGTCCTAAAGTCATCGTAATTCAAGAAGCAAAGGATTTGACCAAGTTTTAAATGGATGAGCTTCTTGGATCTCTCATGACACACGAGGTCATAATGAAGGATCAAGAAGATGAACCAAAAACAAAAAGGGGACTTGCGTTGAAGACCACTCAAGAAAGTGAGGAAGAAAAAAGTGATGAAGATGATGACATCGCCTTAATGGCAAGGAAGTTCAAGAAATTCTTGAAACACAAGAAGAACTTCAAGAAGAGGTCTTACAAGAGAGAATTCTCCAAGGAGGTTGTCGCGACCCAAAATACCCCCTAGGAGTTAAGGATACTTTGACTCGTGACCGCCGTATCATACCTCCAGTATGATACATAAGGCACACGTGGAAACCTGTCAGAGTACCTGCATATACATAGCGGAAACGAAATACAATGCACAGCGGAAAATAAAATACTAAACATAGCGGAAGCAAAATGAATACTCCTATAGCTTGGCTCAAGTAAGAACCAACAAGTATACATGTGTGAGAAACCCAAAAGTGGAGTGGACAAACCCCACACTCACATAACAAAATGACACAAGTTCTAAGTCGGTCGATCAACAGAAATCGAAGTCACGACTCCTATCTAGAGCACCATCGTCATGATAGTGATCCATGGAAGGCTCCGGGTCACGGTACTCTTCCTCGACCCAAGGTTCGTCGCCACACAAATCGAATGGAACCCGAGCACCTGCCGATCATAACAATATCGACTGAGCATGGAATACTCAGTGTATACAAACTAAGAACAATAAAGCGGTTAGGCATGGAGCATACAAGACATGGAGAATGAAATCCGAACAATCCTTAAAGCATGGAAACCGTGAAAACATATGTGAGATAATATTCGAACCCAAAACTGTAACCGTGTGAGTCAATCGATAATCATAGCCTTATGAGTTCTTGTGAGTTCATGGAGTTACTTAGAGTCATTATGATCCGTAGAGACATAGAGCATAGAGCAATACCGTAGAGCATTTCCATAGAGCATAACCTTAGAGATCTTAGAGCATTTCATTGTGATCCGTGGAGCTTGTGAGACGATCTTAGAACATTATCATAGAGTTTCCTTGTGAGCACGGTATGATCCTTAGAGCTTGTGAAACGATCTTAGAGAAATCATAGAGTTACTTAGAATCATTCATTATTCGTCTTTTCGTGAAAAACCTTTATTTGTACTTTGAGAAATCCATGGAAACCATCGGTTCATGCGAGACATGCGAGCATATGCACTTAATAAGAGAAATCATCGTATTTAAACATAGAATCCCTTAGAGGTATTTCATCAAACACTTAGAGTGCATCATAATAGTAACCTTCATCCAAGTATATAATCACACCTTTTTCATACATAAAATCAATACACATAGATAGGGCATAGATAAGAAGAATCATACTTAGTAACTAGTAGGATTGCAAGATTGTAGTAGAGTGTATCTACCTTAGAGAAATCAATGGATTTGACTCCCAATGGCTGGAACAAGCAAGAACAGTGAGTTCTTGGTTGGAAATCACCAAGGGAAGTGGAAGAACCTTGATCTTCCACAAGCTTGATCAACAAGTAGTTCCTCTCCTTCTTCTCTCTCTCAAAATCTCCTAAGATAGGGCACAGAGGGTTTCTGAAACCCTAAGGCACGAACTCAGCCTATTTATAGGGAAGGGGTTGTGTTTAAAGTCTTAAACACCCTTAATGAAGAAAAATTGCATATGACCGATCGATCGGTGGTATGGACCGAGCGATCGGTGGCTTACCGGTCGATCGGTGTTATGATCGAGAGATCGGTCAAAAACACACTCTCTGGAATTTTTCCCCATACAAAAAAGTTAACCGTGCGACAGCCATCGAGCGATCGGTAGTGGACCGATCGATCGCAGGTAATGACCGAGCGATCGGTGCTCTGTTATGTCTGGGCTGTTTTGACCATATCTTTTTACTCGCTCGTCGGATTTCGACGATTCAACTTGCGTTGGATCCGTCTTTCGAAAACGAACATTTCTGACGTTTCGGAATTTCCGATTTCTCCCTTATTTATTAATTAGACTACGAAAACTATGAAAACGGCCAATTAGCTATGAAGGTGCTATTCATTAAGGATGAAAAAGTCCGGGGTGCTACAGAGGTAGCCAAAGGAGAATCAAGCAAAAAGGAGCAATTCATTTGCTATGAGTGTAAGAAGCCGGGACACATCAAGACCAAGTGTCCTCAATTGAAGAAAGGCCAATGATTCAAGAAAAAGGCAATGAAAGCCACTTGTGATGACTCTGAAGGAAGTGAATCGGATGAAAAATCGAGTGAGGAAGAAGTTGCCAACCTTTGCTTCATGGCTCTTGATAATGAGGAGGTAAATTCTTCACCTAGTGAATCTCTATCTTATGAAGAAATTTGAGAGACATTTGATGAATTCTATATGAAATTTCTTAAATTAGGATCAAAGAACAAACAACTTAAAAGGACAACATTTCTCTTTCAAACTCAAATGATCTTTTACTAAAAGAGAAAAATGATTTACTCAATGAGAAAATCATACTTGAAAAGGAAAACAATGTCTTGAATGAAAAATTAAAAGAATTTCAAAATTCACCCCAAGGACTAACTTATGAGTGTGAAGAACTAAAAGCCAAAGTCATTGATTTGACTAAAATTGCTCACACCTTATCTACGGGAGAAAAGAATCTTGAAAGACTTTTGGGCCAATAAAGATGTGTCTTTGGAAAGGCCGGTCTTGGATATAACCCCTTTTCAAAATAAAAGGAGTACCAAAATTTCTTTTCAAAATCTACAAATGTTTTGAACCGTCATTCAAATGCATTTTTCACTTTTAATGGAAAGAAAGTAGTTAACAAGATTTGGGTCTCAAAAGGATCATACACTCCCAAGACTATTCACAAAGGACCACACATGGTTTGGGTCCCAAAGGGAACTCACCCTCCCAAGGATATTCAAAAATCAGTTTGGGGTTCTTCCAAAACTGTGTGGGTTTTGGCAGGAACATATGTTGGAGTTACTTAAATTTTGTCTTGTAGGTTTGTTTGAAATCTAGCACCTCCAAGAAAAGATGGTTCTTGGACAGTGGATGCTCAAGGCATATGTCGGGGAACAAAAATCTATTCATCTCAATCTCTCCAAAGGATGGAGGACATGTGACCTTCGGTGACATCGCAAAAGGAAGGATCATTGACATAGGTAATGTTGGTAAGAACTCTACAATTTTTATTGAAAATATTTTACTTGTTGAAGGCCTTAAACATAACTTAATTAGCATTAGTCAATTGTATGACAAAGGTCTAAATGTCTTCTTTAAGTCAAATGTTTGTACTATTAAGGATAAAGATAACATTATAACCTTATTCATAGCTCATAGACATGAAAACGTATATACCATTGATTTTGATGAACTTATTTATCAAAACCTTATATGTTATTAAGCTATTAATGAAACTAGTTGGTTATGGCATAGAAGGCTAGACCATGCTAGTATGGATTTGTTATCAAAATTATCTAGAAAAGATCTAGTTAAAGGTTTACCAAAAACCAAGTTTTTAAAAGATAAAGTTTGTGATGCTTGTCAATTAGGTAAACAAATCAAATCTTCTTTCAAAAAGAAACTAGTAATATCTACTTCTAGACCTATAGAATTAATGCATATGGACTTGTTTGGACCTAATGATGTTGCTAGTTTAGCCGGTAAACTTTATGCTTTTGTCATTGTTGATGACTACTCTAGATTTACTTGGGTATTATTCCTATCTCATAAAAATGAAGTGCATATGTTATTTGAAATTTTTTGTAAAAGAGTACAAAATGAAAAAGGAAGTGATAGAGGTGGAGAATTCAAGAACAAAGAGCTTGAATCCTTTTGTGAGGAAAGTGGTTTTAACCATAATTTCTCTGCCCCTAGAACTCCTTAACAAAATGGAGTAGTGGAAAGAAAGAATAGATCTTTACAAGAAATGGGTCGGACCATTTTCAATGAACATAACTTACCTAACTATTTTTGGACTGAAGCCATTAACACTTCTTGTTATGTAATTAATAGAGTGGTAATTAGAAGTAAATTAAACAAAACTCCTTATGAACTTTGGCATGGTAGATCACCAAATATCTGTTACTTCAAAGTTTTTGGTTGTAAATGTTTTATTCTAAATAGTAAACCAAACTTGAAGAAATTTGAACCAAAATCAAGTGAAGGAATCTTTCTTGGTTACTCTACTAATAGCAAAGCTTATAGGGTATTTAATAAAACTTCATTAATTGTTGAAAAATCAATGCATGTTATTTTTGATGAATCAAATCCTTTTAAATTTAAAAATCTTGAAGATGATGATCATACTAACCAACTAGATAACCTATCTAAGGATATAGCAAACTTGGAAATCAACAAAGAGGAAAATGCTATTAAGTTAGAAGATGAAAATTTAGAAAAAAAATGAAGAAAATAATGAAATTCATCTACCTAAGGCATGAAGATTAATTAAAGATCATCATAAAAAACAAATTCTTAGTAATATGGATCAAGGTGTAAGAACTAGAAAAAACATATGTAATAACCTTGCATTCCTCTCTCAAATTGAACCTAAGAATGCTCTTGAAGCAATTAATGATGAATCTTAGGGAATAGCTATGCAAGAAGAATTAAACCAATTTGAAAGAAATTAAGTATGAAATTTAGTACGTAGGCCTAAAAGCAAATCTATAATAGGTACTAAATGGGTCTTTAGAAATAAAAAGGATGAAGGAAATATTGTTAAAAATAAAGCTAGACTAGTAGCTCAAGGTTACAATCAAGAAGAGAGAATTGATTATGATGAAACCTTTGCCCTGTCGCTAGACTTGAAGCTATTAGGATGTTGCTTGCTTATGCTTGTTATAAGAATTTTAAACTTTATCAAATGGATGTTAAAAGTGCTTTCTTAAATGGATTTATTTCTGAAGAAGTATATGTAGAACAACCACCTTGTTTTGAAAATCACAAAATGCCTAATCATGTTTTCAAACTCACTAAAGCTCTCTATGGTTTAAAGCAAGCTCCTAGAGCTTGGTATGATAGAATTAGTGGTTTTATACTTGAAAAAGAGTTCATTAGAGGTAAAATTGATACTACCTTTATTAAATCCAAAAACAATGATATGCTTTTAGTTTAAATCTATGTTGATGATATCATTTTTGGATCTACTAATGAATCCATTTGTTAAGAATTTGCTAAGACAATGCAAGATGAATTTGAAATGAGCATGATGGGAGAACTAACCTTCTTCCTTGGACTTCAAATCAAGCAATCTAAAGAAGGCATTTTCATAAGTCAAGGCAAATACACTAGAGAACTGCTAAAGAAGTTTGGTATGGACAACTCAAAGAATACTGATATTCCAATGAGTCCAACCACAATGCTGGATAAAGATGAAAAATGCTTAAATGTGGAAGAAACAAAGTATCGATGTATGATTGGTAGTTTACTATATTTAACTGCTAGTAGGCTTAATATTATGTTTAGTGTTTGTATGTGTGTTAGATTTCAAGCTAATCCTAAAGAATCACACATGACTGCTATCAAAATAATTTTTAAATACTTAATTTGAACAATTGATCTAGGACTTTGGTATCCTAAGAACACAACATTAGAACTAGTGAGTTATTCTGATGCAGAATTTGCTGGCTGTAAAGTTGATCGGAAAAGCACTAGTGGCTCATGTCACTTCTTAAGACACTCCTTAGTTTTATGGTTATGTAAGAAACAAAACTTTGTAGCTCTATCAACAGTTGAAGCTGAATATGTAGCAGCTGGGAGTTGTTGTGCTCAAACATTATACATGAAACAATAATTAGAAGACTTCAAATTATTTTATGATAAGATTCCAATTAAATGTGATAACACAAGTGCAATATGTATGAAAAAGAATCCAATCCAACATTCAAGAACAAAACATATTGAAATAAGATATCATTTCATAAGGGATCATGCTCAAAATTGAGATGTAATGTAGGAATTTGTTGAAACTAACAACCAACTTGCAGACATATGCACTAAACCTCTCCCTTATGAAAGATTCAATTAGTTAAGAAGAGAATTAGGCATGACTAATCTTGATGACATCAATTGAAAAATATGCCTAAAGAAGAACAAAATAAAATCTTTATGTGAAAATTGTTTGATCATGCTGGTGCCATATCTTAACTTGATATGTAGTTTCTCATGTATTAAAATGGCCTAAAATCATTTACAAAAGGTCTTTAATGATTAAGAAATTCATCCTGTTAACCAAAATTTGATTTTTTCAATTTTTTGCCTGGACTCGTCGACGAGTCCTCCCCACTCGGCGATGAGGGAGTTACAGGCTTTTAAATCTTTTGTTTCAGGCTCCACTCGACGACGAGTATGTTGATTTTCTTCAGGTTTTGAAGCCACTCGACGATGAGTTTGACCTATTCGCCGATGAGTGCCCTTGAGACTATATATTTAACCTAAATTTTTTACTATTCACTATTCCATTGTTCAAAAATCCCCTTTCCCTCGCATTCTTTTACCCTTTAATATTCTCCCTAATCTTCTAACCTTCTTCAAATCTTATGGTTCCTCGTATGAAGAACCCCTCTCTACCAAAGAAGAAGACTACGACTACAGAGAAAGGAAAGAAGAAAGTAGGAGAATCTTCACAAAGTCAAGAAGACTTACTCGTGCTCTTCAAGACCCCTGTGGCTCAAGAAAAATACACATGATACTCCAGCAAGCGTGAACTAGTGTATGGTAAAGTTCCAGATTTTGACTTTCTCAAAAGCATAGGACTTGATTTCATTGTTTCTAAATTCCATGATCTTAGATGGCATAGGTTCCTTGGATTCCGTGAACCTATGTATCCTGATCTTTGTAAACAATTCTATTCTAATCTTACTTTTGACAAAACCGCCCAAAAATCCACTCTTATGCACATGGCCAACTCATATCCTTTAATGTGGAAGAACTTCGTTCTATCTTGAAATTGTCAACCAACACATTTAAAGAATACACCACAAATCAGTGGGTTTCCCATGAGGGATTCAATGTCATTGAGGCATTGAAAGTGATGTGTGTCATTAAAGACATCACTAACCTCATTCCTCCTAAGCTCAAGGATCTTACCCTTGATGCTCATCTTGCACACCACATTATCACTTATGATATTATTCCCCGTGGTGGTGGCAAGGATTTCATTACCTTTTTTGATGTGTTTCTTATTTGGTGCATTTTGAACTCCCAGCACATAGACCTATCTTTCATCATTGTCAATGTGATGAAAGACACTGCCAGGAGGATCACAGGCAGACTTCCCTATGGTCTTGCTCTCACCAGAATTTTTAAACATTTTAAAATCCCTTTTGAATCCTATCAAGACAAAAAGTCTATTTCTGATTCCGATGTCTTCTCCAAGGCTACTATCATGAGAATGAGATACTCTTATATAGAGTCTAGTAATGTTTGGGTCCCAAAATCCCAAACTATTCCTACCTCCACTCCTGCTGATATTCCTAACATTTCCATCCCTCCATCTATTCCTCCACCTTCTCACTTCACTCTTGTTGCTCCTCACTCTCCTATTCTTCCCTCCTCACCTGTTGAGCCAGTAGTGCAGACAGAGGCAATTGAGACAGTGCCTGAGATAGAGATTGCTGATTAGCCAGTTCATGATACATAGGATGAGATAGCTGCTGAGGTAGAGGCCGAGCCTGACTGGGGAGATATCTAGATTGATATTGATGTTCCTGAGTCTTCTCACAGACAGGGTTCAGACCATTTCGAGGATACAGGACACCATTTTGCTTCTCCTTATAGGCCTACACCTTCAGGCGAGCAGATGACTCTACTGACTGCCCAAGTTGCCTCCATGGCCTCCAATATGGAGCATTTTCAGATGCAGATCAGTCAGAGGATGCTTCAGTTCCTGGAATACCAGAGAGAGTTTTTGGAGAACTTTCAAGCTTCTCAGACAGCTCAGTTTGAGAGACTTCAATCAGAGACTAGAGAGAGGCTTTTATCTCTAGAGTCAAAGATGGAGCTTGTTCAGTTAGAAGTGAAGGTCAGTGAGCCTAGATTGGCAGAGGTTGAAATGGCAGTGAATGTCATCAAGGATAGAGTGGATTCTATCATCACCATAATGCAGAGCAAATCTGAGGATGCCTCCATTGAGAGTGCAAAGCTTCTGGGAGATGTGACAAGCATAGGAAATTATGTCAATGTCCAAGCTAGGTACATCCATCAAATGGCAAGCGTCTTAAATGATCAAGCTCTAGTAGTTGGAGTGATGGTAGCCAAGGTGGATCAGATTGCCTTAGACTCTGCCTCCACCTCTCACAAGCTGGGATTTGTTCCTATTCCCACAGAGGTCTACTTTCCTCAACCACCTCCAGCTTCCTCTTTAGCCCCTCCTTATCAAGCTCCTCCACAACAGCCTCCTTAAGCCACTCCTCCAATGTCCCCTGCAGCTGATGTGATCTCATCTTCCTCTGAAGACCTGTCCAAGACCAAGCCAAAACAGCCGACATTAAAGCTGGATAGGCCTACAAAGAGACAAAAGCTGTTATGAAGACCTTAAATTTTTTGTTGTTTTTTTTTATGTCCTGACTCTCATGTAACTTTTTACTCATATCTATGACATTTACATCGTCTTTTTGTCCCTCCTTTATTATTATTTTTTTGGATGTTGCCAAGGGGGAGAAAAATGTAAATGTAAAATGTGAATGTATGCTCTTATGAATGATAATTATTGATTTTTTCCTTACTTGTTGATTCCATAAGTTAAGACTCTTTGTTGAATGAATAATGTATGTTCTTGGAATTTGATCTATTACCTCTCTTAGCTTAAAAATTTTAATGCATTTGTGGAGGGGGAGCTATCCTCAAATTTTCAGATATTAAGGGGGAGCTCACCCCAAGTCATTCACATTATTATGTCATCATAAAAAAGGGGGAGATTGTTAGCCTCAAGGTTACAACTCTAAGTACCCTAGATTATTTCGATGATAACACAATAATGAAATGACTCTTGACATACTAATATTTTCTTTGAGTATGTAAAATTTTAGCAAAAGCAGTACATGTCAAATCAAATTTCAAGATACGAAGAATTGAAGAGCATAAGTCATCAAGGTCAAAGTCAAAGACATTTCTTCTAAGAAGCACCAAAAGCTCAAAGTCAATGCATGAAGATCTATCAAGAGTAAAGCCTCTAAAATTCAAGATTGAAGATCATCTTTCATGAAGACTAGTGTCTAGGACCTTGTAAAGTCCTCAAGTTATTGGAAAAGAATTGCTCATAGAATACCTAGATAGACCCTAGGTGACCTAGTATAACTTGGACATCATTCTTGGATCCTAAAAATGACAAAAATATTGATTATCTGATTGCCTAAGGGACCTAGCATGATTCCCATCTTTTTGGTCTAATTACGATGAGTTTACTGAAAAATTTCAGTGAACTCGTCGATGAGTACAAGTGACTCGTCGATGAGTGGGTGACAGGAAAATGAAGCAATTGTTTCTGCCTTCACTCGGTGACGACTCAAGCCAAATTCCTTCTCACTCGTCGACGAGTGCCTGCGGGAAAAACTTATAATAGCTATTTTTAAACGGCTAGTTCGCATTCAATGCTACTCCTAACGGCCATATTGATTGCCCAACTATAAATAGAGACAATTTATGATAAAAAATAAATAATACTAAAGATTCCAATCACTGTTCTATTGCTTATTCATCACTCACTAACTCTCAGCAATCAAAACTCTATTTTACATATTCCCAATCCCTTTCTTTTGAGCATTCAATTCCAATCAATTTTGAGAGATTGTAAGCTTTGCATTCAATTCTTGTCTAGCTCAATGAAGGAGCTTTCAATTCGGATTGTAAATCCAAAAATCTCTATTCTCATTGAAAGTCAAGAATCAAGGATTTTTGCACCCGGTTAAGAAGTGAGTCTTCTTGTATCCAAGAGAGAGTCTCTCTTAAAGAGGTTACTCCTTAGCCTGTAAAAGGATTGTTAAAGGTTCTTCCTAAGCCTAGAAAAGGATTGTAAGGCTTGCTCTCTGCTGGAAAAGAAGAGTACGATTAGTGAATTGTGTGAAAATCCTTGAAGCGGGAAAGCTTAAAGGTGGGGACTTAGGCAAGTTGCTGAACCCCGATAACATATCTGGTGTTTGGTATCTCTATCCCTCTCTTTCTTTTATTATCTCTAAATTTAGTTGGTAGTTGTTGTGAGAAGTTTTAAATTCTGCAAATATCACTTAGAATAATTTTTTAATTTGTCATAACCCTATTCACCCTCCCTCTAAGGTCCATTATCTGGGCATCAGAATCGTGAGAATACGACGAACGAGTCAAAAGTTATGGCTGAAATACCAAAATGGAAAAATCTGGAAAATTACTGGACGAATTACGAATGATCGTGAGGACCCTACGAACGATCATAGGTGAGTTACAATCGATCGTATAAAACCTACGATCGATTGTAAGACTTCCAGAAATGGGCAAACTCTTTGTAATGTTTACATTTGATCGTAGAAACTTACGACCGATCGTAGAGATGCTACAATCGATCATAGAAAACCTATTTTATGTGGGATTTTTAGGCTTTCTACCCTTTGCTTATAAATAGGGGGTGACTCTTGGGGGTTTTGCTTTATCCTAAACCTAAAAAGAGATTAAGAGAGATTGAGAGGAAGGAGATTAGGGAGAAACCAAGGAGAGTTTGTGGATTGGAGAGAGAGGAGCTCAAGCCAAGGTTGGATCTCCTTCAAGGAAGGGTCATCCTTCACCAAGTTGGGATTTCCAACCAAGAAGGGTTCTTCTTCAAGATTTGAAGTAAATCCTCAAGGTTAGTACACCCTTCCTAGTTAATTTAGTAATAACCTAGGTTTCTTTTAAAGAATGCTTATGGATCAATCTTATCTATCTCCTTTTCCTTGAAATATGCTATTTTTCCCTAAGAATGAATAAATGAATCAAGTGGTGGTGAATGGATGAATGTTGTTGTGGGATGGAAAAGGGTAAGGGCAATGTATTCATAATAAACACACACTATGTGCTTGATGAAATGTTGAACTTAAGAACCATGAATAAAAAGCTATAAGGATGTGTAAGCCAAGTGTTTGATGGAATGCTTGTATGAAATTAGAACCAAGACTATGTCATATGAATTAGGGACTTTTACCCAACTAATTGGTAATCATGCTATAATATGCTTTACATGTTCCTCAACTCTCACATGTTATAGAGATCTTAAAATGCTATATGATGCTTAATTCCATGTCACATGATGTCACCTATTGATTATACATGAGTGCTAAGAATAGAAATAACAAGTGAAACTCATCAAGAATAGTACACAAGAACTCGTAAGAACTTACAAGAAATATTCATTAGTATTGGTGGATGTTCAAGGAGGTTGGTAGCTAGGTTTGCGCTTCCGCAATATTTTAGCTTCCACCCTCTGTGTTATATCTCTATTAGATCATGTTATGCCTTGTTCATTATAGGATGGTTGCTAGGTTAAGTATAGTCACACCTAAAGTACCCCTAAACTCCTAGGGAGTATTTTGGGGTGCGACAGTTTACCAATACGTGCAGTCCTACATGGATATTCTTATGAGCAACTTAACAATACATGCAATCCTACATGCTTGTGCGTGTGCTTGGAAGGCTTGTAAACTACCACTTCAACATAATTTAGGCCAAGCCTTTGACAAAGATCAAGCCCGTCGAGAAGGGAGTGGGATACAACAATATTATTAGTGCAAACCGCATAGTAAGAGTGAAAACATGCAATCATCATACCTGTATGATCTCGAATAATACCCCCTCCCCCAGCATGTCCTGGGTTACCCTGAGAGGCACCATCAACGTTGGGCTTGAGTCTACCCAAAGGGGATGATTCCATTTAACATGAACAAAAGTAATTCTTCTATGAACAAGAGGCAAGCTGATGTTAATAGGAGTGGGGTCAATACACTTTTTTATAGGGGAGATCACATAAGTCCGCAATCCATTTTCTGATTCTTGCAATGGTGAAGTTTATTGGATTCTGTGATTCTGTAAATCTACGAGTGCGTCTTTCTTTCCAAATTTCCCAAATGATGATAAGAGGGAGCAAGATAAAAAGAATGTTGTGGCGCCTAACAGAAGCTCTGAACCATCTTCTCAAAAGAAATTGGATTTGGTCACCAGGAATTGGAGAAATAGAGCACAAATTTCGAAAAAGCCTCCAGAGAGAACCTGCAATATCACTCTTGCAAAGGAGGTGGAATAAAGATTCTATATTTCCTTGAGAACAACAAGAACAACGGCTAACTAAGGGATTACCAACAAATTGAACCAAAGTATCAATAGGCACCGCTCTATACATTACCTTCCAACGAAACACTTGTATTTTTTTAGGAACTATTGTAACGACCCCAAAATCCTACAAGGCTAAAATAGGACTTTAGAATCGTCACATTTCCTTACCCTGCTTAAAATCCATACATACAAGGCGTACTAACACGAGTCTCCAAAAATAAGGATATAAAATTCTGATTTTATAAAACTCAAACCATCCTGCTCAAGTCTATGGCCAACATAATTACCCACAACAAACAAATATATCTAACACCCAACTGTAAAGTAATCCAATGAGCAACATCAACTAAAAGTCTATTACAATTCTCTCAACCAAAACAAAATATAAACTAATAGGTGTAACCATCCAAGCCTCTAGCTCCCTCCTCGGAAGGCTCACCTTCTCCTCCTTCCTTGACGTATGCCTCCTCAATCCACGGCTCCGCCGTGTACTCCTGCTCTAAACCTGCCAAGACAAAGTCTGGCTGAGTACAAAAGTACTCAGTGTATATAAAATCCAACCAACAATAATAATATACATGCACTTAGTTAGAACCATAGCAATAGCATGATCACATAATCAGAGTACGAAAGAACAAGTGCTCATATACATCATATCATCACCTTGACTCGTGTACTTGTGAGAACCTTAGGCTTAGAAGACAATATACTTATGAGGTGCTTATACTTATGAGACCACGTGCTTGTGAGATGCTTATGCTTATGCTTATGTACTTATTCAAATCATACAGTGACATGCCGCTCTTGGAGGATATGGACCATGCCTACGCAATTTCTTAACTGACATGCAGCTCTTGGAGGATACGGACCATGCCTAAGCCATGCTTATTCAGAATGTCATACGTATGCCATGCTTATGCTTATGAGTCTTGAGTGGCTTATTCAGAACATGCACTTATTCAGAACCCTTATTGGGCTTATTCAGAATGACAGGCGTATGCAATGCTTATACTTGTGGTCCACATGTATCTGTGCTTAAGTATCGAAATTAACATCCGAGTTGGTAATTGCTTAGATTCCGATCTCCTACCATGGAAACTCCACTATACTGTCCCATACCAAATAGTTAGAGAATTCCCGGTTTGAGAGATTTTTCTCTAAGTTCTTACCTTCCTGACTATCCATTTCCATGCAAGTAATTAGACATACTTAACAAACGATCACATATACATATCTTATCATGATTCTTAGCACAATTCATAATCCATTTCCTACAATTCCATAATAGTATATTAGTATTTATCCTTTCAAGCATTTTCACAAACACCTTGGGTACGTAGATTATCAATCCATTGCCCTTTCACATTTCTAACATCATCAAAACCATAATTCATCCATGCAATCCAAATACCATCCACCTCCACACATTCATCCCATCCTCCAAATTCCCATCCTCCATACATTTCATCCACATTATTAATCCATATTTCCATCCATAATAGCTTACTTCATACAAAAATAGGGAAATACACATCTAATTTCTATTTCTATCATATTAGCATTCACAAAACATTATAATAGAGTTGATTTGGATAGTATATCGACCTTAGGGATCCTTTCCTTAGATCCAAATCGCTCCCAAGATGATTTGAGGAAGCTTTGAGGAAGATCTCCAAGCTCTCCTTACAATCTCCTAGCCATCTCCTTCTTCTCCAAGTAATCTCTCCCTCAAAATCCTAGGTTTTCTCTCTTTCCTTGCCAAATTAGGTTAGAAATAGGTAGAGTACTCTAATACCTCAAAATAGGACCCCTATTTATAGTCCTAAGGGTTGAGGACCAAAAGACCTAAAAGCCCTTACTGAAATTCTGCAAACACACGAAAGACCGATCGATTGGTACTTATGACCGAGCGATCGGTGCCCAACCGAGCGATCGGTGTTTTTGGCTGAGCGATCGGTTGAAAACACCCTCTCTGGAATTTTTCCCCATACAAATTAGTCAACAAGTCGATAGCTACCGATCGATCGCTAATTTGGACCGAGCGATCGGTTGTGAACCGAGCGATCCCTAGCGATCGGTGCTCTGCAGATTTTTGACCCATTTTACTGTATTGGCCATAACTTTTGACTCGCTCATCGGATTTTGACGATTCAACTTGCATTGGATTCGTCTTTCGAAAAGGGACATTTTTGGCCTTAGAAATTTCAAATTCCACTTAATTTATGGACCAAATTGTCCCCAAAGTTGACTGATTTGCAAAAGGAGTTTAAAAACTCGGATTTTCAGTAAACCTGACTTCGGAATTCCAACTGCTCATTCAAGGAAAAGACATTAAGATTTTTAATACAAGACAAAAAAATACATCCGGGGTGCTACAACCATATTATTCCAAACAAATTTACTCCAATCTAATTGGGTGGAAGAAGAACGAATTGAGTTCCTAGCAGATTTTATAGAAAGTTTAACTTTGGGGTAGAGATTCTGGATGAAAACATCTTTAGAATCTGAAAGAAAAAACCTGCAAAATTTATAGCAGTTTTATCCAAATCAGATAGACAATCATTGGCAAGATGGAAATCCCAAATACCATTTTCATCAATCATATCCTTTATGAGAGGGAAAAATTGGGGAATGTTAGTAGCAAAGACGATAAGAGGAACATCCCCAAACCAATAGTCAAGTTAAAAGCTAATCTTACAACCATTACCTATCAAGTCGGGGTTTAGTAAGCCAAAAAGTGGTGGGGCTACCCCTAATCGTTTCCAAAGGCAGGAGACTTTCTTTGTCGACAGGACAAAAAGCCTGAATCCGTTCTAAGGCGGGCTGACAAAGAAAAGCTGGTCGTGCCGGTGCCTCAAAGTGTCCTAGGACTTGGGATGAGAACGAGGTCAATTGCGTAGATGGTTGAATCGGCCATTGTTTTCGGAGGAGTTAATAAAGACTATGATGGTTCCGTTTATATATTTATCTCGTCTGTGGTTTATGGCTCGAAGTACTAGGTGTCAGGACGCATCCGGGGCTGACGACTTGATGATGGAAGCTTGTCGTGATGGTGTACGCCATCATGCTCTAAAGTGCAGGAAAAGCCCTTTGCGGGCTATGCCCACTTTCTCACTATCACAGTGTGCAAAGCGTCTAACCTATTCACTCATGGGCTCATACGGTATCATAGCTGACTCGCCGCAGCCAGGCGGGTGTCTTTTGAGACTGAGAAGGTGACTTTCCTAATCCCGGAACGAACCCCGGCTCCCAACTTCGGCGATAATAGACACAAAAACGCGAAGCTTACACTTGTTCACTAATTATGACAGTTCACCAGGGCCTCTTTCCTCCTCCCTTTTCTGCTCACTCGTAGGGGTCCGGAGCCCCACAAAGGGGGAGGGAGTCGACTGAACATCTCAGCCATTGGCGGGAATTTCGCCCGCATCCTTATAAACAACATTTTGGCATAAGTGACAAATTTGAATCCAGGTTTTTAATGAACCTAGATGAGCCGAAGCATGCCAAATATGTTGAATTTGAATTTTCGCTCTAAGAAATTTAGACCAAAGACTATTAGATTGGTAAAGGTTCCAGATTTGTTTCATTCTAAAGGCTGTAGAGAAATGATGCATTTTTCTTATACCAAGACCCTCTTCTGAATGAGGAAGAGAACAAGTTTTCCAATTTATCCAGTAACGCTTTTTTGAATCTGCAAAGTTATTCCAAAAAAACTTAGCCATAGTTCTATTAATAATATCAGATATAGATTTAGGCACATGAATCCCAACAAGAAGATGAGTTGGGATGGAGGACAAAACATGTTTGATTAAAGTAAGTCTACCACCCACTGAAAGGAATTTCCCTTTCCATCCCTCAACTTTCTTAAGAATTTTCTCCACAAGCGGATTGAAGAGGTATTTTTAAGTCTACCAATATAAAGAGGGACGCCAAGATAGGTAAAATGGAAGTTCTTACTAGCTATACCCACCCAATTAAGAATGACATTAGTTCTAGACCTGGGAAGTTTACGAGAGCAATAAAATGCACTTTTAGCTCTATTAATTAGTTGACCAGAAGAACTTTCATATGTAGATACAAAATCAAAAGTTTTTAAAATAATTTTTTTCCTACCATTACAGAAAATAAGGGTGTCATCAGCAAAAAGTAGGTGGGATACTGGAATTCCATACCTGCCAAGTTTATATGAAGACGACATTCTTTCTAATATAATTTTAAAACCTCTGCTCAAAACCTCCTCAGCTAAAATAAAGAGCGTTGGAGAGAGAGGATCACCTTGTCTAAGACCCCTAGAACTTTGGAAAAATCCGCGCAGACTACCATTGATAATAATGGAGAGATATTGGTTGCGAAAGCATCCTTGGATTAGCCTTGTCACTGCAGCATTGAAACCCATTTTGTTTAGTACTGCAATAATAAAAGGCCACTCCATACGATCATAAGCCTTGGACATGTCTAGTTTAAAGATAACATTTCCTCCTGGAGTTTTCCTGTTTATGTCTTGCACCATCCCTTGAGCAATGTTGATATTATCTATTATGTTCCTGCCTTTTACAAAGGCACTCTGCTCTTCAAAAATAATATTAGGAAGAAAAAAACCAATACGATCTGACAATAAGCGTGATATAATCTTATATTAGAAGTTGCAAAGGCTAATCGGTCTAAAATCAAAAAAGGTAGACGGAGAGCTACATTTAGGGATAAGGGCAATGGCAGTAGAATTCACGGCCTTAGGAATATCGCTGTAGTCAAAGAAAAATGTGTCTGCTTTTAAAAGATCGTCTTTAATGATATTCCAACATGAATGATAAAAATGACTTGAGAACCCATCAGGGCCCGGAGCACTATCCGGAGACATACTGAAAACAACCTTTTTAATTTCCTCCAAAGAGGGGGAAATGGAAATAGAATTATTTTCAACATCAGAAATAAGACAAGGAATATAATTTAGAATATTTAGAACAGTCATGCAATTAGAAGAGGAGAGAAGGTTTTTAAAAAAGGATACAACTTCATTTATAAAATTACCCACTCACAGTCAATGCCAATTAATCCATGCATAATCATGTAAGCTACTTAATAATCCACAATCATTCTTGTCTAAACATGCAAGAACATCATAATAGTTAGGTTATAAGGTATATCGACCTTTGGGATCATTTCCCTATGATTTAAAATGCTTGTGGAAGGCTCCCGGGTGATTTCCAAGCTTCTCTTCCTTCACAAGCAAGAACACTCTTAAAAATCTAGGGTTTCTCTTTCTTCTCTCTCTCTATCAGGGTTTAGGGTTTTAGTAAACCCTAACTCATGAAATGAAGGCCTATTTATAGGGTAGGATGTTTAAGAACCCTAAAATACCCCTAAAAATTGCACTAAAAATGAAAAATCCCCAATTTCCAAAAATCGGTCGACCGGTTTGGGAATTAGCCCTTGTTTTATTATTATTTTTTATGAAAATGAGACAGTTGGTCGAACGATTGTGAAATCTGGTCAACCGATTGCTTGGGGGGGGGGGGGGGGGCCCCTGTGTGGGTTTTATGGCCAGTCGGTAGACTGATTGGGAATTCTGGTCAACCAGTTTTCATTTTCCTCTTGTTTTTTCTACATTTCCCTCTTTTATTAAATGTTTTACAATTTTTAAACACTCCATAAACCTTAATTAACATAAAACACACAACACCTAATTAATTTGACTAAATTACCCCCATTAATTTTGATAATGCATACAAATAAATGCGGGTCTCTACATCCTTCCCTTTTATAAGAATTTTTTCCTCGAAATTACTCCCTCAGTCAAATAGGTGCTGATACTTTTGGGGAATTCATCCTCTCGTTTCCACGTTGCTTCTTCTACTGCATGGTGTTGCTAATGCAATAGAACTAGGGGAATCCTCTTTGTGTGTAAGACTTGCTCATTCCGGTCTAAAATTTGAGCCGGTGGCTCAATAAGAGTCAAATCTTCTCAGATCTCCAACGGTTCCAAGTCAATGATGTGAAACGGATCCGGAATATACTTCCTCAACATGGAAATGTGAAAGACATTGTGGATACTAGCCATGTGAGGAGGTAAAGTAGCCTTGTAAGCAACTTCTCCAACTCTGGTGACGATCTCGAAAGGACCCCACATATTAGGTTTGCTCATTTCAAGCCTTATGTTGAGGATTCAACCAGGAATAAATAATTTTTTTGGAATATGTTATTGTGAGACCGAGAGTGTGCTCTTGGTAGGCCCCTCCCATTGGCATTTGGACTGTTAATTTGGATGGCTCCCTACATGGAGATGGTGCTGGATATGGTGGCTTAATAAGAGATCATAGGGGTCTCCTTGTTGTGGCTTTCTCAACTCGTTGCACTAAAGAAGATATTACTCTATTGGAGCTTCGTACAATTAGATGTGCTCTTGAAGTGGTCCAGGATCAAGGTCTTACCCATTTATGTGTGTACTCTGACTCCAAGTTCATCATCAATTTGCTCTCCACCTTTTCTGAAGCCCTGTCGAAGTTGCATTAGGAAGCGACTTTGGTGCAAAGACTTAAGAGCTCTTTTGAAATATGTGATTTTGTGCATGTTTGGAGAGAAACAAATAGGCTGACTGGTTAGCAAATTTTGCACTACAACCGCTTTTATTTCATTTCTTCCTCGGAACTTTCCACAAGAGTGACTATTCTCCATGATAATAGTTCAGGTCGCTTGTATCACAGATTGTAATTACCTTTTTTTTTAATATATCCGGTAGGGGTTTGCCTAACCCCAGCTTGCCTTCTAAAAAAAAACTATTGGAGTACCTATTTGATGAGTGTGCAAAAGCACACTCTAAACTAATTGTTTTGTAACCTTCTAACGCCCTTTCTAGTCTGAATCCAGGATTTAAAGTATATTCTTAACTTATTTCCCCATTTATAGATTATGAATTCTAAACATTTTTATGTTATTTCATGAAGGAAATTCAAGTAAAGTTTCATGCAAATCAACAGATAAAGCCTAAGTCTAAGAAGCCAAGTCTCAAGTCAAAGAGTCAAAACCCAAGACTAAGTATAGAAAGTTTCTCTCACACATGAGTGGAGAATCTTAGCAAGATATGGATGAATGTTATTTTGGCATAAAAAAGATGAAACTCTCTTGAATTAGAAAGAAGAAGTGTGCTATATTGATGTTTCTATTTTAGAAAAATGTAAAAACCTATTTTGATCATGAGAACTCTCTATTTTGGGTGGATTTTGAAATTAAAATAAGGAGCCTAATGGAAGTCAACTAAATCTATAAGAAAAGTAAGAAATTTTGTGGATGGCTAGAGGAGTGCTATTATTTAGCAACCAATCCCTAGAAAAGGAGGATTTCCTAGATTCCCACAAAATTCGAGCAGTACTTAATAATTTGCTCGTACATTGTGACTCAAAAATCGGATTAAGGCAAGGCTAGATGTTTTGGAAAACAGATTTAAAGGGGAACAAAATTGTATTTCATGAAGATCTCCTAATTCGGATGTTTAAGGGGTCAAAACACTTTGTCAAGTTAAGGTAAATGAAGGGAATCCAGATAAAAAATTATGTGGAAAGCTGGATCCCAAAGATCTTTACACCATAGATAACAAATAATATTAACTACATGTTTAGAAAATTACCTCGGTGAATGATGTTCGCCGGTGAATCATAAAATAGGATGAATCATCAGAATTCTTTGTAGAGATTTCTCGAAGAAATACTCAAAGCTCGATCCTCGCTCACAAAATCTTAGGGCTAAAACCCTAGCCTTCAAAACACCTTGAGAGTATCCCTTGAAGCTCACGAAAATTGGGAGAGGAGAACTCTCTCTCTAGACGGTTTTTGGTTGGAGAAAAATAATGAACCCTTGTTGCCTACAGTTTGGGGTGTTGGGTTTTTATAGATGCGGATCTTATCCACATCTAGACCAAATCCTAATCATTATCTAATAATGATAGTTATCGCTAAGAGTTACTAAATAATGATAACTCTTATAATTAATTAAACTCTATGTTTATCCATAACTAATTAGTTATAACAAACTTTCTAATTTAGGATTCCTTTTCATAAAATGATTCCTTAATTAATGGGATGTAACAAACTCCCTAGAATCTAGGGATTCTAATCAAATTAGAAAACCTCAGAGGGGTGGGCGTGAGGGAGAGGGAGTCTTGAGCTCCAAGCTTGATAAGGATAATCCTTATCTCTTTCTTGTCTTCCAAGTAAGGCATCTAATCTTATTAGATAAGGACTAATTAATTAATAATCATCTACTAACCAACTCCCTAACCATTAGGGAATTAGAAGTGGGCGCCCACCCTAGGGAGTCTATACCATGGACTTGGGCCCACCAATAAGGTCCATTTTAAAAGGCTTTTATGGATATGGGTCAAACCCATATCCCCTTATATTGGGCGAATTAAATTATTATCCATTAATTTAGATTAACATTTAATCTAAACCATAGATTAACATTTAATTAATTAAATTATAGATTAATATTTAATCTATTATTTGAGCTTGTATTTCTTTTATGAGCATCTCCACAGATTGCTCTTGGATATTCTAACCCTTGCTTACCCGATGTTATCCCATTGACCCTTAAATAGGAATGACATCGGAATTGCAAGTGACGTGAGATATCCATGTTGCAATTGAATCCCAGTGTAAGAACATTAACCAATAAAGGATCACACCACATGAACTTTTAAATTCGATTGATCCTTCCAATAACATTATCCCTAATAGGCCTTCGAGATTTAACATACTATCTAAATCATAGCCTATTGTAGATCATTCGGGTTTCCAAGACTTTTGATTAAACTATGAAAAAATTTTTCTCATGTAAAAAATTTTGAGAAAAACTTTTATTAAGTATAATATATTTTATTAAAAATATATTTCAAACGTATTTGATTTCAAAATCACCTGCGCAGGATTTAAGCTTAATCGACCGTCTTATCGGAACTTGGATAATCTCTCAATCTAATGAGTATAGATTTCTTGTTTGAAATTCTTCATGACTCGAACGAATTTCTGATTATCCAACTGCCACCTTATCGTAGTCCCTCAGGTAGAGAGTACTTAGGTGTAATCAAAACAGTCAGATTACTGCCCAGTTATAAATGAACTCATCAGATCTAAGGATTATCAAAACTATTTAATGTGAATGAGAGACCAACTATCTGATAGTATGTTTATGCGAGAGGTCTCTCATTATATGCAATCAGTCAGTGTACATTTAAGCACCCATATGCTGATGTGTAGTCTCCACTACAATAGTTTGAGATAAAACTACATCTCAACCATTGAGAACATCTTAGCATTGTGGCAGCCATATAAGTGAAGTGCCCAGCTTCACCCATAGCTGTGAGTCTATAAGGTATAAGGAACTGGAAAGCTATATCTGCCTGTAATAGTCCAATACCTATCACATAGCTTTCCTACAATATATCGTAGGGACCTTGATCGATATCCATATTGTATAGATCATCTCATGATCATAGTCAATTACTCATAATGAATTCACAATAGATAAAGAAGATGTCTTTATTAATCTAATCAATAAGAATCTTACAATCTAAATGAATTTTCTAGACATAATGTCTAACAGTAAAGTGCTATGTTGGTTGGATTTTATAATTAAAAGTTTCCTATAGTCTTTTTGTCCCTTTTTCTTCTTCCCTTTAGTCTATATAAACCTAGAGAGAGGGTTTTATTAGAATCCAATATTCTCCTCTCTTTTCATAGTATTTTTTAATTTTCTCTTTGTATGGATTGCTAAATCCCTAGCCTTGGCTAGGTTGGAATTCTCTTATTGAGGTGATGTTAGTTTGATTTAATCCATTTAATGTTTTTAATGTTTATGACTTCTATATTAATTATTTTTCTTGTTTGATATCTCTTTCAATTGAGTCTCTTGGATTTAAACCTTTTCACGAGTTCAGTCAGGCTTTTCTCGTAGTTGAGTAACAGTTTTTGACTTCTCAAATGAAGAGCCTTCATCTTAGCAAATATTATTCTTTGCTACGGTATCGTCGAGAGGTATATCATCGTCCTCGAAGTTTTCCGATAAAGTGTGGGCTTGGGTTAAAACTTGTTTTGAATAATTGATAGGAAACTGACTTTAGTTTTTTTTATTATAATTTGAATTTCTAAATCTTCCGATTATGGGTTTGGGATGTGAAATCCACAATTACGTTATACTTTGGATTAATCGAATTGACATTGTACCATTAAAAGGAGGAAACTTGATGCCTTAGCGCCTTCTCTCATTGATATTCTCCCTAAATTAATTGAACCTTTTGGCGCTGTTACCAAGGAAAAAGGCATAAGCTATTATTTTTCTTATTCCGGAAGAGGTTTGCTAAATTGACTCGTCGAAGCGTTAATCTCGTTCCTTTCTCTTTTAATTGCTTTATTAGTTTAGTTGATTATCTTATTTTGCTTTGTGCATGCATAGATACTGGAACGAATTAGGTAAAATTGCGAAGAGACCGGAAGAATCTGAAACTCTCTTTACAAATTTATTTTATACACCTCTGGAATCTAAGTCTATTTCATCTGATTCTACACACACTTTAAGCACAATGAGTGAGCACGAGGATTATAAAGTTAAGACTCTTCATGAACACTTACACCCCACTCGGGCTGCCACACCTTCTTGCATTATATTTCCTCCTAATGTGTAACACTTTGATTTTAAACTTGGGATGATTCAACTCCTTACTTTTCATGGTTTGGATAATGAAAATCCATATGTGCACAATAGAGAATTTGAAGAGGTGGTAGCCACGTTTCACAATCAACTAGGCACCATAGATACTGTCAGGCTCAAAATTTTTACATTCTCTCTGAATGATAGAGCAAAGAGCTAGTTGTACTCTTTGCAGCTTGGTCGATAGGGTCATGGGCTGAGATGACTTAGGCATTCCTCCATAAATATTTCCCTAATCATAAGATGAATGTTTTGAAGAGACAGATTTTTAACTTCACTAAAAAAGAGAGTGAAAATTTATATCAGGCATGTGGGCAGTGAAATCTCACCGCCCGTAAGGCGGGTCCATGGTGCACCTGCCTACATAGGATCACCACCTAATGAATGGGTGGTTAAGCTTCGGGCATGTCAAAAGCACACGCACCAGCTAGCCAAGGGTTGGCTCACCGCTAGCTTGCCTAGCATTTAATGCTGACAGCATGACAATAATGCCCCACAGATCTCCCTTTGTGTCAGTCCTTAGGGGACTGACACATGGTTAGGGTTTGCCCTTGCAGACAGACCCTCATTCAAACTTTGCGAACAAAGTCTATAAGTCCATCCATGGGCTAGTCAATGACTAGCCTAGTCTATGACCATAAAAGGCCATGGACCTAACCAAGATCAGGGGCTAGACCTATGGTCCCACCCTGTATTGGTCTGCGGACTGACTAAGGTCAGACCCTAGTCTGTAGCCCAAATAGGCTTTGGACATGACCCAGACCACGGTCTCACCTCTTTAATTTGCGGATTGACCAAGGTCAGTCCTTTCCTAGATAGCAGCCAATATCTGACCGCCATGTGGCAGAGAATCCTTAACAAAAAAGATTCTCTGTCAGCTTTAGGGGATCCCAAGATAAAGATCCCCTCTCTTTCTCCTATAAGAGAGTGCCATATGACACCCTATCCGAAAAGAGAAGTAATCTCTTCCATTTTCTGGGAAGATAAGACTTTTTTCCCTTTTTAGGGGAAAGTCTGATCCTCCCAGGTTTTCCAGAAAAGGAAACCAATTTAGAGTTCTTCCAAAAGGACTCCCATCCATATGATTTTTCAAAGACAAGAGAAACCAGTTGTCTTGGACAGATGACCCTCTCTAAGGAGAGTTGACCTCTTTTGGTTTCCTAAAAAAGGGAGGAAGTCAAAAGGGTGTCCAAGGAGGACTCTCCAAAAGATATAAAAAAGGGAGTTTCTCACAAGAAACCCCCAAGGCACGTACAAGGACGAAAAAACACAAAAAGCAAAAGGTAGGAAAGCAGCAGGAACCAAGGAGGAAGAAGAAGGATCTCCACTAATGAAGAAAACCAGGTGAACCCCCAATATGGTCACCTGTCTTTCTTTTTTTTCTTTTGATGCAAAGACCTCTATGAGGTATCCTGTAATGCCTACATGGGATCTGGGCAACCCCATTGAATAAATAAAAATACTTTATTTAACATCTGTTCTTCTTTTTATTTTTCTTCTTAATCAAAGGTTCTTCCCCAAATCGGGAATGTAATTAACAGTCTGAGTTTACTCAGATTGGAAGGATAGTCCCCCACACAAAATAATAAACTCCATACAATAATGTGAAAGTATGCCTCTTTTTAACTTTAGAAAAATAGTTCTTGGGGGGCATACATCAAATCCCAAGATCTGACTAAGATTCTAATTGATTTTATTCAATGAAGGTTGAAATAACATTCACCTTTGCAACTTTGAAATTGTTAAGTCAAATCCACGATAGAACAATAGACCGGCAAAACTTCACAAGTGTCAAGTCTCCTTCGCAATCCACACGAACCTTCTTCTTTTCCTTTAAAGCTTTCTCTAATGGAAGCTAATGACCCTTCCAAAAATTTCAGCTCTTAGATCTTGAACTAAAGATCCTTTCTTGATGAACAAGATAGTTTCTTGATCTTCTTCTTGATATTCAAAACTTAGAACACAAGAGAGAAGAGGAGGTGTGACTGTACACTTCACAAAGGGAGAGAGAACTGGGCGTGAGATTGAGGAGAGGAGAGGAGAGGGAGAGAAAAACTTGGAGAGAATTCTCTTCTCCCAAAGTGGGCGTCCAACCCTTATAAATAGGCTTCTCTTGGATTGCTTGCAATCCAAGACTCCTAATCCTAATCCAATTAGGTTTCCTCATTTGTTTCATTTCTTGATTTCTCCTAATTAATTAGGATTAATCTTTAAAAGAAACTAACCTTATCCATTAGTAACTAACTAACCTTATCCAATAAGGAACTTGATTAGTAACAAACTAATGGAATCCCATTTAATTAGGGATTCTTTAATTAGTAACTAACTAACTAACTAACTAACTAACTAACTAACTAACTAACTAACTAACTAACTAACCTTATCTAATAAGGAGTCAATTAATTACATACTAATTAAACAAAGGTTCCCATCTTGAAGTGGGTGTCCCACCTTAAGTGGGCCCCACTTCACATGTCCCTTAGGGTTTCCAAAACCCTAAAGGTCACTTTTGATCTTTTAACAAAATCCCCAATGGGTCCTACCCACTTGGTTTATCACATCCAATGTGATTTTAACTTTTAGAGCTTCACTATACCATATAGTGATCACATAGAGAAATTAATTAATTTAATTAATAATTAAATTAAAAGCTTTATGAAGGTCCTAGTGTGTGGGATTTAAAGGGATCTCCTATTTCCGGTTGTGGGACCAAGTTCTTAACCTTTCTTGGTTAAAGCATTGTTACTAGGAAACCATTTCCTATGACTCCATTAGGATTATAGAATTTTATCTATATCCCTGGACTTCCACTAATCACAATAATGTCTATTAACACAATGTGATTAACCTCTAGAAAATAGAGAATTACTTGCAGGTATTTCTATTACAAGATTTGTTTACAGATGCGTCCCTCCACTTCCAATATTGTTATAAGCTTATGGGACAATATCTAATACTGTCTTTAATCCCTGATTTATATTGAGAACCAATTCTCTTTGATACTTTTAGTCAAACTTTGACTTTCAAAAACATTTTAGAAATTCTTTAAAAGAAATAATAATAATTATATTTCTTTTATACAGAAAATAAACTCCTCGATAAAACCATTTCATCGATAAATACCAGCGCTAGGTTTTTCAAGTCTGGTTTTGACAAGTATCAACTTAATATTAATTATTCTGTAAGAGTAGTGGAATCCTTATTGAGTGTACACACACTTCTTCTAGTATAGCGTACATAACCCAACGAGTCTATATTTAGTTCGGTGTGTTGGACATTGACGATTGGCTACATCAAAGCTCTATAGGTGAACACTAAAAAAGATGTCGACCTCTTAGGTTAAGGACAATTTGTCAAATGGACTGTAGCACTCCAAAAATTTTGTGGCTAATGAATAGTGTTTCATGGCCAAATGGCCTTCCATGTATTTGGATTTGGCATTTTGTAAGAAATTGGATGTTAACGATCCATGTGCAGCGTGTAAAAGAGGGTTTCGTGCCCTAATAATGATGGAAAGGAGGTTGGAAACACACTTAGGGGTCTATAGGTGAAAATATAGAAAATCTGGGAGGTGCGATCGATCGCAGGTAAGGTGTGATCGATTGCATGCAGTGGATATTGGCCAAAAACCTTCGGGTTCATGTGTGATAGATTCCCTCCAGGTGCGATAGATCACATGGGGATCTGCGAACGATCGCATGCAGGTGAAATTGGTCAAAAATATTTTGGACCAAGTGCGATAGATGATCGTCACATGCTACAGATCGCAGAGCGATCGATCAAAAGAGTGTGCGATCGATTGCATGCAGGGAGAAATCAAATCAAAAGTATGCGGGTTCATGTGCGACAGATCGCCCTCAGGTGCGATCGATCGTGCTGGATTTGCGATCGATCGCATGCGCGTGCAGATTCCGAAATTGGGGGGTTTTAAACCCTTGGCTTCTAAATGAGAACTCATTTGGGGATTTTCTTAGACCTAAGGGAGAGAAAGAGGAGAAAGAGGAGAAGAGGAGATTAGGGAGAAATCCAAGAGGGTCTTTTGGATTTGAGATCAAGGGAGCTCAAGCTTGAAGATTCTCAAGGAAGGATCATCCTCCATCAAGCTAGGAGGTCTCTACTCAAGGATTTCCAAATCAAGGGGTTTTTCTTCAAGATCAAGCATTGATCTTCTATGTTAGTACACCCTCCTAACTAGCTTAGTAATAACCTAGGTTTCCCTTTTAATATGTGGATTGATCTTGTGTATATTCCCCTTTTTTGTTGAAATGCATTGTTATTCCTAAAATGAACAAGATAAACTAAGGTGTATGGATGTGTGGAATGTGAATGGGTTGAGGCGATTGGATGCCATGTGTTGTGATGTATGTGGTGTGTTGGAAAAATGGTGGATGGGCAATGTATGCATAACACATGAACTCTTGATGTATGATGAAATGTATGAACATAAAAACTTGAATAAAATGATTCTAAAAATGTTGCATACCAAGTGTTTGATGTAAGGCATGAATGGGAATTAAATGAATTAAACGAAGATTATGAAAGCATGAATTGTGTAGTTTTCCCAAAAATGATAAATTGATCCAATGCTCTATATGCATGTCTAATTCCCCCAATCATGATCATATTAAGGATTGGAATGCTACACATCATCCCTTGAGTTGTGCACGTCATCATGATTACTAAATATTGCTACCCACACACACACACATGCATGCATTAACTGAGATTTTCTAAAGTATATGAATATGAGAAATCAAATAAGAACAAGACCCTTGATTTATGAAACGAATGATAAAGCCGGACATCGGGCTGATCAAGCGTAGGGCATATCCCTCGGATATGTCATACTTGGCTCACAAGTAAACAAGCATGATAAAGCCAGACATTGGGCCGGTCAAGGGTAGGGCATATCATAAGACATGTCCTAGCTGGCTCACAAGAAAACAAGTTGATAAAGCCGGACAGAGGGCCGGTCAAGGATGTTGGTGTACCCCTTTTCTATTTCGCTGAAGGATACTTACGTATCCGGCTCACAAGTTGCTTTCTATTCATGTTTCGCTGAAGGATACTTACGTATTCGGTTCACAAGTTGCTATAAGGGTCACTAACATCTAGCTCACAAGTAAAGCATGACAAGGCAAGTCAAGACATGACAAGACAAGCATGACAAGTGATTCTAAACAAGAACAAGAAAAGACATGCGTGATTCTTATGAGACAAGAACAAGACAAGAACAAGTTTTTATACGACAAGAAAATTTGAAAACCACAAAAAGCTATTTTCAAGAACAAGTCATGACTTTTAAAGTATGGGTTCTATCGAGGTTTTTGCATTGTTCAATGCATGTCACGATTATAGCATTGCTTAAATTCTTGATGTGTATTGCTCCAAATATTGCGATTATGAATTGTATTTAGTTATTGCTATTGTAACTCATTATTACTATTGGTAGTTAGTAGCTTGTACTCGCTGAGTATTCCATACTCAGCCGTACATTTCATGTTGGCAGGTCCAGTGGATACCTTCCATCCTGACCCTTGGGTGGAGGAAGAGTACGTCGAGGAGGCGGTGCCTATTCCACTTCAACCTCAGGAGGATAGAGATCTAGATGTGTGGCCATATCTAGACTACTGTGAGTAGGGGTTCTAGAGATAGAGAGAGAGAGAGAGAGAGAGACTTTTATCTTTTTTTTGTATTTTGATGGTGGGCATGTTCACCTATACTTGATATGTTTTGTATAAACTTCGAATACAGATTGGATGTATAAAAAGAAAAGAAAAAGTTGGTTTACGCTTCCGCACTATTATGAGTTTCCACACTCTGATTACATGTCAATATGGTATTGTGTTGCCTTTTTCATTGTAGGATGGTTGTCAGGCATGTATAGTCAAGCCTAAAGTATCCCTTAACTCCTAGGGGGTATTTTGGGGAGCGACAAAAGTGGTATTAGAGCTCTAGGCATTAGAGTCCTTAGGGTCACTTAGTATTTGATACCATGTTTTGAACAAGGCATTAGGTTTACAAAATGAGTCGTATTCCAAGTATAGGCTAACTAGTCTTAGTCAAAACCGGTTAGAAACCAACTGAACTTAGTGTTATACACTAGAAAAAAACAAATTGTTTGCCGATCGTGTTGTATGTATACCTTGGCGTGTTGTTATATGCTTAGTCTGTATTGAGTGAATTATTAAATGGTTATTGAATGAATATCCAAGTTAGACTCATGTTGTAGTGTCATTCTCAGGAGTAAATCATGAGACGCGGTGCGCATCGTCGTGGATATAATACAAGGGATAGTGGAAGTGATGCCCCCTCGGGTGATGAACAACCCGACTTTGCTCAAGCTTTCGCATCCATAGCCGAGACCTTGGATATGTTGGCAACAAGGCAACCTGCTACTCCTCCTTCAGGTGCCGCTCTTATAACTACTCCTCTAAATCGAGCACAGGCCGAAATAGAAGCTTTTCAGAGGATGAGGCCACCGGTATTTTGCGGAAGTATCAACCCGTTAGCCACCGAAGCATGGATTCGAAAACTTGAAAAGATCTTTTCAGTCTTTTTGCCTACAGAGACTGAGAGGGTCACCTAGGCCGCCTTCATGCTTGAAGGAGAAGCCGACCTTTGGTGGAGGTCCACGGTGAGGACCCAGGATTTGACCCGACAGGGTCAAGATTGGACTTGGGGAGCATTCTTGGACATCTTCTACAAGAAGTATTTCCCGATCGGGATGAAGGAGAAAAAGGAAGTTGAATTTATTACCTTGGAGCAAGGTAATATGTCGGTGGCGGCTTATGAAGCCAAGTTTTCGGAGCTATCCAGGTTTGCTCCGCATCTGATAGCGACAGAGGCTATGAAGGCCCAAAATTTCGAGAGGGGGTTGAAAGCTTACCTCAAGGATCGAGTCTCAATGTTCAGGCATGAGACATAATCAGAAGTTGTGGATAAAACACTCTTGGCAGAGTCTAATTCGGAGGAATTCTTCAAGAGAAGAGGAATGGAGAAGGGTCATTCTAGTGGCTCAACAGAGAAGAGAGCTAGGACTATGTCATATCAGCCTTCAGGGCTGGCACAGTCACAGAGGTTGTATATTGCACCTCAGTCTACCTGCCCTTTTGTTCCTTCGACTTCACGCCCGACAACTACACAGGCTCCTCGCCCCGTAGTGTCTCAAGTCATGGGATATGTGCCCTCCACGTACTCATATGAGCCCTGTACCTATTGTGGAGGAGGCATAGATAGTATGAGATTGAAATCTATGGCACAGTGACTTTTAGGGAAAGTGGGAGATTGTTAGACATGATGCCCAGAAAAGTTATTTAGATTGTTAGACTCTTATTAATTTGATTAATAAAGACTTCTTCTTAATCTATTGTGTATTCATTATGGGTAATTGACCATGATCATGAGATGATCTATATGATATGAGATATCGATAAAGGTCCATACGATATATTGTAGAAAAGTTATGTGATTGGATTATCACAAGAAGATATAAGTTTCCGGTTCCTTATACCTTATGTTGTCATAGCTGTGGGTGAAGCTGGGCACTTCACTTATATGGCTGCCAGAATGTTACGATGTTCTCAATAGTTGAGATGTAGTTCTATCTCGAACTATTGTAGTGGAGACTACACATCAGTATATGGGTGCTTAAATGTATGAGATACCTTTTGCATAAACATACTATTAGATAGTTGGTCTCTCATTCACACTGAACGGTTTCGATGATCCTTAGATCTGATGTGTTCATCTATGACTGAGCAGTGATCTAACTGTTTTGATTCCACCAACGTGTTTTCTAACTTAGGGAATAGAATACAATGATAGTTGGATAGTCAGAAAGCTGTTCGAGTCATGATGAATTTCAAACAAGAAATCCGTGTTCATTTATTTGAGAGATTATCCAAGTTCTGGGTAAGACAGTTGATTAAGTTCAAATCCTGTGCAGGTGATTTTGAAATCAAAATAAGTTTTGAAATATACTTTTATTAAAAGATATTATACTTATTAAAGGATTTTCTCAAAATGTTTTTCATGAGAAATTGTTTTTCATGGCTTAATCATAAGTTTTGGAAACCCAAATGATGTGCAATGGGCTATGGGTTAGATAGTATGTCAATTTCGAAGGCCCATTAGGGATAATGTATTTGGAAGGATAAATCAAACTTAAAAGTTCATGTGGCAGGATCCGTATTGGTTAATGTTCATATACTGGGATTCAATTGCAACATGGATATCTCACATCACTTGCAATTCCGATGTAATTCATGTTAGGGTCAATGGGATAACATTGGGTAAGCCAGGGTAAGAATGTCCCAGAGCAATCTGTGGAGATGTTCACATAAAAAATACAAGCTCCTAAATTGATTAAAAGTTAATCAATTATTTAAGTGATTAAAAGTTAGTCATTAATTAAATAGATTAAAAGTTAATCTATTGTTTAAATTAATTGTTAATTTAAACATAAGGATTATTTTAGCAATTATTTAATTAACATAATTAAAGGGGAAATGGGTTTGACCCATATCCATAAACCCATCCATATGGACCTTTAATATGGGCCCAAGCCCATGGGTTTAAACCCTAGGGTGGGGCGCCCACTGTGGTAATCCTAATTGGATTAGGATTTGTTTAATTGAATAATTGTTGAATAATATCTCTTTTAAGTATGGAATTAATATCCAACGGTTGGATTGCAATTAGGATTAAGATGATATTGTAATTGGATTACAAAAAGGAGTTTTAACTCCTCAAAACTCATGCCCCATAGAAGCTCACGCTCCCCTTGGAGTTGGTCTCCTAGTTTGACTAGGTTTCCTCCTTTTGTTGGATGTTGACTTATCCCTTTTAATTAAGGAATCCTCTTTCAATTAGGACTCTTTAATTAGTAGGATTACTATAACTAAAGTAGTTATAGATAAGGTAGGAGTTTAATTAATTAATAGTAAGAGTTATTATTAATTAATAAATCCTACTAGATAAGTTGTAATTAGATTAGGATTTGGATTAGATCCAAATCTATAAATACACCAACACAATTCGTGGGAGATAATTCATAATATCCAGAATTTTTTCTCTCTTCTCCTCTCTCTCTCCAAACCGTGAGCCCTAGGGAATTACCCTAGTGATTTTCGTGAGCTTCCTTGGTGGTTAATTTTTGGGTTTTGTTATTTTAAGGTTTTGAACCTTAAGTTTGTGAGTGATAGAAAGTCTACACTACATCTCCATCTTCTTCCTCTTGCTTCAATAATTTCAAAGGAGATTCTAAAGCTTCGTGGGGATAGCGAAGAACAAGGATCGAGCTTCTAGTATTTTTTCGGAGAAATCTCTACAAAGAGTTCTGACTGTTCGAGTGGATTAAGCTTCATCGGTGAACATCATTCACCTAGGTGATATGACTAAAACTCTTAGATAATTTTGATGCTTTCTATGGTGTTAAGATCTAGGGGATCCATTTTCCGCATAAATATTTATTCAGATACCCCTTCAGCTCGTACTTCTCTTTGTGTCTCGAACACAATCCACAACCTTCCGATCGATCTCCGTCAATGACGGCTTCGGATTTCACCGACCAAATCACACATCCACGATCCGTCTCAGATCGATCTCCTTTGCAAAGGCTCTGGGATACTCCGGCTAATTTTTTCTATCCAGAACGGGTTGATGGTTTGATAAAAATCAAAACCTAGATGGACTCCTTCAATGGACAAGTCCAAGCAAACAAATATGGAGCTTTAGGCTTGCAAACTCTAGGTTGGAGGAAACTAACAAAGAGGAGGAGAACACTTAGTTTTCAGAGTTTTTATGAACTCTAGAAGGAGTTAGAAACCCTCTCTATACTCTCCCAAAGTTTTTCTCCACGAACTAGAAGGGTTCCCATTATATAGAAGATCAAAAACCATGTTTAGAAGTTGCTAAAATAGTTTAAAAACCAAAACAATATTAAAAAATTGATTTAGGCAAATTTCCCATATCAGGGTCGACCCTAAGAGTCACTTGGGTCCACCCAAACTCCCACTTCGATCGACCAAAAGGTCTTCCAGGGTCGACCCTGAAATTTCTTGCTTTCTGGAATTTTAACCCATACAAAATGTGGGATAATCAGGGTCGACCCTCAATGGTTAGGGTCGACCTTGAGGTGACAACCTGATTTTAAAAATTCATTTTCAGCCCTTGCTTCCTTCACAAAATTTTTAGCTCTTTTCGACATGGTTGATTTGATATATTATGGAGCAAAATCCGAGCTACGGTTTGGGAGATATGCCACCTACAAGCAACCTTGGTTTTTTGAGAAATTTCAGAATTTTAAACTTGTTTTGGGTTAAATATCTAATCACCTCAGGTCCATATGATTAGTCTAGGTCACTTACCACCTAAGGTATCCTATTATGATTATTCTAAGTCAATTCTCACCTATGGTAGCATGGTATCTAGGTCACTTACCATCCTATAAGTGAAACGAAGGAAATGATCAACCGAGTCTTCAACCGGTCTTCTTCGGTCTTCAACTTCACTTGTCTTGGATGCTTGAAGGCAATGACACAAGACACACAACTAGAAACCTAGACTTACTTGTTTTGACACTGGAATAATCCAACACAAAAAACATGGACTTTACACTAAGCCTTCCAGGGGAAGAGTCCGTGTGATTTCGTCATCGGCCAGATGAAATGTTTTTTGAAAAACATGATTTTTGAGTCAAAATATCTGATTTTATATTGATAAAAAAAGGTGGACTGTTTACAAAACTGACTCAACAAAAGGAGGTTGACAATAGCCTGACATTTGGATTTTGCTAACGGGAGCAAAGAGAGAATAGAAGGAGGATATGCATGGTGCTTCGGTCACTGCTTGTTCAAACCAACTTGCCCTGTAAGCTGCTTGCCCCAGTCCTGCATGGCCTCGATGGTGAGAGTCTCAGTCCACCAATGGATCAATGGTCGATGACTGGATGAGGCTTCGGAGCTCTTCGAGAGGGTGCAAACTTGCTCTTCTACTGGTTCTTCTACTTTGGCGGCATCTTCGACAGTCAGCTCGTCGAATATCTGGGCCATGCTGAAAATTTCCAGATTTAGAATCCCTGAAGATTCAACACTGGGCTGGGGGTTTGATATTTTGGCAATTGGTGCAAGAGGGGTGTCAGGGTAGGGCTTGAATGTCCCTACCGAGAAGGTTATAGAGATGTGGGGTCAGGGTTCTAGTTTCACTGACCGATTACTCTTTTTTGTAAGTTTGGAGTGATAATCCTTGAACTTCAGCTTGTATCCCAGTCCAAATGGCGGAGTATAACGAGGAGGTACGTATCTCTTCTTCATCCCATGATTTTTGACTCCCAGACCTGACCCCGGCTGATAGTTCATTCTGGCCATCATTTTGACAAATGGCAGCACTACTTACTTGCTTTGTTCTTCTACCCTTTCGATAGAACGGACCTGCTCGAACTAGTATGTCATGAAGGCTATACCTTGCCCCATCTCCTAGATGTCCCTGAAGGAACTAGCCATCTCCTCTGAAGGGATCACGACCAGATGATCATCCTGAATGAATTTGATTCTCTGATGGAGACAGGAGGGAATGGCTCCGTCTGCGTGGATCCACGGCCTCCCAAGGAGCAAGGTGAATAATGTTGACACATTCATGACTTGAAAATTCGTTATGAACTGAGCTGGTCTGACCCTGATGGTCAGGTCTATGTCACCCAGGTTCTACCTGGTAGAGTTGTCAAAGGCCTTGATTATCACGGGTCTCTTCTTTACTTGACTGAGATCTAGGGTCAGGCCTTACAGTGTTGATAGAGTACAGATGTTGAGGCCGGAGTCGTTGTCGATAAGAACTGATGATAATGGTTGGTCCATGCACTGAACTGCAATGTATAAAGCCCGGGTGTGGTCCCTATCGCTGTCTAGTATTTCCTATTTGGTGAAGGAGATGATTTTGGATTCGAGTACCTGCCCAACCATATGCCCCAACTTCTCGGGTGATATGTCCGGTGTGACATGAGCATTGCTAAATATCTGGAGCAACTGCTTTTTATGATGTTCAGAAGTCAGAAGAAGACCCAAGATGGAGATATGTGCTGCGACTTTACTTAACTGCTGAGTAATGTTAAACTCCTTTTCTAGTATTTTCAGTAATACTGCCGAGTCTACTACCTCTTTTTCAGGGTTTGACACCCCTGCTTTCTCTTTTTCTATCCCCTTTGCCTTTGTCGGCTCAACTGCTGAGGATTAGTGCACCCGACCAGATCGGGTAAGATTGGCAATGCTCCTGCTCTCAAGAATGAGAGAGCGAGGAGCATGTAAATCCCTAAGTAGGTGTTGGCAAATTCCGTGATCATTAGATAGGTCATGTGAGTCGAGTCGTGTTCAACTTGTCAGAAGAGAAGAGCTAAAGCATAAAGAAGATTGAAGAAAGTGAAGAAAAAGCTCCTACTCTAGATCTAGAAAGGTAATGGACTTAGAGACCCCTACCTAGGTTGGATTTGACTTAGATAACTCTAAACATACCTAGGAGGATAGTTTTAAACCTAACAAAGTTGTTTGATCTTAGTTGAATCAAATAAACATGAAAAGAAAAATGGTTTGGAAAAAATTCTGTCTCAACCGATCGCTCGCTGTTGAGACCAATCGATCGGTGGCCTACCGAGCGATCGGTGGCTATCGACTGGACAAAAAATTTGTATGGGGTATTTTTCCAGAGAGGTGATTTTAACCGAGCGATCGGTTATGAGCACCGAGCGATCCGTTTTGGACCGAGCGATCGGTAATGAGCACCGCTCGATCGGTCCCCGTAAAAAGAATTTTTATTTTTCTGAATTCTTTTTTTAAACCCTATATAAACAACTTTTTGGAGACCTAATTCGTATCTTTGTTTATTTTTGAAAGAGTAGAGGTCTGAGAAACTCCTCTAGGGTTTTTCCTCTTGTTCTTTTAGATCTTTGTTGATCCCTCCTCTTTCTTTGATCCTAGAGAATGCAAGTATAGATCTAAACCTTTGATCTTGCATTGTGTGATCTCAGATCTATATGAGATCCCTCTAGGGTTTGAAACTTCCTAAATTGATTCACAACCCTACACCTTGTGTGTGTGTCCGGTGTTTGATCCGGAGCCTTCGTGGAAGGAGATCGATCGTGTGTGATCATGGTTTTGAAGTAGCTTGAGAAGATTTGGTCGGTGTGGAACCGAAGCTGCTACGGCGGAGATCGAACCTGCTGGTTCGTGGAAATCAAGAGTAAGAGTCTATACCTAGGAACGTCGTTTCTGTTTTGGTAAGGTCTTGTCTTGTACTTGAAATCTTTTCATAGTGAAGTTTGTTGCTGGACGAGGTCCCGTGGTTTTTTTTCCCGTTAGGGTTTTCCACGTAAAAATCTTCTGTGTTTGATTTGTGTGGATTGTCTGAGTGAATTGTCATTGATTTCTAAACATATTAATTGAAAAATTAAAATTGGTTATAAATTATTAGATAGACCTATTCACCCCCCCTCTAGGTCTTAGAGATCATTGATCTGGATAAATTTCAATTGGTATCAGAGCTTGTTCACTGATAAGGCTAATCCCTTAAGTGTGATCCTGTATTATCCGTGATCATGAGTACTCTAAGAGGTGGATCCGTCTCTCGTCCCCCACTTTTTGATGGGTATAATTATGCATACTGGAAAGCTAGAATGAGAGCCTTTCTCAAATCAATTGACGAGAGAATTTGGATGTCTATACAGAATGGGTGGACTACGCCCATAAAAACTGTAGGTGATTTGACTGTCGTCAAATATTCTAATGAATGGACCAGAGAAGACCTTGAGTCAAGTGGATGGAACACTAAAGGTCTCAATGCTATCTTTACTGCAGTCACTGCTGAGGAATTCAGACGAATTTCTTCATGTGAAACAACAAAGGGGGCTTGGGACATTCTTGAAATTACCCATGAGGGTACTACCACTGTTAAAATCTCAAAACTCCAAATGTTAACCACCAAATTTGAACATTTAAACATGGATGACAATGACACTTTTGATGAATTCTATGCAAAACTTAGTGACATTATCAACGCTAGTTTCAATTTAGGTGAAAAAATATCTGAGTCCAAAATAGTTAGAAAAGTCCTTAGATCTCTCCCTGAGAGATTTCAACCCAAAGTCACTGCAATCGAAGAGAGTAAAAATGTTGACTCTCTGAAGATTGAGGAATTGGTTGGATCACTCCAAACCTATGAACTCAATCTCCGTCCATCCAAGAAGAACAAATCTTTAGCCTTGAAATCTATCAAGGAATCTTTGGATGAGGATGACAGGGATGGAGGAATGAATGAGGAAGAAATGGATCTCTTCGTTAAAAAATTTCAAAAATTTTTTAGAACGAAAAAGAGGTTCAATCCCAAACAGGGAGGAAAATCTTTTGAGAAGTCAAAGTCTAAGCCCTGGGAAAACAAGAAAAATTCCAAGAGTGGCGACAAGAAATCCCAAGGTGTTCAATGTTATGAATGCAATGGCTTCGGTCATATTTCACCTAACTGCCCTAACAAGAAGAAGACTAAGGGCAAGGTGATGAATGCCTGTTGGGATGACAGTGATTCCGAGAATGAAGAATCGGACAGTTCCTCTTCAAGTGAAGATACTGGAAATCATACGGCTTTCACTTTTCCCTTTCTGGGATTCTTGAGACTACCTCTGCGGTTGATGAAAAGGATAGAAGTGATGAGAGTGTTCATACTGAGTCTAGTGATGACATACAGAAGAGTCAAACTGACTCTGAAAGTGATGAAGATTTGAAAACAACTTATGATAAGTTGTATGCTGAAAGTTTGAAGCTGACTAAAAAAAAAATCTTTTTGAGCAAAAAACTCAAAATCATTCAAAATGAAAGAGATACTTGTAAACTAGTAGCAGAAGAGAAGAGTGCTCTAGTTAGTCAGTTGGAAAATGAAAAAGAAGCATTTGTTATGAAAGTTCAATGTCTTTTGGAAGAGAATGTCTCATTGACTAATGTGGTCAGAAAATTAGAAGTTGAAAGAGACACTTCCATGAAAGAAATTGAAGAGTTAAGAACTCTGCAAATGGAGCTAGAAACTTTTAAAGACTCTCTTGTTGATAAGGTGAAATTTCTTGAAAAAGAACATCAAATTACCCTTAAAGACAAGACTGACTTGATTCAGAAGGTCTATACTCTTGAAAAAGAAGTAAGAATGTTTGGTAACACTAGCTGCCTAGATGAATTAGTTAGAAAATATGGGTCAAATTCGAGTAGATCTGGGATAGGACATGCTGACACACCAGCTGGTCCTTTAGCTGTTGGTACAATGGCTAGTGCAGTGTTTGAGCCAATACATTCTGATCCTAAAGTGAATCTACCTTCTACATCAAGTACTGAGGCTTATACAAATTTTGTAAAGCCTAGAAATACAGCTCCTAGAGTGAATGCTATGAGGAATCAAATTCCTTTTAGAAGAAATCCTCCTCCTCTCCCAAGATTCATACCCACATGTCACTTTTGTGGTGTGAGAGGTCACATTCGACCAAATTGTAATGCTTTTAGGAGAGCTCCCCAAAATGGTTCATGGAACCAAAATCAAAGTCAAGGGACTCTTCAAAGGCAGATTCAGGTTCTGGCTGAAAAGTCTAGAATATTGAGCGAAGATGTTAATAGAATTGCTCAAATCTCTATGACAAGAACTGGTCAATTTATTCCAAATGATTATTCAAGAGGAAAGAATTTGACTAATCAAAAAGCTAGAACTGAACAAAACAGGAAAAGGTCAAGGAGGACAAAAAGGAAAAAGGTTTCTAATACACAGTTTAATGATCAAAGATCTAAACAAAGTTTAAAGACTGTGTATGTAAGAAAGGATGACCTTAAGTGCTTCGTCATTCACACTGCCTTGAAAGCCCAAAACACAGAAATGTGGTACTTCGACAGTGGGTGTTCTCGGCATATGACAGGTAACAAGTCCTTATTTACTCAATTTGAGGACTGTCCAGATGGGACTGTTACATTTGGTGATGGAAGCAAGTCTTTAGTCAAAGGGAAGGGTATCATCGATTCACCAGGCATACCAAAATTGAAAGATGCCTTGTTTGTTGAAGGACTGAAAGCTAATTTAATTAGCATAAGTCAACTATGTGATGATAACCATGCTGTGCACTTTACCCAAAATAAATGCTTAGTCATTAATGGTAAAGGTAAGTGTGTTCTAGAAGGGTTGAGAACCACTGACAATTGCTACGGCTTAATTCCCAGTCCTAATCCCTCAAATGTCTGTTATAAGACTAAAATTGAGGAGGTTGATTTGTGGCACCGAAGACTAGGTCACATGAACTTCAAAGACCTATGTAAAATCTCTAAGCAAGAGCTTGTAAGAGGTGTTCCCAAACTAGGAAAGCCTTCTACTGCTGTGTGTGGGCCATGCCAAATTGGTAAACAAATTAGAACCCCACATAAGAAGACTTCAAGTATTGCTACTTCATATCCACTGGAATTAATTCATATGGATCTTATGGGTCCTACAAGAACTGAAAGCCTAGGTGGAAAGCGATACATCCTAGTCATGGTTGATGATTTCTAAGAATGTCATGGGTGGCATTTATAAGAGAGAAATCCGATGCTTTTGACAATTTCAAAAGTATTTGCTTGAAAATTCAAAATGAGAAAAGATGCCCAATCACTCGAATTCGAAGTGATCATGGAAAGGAGTTTGAAAACTCTAAGTACAACGACTTTTGTGATGAGTCGGGTATCAAACATGAATTTTCTGCACCTATTACACCTCAGCAGAATGGTGTAGTAGAGAGGAAGAACAGGGTTCTCCAAGAGATGGCTAGAGTTATGCTTCATAGCAACAATCTAGCTTCTCATTTCTGGGCTGAGGCAGTTAACACTGCTTGCTATATAGTTAATAGAGTTTTTGTAAGACCTGGAACAAGGAAAACCCCATATGAGTTGTGGAATAACAAGAAACCCAGTGTCAAGTACTTTCGAGAATTCGGAAGTAAATGCTATATCCTTAAGGATAGAGAGCAACTGGGCAAATTTGAATCCCGGAGTGATGAAGGGATATTTCTTGGATATTCCACCAATAGTAGAGCTTATCGAGTGTACAACTTGAGAACCTCTACGATTATGGAGTCCATAAATGTAGTTGTGGATGACTCTGGTGTTGAAAATGTGCAACTTGAGGATGATGATAATGCTGGAAATGAAAATGTTGAAACTTCTTCAACTCCACTTATTACTAAGCAATCATCTCCATTAAAACCCACACATCCTAGGGTCATAAGTCCTCACAACTCCACAGATATAATTGGTGATCTTGAAAGTGGAGTGAGAACAAGGAAACAAATTGAAAATGAAGTTAGCTACATTTGCTATACTTCATCTTTTGAACCCAAGAATGTAGCTGAAGCCCTTGCAGATGATAATTGGATCAATGCAATGCAAGATGAGTTACTTCAGTTTACTAGGAATGATGTTTGGTATTTAGTACCTAGGCCTAACAATACAAATGTGATAGGTACCAAATGGATTTTCAAGAACAAAACTGATGAAAAAGGTACTATCATAAGAAATAAGGCTAGGTTAGTTGCACAAGGATACACCCAAATTGAAGGTATTGACTTCGATGAGACCTTTGCTCCTGTAGCCAGGCTAGAATCAATCAGAATTCTTCTAGCTGTGGCTTGCCATATGAAATTCAAGTTGTTTCAAATGGATGTTAAGAGTGCCTTTTTGAATGGCATTCTACAGGAAGAAGTCTATGTGGAACAACCAAAAGGGTTTGAAGATCCACATCACCTTGATCAAGTTTATCGATTAAAAAGGGCCCTCTATGGTTTAAAGCAAGCTCCAAGAGCTTGGTATGAGAGGTTGACTACTTATCTCTTGGAAAAGGGATTTTCGAGAGGGGGAGTAGACAGAACCCTTTTTATAAAAAATGTGAAAGGTGATATTGTCATTGCCCAGATCTATGTTGATGACATTGTGTTTGGTTCCACATTAGACTTACATGCTCAATCATTTGCTGAACAAATGAAGAATGAATTTGAAATGAGCATGGTAGGTGAGCTGAATTTCTTCCTTGGTCTTCAGATCAAGCAAATTGATTCTGGGATCTCAGTATCTCAAATCAAATATGCTAAAAATCTGGTGAAGAAATTTGGTATGAGTTCTACTAAGCATGCTAGGACTCCTATGAGTTCTACAACAAAACTTAGTAAAGATACTTCAGGCAAGGATGTTGATCAAACTACTTACAGAAGCATGATTGGTAGTTTGCTCTACTTAACTGCTACTAGACCAGACATTGCCTTTAGTGTTGGAGCATGTGCTCGCTATCAAGCAAGCCCAAAAGAGTCTCACTTACTTGCAGTCAAGCGTATCATTAGATATGTAAGTGGTACTCCATCATTTGGCCTCTGGTATTCTTTTGATACCAATGCCACAATAGTTGGATATTCCGATGCCGACTGGGCCGGAAATGCTGATGATAGGAAGAGCACCTCCGGAGGATGTTTCTATATTGGAAACTGCTTAGTTGCTTGGCTTAGCAAAAAGCAGAATTCAATTTCATTGTCCACTGCCGAAGCTGAGTACATAGCAGCTGGCAGTTGTTGTACTCAACTTCTGTGGATGAAGCAGATGTTGCATGATTACGGGATTGAACAAGGCACTATGACTGTGTATTGTGATAATTCAAGTGCTATCAATATTTCCAAAAATCCCGTTCAACATTCTCGCACAAAACACATTGACATTAGGCATCACTTCATTCGTGATTTAGTTGAGCAAAATGTTGTGTGTATTGAGTATGTCCAAACAGAGAAACAATATGCAGACATTCTCACAAAACCCTTAGATTCCCTTAGGTTTGAATTCCTTAGGAAATCCATTGGTTTGTGCGGAGTTGAGTGATGGTGTGCTTTCTTCATAGCCTATGTGTTATTCTTGTTGGATTTTAAGTCATAGAGCTATTTTTTGTTGTTTCCTTTAATTAATAAAAATCCAAAAACATTCAAAAAATTGAAAAATGTTGCAAAAAATAATGTGTTTGTATGACCTTCTTTCCTATCATTATGCTTAAAGTTATTCCTTTGAAATCATAATTGAATATTAATTCCAAGGGTAAATCTATCATAGGATTGTGTAAATAAGGATAGTTCAACTATTAGTTCTATCTGGTGATTTAAAATGGTCATGGTCACCAATCTCAGTTAGAGTTGAGTAAATAATGATGTTATGTGTTGCACATGCACTCTAACTGATTTTTGAGATGGTATTAGTTCCTATTTATAGATTCTAATATTATATCATATGGTTCCCTAGTTTAATCAAATCTAGTATAACCAAAGTGATTAAAATTCCATAAGATGAGCCCCCTAGTTTTAAAAAATTATTGACATGGAAAGGACTACCTTTGAGTTTGTGTGATAGCTTCTAGTGAATGCAAACAGTGAGAAATGGCTACCTAGACAAACAGTAGGTATCTATATGGGTTGCTAGTGTGAAAGCCCCCACTGTCATTAGAGAGGGCTACCTTCTCACTTGAGTGAAAGTTACCAATGTACAAAGAAAAGATAATGTGTAAAATTTGATCATAAACTGAAATAACCTTATAGATCAAATTTGGGGTAAACATTGCTCATCATAATTCTATGGATGGTTCTTGGTTTTAATTCTAGTTTTTGAACATTCTAGAGTACTTTTATGCTATAATATCAAAGTCTTGTTTTGTGGATGAAACCAATCCTCAGAGTCATGTTATGAATTTTTAATATTACACACACATTACTTCTGAGCATTTATTTACTCTAATTGTGGATTTGATGCAAAAATCAAAATTAATCACTTATGGAAACTAAAAGTTCTTAACAGAATCCTTATTCATAACTATTCTTAAAGATACATTCTTGGTTAAATTTTTTTTTTTTGATTTTGATGAAATAAATGTTTGCATAAGTGCATAGTTGTTAGGAGATTTTGAGGTGAAAATGAGTATAAGTCTTGCTTTGGTTGAGGGGGAGAAAAATGATCATAAGTAAAAATTTTCAGAAAATTTTCCAGACCACCGATCGCTCGGTGTTAATGACCGATCGATCGGTCTTTCGTGAACAGGGTTATAAAACCCTCATTTCTCAGTTTCCTATTATTTTGTTCTCCGAACTCTAGAGCGATCCCTCGGTCCCTTCTTCTCCAAATCTCTCTTACGTTCATCTCTTTCTACTCCAAGGGTCTCCTAGCATCTAAAAAGGTAATCTTTAATCATTTTCTTGATTTTGGTTTACTTTTCACATCTAGGGCATCAAAAATTCATCATGATTTTCTCATACTCCTTAGTTATTCTTGCATTCCTCATGTCCGGTGTCTCTAAACGCCGGAGATTGGTCCTCAATAACCAAGAGGACCCTCTAGAGGAAGAGGAACACAATGAGCCATACTCTTTCACTCCAATAGGACATGGGATTTCAATAGGGGATCGACCAATCCGTAGAATGGTGGATTCTACTACTGAAAATCGCCAAAAGTCTTTGGCAGATAAAACCCGGAAACAAAAGGGAAAAGCTAGTTCATCTTCAAATGTTCTATTGGGTCCCTTCATTAGCCCTAGTGCTGCTCAGCTTTATAGTGAGTATTTTAGTAAAAAGGGTGTTATGGTTGAAAGGAGCATTAGAATTTCAGATTTTGGTGATTATTACCTTTCTAAGCTCATTACCGATCGTAACTGGGAAGGTCTTCTCACTTTATCCGGTCCTGCTCCTATTCAGTTAGTCCAGGAATTTTACTCAAATTTCTCTGAAATCAATTTTAAAACCTGGTCTTTTAAATCTCGATCTTTAGAACAATCAGTTTTGATAAATCCAAATGTCATTGCTAAATTTCTTGGTTGTCCTCGAGTTCCAGATGCCTATTATCCTTATAAATACAAGAAAGATGAGGATAAAGAATCTATGAACAATGTAGTCACCTTTCTTTGTGGTGCTCCTACACTTTGGGTTGGTTCCTTAATAGAAGTAACAAAACTCACTAGGGATGCCAGACTTGTAAACCTAGTAATGAGTGCCAATATCCACCCAAAGGTTCATACTGCAGACCTTAGGGAAGATAGAGCTCGATTTTTATTCAGTCTCCTTCGTGGACATGATATTGACCTTGCAGCACACATAATTGATTTGATGATTCAAGCCCATCAAACTCAAACTGTGGTTGGAGCTCTTCCGTTTGGATCCCTGATTACTAAACTCCTTGGTTCTCAAGGGATTATTGCTCCTCCTGGAGTTCCTACCCGTAATCCGAAAGGTCCAATAAAAAAAAAGACCATCACTCAGAGTTTCTCTCATGCTTCAGTTCGAGATATTGAGGAGGAAGCTGATTTTGGTACAGGATCCTCTCATCCACCTCCGGCCATGATTGATGATCTAGCCAGAATGATGAAAGAGATGCAGATGGATCTCTCAACGCATATTTCATCCCACCAGGAGTTCACCACAGAGATCCGTGGAAGACTTGGATCACTCGATGCAGCAGTGCTGGGCGTACAGAGAGATGTTCGTGATTTTTGAGCTTATTATAAGTCCCAGCTCACTTCTGATGATGAGCAGGAGTGATAGTTAGATTGATGTACTAGGATAGATACTCCTTATGGTTCATGTGTATATTTTGGAGTTTACCTTAGTCCTAGTATTAGTTTGAGACTTAGATGTATTTTGACTTGGTTGTACTCAGTACAAACCTTTTTGGATGTTATTGACTTGGTTATGGATGTATGAATTTGGATGGTTTATTCTCATTCTCTTATATCTCATCTCATTTGATGTTTATGCATTAATTTTATTGTTTATAGTCCGCCTTTGGCATTTCGAGCCAAAAAGGGGGAGAGTGCATGATATGCATATGGATATAATATTGTGGATGATGATTTTGTGATTTTGTGGATGATGTTATGGATACATGATTAACCTGTTATGGATATAGTATTGTGGAATTGTGGATGTTATACATGTTTTATTTCTTCCCATATTTTATTTCCCATGCTTCACAGGTTTTTGATTTAGCATGTGCAGGCAAACAGGTTCTAAGTTTGGTGAATCATGACAAGTTAAAATGTCAAATGTCATGTAATTATTTTTGAGTCATGTAAAGGTCAATTTTCCATTTTTGAATCATTTGGGAAAATTTGAACCTAGTATATGAGTTAGTCTTGTTTTGTCCCGGAATTGCCAAAGGGGGAGATTGTAAATCCCTAAGTAGGTGTTGGAAAATTCCGTGATCATTAGATAGGTCATGTGAGTCGAGTCATGTTCAACTTGTTAGAAGAGAAGAGCTAAAGCATAAAGAAGATTGAAGAAAGTGAAGAAAAAGCTCCTACTCTGGATCTAGAAAGGTAATGGACTTAGAGACCCCTACCTAGGTTGGATTTGACTTAGATAACTCTAAACATACCTAGGAGGATAGTTTTAAACCTAACAAAGTTGTTTGATCTTAGTTGAATCAAATAAACATGAAAAGAAAAATGGTTTGAAAAAAATTCTGTCTCAACCGATCGCTCGGTGTTGAGACCGATCAATCGGTGGCCTACCGAGCGATCGGTGGCTATCGACTGGACAAAAAATTTGTATGGAGTATTTTTCCAGAGAGGTGATTTTTAACCGAGCGATCGGTAATGAGCACCGCTCGATCGGTCCCCGCAAAAAGAATTTTTATTTTTTTGGATTCTTTTTTTAAACCCTATATAAACAACTTTTTGGAGACCTAATTCGTATCTTTGTTTATTTTTGAAAGAGTAGAGGTCTGAGAAACTCCTCTAGGGTTTTTCCTCTTGTTCTTTTAGATCTTTGTTGATCCCTCCTCTTTCTTTGATCCTAGAGAATGCAAGTATAGATCTAAACCTTTGATCTTGCATTGTGTGATCTCAGATCTATATGAGATCCCTCTAGGGTTTGAAACTTCCTAAATTGATTCACAACCCTACACCTTGTGTGTGTGTCCGGTGTTTGATCCGGAGCCTTCGTGGAAGGAGATCGATCGTGTGTGATCATGGTTTTGAAGTAGCTTGAGAAGATTTGGTCGGTGTGGAACCGAAGCTGCTACGGCGGAGATCGAACCTGCTGGTTCGTGGAAATCAAGAGTAAGAGTCTATACCTAGGAACGTCGTTTCTGTTTTGGTAAGGTCTTGTCCTGTACTTGAAATCTTTTCATAGTGAAGTTTGTTGCTGGACGAGGTCCCGTGGTTTTTTTCCCGTTAGGGTTTTCCACGTAAAAATCTTCCGTGTTTGATTTGTGTGGATTGTCTGAGTGAATTGTTCATTGATTTCTAAACATATTAATTAAAAAATTAAAATTGGTTAGAAATTATTAGATAGACCTATTCACCCCCCCTCTAGGTCTTAGAGATCATTGATCTGGATAAATTTCAGAGCGGGTACATGGTTGAGGTCAAAAGGTGGAGATGGGATGTAAGGGATCCGGATGGAGCCTGTTGAAGTGGAGGCTTTAGTTGGGGCCGTAGGCCAGTATGCAGGGCAAGGGATAGTGTAGACGATCTGTTCAGGGATAGAGATTTGTAGTGGAGACTGGATGGTCTGTATATCTGACTGGGGAAAAGGGATTATGACTGGAGGCTGATAAGAAGGCCCGATGATGCCATCATCAACTGTGGGTGTGTTGGGTCTCGGCCGCCCTGCTCCGGGCTCTTCTCACTCAATAAAGTTGGCTTGGTTGTTGTGTGGGGGCAGTGACGCCTGGTTGATACTGGTATTTTCAGGAGCCAGTTCAAACCTACCCTCATCTAGAAGATCCTTGATGGTGCACTTCAGATCGATGCAATAGTCAGTAACATGGCCTGGGCCTCGATGAAAGGCGCAGTGTTGATCGGGATGGTAGTTTTTATTTTGTTTATCTGAGGTAGAAGAGGAGTAGGACCTTTTAAAGTGAGGAGACCCTACTTGGTCAGAAATTTTAGCAAGCTTTTAAGAGAGTAGGGAAGATGGGTAAAGTTTCTAGGGGGACGATTTTGCCCCTGGTTCTGTATAGCTGGCCAGGTGTTTCCGGGTGCTGGTCAAGATGGAGCGGCTGGAGTCGGTAATCTGATGGGAGCTACAGAGGTCACCATGTGAACATCCTCTTTTCTTCTCTGTTCCTTGGGATCACTATTTCTGCTGGCTGATGTTGCCGTTACTCTGGGGGGAGCAAGCCCTAGACTAGAGTGGATGGCACCGCTCTGAATAGTTATCTCGATGTGGGCACCGGTCTTGACGATGGTGCCAAATCTACCATTGGTAAAGTTACCATCAGAGTGGAGTAGGGCTACTTCAGAGTGCCCATGAATATGTTTGCTAACTCCTCTTTGGGAATAGGAGTAGCGACTTTTACGGTCATTTCCCTCCAGCGGGTGGCGTACTCTAGGAAGGATTCAATATTGCGCTGGCTCATTCGCTTGAGCTGGCTTCTCTGAGGCCGGAGTTACTGGTTGAAGGAGTACTGCTACACAAAACTGTCCATGACATCTTGCCAGGTCTTGATTCGTTGTTTGTCAACTGACATCCACCATGTAAGGACTGCTCCCTTCAGAATTTTTTGGAAGTACTGGATGAGTAAAGGCTGGTTTTTGTTATGCCAGAGCATGTCCCCCAGATACAACTGTAAATGTTGCTTCAGTCGGCCTGTGCCATCATACTGATCAAAGTTTGGTACCTTGAAACCTGGGGGTACTGCATCCTCGGATGAGAAAGTCAGGTCTTCCAACAAGAGACAAGGTCTAGGAGATGCCCCCTTCATCCGTCTCATCTCCTCCTTTATTTGTTTAATTTTCTCGTGCTGGTCCCTGAGGGAGAGAGTAGGGTTTGAGGATGATGACCGCTCTTGATTGACTTGGGAGGGCTTAGGCTGTTCCTCATATTGATTATATTCTTCTCCTCCGCCTGTTACGAGTATAGGGCTTGGAATAATGATAGGGTTAGGCTGATGTGGCTCTGGATGAGATTGTTAAGGAGTTTCTCCGATAGGGATTTGGGTGGAGGGTTCTTCAGTTTGGGCACCGGTGAGAATCTTCAGGGATTCCAGAACACTATCTAGTTTTGCCTGCATGACTGTAATGTCTCTTTCGTGAGACTGCAACATTTCATCGGTCCTCTACTGTCCGAAGGTTCTGCCATTGATTCTGAACTGCTTTCATATGGGGCGGTGTAGGGTACTATCTCCGTGACTCACACCTCTCTCAGGACTGCGTCCGCGATTGCTGATTATGCGAGAATTGCAGTCAGAGAGCGAGTCATGGGTCGGCTCATGCAAACTAAAAAGGATACAACGGCTAAACATGAATATGCATGATGATAGGAAGAATATGCTAGAAAAGGATTTTTCATTGATGCATGTGAATGTGAGTACAGGACTATGTGACTCAAAAAGGGAAAAAGACTCGATCCTGGGTAGGTCCGTCAAGGGATCGCGAAGTCAAGTGGTTGGGGCACTCCATTTAGGACCATGATTTGCTCTTGGAGGGATGTGACCTTAACCTCCATGTTTTCAATTACCTCAGTAGCATTGAAATGTAGCGCCCTGGAACTTTTCATACTTAATGAACAGTGTTCTTATAAACAATTGGCCTTTTATGAGTCCAACGGAAGTTGAATTGTCAAAATCTGACAAATGAGTCAAAATCTGACAAGGAACTGGTCAATTGAACAACCACCAATCGACTGATACCTATACCGATCGATCGAATATTGCACTAAATGAATGAGAAAATTTTCCAGAGATGTCATTTTTGACCGGTCGACCGAAGGTCACCATGGGTATACCGGTCATGTCGAAAATTGCCCAGTTCGGCCTTTTAAACCAAACCATTAAGGGTAAAATGGTCTTTGATCACCCCATTTTCTATAATAACCCAAATTCGTGGGTTGGGACCTCATAAACCCTTAAGCTTAGGTTTTGAGAGATTGAGAGAGAGGAAGGAGGAAGGGTTAGGGTTTTGCTCAAGTGGGCTTTGGATTGCATAGATTCTATTTCAAACAAGGATGTTCCTCCCTCAAGCTTGGAGTACCTAAGGGTTTTCTTCAAGATCAAGGGATAATCTTCAAGGTTAGTACACCCTCCTAGTTAAGCTTAGTAATAACTTAGGTTTTTTCTTTAAGCATGCTTGTGTGTTGATTTTATATATTCCCTCTTCTTAATATGCATAAAATGCCCTAAAGGAATAAGATGAATTAACTGGTTGTGGATGTATGGGATGTTGATGGTAGAGGTGCTTGTATGCCATGTGGATGTGATGATTGTTGTGTGATGGAAATGGTGGAAGGGCAATGTACTCATAATGAATACACTCCATGTGCTTGATGAAATGTGTGTATGAAGTTAGACCCAAGACTATGAAATATGAATTAGAGAGTTTTTCCCAATAATTTGGTAACCATGCTAATATGCTTTACATATTCTTTAACTCTCATATGCTTATAGGGATCTTGAAATGCTACTTGATACTTAATTTCATGCTACCATGATGTCATATTTTGTTATGTACGAGCACGCATGCGTATGGAGGAAATATCAAAGAGGTTGGTAGCCCCGGTTAAGGCTGTTAGCCTCTTGCTCATAAGAAAATGAATTGTCAAGGAGGTTGGTAGCCCTAGTTAAGGGTGCTAGCCTCTTGCTCATAAGAAAGTGAATTGTCAAGGAGGTTGGTAGCTCAGGTTTGTGTGGGTGCTAACCTCTGGCTCATAAGAGAAGGCTCAAAAGTATTGGAAATGTCAAGGGGGTTGGTAGCCCAGGGTTGTGTGGGTGCTAACCCTTGGCTCATAAGAAAGTACTCAAAAATATTGTACTGTCAAGGAGGTTGATAGCCCAGGGTGATGTGGGTGCTAACCTCTGGCTCATAAGAATTGTTGAAAGGAAAACTCGTAAGGACTCATATGACTCACAGACGTGTTTTGGTTTTCATGAGAATTACGATTTGATAAATGCTTATGTATGATATTGTTTTAAATGATTATGAATTGTATTCTTTCCTGCACTTGCATATGATATTTTGTTCGTTATTACGATTGTTAGGTAGGAGCTTGCACTCCCTGAGTATTCCATGCTCAGCCGTACTTTTATGTCGGCAGGTACACGGATCCCTTTTTGACATTTTTGCTCTGGGTCCTTGGGTTAAGGACTACGGTGAGGAAGAACCACATGAGGATTCAGTGGTTAGACCATTGGCCCCACGGGGGGTGACTATTGAGCGAGATAGAGTTGTATTATGTATTTTGTATTTTGATAGGTGGGCATGTCCACCTTTATTGATATGTTTTGTATAAAACTTGGAATACAGTTAAGGTTATGGAAGAAAAAAAAAAGTTGGTTGACGTTCCGCATTGTTTAGCTTCCGCACTCTATACCATGTTATTATTATAGCACGTGTTACCTTGTTCATTACAGGATGGTTTGCCAGGTTAAGTACAATCACACCTAAAGAATCCCTTAACTTGTAGGGGGTATTTTGGGGCGCGACAGAAGTGGTATCAGAGCCTAGGCATTAGGGTCCCTAGGGTCACTTAGAACTGATACCATGATTGAACAAGGCCTTAGGTCAAAGAGAGGAGTCGTATTCCAAGTATAGACTAATGAGTTAGTCTTAGTCCATAACCGGTTGGAAACCAACCGCACTTAGTAACCTACGCTAGAAAACAAATGTATGCTTGTTATGGTGCTATGTATACCTTGAATGAACTGTCATATGCTAAATAAATGTTAAGTGATTGTGGAAATTATTACTAAACGTGTATCCAAGTTAGACTCATGTTGTACTGTTGTTCTCAGGATTTGATCATGAGACGCGGTGCTCGGGGTCGCGGATACAATACGTGGGGGAGTGAAAGTGATGCCCCTTCGGGTGATGAGCAACCCGACTTTGCTTAAGCTTTCGTGTCTATAGCTGAGACTTTGGATATGCTAGCAGCTAGGCCAATTGCTGTTACTCCTGCTGCACCTATAACTCCTCCTGTGCACCATGCTTCAGGATTGGAGGCATTTAGGAGATTGCGTCCTCCTACCTTCTTCGGTACTATTGACCCTATGGTCGCGGAAGCATGGATGATGAAACTAGAGAAGATTTTTAGAGCACTCCACTGCACGGATGAGTAGCAAGTGGACTGAGCCACCTTTATGATGGAAGGTACAGCCAAACACTGGTGGAGAGCCGCATAGAGACAGAGGGAGTCCACTAGGTCAAGAGAACCGTGGACATGGCCAGAGTTTCTGGATGTCTTTTACAAGTAATATTTTTCTGCGGCTGTCAGAGAACAGAAGGAGATTAAGTTCATGAATCTGGAACAGGGAGAGTTGAGTGTGGTCGACTATGAGGCTACTTTTGTAGAGTTGTCAAGATTTGCACCTCACTTGATCGCATCTGAACACATGCGGGTTAGAAAGTTTGAGCTGGGATTGAAACCCTCCATTAGAGACCGGGTCTCGTTGTTCTAGGTGGGCACCTGGGGAGAGTTATGAGTAAGGCGAAGCTTGCTGAGAAGAATTTAGAAGAATTCTTTAAGAGGAGAGATGGTAAGAGGTCAGTCAGTGGCTCAGTAGAGAAGAGGGCTAGGATAGCCCCATATCAGGCATCCGGGCCGATACAATCACAGAGGCCTCCCTTGGCACCACAGGCATCTCAATCTACTACTACACTGGTACCTCATCCCATTTTCTCACAGGCCACCCGATATGTGCCACCTACATCCTCGTCGACATTTGAAGAATGCCCCTGTTGTGGCCAGAGACACTGGATTGGAGAGTGTCGCAAAATTTCAGACGGGTGTTTTCACTGTGGGGATATGAATCACATGGTCCGGGTTGCCCTCGTAGGCTGCTGCAGCCTGTCCAGCCACAGGGGAGTAGGTCCCCAATTGGACAGACTTCCCAGTAAGGATCCTCACAGGCTTTCTCATCTAGGCCCACATAGCCCACTCCACCGCCTCGCAAGGCAAACCAGGGCCGGGTTTTCCCCTTGTCAGAACGGGACGCACGTGCATCCAATGATGTCGTGCAAGGTATGCTATAATGCTAGAAGTTTCAAGTTTTGAATGGTTGCTATTATGCAATGTGATTGGTTATGTGTATAACATTCTACCTAAATATATGTATGTTATTGTGAAATCTATTGATGTAAATTAGTTATTCACACAGGCGCCTTATTAGTGAACGGATGCCTAGCTCGAGTGTTGATCGACATAGGATCCACTCACTCTTTTGTGTTGCTTAGCTTTTCAAAGGGATTCCCATCCGAGTCCAGTCAGTTGAAGCAGGAATTAACCATCTCAACTCCGCTCGGCAAGTCGGTAGACACGGACTGGATATATAGGGATTGTGTAGTCCAAGTGGGGCAGAATGATTTGTTGGCTGACCTCATCATCCTGGACTTCCAAGACCTGGATTTCAATGTCATTCTCGGGATGGATTGGCTATCGTGCCACCATGGACACGTGGCATGTTTCAAGAAGATTGTGAACTTCAAGCCGAAAGGAGTAAAGCCTTTTCACTTTCGAGGATTGAGGGAAAGAGATATCGCTCGCCTCATAGCTTTGAGTTTAGCGAGCCCAGAAGCACAAAACTCGTCAGTCATTCCGGTTGTGAGTGAGTTTTTGGATATGTTCTCGGAGGAACTTCCCAGATTGCCTCTTGATAGAGAGATTGAGTTCGCGATAGAGCTTGCGCCCGACACTGCTCCGATCTCTAGGGCTTCTTATAGGATGGCCCCGATTGAACTCAAGGAGTTGAAGGTGCAGTTGGATGAACTGCAAAGCCTGGGTTACATTAGACTGAGTGTCTCACCATGGGGTGCCCTAGTGCTATTTGTGAAGAAGAAAGATGGCTCAATGCGTATGTGTATTGATTATCGACAGTTAAACAAGGTCACGATCAAAAATCATTATCCTTTACCACGGATAAACGACTTATTTGACCTATTGAAGGGAGCGAGATTCTTCACCAAGATTGATTTTAGAATGGGATATCATCAATTAAAGATCAAGGCAGAAGATATTCCAAAGACAGTACGGGCACTACGAGTTCCTTGTTATGCCTTTTGGTTTGACGAATGCACCGACGGCATTCATGGATTTGATGAACCGGGCGTTCAGACCATATCTCGATAGATGTGTCATGGTGTTAGTAGATGACATTTTGTTGTACTCCCCGACACGGGAGGATCATGATTGAGACATTCGCCTTACTCTAGAGATGCTTCGTGAGCATAGACTGTATGCCAAGCTAAGTAAGTGCGAATTCTAGTTGGAGAAGGTAGCATTCTTGGGTCATGTAGTATCATCCGAGGGCATTTTTGTTGACCCAACAAAGATTAAGGCAGTGATGAGCTGGGAGAGGCCCAAAAGTGTCACCGAGATTCGTAGTTTCTTTGGGTTGGTAGGCTATTACGGGAGATTTGTGGAGGGATTCTCCAGTTTAGCAGCACCGCTCACTTACCTTATGCGGAAGAATGCCAAGTCCAGTTGGAACGAGAGATGTGAGATTAACTTCCAGGAGTTGAAGAAGCGGCTCACTCCGGCCTCCGTCCTTACAGTGCCATCAGGGCGTGGTGGTTATGAGGTGTACAGTGATGCCTCATATGTCAGACTTGGGTGTGTTCTCATGTAGCACAAGAAGGTCATTTCTTATGCATCAAGGCAATTAAAGGAGTATGAAAAGAATTAGCCCACGCAAGAACCTAGAGCTTGCCGCAGTGGTATTCGCACTCAAGATTTGACGACATTACCTCTATGCGGAAGAGTTATATGTGCTCACGGACCACAAGAGCTTCAAGTACCTCTTTTCCTAAAAGGAGTTGAATTTACGGCAACAGCGTTGGATGAAATTTTTGAAAGACTACAAATGCACCATCCAATACCACCCGGGCAAAGCAAATGTCATGGCTGACGCTTTGAGTAGAAGACCTCTGGGGTTGTTGGCTCACATGTTGGTGCGGGAATGGAAGCTATTGGAAAATTTGGCAAATCTGGACATTAGTGTCAATGCTTCAGTCCGCAGTCCAGTGATGGCAAATATCACGATTCGGCCGTACATCATAGATCGGATCCGGGAGTTACAGGCCTCGGATGTTGACTTGTTAGCTTTCTGGGATAAGGAAGTTACCAAGGGTAGTGAAGACTTTTCTCTAACTAGCCGAGGTGCTATCACATTCAGGGAAAGACTGTGTGTCCCTGTTGATGAAGAGTTGAGGCAGGAGATTATGGATGAAGCCCACTGTTCAAGTATACGGTACATCCTGGGGGTACGAAGATGTACCGAAACCTCAAGGGGCACTTTTGGTGATGGAATATGAAGAGGGAAGTAGCAGAGTATGTGTCTAGGTGCTTGGTGTGTCAGCAAGTCAAAGCTAAGCACCTGAGACCGGCGGGTCTATTGCAGTCCCTTCCTATTTCCGAGGGGAAATGGGAGAACATCTCTATGGACTTCATTGTGGGGTTGCCACGAATAGCCAAGAACTCTGATGCTATATGGGTCGTAGTGGACAGATTAACAAAGTCAGCCCATTTCTTGCCGTATCAAACCACTTTTAACTCAAACCAACTAGTGGCATTGTACATCAAGGAGATAGTCCGGTTGCACAGGGTGCCAGTTAGCATTGTGTCAGATCGGGATCCAAGATTCACATCTAGGTTCTGGAAGAGCTTTTAGAGCGCCATGGGTTCCTCACTAGACTTTAGCACCGCCTTTCATCCACAGAGCGATGGGCAAACCGAAAGAGTGAATCAGGTTATTGAAGATATGCTCCGGGCATGTATGCTAGACTTCAAGAAAAGTTGGGAATACCACTTGCCTTTAGTGGAGTTCGCTTACAATTATTGTTATCAAGCGTGCATTCAAATGGCACCTTTTGAGGCTTTGTACGGGAGAAGTTGTAGATCCCCTTTGTATTGGGATGAAGTCGGAGAAAGGAAGGTATTGGGCCCCGAATTGATTGAACAGACTGCCGACAGGGTCAAGCTTATCCGAGAAAGGCTGAAGGCTGCACAGGATTGACAAAAGAGCTATGCGGACACCCGTATGAGAGATATGGAATTCATGGTTGGTGACCTTGTGTTTGTCAATATTTCACCAACTTAGGGCATCATGACGTTCGGGAAGAGAGGCAAGCTTAGCCCTAGATATGTAGATCTGTTTGAGATCATCACCAGAGTAGGTGAGGTTGCTTACCGGGTTGCCTTACCTGCTCACATGGTAGCGGTCCACAATGTATTCATAATTCCATGCTCCAGAAATATATCCTGGACCCATCCCATATGATTGAACTTGATCTGGTAGGAATTTGGGAGGATCTCACGCTAGTAGAGCAACCAATGCAAATATTGGATATGCGAGATCAAGTCATACGCAACAAGACCATTCCATTGGTCCTGGTGAGATGACAACACCATTCCGTAGAAGAGGCTACTTGGGAACGTGAGGCTGAAGTGAGAGAAAAGTATCCTCAACTGTTTATTTAAGACTTTGACATTCTTTTGTATTTTGTTGCGGTTTTTGTATGTGTATGTATCGTCCAAATTTCAGGGATGAAATTTTTGTAAGGGGAGAATGTAGCGCCCCAGAACTTTTCGTACTTAATGAATAGTGTTCTTATAACAAATTGGTCTTTCACGTAATTCAACTTATAAATCAAGAAAGATTGGAAGATTCTAAAATGTTAGAAATGTTCCTTTTCGAATGAGGAGTTCAACGCAAGTTGAATCATCAAAATCCGACGAACGAGTCAAAAGTTATGCCCAAAATACCGAAGTGGGAAAAATGAGAGAAAACAACAAAATGGGCAAAAAAACGCAAGGAACCGATCGACCGATTTTACTACCGGTCGATCAAACAGCCACGGGTCAACCGATACCCATTACCGGTTGACCGAATATCACACTAAATGAATGGGAAAATTTTCTAGAGAGGTCATTTTTGATAAGTCGACCGGTCATGCCGAAAATTGCCCAGTTCGGCCTTTTAAGCCAAAACATTAAGGATAAAATGGTCATTGACCCCCCCATTTTCTATAATAACCCAAATTCGTGGGTTGGGTCCTCATAAACCCTTAAACTTAGGTTTTGAGAGATTGAGAGAGAGGAAGGAGGAAGGGTTAGGGTTTTGCTCAAGTGGGCTTTGGATTGCAAGGATTAGAGCTCAATACTAGCTTAGATTCCATTTCAAGCATGGATCTTCCTCCCTCAAGCTTGGAGATTCTACCTAAGGGTTTTCTTCAAGATCAAAGGGATAATTTTCAAGGTTAGTACACCCTCCTAATTAAGCTTAGTAATAACCTAGGTTTTTTCTTTAAGTATGCTTGTGTGTTGGTCTTATATATTCTCTCTTCTTAATATGCATAAAATGCCCTAAACGAACAAGATGAATTAAATGGTTGTGGATGTATGGGATGTGGATGGTAGAGGCGCTTGGATGTTTTGTGGATGTGATGATTGTTGTGTGATGGAAATGGTGGAGGGGCAATGTACGCATAATGAATACACTCCATGTGCTTGATGAAATGTGTGTATGAAGTTAGACCCAAGACTATGAAATATGAATTAGAGAGTTTTTCCCAATAATTTGGTAACCATGCTAATATGCTTTACATATTCTTTAACTCTCATATGCTTATAGGGATCTTGAAATGCTACTTGATACTTAATTTCATGCTACCATGATGTCATCTTTTGTTATGTACGAGCATGCATGTGTATGGAGGAAATGTCAAAGAGGTTGGTAGCCCCGGTTAAGGGGGCTAGCCTCTTGCTCATAAGAAAATGAATTATTAAGGAGGTTGGTAGCCCCGGTTAAGGGTGCTAGCCTCTTGCTCATAAGAAAGTGAATTATCAAGGAGGTTAGAAGCCCAGGTTTGTGCGGGTGCTAACCTCTTGCTCATAAGAGAAGGTTCAAAAGTATTAGAAATGTCAAGGGGGTTGGTAGCCCAGGGTTGTGCGGGTGCTAACCCTTGGCTCATAAGAAAGGACTCAAAAATATTGTACTGTCAAGGAGGTTGGTAGCCCAACGTGGTGCGGGTACTGACCTCTTGCTCATAAGAATTGTTGAAAGGAAAACTCGTAAGGACTCATATGACTCACAGACGTGTTTTGGTTTTCATGAGAATTACGATTTGATAAATGCTTATGCATGATATTGTTTTAAGTGATTATGAACCGTATTCTTTCCAATACTTGCATATGATGTTTTGTTCGTTATTACTATTGTTAGCTAGGAGCTTGTACTCGCTGAGTATTCCATTTTTAGCCGTACTTTTATGTCAGTAGGTACACGGGTCGCTTTTTGACATTTGTGCCCTAGGTCCTTGGGTTGAGGAGGACTATAAAGAGGAAGAACCATATGAGGATTTAGTAGTTGAGCCTCAGGCTCAGGCGAGGGACTTAGACCATTGGCCCCACGGAGGTGACTAATGAGTGAGATAGAGTTGTATTATGTCTTTTATATTTTGATAGGTGGGCATGTCCACCTTTACTGATATGTTTTGTATAAAACTTGGAATACAGTTAAGGTTATAGAAGAAAAGAAAAAGTTGGTTGACGTTCCGCATTGTTTTGCTTCTGTACTCTGTATCATGTTATTATTATATGACGTGTCACCTTGTTCATTGCAGGATGGTTTGCCAGGTTAAGTACAGTCACACCTAAAGTATCCCTTATCTCATAGGGGGTATTTTGAGGCGCGACATGAACATTTGAGATCTGAATTGTCGGATCCGATCGGTCATCTCAGCCTTTGCACTGTCAAGCTGCTCTTGGTACAAGTGCAGCTAAGCCTTGATGACGACGGTTTCTCTGGCGTCGCCTTTGCGTCTCTTCTGGAGAGCTTGGACTGTTTGCTCGAGTTGCTTGACCTTACCCTGCATGGCTTGAAGGTCACGGTTCCACTCCGCTTCCTGTTGCTTGAAGACTTATTGGGCTTTCCGTAGCCTTCTCTCCTTCTGTCGGATCTGGAGCTGTCTGTCCAGGAAGATGTCTCTCTAGGGAACTACCATCTCAGCTAGAGGTATGGTTTCGTGAGATGGAGCTGAGACCCATGTGAAAAGTTCCCTTAGTATGGGCATACCGGGTAGAATGTCAGGATCTTCCAACAATAGTCAGTATGCTGAATTAGTTGGTGGCCCTGATGTGACCACAAAGTCAGGCCACTGGTCTCGTTTGGAGCTTTCCCAAGCTGGCAGTAAATGTCGGGTGAGGCTGTCGGAGTGCATTGAGAAGGTGATCAAATCATTTCCCTACCGGTCTATCACTGGGATACACTGAGGGAATCCAAACTGTCGAAGGACTCGGAGTGGTACATAGACTGCGGAGCCTGTTAGACTGGCAAAGATCATGCATCGTCTTCCAGTTATGATGACATGAGGTAGCTTTTTCAGGACTAGTCACTCACATTGCCATATGATCTCCTCCTCTGACAGGGTTTTGAGAAGCTTGTAGAGTGTTCTGACGTCGGTAGTTGCTATCGAGCCCTGATTCTGAGAAATCTTTCGGGGTAGACTATAGGCTTCGCGGAGGTCAATCAGTATTGATATGATTATAGGCAGGTGTCCTACCAACCATAGATGTAAGAGTGGTGCACTGACATGGAAGATGCCCTTCTTGCGGTCCGCTACCTGGTTGAGAGTGCTGAGAAGCTCTGCTAAAATGACGGGTAGAACAGATTCGGAGCTGCACATATCTTCGATGATTCTTACCAGAACTGACTCGGCGAGGGAGCGACACTTCGGAAATACCAGCTGAGAAATAGTTATCAGTGTAAGGGCATTGAGACCGGGAAGTTCAGCTGTAATAGAGTTAGGGTCCCACTTGCGCTTGTACTGCTTTTTGAGATATGACACGGGTATCTGATCGAAGGTGCCGTTAGGACCGGGCTGCAAGCAGGCAAACTTGATATGCAAGAACCTTGATAGGTTTGCCTGGTATGTTATCTTGTAGAGGGGTACTATGGCCTCGCCGTCCATGTTTAAACCCAGAATGTGCTGAATCTCTTCCAGTGTTGGACACAATTTATTCTTACCAAAACAGAACACCATATGTAATGGGTTCCAACATTGAATAACAATGTTTAAAAGGCGTGGTGTCGCGAACCAAAACCCACCCTAGGAGTTAGAGTGAATCTTGGATGGCTTATCATGACTTGCATGACTTGCTTGACAAACCAACCTGCAAGATATACCTGGAGCATATACCATAGAGGACATAATAGTGGAACATAACTACAAAGCATAGCGGAAGTCTAACCAAAACCTCTATGTATATATATATATATATGATCCAAGTTTTGTACAACAAGAAACCAAAAGAAAGTGCGGACATGCCCGCCAAAATACATACATATAATCTCTCAAGCTTAAACCCATAGATCACTCACTCAGAATCTACCACCTAATAGTAGCCCTTAACTGGAGGTTCCTCCATAGGTTCCTCAACGTACTCTTCTTCTACCCAAGGGCCTGGTACACAGATATCAAAAGGAGCAGCCGCTCCACTATCACCTGCCGACATAAGAAGTATGACTGAGCATGGAATACTCAGCGGGTACCAAATACTAACCAACAGTCATAGCATAACAATAACAATATATATAGCAGAAAACAATTCATATTATAAAGCAGGAAACAATTCATATAATAACAAGGAAGTAAAGCAATTTATAATCATGCCTGCCTTTCATAACAGCCGATAAAACCCTTGAAAACATAATGCACTTGACTTGACTGAAAATACCCTTTTCGTGATTGAAAACTTATTAGGTCTATCTTGCTTATCGAGCGTGTCATGTCATGCGTGTCATGCGTGCCATGCCATACCATGCGTGCTTGCTTGGAATTTAAATTACTTGTGAGGAAGAGGAGACCCTTCTTCCTAAATACTTATGTTTGCTATGCCATGTATCATGCTTGCTTGGAAAATAAACTACTTGTGAGGGAAGGGAGACCCTTCTTCCTAAATGCACTTGCGAGGGAAGGGAAACCCTTCTTATGATATGTACTTGTGAGGGAAGGGAGACCCTTCTTATGCATGCTAGTCTTGTTCTTGCCAAAAGCAAGGTAAAACATATCGTAGGATATGTCCCACCTCTAATTCTCGTTCTTGAAAAACCTCGGTAAATCATGTCATGCATGCCGTGCTCGTGGAATCGTGTGCATACTTGCATTTGAATTTAAATATGACAATTGGGTAATTCACAATACATATAACATTAATAATTTGAGCAAGTCAATATTCATGCAATTTAGGAAAAACAAGAAAGCACACTATCATAGGCCCTAGCAATTTCCATAATTAATTAAGCATGCATTTCATAATTTATAACTCATTTTATTCACCTTGGTATTTCATCAAACATGGGGTGTGTTCATTATTTATTAAACCTACATCATGCTTTTCTAGGTGGGTTGATGCTCACATCACACATGTATGTTCATTATGGATACAATGCCCTCCCCATTTCATTCATCACAACCATACACACGACATCCAATTGCCCATTCACATCCAACAACCATCCATTCATCCCATTAGGTTCATACATTAGGGAAACTATAAAGAAGAAGGAAAGAAAAGAGGTATGAACTAGGAGGGTAGCAAAAGGTACCGACCTTGACAAATGAGGGAAGTAACCCCTTGCAAAAGCATGCGTGAGTCGCTGCCCTAGCTTGGGAAAAGTGCTCCTCATGAGCTTGAGTCGAGAACTTGAAGAAGAACAAGCTTGAGGATGATTGTGGGTCTTCAACCCTTTGATTCCTCTTCAAAAGAAAACCCTAGGTTTAGAAGCCCCTTTCTCTTCTCTCCTTATCTCTCAAATCTTCTAAGTGTTAAGAATGAGCCCTAAAGACTCGGGCGAGCCTTATATGTAAAGGGTATAACACCTAAATGCCGAAAAAGCTCTTGATGAAATCCTGCAAAAACGCGAAGACCGAGCGATTGGTGGTTATGACCGATCGATCGGTTACCTACCGAGCGATCGGTGTTCTTGACCGAGCGATCGGTCAAAAACAGGCTCTCTGAAAAATTTCTCCATACAAAAAAGTTAACCAGTCGATAGCTACCGATTGACCGGTTGTGGACCAAGCGATCGCTACAATGGACCAAGCGATCGGTTGTGAACTGATCGATCCCTAGCGATCGGTGCTCTGTAGATTTTTGACCCATTGCACCACTTCAGAAATAACTTTTTACTCTTCCGTCGGATTTTGACGATTCAACTTGTATTGGGTTTGTACTTCAAAAATGAACATTTCTGACGTTTCAGAATTTTCAATTTCTCCTTTATTTATTAATTGTACTACGTTAAAGGTAAATTAGCTACGAAAGTGCTATGCATTAAGCACCAAAAAGTCTGGGGTTCTACAGTGGGTCTGGTTTAACCACGGATAGGTCTAAGATGGCCTCGATTTTATAGTGCTGAGCCCAAGCAAGACGCTGACTGGGAGAGAAGACATCGATGGCTTTCTGGAGGTAGTTGTCAATTGCCCCCGTGAATTAAAATACACGGACCGTGATGGTTGACCAATTGACTGGATTATCCCTGAAGGACCTGCAATCTACACTGGACTGACAATAGACTCGAGGTGAGTGTATTGTGTATGCAGAAGAAAAATGCAAAGATGATGATGTAATTTTTTTTTGGATTTTTGATTGAGTGTGACAAGACACATGTGATCCGATAGGGCAGAAGGACGGAGGTCCGACGTGCTTTACTCAGGTTGTTGGGAATCGGGGAACCTATCTGCCTGGGATTTGAAGCCCATATGCTATGTTGGGAAATATGATAGGATGTGTTTTATTACAAACACAAGTTTGGCTCATTACATGCCCCTAGGTGGGTGTTTATCAGGGTAGAATGTGTCCAGATAGTCAACCATGATTGATGATAGGTATATGGTGCAAGAAGATTAGGGTTCAGAGTAACCCTCCTTGGTGGGCTTCTTGTAGACTATACCTTAGCTTAGGCTATATGTATGAATGCTAGTTTGATGCAACTGTGTTTTTAGCAGGATCGGGGGATCACTTAACACCGTATATATGACTCACTGAAAAGGGACGATTGGTGTAAGCGGGAGCATTCAGAATCTTTCCCTGATGGTAATCACCCACCAGGAGTAACTCTATAGATCTCTAAAACTTTTAAGCCATTGACACTGAAGATGATCATCCACCAACCGTTAGCGTAATAAGCCTAACTACTGGGTTTAGTAGGTCATTATATTACTATGATATGTAAGATATGCACAATACACAATTAAATCAAAGAGATGAAATGATTAGTATTAAGTTAAATAATTAGGCATTTGAAAAAGATTGATGTTAATTGGCTTAAACCTAGGTTCCGAGTTGATCCTTGCGGTTCCTTTTCCCTAATAGAGTCGTTAGAGCTGTGAGCACGGGATTTCACTTCCCTAATTACAATCTCATGCGTTTAGAGTCGCCACCTATTCATTCAGAAGGGATAAGTCCCTGGAATTTGGATAAGGTCTTGGTCTACAATTGAGATTAGGTTAAGAGGTTTGGCTAAGTCCGGGGACTGTGTTAGGCACCCCGAACCTTTTATTTTGCAATGGTTTCCTACTCCTTAGGTCTAAGCCATTTAATGTCAAATTTTTGTTAAAATGCCTAAGTGTTTAAGATAAGACTAATCTAAGAAAGAAAAGTTAACTAGGGTCGAACTCGGGTTTGGTTGCCTACGTACTAATAAGGTGAGATCAGACCGAGTGTAGTTCTGGCACATGGGCTTGTGCCAAGGCTAATGGACTAATTCAATAGACTACGATTTGGATGACCGGATTGGTCAAGTGTAAGATATTGGGCCCGGTAGACTAAGGGTTAGTCCGGTAGACTAAGAAGAGGCCCGGTAGGCCAAGAGAGAAGCCCGGTAGGCTAAGGTAAAGTTTGACCAAGGTTAGGGTTGCTAACCGGGGTTAGGTCAAACTAACCATGATTAAGGTTGCTAACCATAGTTTAGGGAGGTATGGTCAAGCCTGGTAAGCTAAGATTGGGCCCGGTAGGCCAAGGGATTAACCCCATAAGGCCAAAGGTTGTTAACCAAGGGTTAGGGTTGTTAATCGAGGTTAAAAGTATGGTTAACCATGGTTAAGGGTGCCAACCATGGTAAAAAGGTTCAGAAACAATTTTTTTGATCTTTTTATATTTTTTGAATATTTTAAAAATTTTTTCAGATTTTTTAAGGGTTAAGGGTCGCTTAACCATGGTTAAATATTAACCGGGATTAGGTTAACCCTAGTTAAGGCAGTGGTCTGGTTAGGATTGAGCCCAAGGAGTATGGTAGGGCCTAAAATGGCCCCCTACCTGGTCTGGGCCCTGTGTAAAGCCGAAGAGCACAAAAGATCAAAATTTAGTAATTGAGGTAATAGGATTACCGCCACTAAAGATGCATTTTTAACCCTGGTTTGCAAGGCCATAATTCGAGTTAGGGATGACCCCACGGGGTTTTGAGTCCACAGAGGCGAACAAGGAAGTCCAGGGAAGACCTTGGGCCTTTGGTGGGCCCAGGGAGTGGTCTAGCATGGGCCCGACAGTGGGCCAAAACCACTGTGATTGGTATTCTGAAATGACGGTAGATGTTCTACCTTCATTTAGCTAACTCTGGGTTTGGGGCTGTGTTAACCATAGTTAAGTAGTAGGGACAGGCTTGAAAGGACTAGGATAAGTAGTTCAGGGTCTAAGGGGTCCAACCATAGCCTTGGACTAGACCATGGCCAACACCATAGGGTGCTACAGGGGCTGCAAATGAAGAGCCCAAGAATGGTGGTAATAATTCTGCCGTCATTCCTGAAAAAATTCAGAAAATAGATTCCCCACTGGGGGGTGAACTAGTTGGGTTACAAGGGTTTTCTCATGGCCTGAAGGACCCCCAGAATTTAGAGGGGAGCTCTGATACTACAAGGGTTTTGTGCCTATGGTTTTAACCTCAAGGGAATTCCCCTACACCTATGAGGAAGGTGAGGGGTACCCTATCCTTGGCTTAGAAGTGCTGCAACAGAAAGAGATTAGATGGAGGACCTCTGGATTAGGACCAGAGGTCCTTTACAATGCTTTAACAATGATTAAACAGAGAGAGTAGGAAGTTATACCCCACTGTTGGGCTGTACGGTAGTTGTGTACGGTAGTACAAGGCGGTGCACGATTGGGGTGACCTGGTGATGGTCTGGTGGAGCTTCTGGGATGGTATGAGACCTTCTCAAGGTGAGAACAAAGGATAGGAAGGGGAGAAGTTAAGCTGGCCGAACTGGAACAGCACTTGGGTATGGAGATTTTGGACTTACTTCTAACAATGAAGAGGGGGGCTATTTATAGAGTGGAGGAAGACCCAGGGGTGTTTAGGGGATCACTAAAGGTGTGGGGGACACACCTGAGAAGGCTGGAGTGGTCTAGGTGGGGAGTTGAGTATTGATTTTATAGAAATCAGGTATGGTGGTAATAAGATTACCGCCATTCCTGAACAAGGCAAGCATGAGAATGGCGGTAATCTTATTACCGCCATTTAGGAGTTTTTGCCAAAATTGGCTTAGTCCTCACACACTTGGGCCGAAAGAACTGTAGCCAATACCAATTTTGGGAATGGCGGTAAATATATTACCGCAATTCCTGGATTTTGAATTTTAGGGCATGTGGGCTCCACATCAACGGTCCCTAAAGGCTTGTGGGCCCCTGTTTGGGCCCACAAGGTGGTTTGGAAGGTTTTTTGAGGTTATGGGCCTGTTAGTGGGCCTTGGGTCCTTAAGGCTTTGTCCTAGGGTTTTCTAGGGTTTTACCATGGTTTATCTAAGGTTTAACCTAGGGCTGTTACGATTTAGGGTTTGTCTAGGGCTTGACTAGGTTTTGACCATGGTTTGACCAGGGTTTACTTAGGGTTAGGGTTTATCCTAGGGTTAAGCCTAGGGTTTGACCAGGGCTTACCTAGGGTTAGGGTTTGCCCTAGGGTTAGGCATAGGACTTGACTAGGGTTTGACCGGGGTTTGATTAGGGTTTACCTAAGGCTTGACTAGACTCAGCTGGGGATAACTATGGTTAATGGGATTAACCATAGTTAGGACAGGGTGTAAAAATTGGGTGCTTACAGTAACCACAAAGTCTGGCCATTGTTCTTTTCGAGAACTTCGCCAATCGGACTGGAAGCGTCGAGTGAGGCTTTCGGAGTGCCCTGAGAAGGTGATCCGATCATTTTTCTGCCGGTCTATCACTAGGATACACTGAGGGAGTCCAAACTGTCGGAGGACTCGGAGTGGTGTATAGACTGTTAAGCCGGTTAGACCGACGAGAATCATACATCATCTTCCGATTATGACGACACAAGGTAGCTTTCTCTGGACTAGCCACTCGCACTGTCATGTGATCTCTTCCTCTGACAGAGTTTGGAGAAGCTGGTTGAGCGTTCTGATGTCTATAGATACTATCTTGCCCTAATTCTAAGAAATCTTTCGGGGTAGACTGTACGCATCGCAGAGATCAGCAGGTATTGGGATGATTGTAGGTAGGTGTCCTACCAACCATAGATGTAAGAGTGGTGCACTGGCATGGAAGATGCCCTTCCTACGGTATGTTGCTTGGTTGAGAGCCTTGAGAAGCTCTTCAAGGATGACGGGTACAACTGATCCGGAGTTGTGCATGTCCTTGATGATCCCTACTAGTACTGATTCGGCAAGGGTGCGACACTTTGGGAATACCAGCTGAGACAGAGCTATCAGTGCAAGGACGTTGAGACCGGAAAGTCTAACTATTATGGTGTCAGGGTTCCACTTGCGGTTGTACTGCTTTTCTAGATATGCTACGGGTATTTGATCAAAAGATCCGTTAGGACCATGTTACAAACATGCATACTTGATATCCAAAACCCTTGATAGGTCCTCCTGATATATTGTCTTGTAGTGTGGTACTATGGCTTTGCCATCTATGTTTAAGCCTAGAATACTTTGAATCTCTTTCAATGTTGGACACAGTTCATTCTTACCAAAACGAAACACCATATATGATGGGTTCCAACACTGCATAGCAGCGTTCATGAGGAGCAGGAAAAAATCTGTGTAAGTGTACTATGTATATAGATGAAAAATTATGATTGTATTTTTTGATTTTTCTTGATTTTGATTGGGTGTGACAAGGCACATGTGATCCGAAAGGGTAGACGGATGGAGGTCCGACGTGCTTTACCCGAGTTATTGGAAATCGGGGATATATCAGGTCAAGGTTGGGGATAGGTCTTGTGAAGACCTGCCTGCCTAGGATTTGAATCTCATATGCTATGTCGGGATGAAATGATTAACCCAAAGAGATGAAATGATTAGTATTAAGTTAAATACTTAGGCACTTGAACAAATTGATTTTGATTAGCTTAAACTTAGGTTCCGGGTTGAACCTTAGACCAACCATCCCCAGTAGAATCGTCAGAGCTGTGAGCACGAGATTTCATTCCCTAAGTATCTCATGGGTTTAGGTTGAGAGTCGCCACCTATTAATTCAGAAGGTATAAGTCTCCGGGTAGTGGATAAGGTCATAGTCTGTGAGAGAGGTCTAAGTAAGAGGTTCGGTTAAGTCCGGGAAAGGTGTTAGGCACCCCGAGACTTTCATCTTTCAATGGTTCCCTATTTTTAGGTGTAATTCAATCAAGTTTTGTTCAAATGCCTAAGTGTTTAAGATAATACTAAGCTAAGAATGAGAAAGCTAACTAGGGTCAAACTCGGGTTGGGTTACCTACGTATTCACAAAGTAAGATCAGACCGAGCGTAATTCTGGCACATGGGCCCATGTCAAGGCTAGGGGTTGTGTATGTACACCAAGGGTGGCTAATGGACTAGTCCGGTAGACTAGGGTTTGGTTGACTGGGTTGTCCAAGTGCATGGTTTAAGCCTGATAGGCTTAGGATTAGTCCGGTAGACTAAGGATTAGTCGGTAGACTAGGGTTAGGCCCGTAGGCCAAGGGGTAAGTCCGGTAGACTTGATTTAGGCCCGGTAGGTCAAAATCAAAAATAACCAAGGTTAGGGTTGCTAACCACAGTTGAGGGTAACAAGGTAAAGCCCGGTAAGCCAAGGGGGAGCCCGGTAGGCTAAGAGATTAGGCCCGGTAGGTCAAAATCGGGTTTAATCAAGGTTAGGATTGCTAACCGGAGTTAAATGGGTAAAGTAACCAGGGTTAGGACTACTAACCATGGTAAATAGGTCAAAGCAGAAATATTTTGGACACATGTAATTTTAGAATATTTTGAGCATTTTTTTAGATTTTACCAAGGGTTAAGGATACTTAACCAAAGTTAAAAGTTAACTAGGGTTGGGTTAACCCTGGTTAAGGGTCCAGGAAGGTCAGGGTGGACCCAGAGAGCATGACAGAGACTAGAGTGGTCTCCTACCTGGTTTGGGCCCTGTACAAAAGCTTAAAAGATAGAAATCCATAATGGCAATAAAGAGATTACTGCCATTACAAAAGCAGTTCCAGGGGGTTTTGTAAGGTTTGGGGTTTGAGTTAGGGGTGAACCCCAAGGTTAGGGACTTATAGAGTTTGAAAAGGGAAGTTCCAGGAAAGCCCTAGGCCTTTGGTAGGCCCAGGGGGAGGTCTGGAATGGGTCCCACAGTGGACTGAACATCCTATATTTGGTATACTATAATAACGGTAGGTAGTCTATTGCCATTAAGCTAACTCCTGTTTTGTGGCCTGTTAACCATGGTTAAGTACAAGGGATGAGCCTGGAAGGGCCAGACTAGGTAGGCCAGGGTATGAGGAGATTAACCATGACTTTGGATTCGACTAGGGCCCCACCCAAAGGAGTGTACAGATGCTATAAAACAAAAGGGCAGGAATGACGGTAATTATTCTACCGCTATTCCTGGAGTTTTTCCAGAGGTAAATTTCTCTCCCTGGGGGTTGCACCAGTGCTACTCTAAGGGAACCCTCATGGTCTGAGGGACCCTCAGAGAGGAAGGGGAGGTCTGAGTATGAGGGGGTCTTGTACCTATGATTCGAAACCTCAAGGGGGTTCCCCATACCTATGAGTAAGGTAGGGGACCCCTGTCCTTGGTTTGAAAGCAAGAACAACAAAAATTAATACCCCCATGGAGTAGGACCAGGGGCCTTACAGATGATTATGCAGAAAAATAAAGGTTAGGGGTGGCCCTACCCCTTTGCTCAGTGCCCACGGTGGTCTGCACAATGAAAGTGACTGGTACACGGTGGTGGTGAAGGCTGAGTGGCCTGGGGGGTGCTCCTGGGAGGCTCAGGGATTGCTAGGGGTAGTCTCTAGTGAGCAACCAAGTTGAGGGATGAGCTGGCCGAACTTCTCCAGGGATTTGGTATGGTGATTTCAGAATGGTCTGAACTAAGGAAATGAGGGAGCTTTTATAGACTTGGATGGACCCAGGGGTAGTCTAGGGATAACCATAGGCGTGCTAGACACTATGGGGGCGGAGCACAGTGGTCCAGGAGGGTTAGCCTAAACCAAGAATGATGGTAGAACATCTACCGCCATTACCTGATTTTTACTAAACAGGGCTCAACCCCCACACGATTAGCATAATCCACTGTAGCAGGGCCTAAATAGGGTAATAACGGTAATGTTATTACCGCCATTACTGGGAATTTTTTAATTGAGGTGGTGGCCCCAATGTAACGGCTCCTAAGGGCCTGTGGATCCCTATTTGGACCCATACTAGGGTTTGGCTTCGGTTTTTAGGGTTTTTGAATCTTAGAGCTGAGCTAGGGCTCACCTAGGGTTAGACTAGGGTTTACTTAGGGTTTGACTAGGGTTTGACCTAGGGTTCACTTAGGGTTAGGCCTAGGATTTGATCAGGGTTTACCTAGGGTTTAGGGCTTGACTAGGGTTAGGCCTAGGGTTCACCTAGGGTTAGGCCTAGGACTTGATCAGGGTTTACCTAGGGTTAGTCTAGGGTTTGACTGGGGCTCAGCTGAGGATAACCATGGCTGAAAGATATTAACCATGGTTAAGGCAGGGTATAAAAATTAGGTGCTTACAACAGTTTGTTCTATGATAATCAAAGAAAAAGATGAAGATTGGTGATAGCCCTTCATCGATTATCTCCAACATGGTTGATTGCCTGGATACCGTGCCAATCGCACTGAAGTCCGTCGATGCGTCACAAAGTTCGTGATACTGGAAAATACATTGTATAAACGGTCCCTAGATGGTATCTTAATGAGGTGTCTCTTAGGAAATTAAATAGATCAGGCTATGGAAGAAACTCACGTCGGGATCTGCAGTGGCCACCAAGCTTGGCCTAAGCTCCAAATGCAGCTGAAAAGATTAGGCTACTACTGGCCTATGATGATCATCTGATTGTCTCAACTATGCAAGAAAATGTAAAGTTTGTCAATTTTATGCTGATTTCATACATCGGGCTCCCGAGCCTCTCCACATGACAACATGTTCATGGCCCTTCAAGGTATGAGGAATGAATGTTATAGGATCATTCACCCCATCATCATCTATTGGGTATCAATACATCCTAGCTGCGGTAGACTACTTCTCAAAATGGGCCAAAGCTGTCGCTCTCAATGAGGTCAAACACCACTCAGTGGCAGACTTCATCTGGGCCAACATCATATATCGGTTTGGGATTCCAGAAAGCATTATTACGGATAATTGGCAACCTTTTCGAAGCGTCCCTATACACAAGTTGTATGCCAAATTTGGTATCCGAGAGAAACATTCCACCCGGTACTATGCAGCCACGAATGGTCTCGCCGAAGCCTTTAATAAGACTTTATACAAAATCCTCAAGAAAGTTGTGGACAAAAGCAAACATGACTGGCACGAATGCTTACCCGAAGCCCTCTGGGCATACAGAACTACTTATCAGACTCCGACATAGGTCACACTGTATTTCCTGGTCTTTGGCGGTGAAGCAGTTATTCCCCTAGAAATTCAAATTCCCTCCCTTCGGGTGGCAATTCAGCAGTCTATTACAAAAGAAGACTCAGCTAAGGTTCGTCTTGCAGAGTTCGAAACTCTTGATGAACGTCGTCTCCAAGCCCTACAGAGTTAAGAGATGTACAGACAAAGGCTAACTAATGCCTTCAACGAAAGAATAAGACTAAGGTCTTTCAAAACAGGAGATTTGATCTTAATTGTCAAGACTCCAATCATCAACAAAGCTTCCGGCTTCACGGACAAGTGTCCCACGAACTACTTGATTTTACAACCTCTTTGACAAGAGAAGTTTTTGCACTCAGATAATGCTCTTTACACGAGTTGATAAATGCCTTGAACACTCACTAAAAATCTCCCAAAGATTGGAGTTTTTGAAAAGCTCAAGAACTTGGATTTGAGGATTCTTAGTTAAACTCTATAGATTTAGTAATCTAAGCTTGGAGTGGATGATTTTAATGATTGTAAGTATTGGATTTCTTCATTTCATTCATAAATCAATCCTATTTATAGCCCAAGAGTTTTTATAGCCGTTGGGAAAACATCCAAAACGGAACTAGCCGTTACAAGCTTTATCTGCGTCCTGCATGAATTCGTCGACAAGATTGGGAAGGCAATCTCAATTCATCGCCGAATCAAGGACAAAATGGTTATAGTAGCTTTTGTAACCCCATTTCGTCGACGAGTTCATGTTTGCTCGTTGGATTCGTCAACAAGTCCTCTGTTAATTCACAGAAATCTCATCTTTTAAAGGCCTTAATGATGTGAATGGTTTCCTAAGTCTTTATGCTTGACTTTATCATGTTTTTGGTCTTTCCAAATGATGTCCTAGGGCCTTAGAATATTAATCAATTTTTTTTTAGGCTCCTATGGTCATTCTAGGCTTTTGAGCAATTCAACCAACCACACTTTGAGGACTTTTTACAAAAGTCCTAAACACCCTCACAAAAATATAAAATATTAAACCTTCCTAGAGAGTCTTCATTCCTCTTGATCTTGGATCTTCAATTTGGTTTTGTCTTCATGATGATCCGACTTGGACTTTAGCTTTTGATATGATCTTCAATATACTCAACTTGATCTAATTGCTTTCTTATAGCTTGATGGAGAATCTTTCTTCCTTGGTTTCCAATTTCTTCTTTTTGTCTTGGATGATGTGCTAATGCTCTTCATAAGCTGATTTACACTTAAACTCAATAGAACATTAGTAACACAATTGTTATTTTATTATTGTGTTATCATCAAAATCAAAGATGTTATCTTAGGTCAAAAACCTGAATGCTAACATACCCAAGGATTAGTTGTAATTGGGAGGAGTCTCGATTGGTTGATAATTGAGCTAGTGGACTCAAGGATAGAGATTGTACACGGGCGAAGGCCAAGTCGATCGAGTCTGTAGACTCAAGGAGAGAGTGTGAGTGGTTATCTGAAACAGTAACTTGGTGTTGTGGACAATGATTGGATGAACTTGACAATGAAAAACACTTGGAGGTTGGAAACCTTGAATCGGGTGAAATAGCCCTGAATGACCTCGGTCATGAATTTCGATATTATTATTCGGCATATTATTATAATATGAGAATTGAACTTTAATATTATATCATTTTTGATGGATGTTATTATATGAAAAATAGTCTTGGTGGATTGTGGATTTTGTTGGGCTCTATAGCTCACCCCTCATTTTATGTCTTCAGATTCTTAAGCGGTTGCCAATTGGCAAGAAACTATGCTTGATAGATTTTGAAAAGTGTACTAGTGCATTTGTGGCACCAAAAGTAAAGGCTATTGTAGCCAGTGAGGTAACACATTTGCTTATGATGGGTTATTGTGATGACCAGTTGTTATTGCTTATATAAGCTTTTGAATAAAAATTTGAAAATTCTCGCATTTTTGTGGATAAAGTTTTCTGCATGCGTGGTTATGACGATGGGCACGCATCTTGGAACACGATTTCTTGGGCACGGGTGCGGGACGTCACACCGTGGCTTACAAATCTAATGATAATAGAACTGTTATTAAATTCTTTAAAGAACACATTTTGTTTAGATTCGGAATGCCACGTGCCATCATTAGTGATCAAGACACCCACTTTTGTAATAGACCTTTTGAGGACTTGATAAAAAAGTATGAAATTGTTCATAAATTTCCACTTCTTACCATCCCCAGACAAGTGGCCAAGTGGAACTTTCCAATAGGGAGATAAAACAAATTCTGGAAAAGACGGTTAATCCCGACCGCTAGGATTGGAATTTAAGACTAACTGACGCACTTTGGGCCTATTGCACTTCTTATAGGCTTGTTTTTGGTTAAGCCCTGCCACTTGCCTGTGAAACTTAAGCATAAAGATTTTTGGGCAATTAAAGCCTTTAATTTTGAATTAGGAGAGGCTACGAAGTTACTCAAAGTCCAAATAACTGAATTAGAGGAGCTCAAAAACAACTCTTATGAGAGCTCTAGAATCTAAAAACACAAGATTATGGTTTTTCATGATAAACTAATTTTGAGAAAATATTTTGAACCAAATCAAAAGGTGTACTTGTATGATTCTAGACTCTATAAGCATCCGGGCAAATTAAGGTCTAGATGGTATAGCCTCGTCGTGATTAAAGAATATTTGATCACGGGCTGTTGAGGTCGAAGACCCTTGAGATGACAAAATTTTTAAAGTTAATGGCCAAAGACTCAAGCCTGCTCTCGAGAGGCTTCTCCCCGAAGAAGATACTACTATTCTTGTGGATCCTGTTTATCAGGATTGACTTACTTTGTGAGTCTCCACATCACTTTATATTAGTTTTATTTTGTTTTGAGTTAACCTTGTAGGTTCCCGCTGTTGGAAGTTCACTCAACTTCTCAGGTGCTATCTACCCCTTCTTTGTGTCCTGTTTAACTTATCTTTTATTTCTTTTTGGAACATTGAGGACAATGTCAGATTTAGGTTACGGGGTGATAGTCAAACCTTAGTCAAATATATTTGTCATATCTTTTTGCATGAATTGTGGCTTTGCAGTTGAGGATGAAAATAAAGTGTTTTAATTGAGCCATCTTTCTTATTCTTGTCATCTGTTATGAGCAAAACTCAAAATTTTTCTTATGCACGTAAGCCATAGTGGATGTTGGTTGTTAAATACATACTTTAAGAAGACATCTCAGATTTCAGTCAAGACTTATAACACCTGTGAGTTTTTGAGCCTTTCTCCTTTTTAGGAGCGATTTATTATTATTATTCGGTGTTTTTATTCATATGACATTATTTCCTTGTTGATCTCATTATTTGTATTGACTTGGTTATCTATTGGGAATGTCATTACATGGTTTGTGGTTTGTTTGGTTGAATTGCCTAAGAAAGGATAAAGGTCATTATAGAAAGTTTGAGCCTTTCACGCCACCCCTTATCATTGCCAATAGGAGCCACTTTGGGCTTAAAAGAAGTCTTTCTTGTTAAACCACATTCTCCTTACCCACTCTACATTAGATTTGAGCCTATTTTCTACATTTCATTACCTTTTAAACTGGAGTTTATGCTAGGGATGGTAGTTTTGTGGTATTGAAAACTCAAGTGTATTGGAAATTCAAGTGGAATTGGAAATTCAAAAAGGGACTGCAAGTTCAGGTTATGAAATAATCAGTTGGGATAATGCTATCATTCTATTTGAAAAAAATAAGTGTTGAAAAAGCAAAAGTACAAATTTTGTTCTACATTGGGAATAATAAAGAATGAAATTTTGAATTGAAAAAGAAAGAAAAATCAAGAGAAATAGAAATTTATGAATGTTTGGAATAGTTGTTTCATAATGAACATGTATTGATATTCCTAACATATACTTGGTTTTTGTTGATTATCCTTATCCCTTCTTTCTTATAAACCTTACCCTGTAGCCCTATTACAACCCTTATTGCTAACCTTTTGATCTTATGTGGATTTGTGGTGCAAATGGAGGAGTTCCCAATGGATGACATTCTTTTCTTGAGATCTTATTACTATTTGATTAGCTATTGCATTTTATTTTCCATATAATTGAGAGAAGACCCGTAAAATTTTTGAGTGCATTATTCTGAGTGATTTAAAATCCTTGTGAGATTCGAAATCAAAGCTTTTATCTTGATGTCTCTCTTATTTGTATGTGTTTTGAGTTTGTTGGCAAGAATGGTTATGAGCTTAACACACACACACAAATTCTGAGTTTTCTTATTAATGGAGAAACTTAGATGTCATGGTGAATTTCTTGCAAAACCTTTATTTGAATGTTTTGAATGCGTTAGCCCATGTTCATGAAGATTGATTTGTTAAGTGCTTTGCTTAAGAGTTGATTTATTGTTAGGGACTAGCAACATTTAGGTTGGGGGTGTGATGAGTGTGCTTTTGTATACTCAAAACTAGTTATTTTGTAACCTTCTAACGCCCTTTCTAGTCTGAATCCATGATTTAAATTCTATATTCAAACTTATTTCCTCATTTATAGATTATGAATTCTAAGCATTTTTATGTTATTTCATGCAGGGAATTCAAGTAAAGAAGTTTCATGGAAATCAACAGATAAGGCCCAAGTTCAAGAAGCCAAGTCTCAAGTCAAAGAGTCAAAGCCCAAGACCAAGTATAGAGAGATTCTCTCACACATGGGTGGTGAATCTTAGAGAGATATGGATGAATGTGATTTTGGTATAATATGATGGAACTCTCTTGAATTAGAAAGAAGAAGTGTGCTATATTGATGTTTTTTTATAGAAAAATGAGAAAGCCTAATTTGGTCACGAGAACTCTCTATTTTGGAAGGATTTTGGAATTAAAGTAAGGAGCTTAATGGAAGCCAACTAAATCTACAAGAAAAGAAAGAAATTTCGTGGATTGCTAGAGGAGTGCTATTATTTAGCAACCAATCTCAAAAAAGGAGGATTTCCTGGATTCGCATCTAATTTGAGCAGTACTTGCTAATTACTCGTAACTTTTGACACAAAAATTGGATTAAGACAAAGCTGGATGTTTTGAAAAGCAGATTCAAAGGAAAACAAAATTGTATTTCACGAAAATCTCCTAATTCGGATGTTTAGGGGGTCAAAACACTTTGTCCAGTTGAGGGAAAGTGCTATGTTGGTTGGATTTCGTAATTAGAAGTTTCCTATAGTCTTTCCTTCCCTTTTTCTTCTTCCCTTTAGTCTATATAAACCTAGAGATGGGGTTTTATTAAAATCCAATTTTCTCCTCTCTTTTCTTAGTATTGTTTAGTTTTCTTTGTATGTATTGCTAAATCCCTAACCATAGCTAGGGTGGAATTCTCTTAATGAGGTGATGTTAATTTGATTTAATCCATTGAATGTTCTTAATGTTTATGATTTCTATATTAATTGTTCTTCTTGTTTGATATCTCTTTCAATTGAGTCTCTCGGATTTAAACACTTTTACGAGTTTAGTCAGACTTTTCTCGTAGTTGAGTAATAGTTCTTAACTTCTCAAATGAAGAACCTTCATTTTAGCGGATATTTTTCTTTGCTGCGGTATCGCCGAGAGGTATATTTTCTTCCTCGAGTTTTTCCGATAAAGTTTGGGCTTGGATTAAATTTTGTTTTGAATAATTGATTGGAAATTGATTTTAGCTTTTTATTATAATCTGAATTTCTAAATCTTCTGATTGTGGTTTTGAGATGTGAAAGTCACAATTGAGTTATACTTTGGATTAATCGAATTGACATTGCACCATTAAGAGGAGGAAACCCGATGCCTTGACGCTTTCTCTTACTGATATTCTCCATAAATTAATTAAACTTTCTCTACCAAAAATTCTACAAACCCCTTTCTTTACTATTGTTCTTTATCTTCACTGTTCTCTGTGTATCGACAACCCCTTTATTATACTGCAAAGTACCGCATATCTTTAAGTGACTTCACTATCCAACTGTCTGCCACTGGTGGAAGTGGATATTTGATCCAATGAGTTTGGACGCTAGCTTTTTAACTTATGGATGGATACACTATTCTCTACCTTATTTACGCTGAAAATGAGGAGCTCTAATAAATCTTTTTAGTAGAGCTCCTAGAAAATATAAGGAAAAAAAGAAGTAACCTAATATATAAGCCAAACAAAGTTTTTGTTGAATCTGAGTGTCGCGACCCAAAATCCCACCTAGGAGTTTGCAAGTTTCGAGCGTGACTTAACTGACAAACCATCCTGTAAAGAGCATATCAGGCATTCTAAAATGGTGAACTAAATATTTTTTTAATAACTTAACTGTATTCCAAGTATTTATAAGTGTGAACAAGATACAAAATGTAACAGTCAAAATTTCATAGCCTCAGACTTCAGTCACATGACTCCAGTCTGACAAAATCCCAAATTGAAAACCCAAAATACATGTCTCTCCCTCTCATCAACTCATCAATAGGGTCACCTGTCAAGGACCCTATCATCTGCATGATGATCCCAAGCAAGTTCCTGCCCTCCATAGTCCTCCTCGACCCAAGGTTCTGGAGCATGATCACCCAACCTAGAATCTACTAAAATAATAATTCGGCTGAGCATTGAATACTCAGCGAATACAAACTACTAACTAACAATGTTATAAAATATTAATATGACATACATGATACAGTTCATCAGAAATAAACATAATCAGAGTGTGGATGCCACAATTTCTAAAACACTCTAACAAGTGCATACTCTCAAAAATCATACTTTAATTCATGCTTGAGTTTGAGCTTTAACAAAACATATTTCAAATATCTTATGAGTTCCTTAGTCTTGTGATTTCATTATACATCTTATGAGTTTTATAAGTTCGTCACGCGTCTTATGAGCCTTGTGAGTTCGTTATGCATCTTATGAGTCTTGTGAGTTCGTTATGTGTCTTATGAGTCTTGTGAGTTACTTGTGAGCATTCTATGAGATTCTTACTTTTCACTTGCTTTGAGAGTACACTAGTATCCTTTCATATTCTTTATTCTTGCTTGGAGATAAATACTAGTACCCGTACTTGGTCTTAGTATATCAGTATCCTCTCATACTTGTTTGGAAACTAACCTGGTCTTAGTACATTAACATCCTTTCTTACTTATCTTGGAAACATATACTAGTACCTGTACCTGGTCTTAATACACTAGCATACTTTCATATTCTTCATTTTACTTGGAGACAGATGCTAGTAGCCGTACCTGGTCTTAGTATACGAACATCCTCTCTTACTTACTTGGGAATAGATATTAGTGCCTGTACCTGGTCTTTGTGCACTAACATACTTCCATATACTTATGAGCTTGTGAACTTTCTCTTATGAGCATTTTTTTCTTGTCTTATAAGCTTCCATTTGTTCCTTATGAGTTTTCTTTTCTTTCCTTAAGAACATTCTTATGAGCTTTACTTATAATTTTACTTATGAGTTTAGATTTCTTCTTGTCTTATGAATTTTCTTTTCCTTTTCTTATGAGCCTTTCGCGTGAGCTTTTACTTATGAACTTTCTTATACTTCTTCGAATACCCGTACTTATGATGTACCTCGGTCATACTCGACATACATGTGCATAGAGTGCTTGTGAGCATTATAAGGTATTGGTGAGCAATTGTGATAGACATAGAAAATACTTAAACATCAATACATATTCATGAATTTCATTCATAGTAATGACATGCAAATACAAGGTTAAAAATCCCCAATTTCACCCCAAAATTTATAATTTAAATCCGATCATACAAGACATACACGTGCATAGAGTCCTTGTGTATAATAGTAACTTAAAAACCTTTAAACATGCTACACGAGACTTATAAGCATCATGGTAGTCATAAAAAAGCTCTTAAATATGGAATCATAATCATAGAATATCATTCATAGAGGTATCATAGCAAGAAAACATGGCTTCTTAGCCTAAATTCATCAAAAACATAATTTAAAATCATGGTTTTCATAAAGAATTCATAAAAAGTTAGAGAGTAGAATGTATCTACTTCCTTTACATAAAAACCCATCCATTTTTCCTTACCTAACATGCAAAAATCCTAAGAAGACCATTTAGGAGAGTGTATTCATACTCCCTTTATAAACACCCATCCCTTTTTATCCTCCTTATGCAAAACCATGCATTAACACATACATTGCATGAATGAATTACAACTAGCTAGTTAGTAGAGTGTATCTACCTTAAAAATTTAGGAAAAAACTTGAGAAGGCTTGGGAATGTGAGATCCAATATTCAATGGTGAAATCCGTGCTTGAGGAAGAAGATCCAAGCTTGAGGAAGCTTTGAAAGCAAGGCTTGAACCCCACCTTGATCCCAAATGAAAACCCCCTTTTGAAAACTCTAGCTCTCTTTCTTTTCCTCTCAAAATATGTTTCTCCAAGTGTTTAAACCCTTAGTCCCATGAAAATTGGGTATATAGGCAAAAGGGTGGTAAAAGACCAACATACTCTTAATGAATTAGATTAAAAAGACCAAATAGTGCAAAAGTGCAGGGGTTCGGTCGACCAGTGGTGACTATCGGTCAACCAGTGGAAAAATCTCTCTCTGGAATATTTCCCCATACAAAATTCTGCCCATTCGGTCGACCGGTAAGGAGTATTGGTCGACCGATAGTGGTTCGGTCGACCGATAATGACATTCGGTCGATCGATTTGCTTTGTACTTGGACTATTTTGTTGTTTTTCCCATTTTTCCACACAGACTCTTTCCCACTTATGCTGCTACACCTATGAATCTCACTATTCACCTAAGTTTCCGGGTTCAACATGCACACTTAGGGTATTCTATACCCTATGCTCTTAGACACTTAGAGTATTATTATATTCTTGTTTTGAAACTCCACATACCCACATTAAACCCTCACTTCACTTTCCTCAAACCAAGGACACATGGAAGGCCTTAGGCCTTAACAAGAATGTTGTCAAGTACTATTCACAACACTATTCACTGCACTATTCATCGCACAATGAACTCGGATTCCGAGGTTCTACACTGAGGATTCAGAAGCTTCTTGATCTAGATGATGATTGTATCGTTGTCTTCAAGCTCCGGATGACTGGATCATCTTCTCCAAGTTTTCGGATGACTGAATCATCTTCTCCAAGCTCCTCCTCTGTAATTTCTGGGTTATTCTGTAAGCCTTTAAGGAGTTCAACTATACTGCAACAGTTCGAACTTCTCCAAGATTCCTAAAAGAATGAGATAATGGATAGAGTGAAAAAATTTGAAACATGATCTAGAGGGAGAGTAGAGGGAACAGTGAAGAAAGTATTTTGATTTGGCATTCTTCTCTCAAGAACACATGCAGGATTTCAGAAAGAGAATCTCTCTAAAGTATCAAGAAGAAGTTAGAAGTCTCTAAGTCTAAAAAGTATTTCTTTCCAAGGTATCAAGTCCTTGAAATCATTTGGGTCTCTCTATTTATAGAGAAAATTCCCTGATCACTCAATGATCTCATATTAGAACATTCTCTCACATAAAATATCTTTGATGTGACGGCTAATAAACTCTGATACATGTCAACTGTATTCTGTTAAGTGGAGCCAATATGTTAAAATATGGATGTATTCCGTTAACTGGAGCCTATCTATTAAATGAAGTGTGTTCTGTCAAGAAAGAGATGCCAACTCATCAAAACCACCGTAACTAATTCAGTTGCAGTTTAATCATTTGAATTATTATGACCTAAAACAATCCTTTAGATATATTCTTCAAATGTTAAAGAGTAAACTTCCTCAAGAAGAAATTTATCTATTTTAATAAATTCCCTCATATCCCTCAAAACCACATCTCATAATCTTTCCCCAGATACATACATATATGTAAATCATCGTACAACAAAGGCGGGTCATACGCCTTTAAGATATCATGTCTCAGAGAAATCATAAGTGTTGGACGAGGGCACCATTCTCAGGGCAGATAGATATCCACCGTCATACATCAATCATCTATTACGAGAGAATGAGACTATGGAGGCCACACTCCTCCAATAGCCCACAAGGAAATTGGGCAAGATACATCAGAGAATTCTCTCATGACTGTTAGCCCAGGAAATAATTCATACTTTGCTGAAATAGGAGATGGGGGAAACACACACGCCCATTCCCATGGGGAAGGCAATCAGTACCTTTACCTCCTGACAAGACAATAGGGTACAAGATGATCAGAATCCACCGAATCCCTATAGAGATGAGGCTGAACCGGTAACCGCATTTTTCGTCTCAACGGAGTATAACTCCTTCGAGCTTAAGCTCGCAATACCATTAATTCAAGACCTGTCGTGAAGAATAGAATATCATAATAGCGTTAGAAATATTCAGTAATTTGATTCTACTGAAATTTTACCAAGGAAGAATTTGGTCATGACGGAGTATACCTCCTTTGAGCTTTCTATCAGAATCTGAAAGCTTTTTATCAAAATATGTTCATTTAATCGTATTATCTATGAAATACTCAAACTACTTCAGTCATGAAGGCGTAGGGAGGGAATCAACATGCCCTTAATTCAGATCTCATTTTTGAATGTGACATATTTTAAGATATTCGAACCTTCCAGATAATCATAATCTTTACCCATGTGACTTCTGACTAGCTCAAATTCCAATTTGACTAGAAAATAACTTTCATGTGTCAACAGATCATTTTTCATCATGAACAGTTTTAATTTTTTTTCCTTTGTAATTTCAAACAACAGCAGTAAAGTTTAGTGGACCACTACATTGTTGTATGTGGACAAAGAGCCATTATATTGTAAAACCCCAAAGCCCTGAACTCTTGTGGTCACGGAAAAAAAACAAAAAATCTAGCTTGGAAGTTCCCGGAAGAGATATGGGTTGAGAGTCTAGACAGAGGGTCGAGATATGGGACCCCACAGAAACTTTTGGTTTCTCAACCACAGCCTAACGCGCATCCCAAAGCAACAACTTGGCCAAAAGGGAGGAAGTATCTCTTTAATTGCAAAAAGCTGTTCTATGTCATCTCTCTTTTTCAAAGACTGTCGCCACCTATAAAGGATGGCTTCCATAGGCCCACCTTTTTAAAGAGGCTTTCCAACTCCCACTGCTTAGCCGATTAGCCTAAGCTGGAAAGTGAAGTGAACTCAACTCAACTCAACTCTCCCTGCTATCATACTATCAAATTTTAAGGATATGGAAGTTACGAGACACATGTCAACACGATATTTTAGTAAGAGAAGATGTCTGTGGCTATAAACAGAGATAATCCTAAATTCTTTTCTTTTCAAAATGTTTGAAATTATCTCAAGTTGTAATTGGACCCACAAGTCGACACATGTCTGCTTTCATATCCTTTAACTATGGTTAAGATTCTCTAATCCTTAGGGTTGAACTATCTAATCTTAGTTATTACTCTAAAGATTAAATTTTAAAATAGCAATTAAAGAGACTTTTGTGCTGTATTTAGATTCTGTAAGTCCGCTTACAACTTGAGAGAATCACGAGTCTTGCGAAATAAAGGTTGAAATGTTTTAAAAATTATAAATATAAATGGGTTAGCTGGTAGGTTATGGGTTCATGGGTCATTAATTGGCCGGGTTTGGATTTGCAATTCTTTGCCCATTTATTATTCTTAGCACATTTATAAAAAGTTTGGGTTCTTGTTGACATTATTTCTACCCCAACCTGATTGACTTGATGGAAACCCAAGTCAACCTGACCCGTACAAACCTATTTATAAACGGGCTAAGAATTGCAAATCCAACTCAACCTGACCCGTACCGACCCATAGTGGCTAGGGCTGTCAATGGATCAGATCCGGTTCCAATCCGGATCTGATTCGATTACCTGGAATTTGGACCCTATATGTGCTCCGTCGGATCAGATCCGGATATATGATGATCCGATCCAATTAAAATCCGATCAGATTAGAATAACAGTTTAAAATAATTTAAAATATATTATATAGATTTTCTATGCATAAAGTATTAATTTTAAAAAAATTAACATTTATTAGAGTTAATTAAGATACTATTAGATTTTATATTATTAAAATAAACTTTTTTTTATAAAAAAATTAACCTTAATCGGATTAGATTGATTAGATTCAGATCTTACAAATATAATCAGATTCGGATTGATTATTCATGATCCGACGAATCTCGGATCAGATTCAGATCTGTCGGATTCTTAATCGGATTGGATTTGGATCTAGGCAGATCCGGTCCAAATCCGACTCGTTGATAGCCCTAATAGCAGCACCTAAATACTTAGGTGTGGGTAAGTGGCTTTGTTGACTCCAACATTTTATTTTTTTTTGCTGACTAAAACGCGGTTAGGCCATAACCCCGGTTAGTGAGTTAGTATATGTTCTGAGTTAGTGACGAGTGGAGATTACAACACTCACACCCTCTCGGGAATGGATCCCAGACCAGGTGGGCAAGCTTAGCTTCCCAACTCCAACAAAAATTTTACTGCTAGAAAATTTGAGGAACATGAGGGAGAATCAATTAGTTAGGGAAATGATTGGTCCACTTGTGCGAGAGGACTCGCCACCTCATGAAAAAAAAAAGAGAGGTTCTCATTGGGCCCAGCAGAAGAAAAGTTCCATTGAAGAGAGTAAACTAGAAAACCTAACTCAATGAACGAAGCCGACATGGAGCTGAGCTACTACGACGAACAGGGCTCTGTGCTAAAGCGTGTCATTTGCGCAACGTGATGCCGCATTCAGAAAGGCATTGGATTACCTCTAGTGCACACCCGAGGCCCAGCCTCGGGCGTCCATTCATCTACCAACATTTCGCGCTAAAAAACAGAGAAGTCATTTGATTTTCTCCCCTGTTTTTTGACTTCTCCCGCATTGATATCTCTCCCCCTTTTTCTACCTTTTTTATCATCACATGGCAGTAGATGAATGGATGCCTGAGGCTCGACCTCAAGTGTGCACCAGAGGTAATTTGATGCCATTCAGAAATTGAAATTTTTACTACATGACAAAATGGCCTTTGCAAGCCAAGACGCGAGATGACATGTTCATGAACCCAAATAACGTTCATTCTATAACCATTACTATAAGGTTTCAGTGGCTATCCGCCTCCCTCACAAGGCTCCAAGGGTAAGTAGCAAATGGAGGTAGCAAATGTGTCATTTGTAATTCTGTATACATATTTGCTACCTCCATGTGTATTTTTTCAAAATTATCACTCCAAGGGTAAGTAGCAAATAGAGGTATTTTATTATTATTTTAATTGGCAAGGGGCCCACTATTACCGTTTGAATCCTTTTATCGTTTGAATTGGCAAGGGCCCACTATTAATTTAATGCATGAAAGGATTTGCTACCTGATTGAACACCGGACAAATTTGCCGTGTGAAAATCAAAGTAGCAAATTTGATGTTTCAGTTGCTGTGCCCCCGTTGGAGAGGATTTTATCCTACCTGACACAACAACTGTCCTTTGCTACTTAATTTGAAGGCCTCGTTGGAGATGGTCTTAGAATATCAAAAGAAAATCCATTAATTAATTAATTTATTATTATTATTAGGGAACGCGTGTGAGCCCACAGTCCACCACATGTCCATTTTCAAACATTTTAATCACGGTTAAGTTTAACAAATATGATTACTTTTTTTTAAATAACCAGGGTTAGATGGATTAACCCTAGGGTTGAGTGAATCTTAACCACAGTTAATGAGTGTTAACTAAATTAAGGTCATTTTTCGAAAAACCAAAGTTAGATGGATGAACCCTAGGGGTGAGTGAATCTTAACCATAATTAATGAGTGATAACTAACCTGGGATAATTTTTCTAAAAACTAAAGTTAGATGGATGAACCCTAAGGTGAGTGAATCTTAACCACGACCAATGTGTATTAACTAACTTAAGATTATTTTTTAAAAAACCAAGGTTAAATGGATGAACCCTCGGAGTGAGTGAATCTTAACAACAGTTAATTGAAAGTTAAAAGAGACACATGGCATCCCGTGAAGTCATGCGCGTTCTGCTGGGCGGAATGCGCCCTCGCAAAGAATCATTCTCCTTATTATTATTATCCTTTTATCTACTTAAGTGTCATTACCAACAAAAAAGAAAATGTAATAATTAGTTATGAAGGATTAAGAACACTGCCATTTCATTATACAACCATACAGGAACTATTTTTTTGTTTAAAAGTATCTAGTCATGAGCAATGCTACGTTCACTTTCCAGTTGTCTATTATTCGGTTGTTTTTTCTAATTTTAGACAAAAAAATAAATATATAAATGATGGGTCTCACAAAAAGTGTCATATTGTTTTGTCTTCTTGTATAACAAAAAGGGAAGAGTCGACAACCTAAAAGTGGACATAGCATTTCTCATCCTGGTCATTGGTTTTACAACCACCTAATTCATAGGAATCAATTTCAGACAAGCAGAGAAGATACACACATTACCATCGCTTAAGAACTTGAACCTTAGGCCTGATTGGCATCACTCTCAAGGAATAATTCTTTATTTCCTAGGATATTCTCAGGGAATAGAGAATTGTTCCTTGAGAGTGATGCCAAATGACCCTTAGCTTCCCAAAAATAGAGTATGCAACTTGTCATCAAAGGATAAGTGTTCCCTGCTGGGGGGGGGGGGAGTTTGCCCATTTATTCTTTTGGGTTATCATACACCTCTCACATGTTTACAATCGTGATATTTATATATATAATAGTATCGCATTGTATGGTTGATATTATTTCAAATGACTCGATTTTATATAAATATATAGCATTGCGTAATGAAGAGGTGGTGTCTTGGCTTTGGCCACTCATCTGATCCTAGAGAACAGATTTTATTTATTTATATATTTAGAGATTGGCATTATGAAACTATAAGACAATTGATAAGTAAGGAGGCCCGTTTGGTTGCACTTCCATTTTCTGATTTTAAAAACAAAAATTTGAAAATTTTTACACAAAACATGTTTGGGAAACATGTTTCTTCCTGTTTGTAAAAATTAGTAACAAAATTTTTGGAAATCAAAAGTAATAGAAATTTTCTGTTATCTCTGTTTTTGAAAACAAAAAACAAAAATAAAAAACATGGACCTACCACCATCCACCTACCCACCACACTACTACCCACCACCACCACCACCACCCACAACCACAATACCAACACCACAACCACCACGACACCACCACCACAATACCACCCACCACTATCACTACTACCACCACTACCATTACCACAACACCACTACCCACCACCACACAACCACTGTGACGCCCCGAACCCACGCCTTAAGGAATATCCTGTTTCGAGACACAAGCCCGGTCGTCATTTCCATGCAGCGGAAGACTTTGCCCGTGAAAATATGGAAATTTTCAAATTTTTCTTATGATCTTACATAAGCAATAATAATTGGTCATCACAATAACCCATCATAAGCAAATACATTGCCTTCACTTGATACGACGGTCCTTATAAACCTCAAACGTCTTGTCAGGATCCTATATTCTTAGGACAACAACACCATAATCTGATGACATAAAACGTCAGTGAGCTATGAAACCCAATAAAATCCACAGTCCATATAGACTATTTTCCACATAGTAACATCCATCAATAATAATATAGTATTATAATTCAATTATCATATTATAATAATATGTAGAATAATATTAACATAATTCGTGACCTGAGGTCATTTAGAGTTATTTCACCCTATCCCGATGTTTCCAACCTCTAATTGTCAAGTTCATCCAATCATCGTCTACGACATCAGGTTACCATTCCAGATAACCTCTCACGCACTAGCCTTGAGTTCGCAGACTCGATCGACTGGGCCTTCGCTTGTGTACAACCTTTACCCATGAGTCTGTAGACTCAATTATTAATCAACCAGGCCTACACCCATTTAAACCATACCTTGAGTCTTTAGACTCTATACAACCTTGAGTTCTTAGACTCTAACACAAAATCAACAACTTGTACCATCTCAGGACATACCTAAGTACAATGATCCCCATTCCTCAATCTATTTTGAGACATAACTAAGTACAAGGATCCCCATTCCTTAATCTATCTTGGGACATACCCCACTCAAAGTCTAATTGGAACATACCGGAGTACAGAGGTCCCCACCCCTCAAGTATTGTTGGAACATACCAAAGTAAATAAGTCACAATCATTTATGGCACCACATCATATTCAATCTTTATCAGGGCAAACTTGAGTACAAGGTCACTACCTCCATCAGATATACCTAGGTACAAAGATCACCACCCTATTAGGGTAATCGTCAGCCTCAACCACGCTCGATCCTCACTCCTCAACCCGTCTTGGGACATACCTAAGCACAACGATCCTCATTCCTGAACCTGTCTTGGGAAAACCTCCCTCAGTGTTTTATTGAAACATGCTGAAGTACAGAGGTCTCCACCCCTCAAAATATTTTTGGAACATACCGAAGTACAGAGGTCCCCATCCCTTAAGCCAACATTCATTTATCCAACCTCTATTGGGACATACCTGACACCGCAGATCACCATCCCTCAAGGAAAACATCTATAGGGACATACCTATTGTATAACATTTGTAATCATAACTTTTACTTTCTTTTAATCTTTAACTCTAATAAAACTTATTATATTTTTTAAAATAATTCATGTAATTATGTAAGCTATTTTATTTATTTATTTTCACTCATATAATTACTTATTTATATTTATTTAAAAAGAACCTATGTAATAATTAAATTCATCATTTATCTTGTCAAATAAGTATAAATATTATCTTACATGTGTGGAACTCATGGTCAAAAGATTTTTCTCCATTATCATCTCACGGCCACCTTGTTCGCAAAATACTATTTTTTTTTCATGAGTATTTCATTTGTAAGTCTTAATCACTTTTCTGATCTTCATTACTTCATTCTCGAGCCACAAAACATAAAGATAAATTTAGATTAAAAATTAATTAGATTTAATTTAAGAATTAACTCGAAAGCTAAATTAGATAGATCGGAAAGTAATTGTCAAACTTTCCATTCTCTATCTCTCAAACTCTATCTTTTAAGTGTTTAGTGTACATAAACTTACGAATTTGAGATTTTAACTGAATATTTATAGATTTAAGCCTGAGCCTTTATGTTTTCCCGTAAAGAATCACGTGTCTGTGCTTGTTGTGTAAAAGTTGATCAGATTCTTCTGTTTTTCTCTTTCTTATTTTATTTTATCGTTCTAATCTAATTAAAGATTATCAAACAAAAAGTCTATGGTAGGTTCTATTATCATACACTTTAGCTCTTTATTTATTATATTATATGTTATAGAGAGAGTTTGATATACCATATAACTAGCCATCATTTATTATAAAGAATATTAATTAAATAATTCATAATTAAATTAAATACATTAAGAAGATTCTAGCATATGAGATCTAGAGGGATCTCATTCTTCAAGGGTGGGAATCACTAGGTTAATTTTAGAATTCCAGTGTACTTAGGAGACATTTTCCTGAAAATTTTATTATGATTATTGAATTCTATCAATGCCCTTAGAGTTTTATAAATTGTAATTTAGTGGTCGTTCAAACGAATTATATTCATGAATCTTTATTTTAGAAAGTTTCTAGGCAATAGGTCTCCCGTCTTGATGTTTTTAAAATCTGTACGATGCATATGAGATGTATGATGCTTATGAGATGTGCATAATGCTTATGATGTGTGCATGATGCTTATACTATAAATGAAGTGTATGCTATGTATGATACTTATACTATGTATGATGCTTATGCTATGCATGATGCTTACAAGATGTGTATAATGTTTTTGGATTTTGAGATCTACATTATTCCTGAAGTTTATAATATATTTATCACTTTGGACTGAGCACTAGGTATAGAACGTGCTGCAGAATTAACACGCATCTGTATCTAGAATTTTTGGACTGAGCACTAAGTCTAGAACATGCTGCAGAATTAACGCGCATCTGTATCTAGAAACGTGCATCAAACATCCATGAGCTTGTCCAAAATAATATATATATATATATATATTTGTTTAGCTATTATTATTATTTCTTTTTTGTAATGAAGGAATATGTCAAAAATTATATCGGTTAGACATATTTTAGGTACTCATTTATTAGTAAGGTACATAAGATATATACATAACTACGCGTTTTAATCAGGTGCACAATCATATATTCTAATTAAAACATATCATGTTTTACGCATAATAATATAATATCATATTAACAATCATCATAGAGATTTCATATTCAAAATAGTAATATTAGATAATAGTAATCTTGGTTGTTGTGCCTCATGACGAAAGTTTTAAAAGCAAATAACAAATCATAAGTCTAACTGGAAAATTATTTAAACCTCGGCTTAAAATGATTCTAAAACCTAAGTCTTAAATAATTTAAATCTTATTTATTCAAGATTTTTCTCTAATATACTTAACCTTTACAAATTTAATGTCTTAGCTTGATCGTTATACGACCCAAATTTAAAATAACTCATAAGTCTCACTTGAACACCAGACATCCTAACTTATAATTATCACTGTGTCATTTCAAACTCATAATATAATAACATACATGTGTGGAACTTATGGTCAAAATATTTTTCTCCATTATCATCTCACACTCACCTTGTTTGTAAAATACTCTTTTTTTTCATGAGTGTTTCATTTGTAAGTCTTAATCACTTTTATGATCTTCATTACTTGATTCTTAAGTCACAAAACATAAAGATAAATTTATATGAAAAATTAATTAGATTTAATTTAAGAATTAACTCGAAAGCTAAATTAGATATATCGGAAAGTAATTGTCAAACTTTCCATGCTCTATCTCTCAAACTCTATCTTTTAAGTGTTTAGTGTGTCATAAACTTACGGATTTGAGGTTTTAACTGAACATTTATAGATTTAAGCCTAAGCCTTTATGTTTTCCCGTAAAGAATCACGTGTCTGCACTTGTTGTGTAAAAGTTCATTAGATTCTTCTGTTTTTCTCTTTTTTATTTTATTTTATCATTTTAATCTAATTAAAGATTATCAAATAGAAAGTCTATGGTAGGCTCTATTATCATACACCTTAACTCTTTATTTATTATATCATATATCATAGAGAGAGTTTGATATACTATATAACTAGTCATCATTTATTATAAAGAATATTAATTAACTAAATTAATAATTAAATTAAATACATTAAGAATATTCTAGCATATGAGATCTAGAGGGATCTCGTTCTTCAAGGGTGGGACTCACTATGTTAATTTTAGAATTCCAGTGTACTTAGGAGATATTTTTCTCAAAATTTTATTATGGTTATTGAATTCTATCAATGCCCTTAGAGTTTTATAAATCGTAATTTAGTAGTGGTTCAAACGAATTACATTCATGAATCTTTATTTTAGAAAGTTTCTTGGTAATGGGTCCCGTCTTGATGCTTTTAAAATCTGTATGATGCATATGAGATGTATAATGCTTATGCTATGTATGATGCTTATGAGATGTGCATGATGCTTATGATATGTGCATGCTGCTTATGCTATGCATGAAGTGTATGCTATATATGATACTTATACTATGTATGATGCTTATGCTATGCATGATACTTACAAGATGTGTTTAATGTTTTTAGACTTTGAGACCTACACTATTTTTGAAGTTTATAATATATTTATCACTTTGGACTGAGTACTAGGTCTAAAACGTGCTGCAGAATTAACATGCATCTGTATCTAGAATTTTTGGACTGAGCACTGAGTCTAGAACGTGCTGCAGAATTAACGCGCATCTGTATCTAGAAACGTGCATCAAACATCCATGAGCTTGTCCTAAATTAGATATATATATATATATTTATTAATTTATTTGTTTACTTATTATTATTATTATTATTTTGTGACAAATGAATATATCAAAAATTATATCGGTTAGACATGTTTTAGGTACTCATTGATTAGTAAGGTACATAAGATATATACATAACTACGTGATTTAATCAGGTGCACAATCATGTATTTTAATTATAACATATCATTTTATACGCATAATAATATAATAGCATATTAACAATCATCATAGTGATTTCATATTCAAAATAGTAATATTAGACAATAGCAATCTTGGTTGTTGTGCCTCATGATGAAAGTTTTAAAAACAAATGACAAATCATAAGTCTAACTGAAAAATTATTTAAACCTCGGCTTAAAATGATTCTAAAACCTAAGTCTTAAATACGTTAAATCTTATTCATTCAAGATTTTCCTTTAGTATACTTACCTTTAGGAATTTAATGTCTTAGTTTGATCGTTATTCGACCTGAATTTAAGAATAACTCATAAGTCTCACTTGAACACCAGACATCCTAACATATAATTATCATTGTATCATTTCAAACTCATAATATAATAACATAATGTGTGGAACTCATGGTCAAAATATTTTTCTCCATTATCATCTCACAGCCACCTTTTTTGCAAAATACTTTTTTTTTTCATGAGTGTTTCATTTGTAAGTCTTAATCACTTTTCTAATCTTCATTACTTGATTCTCAAGCCACAAAACATAAAGATAAATTTAGATTAAAAGTTAATTAGATTTAATTTAAGAATTAACTCGAAAGCTAAATTAGATAGATCGGGAAGTAATAGTCAAACTTTCCATTCTGTATCCCCCAAACTCTATCTTTTAAGTGTTTAGTGTGACATAAACTTACGAATTTGAGATTTTAACTGAATATTTATAGATTTAAGCCTGAGCCTTTATGTTTTCCCGTAAAGAATCATGTGTCTGTACTTGTTGTGTAAAAGTTGATCAGATTCTTCTGTTTTTCTCTTTTTTATTTTATTTTATCGTTCTAATCTAATTAAAGATTATCAAATAGAAATTCTATGGTAGGCTCTATTATCATACACCTTCACTCTTTATTTATTATATCATATATTATAGAGAGAGTTTGATATACCATATAACTAGTCATCATTTATTATAAAGAACATTAATTAACTAAGTTCATAATTAAATAAAATACATAAAGAAGATTTTAGCATATGAGATCTAGAGGGATCTCGTTTTTTCAAGGGTGAGACTTACTAGGTTAATTTTAGAATTTCAGTGTACTTAGACTTACTATGATATGTGCATTATGCTTATGCTACACATGAAGTGTATGCTATGTATGATGCTTATGCATGATACTTACAAGATGTGTACAATGTTTTTGGATTTTGAGACTTACACTATTCTTGAAGTTTGTAAAATATTTATCACTTTGGACTGAGCACTGGCTCTAGAACGTGCTGTAGAATTAACACGCATCTGTATCTAGAATTTTTGGACTGAGCACTGAGTTTAGAGCGAGCTGCAGAATTAACGCGCATCTATATATAGAAATGTGCATCAAACATCCATGAGCTTGTCCAAAATTATATATATATATATATATATATATATATATATTTGTTTAGTTATTATTATTATTATTTTTTTATAACGAATGAATATGTCAAAAATTATATCGGTTAGACATGTTTTAAGTACTCATTGATTAGTAAGGTAAATAAGATATATACATAACTATGTGTTTTAATCAGGTGCACAATCATATATTCTAATTAGAACATATCATGTTTTACGTATAATAATATAATAGCATATTAACAATCATCATTGAGACTTCATATTTAAAATAGTAATATTGGATAATAGCAATCTTGGTTGTTGTGCCTCATGACGAAAGTTTTGAAAACAAATAACAAATCATAAGTCTAACTGGAAAATTATTTAAACTTGGGCTTAAAATGATTCTATAACCTAAGTCTTAAATAATTTAAATCTTATTTGTTCAAGATTTTCTTTCAATATACTTAACCTTTAGCAATTTAATGTGTTAGCTCTATCGTTATTTGACCCGAATTTAAGAATAACTCATAAGTCTCACTTGAACACCAGACATCCTAACATATAATTATCACTTTGTCATTTCAAACTCATAATATAATAACATACAATAACTTTTAGTAGCACACAATTTCGTAACAAACCTAAGTCCTACCGAACCTAGTGACAGCACATCCGTCATGGTATCAATCCGGATTTAAGACTATTTCATTTTTCTATCTTGGTAAATCTCCTTAATCCTCATGATTCTAAAACTATCTCATATGGGCCTAAAGTCTTTTGCTCTGATACGATCTCTGGTATCAAACCTAGAGTAAAATAACCCTAGTTCCAACTTAGAAGACACTTAGCCCTAAGTGACTTGATGCCTTTGCTCTGATACCATCTCTGTCATGCCCTAAAACCCCACCTAGGAGAATGTGAGATCTTGTCACGTGACTTACTTGACTTAATCCATTTAATAAGCTTTAAAAACATACTAAAATTTGAATTTAAGAATTTCTTCAATTAAAACATCAACTAAATTCATAATCATGGACTGCAACTGAAATAAAATGAATATTAACCCTCTATTATGATCATCATCAAACTAAGCTAAATATAAATATCCATAAGGTCAATTAAAGTCTCCCTGAAATTTGTCCACAAACAAATTAAATTCAAAAGTAGGGTCAACGGTCAAAATCCCGTTCTTCCTCGGAATAATCACCTTCCGGTTTCCCGAAGTATTCATCTTCTTCCCACGGTCGGGGTGCACAAATATCAAAACCTGAACCTGAACCTGTCGACAACAAAAGTCATCGGCTGAGTAACGAGTTACTTCGCGTATATAACAGACCATAGTGAATAATATAATGAATATTAAATTACATGCATTTTACATATTCATACATCAGTTCATATACATAATCAGAGTACGGAAACAACCAAATATATTACGTCAATTTCTTTTTTTCTTTTCTTACTTTCTTACTTTTCTCACTTTCTTACTTTTCTTTTCTTTTTCTTACTTTTCTTATATTCTTACTTTTCTTCTTCTCTTACTTTTCTTTGAGATCTTTCTTGAAACCAGATATCTAGTACCCTTGAAAACTTATCTTGAAGCAAGGCACTAACATCTTTGAAGATATTTCTTTTCTTGCTTTTTATACTTCATACTTTATCATTCCATGAACAACACATTCACATGCATTAGTAATATCTTAAAATACCGCTTTACCGTCTAAGAAAAGGAGTTACTATACTTTACTTTACCAAGATACCACCCTTCATACATTATCCAGTACGGACGACTTAATACATTTTCCGGTGCGACGGTATGCTTACTTTGACATACATTTCACCCTTTCTGATGGTATCCGGTGGTGCACAACACAAACATGTATTATCACTTTCGTGTGTCTTTCTTTCTTACTTTCTTACTTTTCTTATTTTATTTTTAGTCTCACTTACATCTTATTACTGTCTTTAATTATTTCTTCATACTTTTGCAGATTTTTCATTCGTGAGTGCACAATGATATACTTTTTGTTTAAATTACACCTAAGATTAACCGTCAAGGCCATAGGACATCTCACCATAGCGTCCCATACCACTATGTTAACCAGGCCTAGGCAAGCCTGACTTTCATCAGAGGTTCGTTTACTTAATGGTATATCATGTATTACGAAGCATAAAAGAACATACAAAATCTCATATTTTCAATAATTTGTTACAAAATCACGGTTAATATTAAAGCACACCGAAGTCACGATCTAATGTAAATGTAAAATCTTTTTAAAAAAAAAATTAAATCAAGATCAATATCCTAATTATAACACTTCTCATCAATCCGAATTTTCATGGATTGTAACATAAAATCACACTCACACATAATTAAATCCACAATAATTCATCCATTCAATTTATAGATTCATCCCATTCTCCTCATAAATCCACACACTTGAATAAATTTTTTTCCAATCCCCTTGTTGAATCATAATTAATTTTTAATAGAGTTCTTCAAATCTTAATTTAGCAAATCTATAGTTAATAAGAGAGAGATCAAAATATGGTTCTTCACATCCTATTTTAACAAATCTATCAATAATAATGTAGAAATCAAATATGGTTCTTCACATCCTATTTTAACAATTCTATCAATAAATATATAGAAATCATAATATGATTCTTGTTATCCTATTTTAACAACTCCATCAATAATAATGTAGAAATCAAAATACGGTTCTTCAAATCCCATTTTAACAATTCTATCAATAATAATGTAGAAATCAAAATATGGTTCTTCACATCCTATTTTAACAAATCGATCAATAATAATATAGAAATCATAATATTGTTCTTTTTATCCTATTTTAACAACTCCATCAATAATAATGTAGAAATGAAAATATGGTTCTTCATATCCTATTTTAACCAATCTATTAATAATAATATAGAAATCGTAAACATGTTCATAGATCCTACATATTCTTACATCTTTACGTAGGTTTGCTCTCTTTTTATTCATTCTTTTAGGTTAATATTTAAAATATGGAATACTAGATCTATTATTTACCTCACTTGATTGTCTCCCAACGATCTATCGCTTGCAAATAGGGTTCTTTCTTGATCTCCATATCTTTTTTCTCCTTTATCTGACCAATCCTTTGGACTCTTTTAGTTTCTCCCTTTTTGATCTCTCAAAAACTCTCAATTTTCTCTCTTTTAGGTTTAGAACGCCTTAGAAACCCTAACCCACGAGTCTAAGGGGGTATTTATACATTGGGTGCCCTAGGGACTCAAAATCCACGAAGTCGTGCAAGCCCGCCGCAGAATGGCGTTTTGGGCGATCGATTACCCACCGACGGCGATCGATCACCGATGCTGAATTTTTTTAAAAAAATATTTTTGCTATTTTTTGTTCTTCTTTTATTTAGTGCAATTTATCTCCATAAATTCACTGAATCGAGTGATTTAAATGAGTTTTGTAACTCAAGATTTTTAATATATTAATCTCTCCTAGGATTTATATATAATTTTAAGTGCATTTATTTAGGAATTAACTCATGAGATTATGAAACCGATGAATTTAATGCGGGTCATTACATTCTCTCCCCCTTAAAAGAATTTCGTCATCGAAATTAGATACCTTAGTCGAACAGGTGATAATACTTTTCTCGAATTAATTTGTCTAAGTGTGTTAATCAAGTGTACAAGCTACATACTCATATAATACAAACATCTATCAGACAGAATCATATTAAACGTATTATAATAAACTTAAATTAGCACAAAATTTGCTCATTCTATTAAGGCTTCTCATTTAAGGTTATCTTAATGTAGGACGTACCTTGCATCTCATCATCTGATGTTTGGGCATTTTATTTTGAGATAACAAATACTTTGCCTTGTGTAGTCGGATAAGGCGAATGAGATGAGCCCATTGGACGGATAAAGCTCACGGTTACTTAGTTATAAATGATTAATTCTTACCTATTATACTTAAAAAGATCTCATACAATTATTATATATATATATATATATTTTTTCATCTATTATTATAATAACATTTGTAATCATAACTTTTTCTTTCTTTTAATCTTTAACTCTAATAAAACTTATTATATTTTTTAAAAAAATTCATGTAATTATGTAAGCTATTTTATTTATTTATTTTCACTCATATAATTACTTATTTATATTTATTTACTTGCAACCTATGTAATCATTAAATTCATTCTTCATCTTGTCAAATAAGTATAAATATTATCTTACATGTGTGAAACTCATGGTCAAAATATTTTTCTCCATTATCATCTCACGGCCACCTTGTTCGCAAATTACTTTTTTTTTTTCATGAGTGTTTCATTTGTAAGTCTTAATCACTTTTCTGATCTTCATTACTTAATTCTCAAGCCACAAAACATAAAGAAAAATTTAGATTAAAAATTAATTTGATTTAATTTAAGAATTAACTCGAAAGCTAAATTAGATAGATCGGAAATTAATTGTCAAACTTTCTATTCTCTATCTCTCAAACTATATCTTTTAAGTGTTTAGTAGACATAAACTTACAGATTTGAGGTTTTAACTGAATATTTATAGATATAAGCCTAAGCCTTTATGTTTTCCCGTAAAGAATCACTTGTTTGTACTTGTTGTGTAAAAGTTGATCAGATTCTTCTGTTTTTCCCTTTTTTAATTTATTTTATCGTTCTAATCTAATTAAAGATTATCAAAGAAATTCTATGATAGGCTCTATTATCATACACTTTAGCTCTTTATTTATTATATCATATGTTATAGAGAGAGTTTAATATACCATATAACTAGTCATCATTTATTATAAAGAATATTAATTAACTAAATTCATAATTAAATTAAATACATTAAGAACATTCTAGCAAATGAGATCTAGAGGGATCTCGTTCTTCAAGGGTGGGACTCACTAGGTTAATTTTAGAATTCCAGTGTACCTAAGAGACATTTTTCTCAGAATTTTATTATGATTATTGAATTCTATCAATGCCTTAGAGTTTTATAAATCGTAATTTAGTGGCTGTTTAAATGAATTACATTCATGAATCTTTATTTTAGAAAGTTTCTTGGCAATGGGTCTCCCTTCTTGATGCTTTTAAAATTTGTATGATGCATATGAGATGTATGATGCTTATGAGATTTGCATGATGCTTATGATATGTGCATGATGCTTATGCTATGCATGAAGTGTATGCTATGTATGATACTTATACTATGTATGATGCTTATGCTATGCATGATACTTACAAGATGTGTATAATGTTTTTGGATTTTGAGACCTACACTATTTTTGAAGTTTATAATATATTTATCACTTTGGACTGAGTACTAGGTCTAGAACGTGTAGCAGAATTAACACGTATCTGTATCTAGAAGTTTTGGACTGAGCACTGAGTCTAGAACGTGCTGCAGAATTAACGAGCATCTGTATCTAAAAACGTGCATCAAACATCCATGAGCTTGTCCAAAATTTTATATATATATATATATATATATATATATTTATTTGTTTAGTTATTATTATTATTATTTTTTTTTTGTAATGAAGGAATATATCAAAAATTATATCGGTTAGACATGTTTTAAGTACTCATTGATTAGTAATGTATATAAGATATATACATAACTATGTGTTTTAATCAGGTGCACAATCATATATTCTAATTATAACATATCATGTTTTACGTATAATAATATAATAGCATATTAATAATCATCATTGAGACTTCATATTCAAAATAGTAATATTAGATAATAGCAATCTTGGTTGTTGTGCCTCATGAAGAAAGTTTTAAAAACAAATAACAAATCATAAATCTAACTGGAAAATTATTTAAACTCGGCTTAAAATGATTCTAAAACCTAAGTCTTCAATAATTTAAATCTTATTCGTTCAAGATTTTCTTGCAATATACTTACCATTTAGGAATTTAATGTGTTAGTTCTATCGTTATTCAATCCTGAATTTAAGAATAACTCATAAGTCTGACTTGAACATCAGACATCCTAACATATAATTATCACTGTGTCATTTCAAACTCATAATATAATAACATACAATAACTTTTAGTAGCATACAATTTCGTAACAAACCTAAGTCCTATCGAACCTAATGACACCACATCCGTCATGGTATCAATCCGGATTTAAGACTAATTCATTTTTCTATCTTGGTAAATCTCCTTAATCCTCATGATTCTAAAACTACCTCATACGGGCCTAAGTCTTTTGCTCTTATATGACCTCTGGTATCAAACCTGGAGTAAAATAACCCTAATTCCAACTTAGAAGACACTTAGCCCTAAGTGACCTAATATCTTTGCTCTGATACCATCTCTGTCACACCCCAAAACCCCACCTAAGAGAATGTGAGATTTTGTCACGTGACTTACTTGACTTAATCCATTTAATAAGCTTTAAATGCATACTAAAATTTGAACTTAAGAATTTCTTCAATTAAAACATCAACTAAATTCATAATCATGGACTGCAACTGAAATAAAATGAATATTAACTATCTATTATGATTATCATCAAACTAAGCTAAATATAAATATCCATAAGGTCAATTAAAGTCTCCCTAAAATTTGACCACAAACCAATTAAATTCAAAAGTAGGGTCAACGATCAAGATCCCGTTCTTCCTCGGAATAATCACCTTCCGGTTTCCTGAAGTATTCATCTTCTTCCCACGGTTGGGTTGCACAAATATCAAAACCTGAACTTGAACCTGAACCTGCCGACAACAAAAGTCATCGGCTGAGTAACGAGTTACTTCGCGTATATAACAGACCATAGTGAACAATATAATGAACATTAAATTACATGCATTTTACAGATTCATACATCAGTTCATAATCAGAGTGCGGAAACAACCAAATATATTACGTCAATTTCTTTATTTCTTTTCTTACTTTTCTTTTCTTTTTCTTACTTTTCTTACATTCTTACTTTTCTTCTTCTCTTACTTTTCTTTGAGATCTTTCTTGAAGCCAGAGAAGTAGTACCCTTGAAAACTTATCTTGAAACAAGGTACTAAAATCTTTGAAGATCTTTCTTTTCTTACTTTTTATACTTCATTCTTTATCATTCCATGAACAACACATTCACATGCATTAATAATATCTTAAAATACCGCTTTACCTATAAGGAAAGGGGTTACTATACTTTACTTTACCGAGATACCACCCTTCATACATTATCCAGTACGGACGGCTTAATACATTTTCTGGTACAACGACTTATTTACTTTGACATACATCTCGCCCTTTCTGATGGTATCCGGTGGTGCACAACACAAACATGCATTAGCACTTTCGTGTCTTACTTTCTTACTTTTCTTATTTTACTTTTAGTCTCACTTACATCTTATTACTGTCTTTAATTATTTCTTCATACTTTTACAGATTTGTCATTCGTGAGTGCACAATGATATACTTTTTGTTTAAATTACACCTAAGATTAACCGTCAAGGGTCATAGGACATCTCACCATAGCATCCCATACCACTATGTTAACCAGGCCTAGGCAAGCCTAACTTTCATCAGAGGTTCGTTTACCCAATGGTATATCATGTATTACGAAGCATAAAAGAACATACAAAATCTCATATTTTCAATAATTTGTTACAAAATCACGGTTCATATTAAAGCACACCGAAGTCACGATCTAATGTAAATGTAAAATCTTTTTTTAAAAAAAATTTAAATCAAGATCAATATCCTAATTATAACACTTCTCATCAATCAGAATTTTCATGGATTGCAACATAAAATCACACTCACATCTAATTAAATTTACAATAATTCATCAATTCAATTTACATCCATTCATCCCATTCTCCTCATAAATCCACACACTTGAATAAATTTTTTTCCAATCCCCTTGTTGAATCATAATTAATTTTTAACAGGGTTCTTCAAATCTTAATTTAGCAAATCCATAGTTAATAAGAGAGATATCAAAATATGGTTCTTCACATCCTATTTTAACAAATCTATCAATAATAATGTAGAAATCAAAAATATGGTTCTTCACATCCTCTTTTAACAAATCTATCAATAATAATATAGAAATCATAATATGGTTATTCTTATCCTATTTTAACAACTCCATCAATAATAATGGAGAAATCAAAATATGGTTCTTCACATCTTATTTTAATAAATCTATCAATAATAATATAGAAATCATAATATGGTTCTTCTTATCCTATTTTAACAATTCCATTAATAATAATGTAGAAATCCAAATACGGTTCTTTACATCCTATTTTAACAAATCTATCAATAATAATATAAAAATCATAATATGGTTCTTCATATCCTATTTTAACAAATCTATCAATAATAATATAGAAATCGTAAACATGTTCATAGATTCTACGTATTCTTATATCTTTACTTAGGTTTACTCTCTTTTTATTCATTCTTTTAGGTTAATATTCAAAATATGGAATACTAGATCTGTTATTTACCTCACTTGATCGTCTCCATACGATCTATCGCTTGAGAATAGTTTTCTATCTTGATCTTCACACCTCTTTTCTCCTTTATCTGACCAATTCTTTAGACTCCTTTAGTTTCTCTCTTTTCGATATTTCAAAAACTCTCAATTTTCTCTCTTTTAGGTTTAGAAGGCCTTAGAAACCCTAACCCACGAGTATAAGGGGGGTATTTATACATTGGGAGCCCTAGAGACTCAAAACCCACGCAGTCGCACAAGCCCGCCGCCGAATGGCGTTTTGGGCGATCAATCGCCTGCCAGCGGTGATTGATCGCCGGCGCCGAATTTTATTTTAAAAAATTTTGCTACTTTTTGTTCTTCTTTTATTTAATACAATTTATCTACATAAATTCACTAAATCAAGTGATTTAAATGAGTTTTGAAACTCAAGATTTTTAATACATTAATCTCTCCTAGGATTTACGTATAATTTTATGTGCATTTATTTAGGAATTAACTTATAGATTATGAAACCGATGAATTTAATACGGGTCATTACACTCTCTCTCTCTCAACCCACCCCTAGGGCCACATGTCAAGACCCCTAACCTCTGGATGATACTCCCAAGCAACTCCTGCCTTTTATGAACCCACCTCGATCTAATGCCTTGGTTACAATATAGAATGAACTTGCCGACATAAAATATACGACTGAGTATGGAATACTCAGCGAGTACAATCTACTAGCTAACAATAGTAATAACAATAATATATCACACATGATATAGTTTAACATCATATATACAAAATCAGAGTGCGGAAGCAAGAACAATAACAATTATAATCACGAACATCATATTTAAAATCATACCTTAGGTTCATGCTTTAACTAAAACATATTTCAATTACCTTATGAGTCTCTTAATTTCCCTTTTTCATCTTGTGGGTTCCTTACATGTCTGATGAGATTCTTTAGTTCACTTATCTTATTTGGCTAGTACCCGAACTATGGAATGGATGGACATAACCCGAACTATGACATGGACGGATATACTAGGATCTTGTCTTGCTTGACCAATGCCCAGACTATAATGGAACGGAACACATTAGCCTCATGTCTTGTTTAACTAGTACCCGAACTATGATTTGGACGGTCATACTAGCTTCTTGTCTTGCTTGACTAATGCCCGGACTATAATGAAATGGAACACATTAGCCTCCTTGTCTTGTTTAACTAGTACCCGAACTATAACTTGGACGGTCATACTAGCTTCTTGTCTTGCTTGACTAATGCCCGGACTATAATTGAATGGAACACATTAGCCTCATGTCTTGACTCCACTAGTGCCCGGACTATGGTGGAACGAAACACACTAGTATTCTTGTACTTGCTTTGCTAATGCCCGAACTATAATGGGACGGAACACATTAGAAAATTAACTTGCTTGTTTTCTTGTGAGCTAGGTATGACATATCTGGGGATATGTCCTACCCTTGACTGGCCTGATATCCAGCTTTGTCAATTGTGTCATAATCTTGTCTTATTCTTGATTCCTTTTCATATGCTTATTCTTTAGGAAATCGATTCATGCATGCATAGGTGCATGTGTGTAGCAATTATGGCATCGTAGTGACATGAATTAATAAAGCATCATATAACATTTCTACATTTTCATAGACATGAGAAATTTAAGGAGAACATATAGAACCTTTGATCCAATTTACTCAGTTAGGAAAACTCCTTAAATCATGCTTTCATTGTCTTAGTTAAAATTCTCGTTCATGCATTTCATCAAACACGTGGCATTCAACAACTTCTATATACATATGAGAAGTTTAACTCAACCATGTAGAGCATGCTAGACGAATTTACCAAGTTAGGAACAGCCTTAAATCGTGTTTGCATCGTCTTAGATTCTAAAACTCACACATGCATTTCATCAAACACCTTGCATACGACATTTTTATTGGCATTTATTTGTGTCTTTATATTCATACATTTCATAAAACATATGGAATGCATTTATTATAATTACATTGTCTTTCCCATTTTCCATCACCCACATTCATCACAACTTAATCATCTTATGCATTTTTAGGGAACTTAGTTCTTTTCATAATTTGAAACATAAAACAAGCATAATCGTTTTTCAAGCACAAACCTAGGTTATTACTAAGTTTACTAGTAAGGGTGTACTAACCTTGAAAATCAACACTTGATCTCGGAGAAAACCCTTGATTTGAGAACCCCACTTGATTGGGGAAGGTCCCACTTGAAGAAGATGCTCCAAGCTTGAAAGGGGAGATCCAACCTTGATCTTGTATCTCCAAGCTCTTCAATCAACAAGTCCTGCCTTGGTTTCTCCAAAATCTCCTCTCTCCCTTCTCTCTCAATTTCTCTTACTCTCTCTAGGTTTTGGGTAAGCCAAAAACCCCAAGGGTAACCCCCTATTCGCAACCTACGATCGATCGTAACATATCTACGATCGATCGTAATCTGCTACAATCACTCGTAGTTTCCTACGATCAATCGTAAACGCTACAGAGAGTTTGGCCAGTTTTGGAATTTTACGATTGATCGTAACTCACCGACGATCGTTAGTAGGATCTGTACGATCGTTCGTAAGTTAGACAATAATTTTCTAGATTTTTCTCACTTTGGTATTTCGGCTCTAACTTTTGACTCGTTCGGCAGATTTTGGCGATTCAACTTGCGTTGGACTCGTCGTTCGAAGGGGAACAATTCTGGAATTTTGAAAACTTTCAATTCTTTGTTATTCATGGATCAAATTGCCCCTATAGCTGACTGTCCTGAAAAATGGATTTCAGTAGCCCGGGTTTTCAACATATCTGACCTAGGAAATCCCAACTTTTTAACACTTAGATCACTTTTCACTTCTATTTTGGCTCCTATCAACATTCTTTAATACTCAATTAAGACTACCCAAACCTTCAAAATTCTCATTTCACGAAAAATGAAAAATTACAAAGGCTTAAGACCTTGGCACGAGTTCCAATATATGGACAAAAGTTCCGGGGCACTACAAGGGTAGTTAGTTAGGGTTGACCAGTGTCATAGCTTTGCCCTTTGCCAATAAATAAACTCACAATAGCTTTTACAAAGTAAATCAGTTTGAGATCTAGGGGTGACTGGGAGAGAGGGACTCTTTGGACAGATGTTGGTTGGTTGGAGATGTGCAAGTGAATAAGTGATTGGATTTCCTTACTTTCTTAAATGTGATACATAAAAGGAAGAACTAAAACATTTGTAGGTCCTACCCCAATTAGGTCACCAACCACCCACTAGGCACTACTATATCAATTTGGACCAAGAAACACAAACAAATTTGAGTAAAAAACAAAGAAAACCACACAAGGGACTTCAATTCTAACACAAACAAAAAGAGACGAATATTGGGATCCAAACAAGCTTAAAACACGGAGGACATCTAGAACTGAATACAGAAAAACTCTTGAGAGATTTAGCTGCAATCATAGGAACATAGATGTTCCCAGCCTGACAAACAAAGGTGAAAGCAATTGAGCTGCACACTTCTTAATATCATGGGTAATAGCCCTGGACAGCCCCACCATGTAAAAATCTAGTGATCCTTAACATCATTATCATAACCCAAATTTTCACAGGTAGAGTTTAGGGTTTGATTCCCGCATGCCAACTTTTGTTTTTCTATTTATAATTGGATCAAGCGCCGGGCCAATGATTCATAATATATTTGTTAATTAATGGGTATGAAATTATCATTTGAAATGCTCTTGTAATTAAGATTATAGACAACTAATTTATTTGATTACTATTTATTTATTTTAAACGGGCTAAAAATGTAAATTCAAGGTTGAGGGTTATATTGTTGGGTTAGATTTTAGGGTTTATTTATTTTTTTTAAATCTTTTTAAACTTGTTTATAAATGAGCTACGAGTGTCCTTACCTGATCCGAACCAGACTTCCACCCATGCATAAGGGAAATGAAGATAAGGGTAAATCTGGAATATAAAATTTGATGAGAGAGGAAGCACTAAGACCTTTTCCTTAATTATTTATGATTTCTTAGGTGTGTTCCTTTGGCGAAAAAGTGGGTGAAATAAAAGAAATGAAAATAAAGTGAAGAAGAATTTTAAATTTTCTTTCAAAATAACCATTTAAAGATGGAGCGAGTTTTTTTGGAGATAATTTGTCAATTTTGAAAAAGTGTAAGAAAATAAAAGTGTGTTCTTGCAAACCAAACAAAAAAAAAAAGTATAAAAAAACACACATTTCTTTTACTTTTCTTCACTTTCTCGACAAATGAAGACACTCTTAATACTTTCTCCTTACCTTATAGGGTAGGATAATTTTTTTTTTAACAATATCATCTTGGGTAGGATAAAGATTCTTAATTACCAATGGGATGATAAGTAAATTTTAGGACGGTGGTTAGCTCACCACGCCGTGTCCATGTGTCCCTTTGAACACACATTTAACTATGGTTAAGTTTAAGAACCTTCCAAAAAAAATGGTTAAGCTTAAAAAAAATTGAAGTAAATATTTTTATTAAAAAAAACAAAGGGTAAATTGCTTAATTTTAGGAGTAAGAGAATCTTAGAAGGGGCATGGACCAATGAGGACCTCACATTTGACTACATTGTCAAATGTGGCAATAAGTGTAACGTTTGCTTAATTTTTCTTATCCATCTCATATTTATTTATCAATTGGATAAGAAATCATTATCATATGACCTTACCCTCCTAAGTTGGGTACCGCCCAAAGACCCGAATATATAAGATATCTATATTGTGATAAAATGGAGTGGTTGGAAATCTTAGAAGAATGCGTACTTTAAAAGTAAGTAGGAGGGCCACTTTTAATAATAACCACTCGACTCAACATGCAGTCCAACTGCTACTACCTTTTCTCATTTACGAGACTTCTTCATCACCGTATGTCTTTCCATCATCTCCCATATTTAATGTGAGCTAAAGGCCAACCATACCTTTTCTCGCGTCTACTCAATTCAATTTACAAAGGTCCCCCCAATTATTCCCGTGATTCACAGCTCTCCCGCATTCAACTTTTCAGAAAGAGCAATGGTAGACCCCATTCTACGTCAACCTTTTAATTACTCAAATATTCTACGTTAACCTTTAAACTACTCAAATACCCTTTATCTTTGTTAGCATTCCCTCTCTTGTTTTTTTGGTTAAAGGAGGTAAAGTAACACCTACACATACAGCCAGGAGCAGAGCTACATGGGGGCCGGCGGGCTGTCCTGAAATTTGAATACATTTTTTTTTTTGTTAATAATGGGGTGTATCTAGGATAGGGTCGGAGCTGGGGCGGGGACTAGCCCCCTAAACTTCCAAGAAAAAAAATATATTCTTTACAAAGTAACAAAAACAAAAACAATGGACCATGAGCTTGGCCCTAAAAAAAATAATTGGGGAGCTTTGCCCCGAACCCCATTGTTAGCTTTCCTGCAAGAGAATCTTGGTTCTGTCCCTCGCCAAACCTAAGGCTGTTGTTAAAGTATCATAAGGGTAAACTCACTCAATCATTTCACAAAAAAGGCATGGCGACTAATGGAGTGTAAAGTCTAAGTACCCAACATATGTGGGACTAATAGGGAGACTGTAACATCGGACTGCTAAGTGAATTTTGTGTTAACATTCTCTCTCTATTTTTCTAATTTTGTTTTTATTTTTTAAATAGGATGACGAAGTGAATATTTCATTTTTCTTTTTCAAGCTATACGGCCACAACCCCGACTAATAAATTTAGTACATGTCTACGGTTAGTAAAGGGGTAGATATATCAATCAGCACACCATCTCAACACTTGATCTCAAATCAAAGGTGTGGTGTACTACACACTACTAATGGGGCAAACATTAGTAGCTAGTATATATTAAACACAATTAATAAATATTGAAAAAGAACAATTAAAAGAGGTATGAGTTAACGTCGGTGCATGCAAAGGTGGAGCCAGGATTCTTTTGGAGGGGGTTAAAAATGGGTTCGGGGTATAGTCCTCGAATTTTTTTTTTTAAGGGCTAAGTTTATGGGCTACCGTGTTTTTTTTAAGGGCTAAGTTTATGGGCTACCGTGTTTGTTTGTGTCCCTTTGTATTGAATATATTTTTCTCAAAAGTGCTTTAGGAGATTATGCCCCTCCCCGGCTACACCCCTCTCCCGAGCTATTAATAGTATAGTACAAAAAGATAAAAGTAAAAAAATAGGCTCCATCTGGCTCCGCCCCTGGTGCATGATTTGAATATAATCCCAACTCATTTGTTAAGGATAGTGATGATCATGAGCCTGATTTATAAATCATTACCATTATAATAGGAGAGGCAACGTAGCCTGATTTGTTTAAATTTCCTAAACTGTCTTTATATAAAACCAAAACTTTGATTTAATGTTTTACTTTAATTCCCAAACTACTCTTTACTTATCAATCTATTAAAAATAGTAGAGTCACAACCACTTGCGATTGAACCCCAGGAGAGTTCAATCACACCTTCGGGTTAACACGTGTCCCTTTTAACTTCTATTAACTGTGGTTAACTCCTTTCCCTCGCTCTCACGTGCATCGCACATGCCAACCGCTAGTATCTATAATTCAATATGGAGGGGGTAGTTTGGTCCTTCTATTACTCATTCAAAATAGCTTAAACCAAATGTTTCTGAAATCCCTTCAAGTAAGAACTCAATCGAATAGAAGGAAAGGAAAGAAAAGAAGGGTACAACAAAGCTGCTCCACATGACCGGAACCACCGGCAGCACCGCAACAGACACCGACGGCTCCGCGACAAAACGCAGAAAACAAGTGCATGAGTACCAGCCTCTTCTACCGGGGCTACCAGACTCCATCGCACAGCTCTCTCTCTCTCTCGTCCATCTTTCTCTCCTCTTCTCCGTCTCCCGCTCATGGCGACGCCTCATCTACTCTCCTTCCTGTTTGTTTTCATTAACAGTATTTGAATTAAATAATCCTGTATTCAATCTTTATTAAGTGAAATAGAACAATACTATTCAGTGTACAGAATATGAATTTGATATTGATTCAATATATATTCTGTTCATGTAACAATAAATAAAAACTACAGAATAGAATGAACTCACTGGTTTAGGAACTGAAAAGCAATAGATCAAGTCGAGTAGTAACTCTCTCCTTAAGACAGATTTCGTCCCTCACACTGGTGCTTTTGATATACGGACGTCTGCCTCCCAGGATAAATTGATCTTTACACAAACAGAAGAAACACAGCAATCTGTTTGTCCAACGAACCAGAAACTATGCTATATCTCTCTCTTGGATAACTCAGACTCATGAATATGCAGAAGGAATGCAGAGGTGGTTTAGGAAGTAGAAGAAAGAATTTCGTTATTCAGAATATGTACCAGAAAAGCCTTAAATAGTAGGCAAAGGAGACTGTCCAGAATGGTCATGTCTCTTGGGTTTCAAATTTAAATCCAATGTTGGAATAACTGTATAAGTTGAAACGGGCTCTGGCCCAGCAAAACAAAAAATAAATATAGGGGCTAGGCTTAAGGCCCACTAGAACCAAGCCAAGCCAAGCCAGCCAGCCGGCCGGACCGGATTCGGGTCGGGGCGGGGCGGCGGCGCGCGCGTGTGTGTTGGTTCCACCTTGGAGCAAGTGCTCACTCCTTCGCAAAATTTGGGTGCCCCAAGGGCCCACCCTTTACTCCAAGGTAATGGTATTTAAACCACACTATAGTTTCAATAGTTTTCCAATGTGGGACTATTAAACTACACCATTCTTCAACTTATAATTTATGTTCAAGTGGCCCACTTTGAGATGAATTTCTCATTCACCACTTCACTGTTTTGGACAAGTGAATACACTACGTTGATCTCCTCATGGAGGAGAACATGAATCCACTTGGACCCGCCTCATAACCTTTGTGGGTCCCACTTTTATTTTGGGTCAAAGTTTGTAAAAACTGTTTTCCCAGATTTTCCAAAACAGAATTTTTCCAACAATCCCCCACATGAATGAAAATTCCTGGACAGAATACAGAAATTATGCAGACGCTTAAGAGAGAGAGTACATAAGAGGAGATATCTTGCATAGGATAGGTAGCTTTTGGCTTTGAACCTTTCCTTATGTATAACTATCGGATTTACTGGCTAATCAGTGAACATGATGTCTTGAACTGTCCAGCCGTTATTGTAAACCAAGACAATAGAATACACACATGATATCCCCAAACATAGTTTAGTTCTCATTGTTGTGTTCATTTTGGCCCTGAACACTTCCTGGTTTCATGAGTGCTCTAGAGAATTGTAGTCTAGTCAATTCTTATAGAACCGGCCCAGTTCACACTCACATAGGTGATTCTTATTAAGAGTATTCTGCTATACTCCACTTGGTAGTTCAAGATATAAGAATCATTAATAACTTAGTTAATCCTAACATGATGCAGTCATCACTATCTCATTCAAGAAATGGGTAAGAGATATTATCTCTTAAGTGATTAGGTCGAGTCATACACAACTTAGTTGTCCCTTTGAACCTAGATCTTGGGATCTCCAGTCAACTAGGTTGGGTTTCCATTGTGAATACCCTTAAGTTATAGACTTTAACCCCATTCCCCTCGATGAGTTACTTACTTGCTCTCTTGATAAACCTTTAGTTAAAGGATCAGCAATATTATCCTTTGATCTTATGTATTCTAAAGAGATTATCCTACTTGAAAGCAAGTGTCTAACGGTATTATGTCTACGACGAATGTGTCGAGACTTTCCATTATACATGTGACTCTGTGCTCTTCCAATTGCAGATTGACTATCGCAATGTATGCATATGGCAGACACAGGTTTTTGCCACATAGGAATATCTTCTAAGAATTGTCGAAGCCATTCTGCTTCTTCTCCAGCTTTGTCTAATGCAATGAATTCAGATTCCATTGTAGACCGTGCTATACATGTTTGCTTAGAAGATTTCCATGAAATTGATGCACCCCCCAATGTAAAGACATATCCACTTGTGGATTTGGAGTCTTTAGTATCTGATATCCAATTTGCATCGCAGTATCCTTCTAGGACTGCTGGATATCTGGTGTAATACAATGCATAGTTTTGGGTAAACTTTAAGTATCGAAGTACCCTCACTATGGCTTTCCAGTGGTCTTTCCCTGGATTACTGGTATATCTACTTAGTTTACTTATGGAGTATGCTATATCAGGACGTGTGCAGTTCATCACGTACATCAAACTTCCTATGATTCTAGAATACTCCAGTTGAGATATGCTTTCACCAGTATTCTTAGCTAAATGTATATTTCCATCTATTGGAGTCCTTGCTATATGGTCATCGTACTTGTTAAAATTTTCAAGTACTTTCTCAATATAATGTGATTGAGATAAAGCATATCCATCAGATGTTTTGGTAATTTTCATTCCCAAAATCACGTCTGCCACTCCCATGTCTTTCATATCAAATTGTTTGTTCAACAATTTCTTAGTAGTTTTGATCATTTGATCATTACTCCCTATGATGAGCATGTCATCCACATAAAGACATATTATGACATATTCTGCATCTATGTTTTTCACATAAATACATTTGTCACACTCGTTGATTTTGAATCCATTTGACAACATTGCATTGTCAAATTTTTCATGCCATTGCTTCGGTGCTTGTTTTAATCCATAAAGTGATTTAACAAGCTTGCATACTTTCCTTTCTTGTCCTGGAACACAGAAACCTTCAGGTTGTTCCATGTATATTTCTTCATTTAGATCACCATTTAAGAAAGCCGTCTTGACATCCATTTGATGAATGTCAAGATTCTTTAATGCAGCAATTGCAATCATCATTCGAATTGAAGTTATTCTCGTCACTGGAGAATATGTGTCAAAGTAATCTAGTCCTTCCTTTTGACTGTATCCTTTGACCACAAGTCTTGCCTTATACTTGTCGATTGAACCATCTGCTTTCATTTTCCTTTTGAATATCCATTTATATCCAAGAGGTTTACTTCCTGATGGGAGATCAACTAACTCCCATGTATGATTATGCAGAATAGATTCAATTTCACTATTTACAGCCTCTTTCCATAAAGGAGCTTCTGGACTTGACATAGCTTCCTTAAAAGTTTGAGGCTCATTTTCTAACAAATATGTTAGAAAATCAGGACCAAAAGACTTTAACTTTTTAGCACGTTTGCTAAGTCTAGGTTCTTCACTATTACTTTCAAAGTCTTTATTACTACTCATCGTAGTATCCCTAGTTCTTTTAATTGAACTAGTCTCTTGTCCAGATTTACAAGGAAATACATTTTCAAAGAAATAGGCATTCCTTGATTCAATAATAGTGTTTACATGCATATCAGGATTTTCAAATTTGTGAATCAGAAATCTATACGCACTACTATTATTTGCATAACCAATGAATATGCAATCAACAGTCTTAGGTCCGATCTTAGTCGTTTTAGGACTAGGAACAGCCACTTTAGCCAAACACCCCCACACTTTCAAGTATTTGAAAGAAGGTGATCTTCCATTCCATATTTCATAGGGTGTTTTATTGATTACCTTTCGGGGTATTTTATTTAAAATATAATTTGCAGAAAGAATTGCTTCCCCCCACAAATTCTGAGGTAATCCCGAACTAATCAACATAGCATTCATCATTTCTTTTAAGGTTCTATTTTTCCTTTCAGCAATACCATTTTGCTGAGGTGAGTAAGGTGCTGTGGTTTGGTGTATGATACCATTTTCTGAACAAAAAACACCAAAAGGTGCTTCATATTCACCACCTCTATCACTTCTAACAACCTTAATTTTTCTGCTAAGTTGATTCTCAACTTCGGCTTTATACTGTTTAAACATATCCAAGGCTTCATCCTTGCTCCTCAAAAGATATATTTTACAATATCTTGAGCAATCATCAATGAAAGTAATAAAATATTTCTTTCCACCTCTAGTTTGTACAAATTTTAAATCACATATATCTGTGTGAATTAAATCTAAAAGTTCTGAATTTCTTTCGATAGATTGGAATGAAGTTCTAGTTAATTTTGCTTCAACACAAACTTCACACTTATGATTTTTATCAAAATTACATTTAGGCAAACATCCTAAGTGCATAAGTTTTCGTAGAGAATCATTATTTACATGTCCTAATCTTCCATGCCACAAATTAGAAGACTCAAGCAAATAACTAGAAGATGATGCATTCTTATTCATATTCTTAGTAGGTACAATGGTCATTACATTAAGTTTGAAGAGTCCATCACTCATGTAACCCTTCCCTACATACATACCACTCCTAGTCAAGACAAACTTGTCTGACTCAAATGCTAATCTAAACTCATTCTTACATAATAAGGATCCTGAAACCAAATTCTTCCGGATGTCCGACACATGTAACACATTGTTGAGGGTAAGTTCCTTTCCTGAAGTCATTTTCAGCACCACTTTTCCTTGTCCTTCAATTCTGGAAGTTGAGGAATTACCCATGAAGAGTTGCTCTCCATTTTCCACCACTTGATAAGAAGAAAACATATTCTTATCAATACAAATGTGTCGAGTTGCTCCGGTGTCCACCCACCATTCTTTGGAATTTCCAATGAGGTTCACCACAGACACTACAGCGGACAAATTCATATCATGGACTCCATTTGAAACCATGTCCATTTCTGTGAAGTTGGCCTGAGCAGGTTTCTTGTTTTGGCTTATTCGCTTGCTCTTGCAATCCTTAGCCCGATGTCCAGGTTTATCACAGATGTAGCATTTGCCGGTGAATTTGAATCTCTTGTTCTCTCCACCTTTATATCCTTTTGAGGAGCCTTCATTGAATTGCCTCCTCTTTCCATTTAATCTTTTCCCCTGTTCCACAACATTTGCCTTGGACTCCATTGGAAGTTTTCCGGTTTTCTTTTCAGAAATTCTGTTGTCTTCTTCGATCCTCAATCTCACAATCAGTTCCTCCATCTTCATCTCCTTTCTTTTATGCTTCAGATAGTTCTTGAAATCTTTCCAGCCCGGGGGTAATTTTTCAATCATGGCTGCCACCTGAAAAGATTCACTAAGAACCATGTTTTCTGCATGAATGTCATGCAAAATTAATTGGAGATCCTGGACTTGACTGATAACAGTCTTGGAGTCTGACATCACATATTCCAGAAACTTTCCGACCACAAACTTCTTTGCACCGGCATCTTCTGTCTTATATTTGATGTCCAAGGAATCCCAGAGTTCCTTTGCTGTTTTGATTGGACTGTAGACATTATACAGTGTATTATCCAATCCATTGAGGATGTAGTTTCGGCATAGGAAATCAGAATTTTTCCATGCCTCTACAGCAGCAACAACTTGCATATCAGTCTCTCCTTCCTTCAATGCAGGAGCATCTTCTCTGAGAAATCTAGCCAGATTCAGAGTTGTAAGATAGAACAACATCTTTTGCTGCCATCTTTTAAACTCTGTTCCATTAAACTTTTCTGGCTTTTCACCATGGTTCACAGGAATAGTAGGATGTAACGGAGTATGCATAGCAGTAGGTGCAGTGACTGACATAATTTCTGATATACAGTATTAAGAAATTAAAGATTAATACAGTATTACAGAATGCAGGAATTTATTGTATTATACAGAATTCTGAAATCAGGAACAGAATGTAGATTTGTGAAAATAGAAACAGTATACAGAATTCTGGAAATTATAATGTGCACAGAATTTTGAAATTGTTAGCAGTATACAGAAATCAAAATTTTGAAAACCAGTATTTGTAGTAAATTAAAGATTGGATACAAAATGGAAATCTGTCTTAAGATTGTTTGTTTTCATTAACAGTATTTGAATTAAATAATCCTATATTCAATCTTTATTAAGTGAAATAGAACAATACTATTCAGTGTACAGAATATGAATTTGATATTGATTCAATATATATTCTGTTCATGTAACAATAAATAAAAACTACAGAATAGAATGAACTCACTGGTTTAGGAACTGAAAAGCAATAGATCAAGTCGAGTAGTAACTCTCTCCTTAAGACAGATTTCGTCCCTCACACTGGTGCTTTTGATATACGGACGTCTGCCTCCCAGGATAAATTGATCTTTACACAAACAGAAGAAACACAGCAATCTGTTTGTCCAACGAACCAGAAACTATGCTATATCTCTCTCTTGGATAACTCAGACTCATGAATATGCAGAAGGAATGCAGAGGTGGTTTAGGAAGTAGAAGAAAGAATTTCGTTATTCAGAATATGTACCAGAAAAGCCTTAAATAGTAGGCAAAGGAGACTGTCCAGAATGGTCATGTCTCTTGGGTTTCAAATTTAAATCCAATGTTGGAATAACTGTATAAGTTGAAACGGGCTCTGGCCCAGCAAAACAAAAAATAAATATAGGGGTCAGGCTTAAGGCCCACTAGAACCAAAGCAAGCCAAGCCCAGCCAGCCGGCCGGACCGGACTCGGGTCGGGGCGGGGCGTCGGCGCGCGCGTGTTGGTTCCACCTTAGAGCAAGTGCTCACTCCTTCGCAAAATTTGGGTGCTCCAAGGGCCCACCCTTTACTCCAAGGTAATGGTATTTAAACCACACTATAGTTTCAATAGTTTTTCAATGTGGGACTATTAAACTACACCATTCTTCAACTTATAATTTATGTTCAAGTGGCCCACTTTGAGATGAATTTCTCATTCACCACTTCACTGTTTTGGACAAGTGAATACACTACGTTGATCTCCTCATGGAGGAGAACATGAATCCACTTGGACCCGCCTCATAACCTTTGTGGGTCCCACTTTTATTTTGGGTCAAAGTTTGTAAAAACTGTTTTCCCAGATTTTCCAAAACAGAATTTTTCCAACACTTCCTTCCCTCCTTTTCTCTCTCTCTACGCTCTTCTCTCCTCCTCTTCTTCAACCCCCACTTCCCAAAAATTCCCTCATCAAAACCAAAACCAAAACCAATCGATTCAATTTCACTCATTCGACCCCATCTCCTCAAACTGGGATCAGCTCCCTCCGCCACCTCTCAACCCTCTGCTCCGCCACCCATCCTTCATTTCTCGCAACCTCCCCATCCAATCCGTCACAGTCTCCGGCCACCTCGTCCTCCTCGCCGCCACCACACACCACTTCCTCCCAGCCCTCTCCCGTCCTCTAATCTTCAACCCTCTATCAAAGACATGGAGCTTCGGTCCCCCAATTTCGGCTCCACGCCGCTGGTGCGCCGCCGGCTCAGCCCGCGGCGCCATTTATGTGGGTAGTGGCGTTGGGTCCCACTACAGCAGAGACGTTGCCAGGTCTGCGGAGAGGTGGGATTACTTGGGGTGCAGCCGGAGGTGGGAGAAAACGGCGGCGCTTAAAGATGGGAAGTTTAGTAGGGAAGCTGTGGAGGCGGTGGGGTGGAGAGGGAAGCTTTGTATGGTGAATGTGAAGGGGGATGCTGTGAAAGAAGGGTTGGTTTACGATGTGGAGAGAGATTTGTGGGAGGAAATGCCCAATGGAATGCTGATTGGTTGGAAAGGTCCTGCAGCTGCAATGGATGAGGATGTGATCTATGTCGTCGACGTTGGGAAGGGTGTGTTGCGGAAATATAATCCGGAAATGGATTGCTGGGAGGAGCTTCTTCAGTCGGAGTACCTGAAAGGAGCTGAGCAAATTGCGGCCGCCGGAGGCAGAGTTTGTGCAGTTTGCGCAGAGGGGAAAGGCATAGCAGTGGTTGATGTGGTGGGGAGGCCGATGAGATTGTGGGTGGTTGATCCACCACCGGCGCTGGAAGCCGTGGCCGTTCATATTTTGCAGAGGACAAGCCGACCGGAATTATGACCGTCTGGTATACTTGTCTATTGGTTTACTAGCGGGCGGCACGTGCTATGCACGTGAGAGAGGGAAAAGGGAAATAGACCGCACGTGCTATGCACGTGAAAGAGAGGGGAAAGGGAGATAGACCGGGAAGAGGACCTAATGAGGGCACCCATGGGTCTGCTACTTAACGTACCCATGTCCTCACGTCCCTTTTAATGCCTTTTAAACCCTATTTAACTAAATTAAAGTCAAGGCTGGACTGCTTAACCTTAGGATTGAGTAAATGTTCGAAACAGTTGATGAGTATTTAAAAGTGAAGCATGAACCAATGATGAACGATCATTTCATTACATAATAGAAATTGCGGGTACATAACATATTTTCCCTAATATCCTCTATCCAGATAGATGTTCATGTGAAAAAATTGTTATTGACACGTTGGTTATAGTAATATTGTGTAGGGACATTTTGAGACTTAAAAAGCTTTAGGGCATTTTGGGTATAGCAAAGAAAGGGGGACAATGGGCCCTTGGTGAGAAGTTCTTCTTTCAGAACGTTTTGCCAAAATAGCGAGGAATCCGGTTACGCCACTGAGATCGTCATCTGTCCCTTTTAACACCCTTTAACCGTGGTTAAGATTCACTCACCCTTAAGGTTCACCTACTTATCCTTGGTTGAAAGAAAAAAACATGAAAAAAAATTAACCTTATGAGTTAGCGAATTTAACAAGGGTTTAAAAAATGAATATTTTTTCTAAAATCAATGATTAGTGGGTGAACCTTAGGGGTGAGTGAATCTTAGTCACAATTGGAGTTCGGTTATGCCCTTTAGGTTGCCATGTGTCTCTTTTGACACCCCTTAATTGTAGTTAAGATTTACCTACCCCTAGGTTCACTCACCTATCCTTGGTTTTTAGAAAAAATTTTTTTATTATTTTAAAACCTTGGTTAAAATTCACTAACTCTTAGGGTTATTTTTTTTAATTTTCATATGTTTTTTTTAAACACTAAGGATAAGCGGGTGAACCCAAGCGATAGGTGAATTCTTTAAAAAAAAACTAATCTCAATTTTTATATACCAAGAATAAGTGGGTGAACCTTAGGGGTGGGTAAATCTTAACCACATTTAAGTAGTGTAGAACCATAGAGAATTTGAAGTCTATTATAGATGAGTAAGGGGTAGTATGAGAATTAAACAAAATAAGATAAGAAAAACAAGAAGATGAGATAGGAGCAAATGGTAGTTTTGGAATTACGGAGAGAGTCAATCAACGTTTTGAACAGGGAATCCCCTTTATGATAGTAAAGAAAGATATTAAAGGGTGGTGCTATACGCACACCATTTTTTTACTGATTATACACTAGACCCAAAATTACTACTACACTCCATCTCCTCATACACATCATCTTCTTCCTCCTTTTTCGTCTCTGAAAAAGGAGGAGGGTATTCAGGTCATAATTGTAACAAATTTCTAATTCTTCTGCTAGATCAATAGATTTTGCATTGCCCAACCCCGCTACTAGTTCTACTAATTAATTATCGGCTAACGAACTCAGTTAATGTGTCTACTGATTCGTAAGTACCTAACGAATCCATAGATTATTCTATCCCACATTGAATTGTGAATTTAGAATATGCTGCTAGTTCTACCAATTTATCATCACCCATGACCCACTCAACCCGATTGCAACATAGCCAACCTCTTTGGCAATCCCGTATGTAGCACCTAATCTCTATCTAGTCTTCCTAAAACATTCGGCAACAATCCCACCCCAACCGGCAACGACAATAACAACACATATTTCCAAGGACAAATCATATGCTACGAAAGATGGTGTTTTTCATTGGGATCTTTGACTGGAGACGAAAAGAGGAAGATGATTTTTTTTAACAAAAAATGGTATGTATTAGTAATTTTGGGTTTTGTTTAAAGAATTTAAAATTTTCAATTTTGAATCGGAGGTTTGCCTTTATAGAAACGTAATTGCTTGAATGAGTTGCTCTCTTAACTACTTTTTAAAAAAAAAATTGTATTTAAATACATCTTACGTGGGTGTAGAATCTTTACAGAAGACTAGTTTAGGAATACTGTGGATTGTGAAATCTCACCGCCCGTAAGGCGGGTGCATGATGCAACTGCCTACATAGGATCACCACTCATTGGATGAGCGGATAGGTTTCGTGCATACCAAAGACACACGCACCAGCTGGCCAAGGACTAGCTTACCGCCAGCCCGCTTAGCATTAAATGCTAAATAGCAGGGCATTAATGCCCCGCGGACACCATTTGTGTCAGTCCTTAGGGGACTGACACGTGGATAGGGTTTGCCCTCGCGAACAAACCCTCATTCCAGCTTGCGTATAGACTCTACAAGTCCATCCGCAGGCTAGTCAATGACTAGCCCAGTTCGTGACCATAAAAAGTCATGGACCTAACCTAGACCAAGGGTTGGACCCATGGTCCCACTGCATATTGGTCCGCGGACTGACTAAGGTCAGACCCTAGTTTGCGGCCCAAATATGCTTGAACCTAACCTAGACCACGGGTGAGACCATGGGTCTCACCTCTTTAATTGCGGACTGACCATGGTCAGTCATTTCCCAGATGGCAGCCATTATTTGACTGTCATGTGACAATGAATCCTTAATAAAAAAAAGGACTCTATGCCAGCTTTGGGAGATCCTAAGATAGAGATCCCCTCTCTTTCTCTAACGAGAGAGTGTCATATGACACCCTATTTGAAAGGGGAAGTTATCTCTTCCATTTTCTGGAAAGATAAGAATCTTTCCCCTTTTTGGTGGGGATAGTTGAATCTCCTCAGGTTTCCCAGAAGCAGAAGCCAATTTGGAGTCTTTCAAAAAGGACTCTTATCCGGGTGGTTTCTTTAAAATAAGAGAAACACAGCTGTCTTACACAGGTGACCCTCTCTAAGGAGAGTTAGCCTATTTTGATTTCCTAAAAAAGAGGAAGCCAAAGGAGAGTCCAAAGAGAACTCTCCAAAAGATATAAGAAGAAGATTTCTTAAGAAAAACACACAAACACACGAAGATAGAGGAGAGGAAGAGATACGAACAGATACACAAGAACCAAAAGGAAGACACTCGAAAAGTAGAACAGCATATAGAGCAAAGCTTTCTTGGCAGGAACAACAGCAACAAAAGAGGTTGAAGAAGGATTTCCCCCATATGCAGAATACCAGGTAAACCCTTAATAAGGCCACATCTCTTTCTTTTCTTTCATTTTGATGCTAAAAACCTCTATGAGGTATCTTGTAACTCCTACATGGGATCTGGACAACTCCATTGAATAAATACAAATACTTTATTCAATATCTTGTTCTTCTTTTAATCTTTCTTTTTAATCAAAGGTTCTTCCCCAAATAGGGAAGATAATTAACAGTTTGAGTTTACTCAAATTGGAAGGATAGTTTCACACAACAAAAAATAAACTCCATACAACAATGGAGGAAATTTGGAAGCAAAGAAACAATTTTACTGCTTACAAATTAATGGCACGCCCGGTGGTTCTTTCCCTCTCATCTTTGAAGAAAGATAAAAATAAGAAGAACAAAAGAAAAAAAACGAGTGATTATTTCCTCTCTTTTCTTATTGTCGCTGACCAAGATCATCGAGACCGTCTGCATTCGTCGGGCCTACATCCAGACCATCAACCAGTGGGTGTATGTACCCCCGATCCGGATCCCGGTGACTCATCCACTCACCTGAGCCGAGGTAGCAGCAGCTCCAGCCAGGCAGGTCAGGCCAACTGGCCAGACCTTTGCAAAAAGGTCACAGTCACCAGACCAGGCCTCTGTTGAAGATGCCCCAATCCGCAGCAGAAGCAGAACCCACCTCATCAACTCAGGGGTGGAAAGGCAGTCTGCCCGCCTACATCAAAGGCAAGTAGCCCGCCCATATCTAGCTGCTCGCCAACAGTAGGTTGCCAGCTCGCGGGTATCCCAGATGATGTCAGACAGCCCGCGGGCACCTCAAAAAAGAAGTACCTACCCGTAGACATCTGTCTGCGGATATCAAGGAGGGTGCACACAAGGTAAAGTGGCTCAGCCACTTCGCGACAGGTCAGCCCAAAAGGTAGACCTATGTCAGCGGAAACCCTGAACGGGGATTCCAAATTTGTTTACCCCTCGGGGTCAACTAATGAAGCAAGCTCGTTTCAAGCCCAAACCATAAGCTGGTCAAAGTATAAATAGGAAAAAATCTATAGGTCGATCCTAAGACAGACTGTTGGAGTCCCCCAGCCAAAGTCGGTTGTTGGGACTCACCCTTCAAAAGTTTATCAACAGAAGGGAGATGCTGCCCAAATTATCTCAGGGCGAAAGAAAAAGGCTACTGGCCGAAAAGAGGTTATAGAGGCTTTCCCAGCAAAATTGCAGGGAATCAATCTGCGGACCAGATCCCTGGATCAGAAGATTGGTCCACAAGATAATCTTGCGGACAGAAGGAGAAGTGGCCAAGGATACTCCATGGGCAAGAGGCAATGCCCATCCGCAGACACCAATCAGGGTCCACGGACCTAAAGCCCAGCCAGACCCAAGGGTCCAGCTCAAGTTTATCTCGCAGGTAAAGTTGCAAGCAACTCCGCGGACAGGTCTAGAAACAGACCTGAGTCTGCGGACAGGTCTAGAAACAGACCTGAGTCCACGGATAGAAGAGTCCACGGACAAGCTCCTTTTAGTAGAAGGAGGGACCTATGGATAGAGTTAACCTCATCTACAGACAGTTCCTCTTCTAAAAAAGAGAAAAGTTGGCAACTGAAGACCAACAGGAACAAAGTCTCCCTGGGACAGAACTCAACTCTTAATGACATCATCAACGATGTTATCAGATCAAGAAGTGAAGGTACGAACTTGCGAGTTTCTTCAAACTACGTAAGGGGCATTAACCGCCGTGATCAAAGTTACCCGGCTGTTAATGCAAACACAAACTTGGACTCAGCACTAACAAATAGGAACTTGTTATTCAGGCTAGGTCCAAATGCATTTAGAGGCATTAATCTGACGATCTTCGCAACCATGACTACAATTATTTGTCATCAACATCAACGGCCTCCGTCTAGCGATGTCAGCCCATTCTGGGGCCGAACAAATATGGAACCAGAGCACCACATGACCCTAGGGTCAAAGTGCTAAATATAAGCTCTTCTCCCTTTGAAATGCCAAGGAAGAAGACTCCTGAGGAAATACTCCAGCTCAAAAATCGGAAATACCCCTCGGCTCCGCCAAGGAGGGCATACAATCACCAGTCAAAGTCGAAAAGATGTAGAAAGCAAAGGTCATCCCATACTCATCGTGGTCGGGAGGAACCAAAGACCAGAACATCGCACCCCCACTATGAAAGGGTGTCTGTAAATGTAGTTGGTACAAGGAACAACTTTGATCCAGAGCAGTTTACAACTCCGTTGTTCCAAGGAACCGGTATACCGCTCAAGCAAAATCTCTTGGAAAGGCAACGTTCCCAGAACTCGGCCACTGCCGTTTTAGCTGCTTTGGACGAGGCATAATCTACAAGAGCTGTTGAAACAATAGCTCCTGGCCAAACAATTCCGAGAAGGAGGAGAAGCCGCAGAAATAGGGCCAAAGGCAAAGAAATAGCCCAAGACCCAACTCAGTCGATTCCTAGGAACTGACATCAGTGAATCCCAAGATGGATCAGAACGAGAAGCGACCCCAATAACCTCTCCAAGAGAATTGGGAAGAATCCTCTCAACCGAGGGTTTTGATTCTGATGAACCAGTGGTCCAATCAGCAATGCCGGAGGCAGTATCAGAAATACCTCAAATGGTTTCAATGCACCCAATCCTCTATACGGGATGCATGGCACTTACTTCTCAGAAGAAGAATTTCTGAATTTGTTCTAGCTACAAGGAGCAGTGTCAGAACGATCGGTAGCGGTCATGATGGCAAATTTAGACGGGAACGCAAGTCAAGGGAATAACCCTCCAACTTCGGCACTTCCACCATCAGGTGATCAAACAGCAGCTCTACAGGCTCAGCTCCGGTATAAGGATGATGAGATCACGGCTATAATGTCTCAAATGCAAGAATTGGCTACTCAATTGTCAGCTCTCAAATCTGCATTGGCACCTGGATCCCGTTTTCTGTACCAAGGAGATAGCAGCAATCAAGGCATAGCCCCTACACCTCCAAATCATCCAAGGGTATCCGAAACAGATCCCATCCTAAATCAAGCCGCCCTCATAGGAGGAATTTCGTCATCTCTTCTAGCTGCAATTGAAGAGACTATTCGCAATCAAATGCGGCAGACCAAAGTTGATGGTACCGGAGATCCGAGATAATATTTGTCTCATTTTCTTTCGAGGTATGGATTAGCATCCAAGATAGGAGCTCTCTGTCTCCAACTCTTCGTGCAATCTCTAGAAGGCGATGCATTCATATGGTATGCCAACGTCCCCGAGGCTTCGATTCCTAATTGGACTATAATGGTGAATGAATTCAGCAAATAATTCTACAACACTCAAAGAAGAGTGGGTGTTCCAGAATTGATTGAAACCAGACAGAGAGACAATGAGTCTGTAACAGAATTCATTGCCCGATGGAGGGCTTTGACTTTCTCCTGTCCTCAAAAGTTCACTAAACTGGAACTTATCCGGATGTGCCTTAACAACTTCAGGCATGATCTATCAACCACCCTCATGGCTCAAACCTTTACTGGTTTCGAAAATCTGTGCACAAAAACACACGACACAGAGAGACACATAGGAAAGAGAAGGTGAGGTAGAGGCACTGATCGACTTGAATCCTCAACAGTCGCAATAGTGGAAATGAAAAAGGCTGCGCAACCAGCACCAAACGCCGGTAGAGCAATTGTTTAATCAAACAATGGTAAAGTACCAGTCAAGATTAGTGTTAAACCAGCTCAAGGTGGAGCCAGGAAGCCACAATGGCAAGATAAACGTGACCCACCAAATAAGATCACCATTGAGGAAATAATGAATAAAACATATTCATTCTCTGAAGACATTGTCAAAGATTTGTTTGAAGAACTCCTCACCAATGAGCTCATCACTCTCCCAGAAAGCAGGAGACCTCAAGAGATTGGGATGAAAGATGATCCCAAATATTGCCCTTATCATCGTATAATCAGTCACAACATAGGTGACTTCTTTGTACTGAAGGACATCATTCAAAGACTTCTGGATAATAAAGAAATTGTCATTGGTCAGGATCTCCAACAGGTAACTACATCCAATATGGTGGTGGCTTCAGAACTATTTGAAAAAGATAAAGCATCTTCAAGCGGTAACCTTCCTGACGATAAATCGTCAAATGAAGAAGATTGGACTCTCCTTGAAAGCAAGGGAGCCAAGAAGAAAAAGCAATTGGCTCAAAACGTCAATGCTAAAATGCAAGCTCAGGCTACAAGGCAGGCTCAAGCCTAAAGAAAAAAAGGGAAGTGCATAGTTAAGACTGAAAAGAAGAAGAAAAGGGAAATGGCAAGGAAAGCTAAAAAAAATGACCCCACCTAAGATACTCTTCTGGAACAAAAGCCATTGATGACAATCACCTTGATGGATTTCATCCCTCCGGGATTCAACTCCGACTGTGACTATGACAGTCTCCAGTCAACGGACTCGGGACATGAATCCAATATCTTCTCTTGTTATGTCATTGATGTGGTCCTAAATAAAGACCCTTCATGGTTAAACATGCCAAGACAAGTGGCAGCCTGCAGTCTAGAAAAGCACCAGGCATTTCAGGGTTGGCTAGATCAATCTGAATATATCGAACTCCCAGAAAGGAGACCATCCACATCAGGACGAACTACGGGACTTTCAGATATTTCTGAAGGATTTTTATCTGGAGGAGAACGAGAGGTGGATGATGAACAAATGCAATCTGATTCCTCTCAAGAAATGCTAAATATACCTGAGGCCCCAAATCAAAACCATCGTCAGATGCGACGATCGGTCTAAACCTCAACTCAGCCTGAGAATCAAGATTCACCTGCTACAATTGGTTTGTACAAGGACTCTCCAATAGAAGAAGCAGTCCTAAACTCAGGCCCAGCTGACAGTTCACTGCAATTGGTTTGATTCGTAATTACCTAACGAATCTATAGATTATTCTATCCCACATTGAATTGTGAATTTAGAATATGCTGCTAGTTCTACCAATTTATCATCACCCATGACCCACTCAACTTGATTGCAACATAGCCAACCTCTTTGGCAACCCTATATGTAGCACCTAATCTCTATCTAGTCTTCCTAAAACGTTCGGCAACAATCCCACCCCAACGGCAACGACAATAACAACACATATTTCCAAGGACAAATCGTATGCTACGGAAAATGGTGTTTTTCATTGGGATCTTTAACTGGAGACGAAAAGAGGAAGATGATTTTTTTAACAAAAAATGGTATGTATTAGTAATTTTGGGTTTTGTTTAAAGAATTTAAAATATTCAATTTTGAATCGGAGGTTTGCCTTTATAGAAATGTAATTGCTTCAATGAGTTGCTCTCTTAACTACTTTTTTTTTAATTGTATTTAAATACATCTTACATGGGTATAGTATCCTTACAGAATACTAGTTTAGGAATACAACCAAGAGAATAACAATCCATGAATACCCTAGATGGTGGCATTCTTCGTGATGCTAATGGAACTATGGTTTTGGCTTTCCATCATTCTATGGAGTTGGTTCCAACAATTTAGCTGAAATCAAGCTATTTATGATCGGTGTAAGTTATATTATAACCTTGGGATTCATAATATCGTGGTTGAGAGTAACTCTAAGATCATGATTGATGTAATTAATGGAGTATTAGTGACTCCTTAGAGGACCTAGTATTGGAAGAAGGATATAAGTTGTCTTTGGGAAAATCGTCATATGGTTTTAAACCATGCTTTCAGTGAAAATAATCAATGTGTAATAACTTCTTGGCGAAAGAGGCTTGTAATTTATCTAGGAATCATGTATTTAGGGATTTGGCTGGGGTAATTGTTCTGCTAAAGGGTATTATTTAGACTGATAAGGCCATTTTTTAAGTAGATCTTGATTTTTTATGTCTTTTAGGGGTTTTGGTTTAATGTTCCCCTCTTGTATTGTGATATTTTCCAATTAATAAATAGTAGGTTTCCGCCAAACCTGCTTCCCCTCTGGGTGGCGTTTAAAAAAAAGGAAAGAAGAATTAAGGAGGATTCTTCTTTAGGTAATATATATCCAGAGGATGTGTGTGCCGTGTGTGATTGTTTCTCTTTGGATTTGTATGGATCTTCTTTGGATCTGTAGGTAGGGAAAGATGTCTTGATACACCCTTGCAAGTTGATGGCATAGGTGACAAAACTTGGACTTCAACAGCTTAAATCGAGGAGCAGAAAGACCCTTTGTAAAGATGTCGGTCGGTTGATTGATGGTCGAAATAAACTAAATCTGTAAATCACCTTGAATGACGCATTCCTAGAAAAAATGATAGTTAATTTCAATGTGTTTTGTCTGAGCATGAAAAATAGGGTTGGTCGTCATTTTGGTCAAGGTGGGATTTGGGGTCATTACAAAGGTGGTATCAGAGCACAAGACATTAGAGTCCCAAGGGCTAAAGTATTAAGTGTAGAATAAGGAAATTAATTTAAGTTTGGAAAGCAACATCGAGTCTAGGACTTAGGCTAGTCATAAGGTTAAGTTTGAAAACTATCAATGTCCTTTGAATAGTTTCTAAAAGATGTATGGTTTATGATTGACTTTAGGATTTGCAAGTCATGAGGAGAGGTGCGAGGAATAATAGGAACGGAAGAGGTAGTGTGACTAATGGGGATACCCTGGAGGGAGCCCACCAGCCCAATATGAATCGGGCTATGTTGGTATTGCTGCAGCTATGACTTGATAGGCTAAAATTATGGCTCAACAAATTGCCTTGCTAGCAGCCGGGCAAGCTAGGCAAGAGAGGCTAGTTGAGATCCACCCACCTCGACATAATGGAGTGGAAGCTTTTAGGAGGATGGGCCCTCTAGCCTTTTATGGGAGCACGGATCCGTCAATAACAGAGTTGTAAGCACCTAATTTTTACACCCCCTTCTTGATCATGGTTAATTACCTTAACCATGGTTAAAATCCTAACCCTAGGTAAACCCCAGCTAATCCCTAGGTAAAACCCTAGGCTTAACCCTAAGACAAACTCTAACCCTAGGTAAACCCTAGCCAAACCCTAGGTAAAACCCTAGGCCTAACCCTAAGTAAACCCTAGTCAAATCCTAGGTAAAACCCTAGTCAAGCCCTAGGACAAACCCTAACCCTAGGTAAACCCTAATCTAACCCTAGGTAAAACCCTAGTCAAACCCTAAGTAAACCCTAATCAAACCCTAAGCTTAACCCTAGGTGAACCCTAGTCTAACCCTAGGGCCCAAGAACCCCAAAACCGAAGCCAAAACCCTTTGTGGGCTAAAGCATGGGCCCACAGACCCGTTGGTGTGGGGCCCACTTCAAGAATTTTGAAAAATTTGAGGATAGCGGTACTGATATTATCGTCATTTCCAATTTGGGAAATGTTTATAGTGTACACAAACCAATTGGAACAAGGTTGGCCCTGATTTAGCAAAGATCAGGTAATAGCGATAGAGTTTCTACTACCATTCCTTGTTTAGACTAAACCAGGAATGGCAGTAGAAACTCTATCGCCATTACTGGATTTCTGGTTCAGAAGGCAGCTGTGTAGAGCCCCGGACCTTTTCACATTCAATGCCTGACACTTTAGTTTCCATTTTGCCTTTAAAGAGGTATAATTAATAAATGAGGAGGAAATTGGAAATTCTGAAACGTCAGAAATGTTCCTTTTCGAAGTACGAACCCAACGCAAGTTGAATCGTCAAAATCGGACGAACGAGTCAAAAGATATGGCCAAAACAGTCTGGACCTGTAGGCAAACGAGCTCGGAAGGCACTAAGGACGTAGCTCGGTTATGCACTAAGGACGTAGCTCGGTTATGCACTAAGGACGTAGCTCGGAAGGCGCTAGGGTCGTGCTCTGATAAGGCACAGACGACGTACTTTGACAACGTATACGTTGTGCATCCGTTGTGCAGCAACAACGGGTACGTTGTGCAACAACAACGGGTACGTTGTGCAACAACAACAGGTACGTTGTACAGCAACAACGGGTACGTTGTACAGCAACAACGGGTACGTTGTGCATAAGACAACGGACAACGTGTTCGGCACTGTTCACAGCACAACGTGTTCAGCACTATTCACAGCACAACGTGTTCGGCACTGTTCACAACACAACGTGTTCAGCACTGTTCACAGCACAACGTGTTCGGCACTGTTCACAGCACAACGTGTTCAGCACTGTTCACAGCACAACGTGTTCGGCACTGTTCACAGCTCAACGTGTTCGGCACTGTTCATAGCACAACGTGTTCGGTACTGTTCATAGCACAACGAGTTCGGCACTCGTGTTTTTGCAGAAATGTCAGTAAGGGTATTATGGTCTTTTGGTCGGTTCACTCTTACCTTAAGAGTCTAACCCGAGCCTTTAGGGCTTCATTTCGACACTTAGAGAGATTGGGAGATAAGAAGAGAGGAGAGGGCGACTCCTAAATCTAGGGTTTCCATTTTTGGAGAGAAATCAAGGGGTTTACGAACCCACACTCAACTCAAGCCCGTTTTTCTTCAAGATCAAGGCTCAAGCACTCGTGGAGAGCGTTCTCCAAGCTAGGGCAGCAGCTACACGGTCGTTTTTGGAAGGGGATTTCTTCCTCATTTCTTCAAGGTCGGTACTTCTTGCTACCCTCCTAGTTATAGTTCCTCTTTTCCCTTTATTCCTCTTTATTTTCCTTTATTTACACATGTGCTATGAGATGGATGGTTGTGAATGGTGAATGGAGATGGAATTGGCGATTGGATGCCAATGGTTGTGTGGTGATGATTAAAATGGGGAGGGCATTGTTCCAATAATGAACATACATGCATGATTTGAGTAAAACCCATCTAGAAAAGCATGTTGTAGGGTAAATCAATAATGAAACCACCATGTTTGATGAATGCCTAGATGAATCAAAATGAATGATAAAAAAAAAAAGAAATTTCATGCTTAAACATTCATGGAAATTGCTAGGGTTATGGTAGTGTGTTTTCGCGCTTTCCCTAAATTGTTTAATTTATTACTTGTATATATGGTGATGTGCAATGTATTGTGAATTCCCCAAAATGTCATATTTAATTTCCATTGCAAGTGCGTACACGATTCCACGAGCACGGCATAAAACGACGTGATTTACCGATGTTTTCAAGGACGAGATGTAGAGGTGGGGCATATCCTGCGATATGTTTCACTTCACTTTTGTCAAGGACAAGATGATCATGCATTGCATAGGGAAGGGTCTCCCATCCCATCGCATTGCACACATGGCATGGCATCGCATTACACGCATAGCATAGCATTTCATGACACTCATGGCATGACATGACACGCATGGATGCTAGTTGCGACGGACTATGAACGGCAACTAGGCATACCCATTTGCATATAGGGTGCTAGTTGCGACGGACTATGAACGGCAACTAGGCATATCATTTTGCATGGATGCTAGTTGCGATGGCCTATGAACGGCAACTAGTCATACATATTCTGCATGGATGCTAGTTGCGACGGGCTATGAACGGCAACTAGGCTTGTCATTCCGCATATAGGGTACTAGTTGCGACGGACTATGAACGGCAACTAGGCATGTGAACATGTTTAAATTCCGAATAAGCAAGCATGATACACGCATAGTATGACATGGCACGCATGATACAAGCATGACACGGTAAATAAGTTCCCAATTACGCGAAGGGTATTTTAAGTCAAGTCAAGTGCATGGGGTTTTTCAAGGATTTTATCGGCTTTTCATGAACTACAAGTATGATTATGAATTTCCTGATTTCTTTGTATGATATTAACTGTTCCTGATTCATATATATATATCTATATTGTTTCCTGTGTATGCATTGCTATCTCTTGCTATAACTGTTGGTTAGTAGTTAGTACCCGCTGAGTATTCCATGCTCAGCCGTACTTCTTATGTCGGTAGGTTTTGAGGGAGCTGCTGCTCCATTTGATGTTTGTGCTCCTGGTCTATGGATGGAGGAGGAGCACGTCGAGGAGCCTTTGGAGGAACCTCCCGTAGAGGGTTATCAGTAGGTGGTGTTAGATTCTGAGTGAATTAGCTGTGGGTGAGCATGAGTGATTATATCCATGTATTTTGGCGGGTATGTCCGCACTTTCTTTGTTTTGATTTCTTTGTATTAAAACTTGGACCATGTGTATATACTTAGAGGTTTGTTAGACTTCCGCTGTGTTTTATAGTTTTGCTTCCGCTGTTATCCTCTATTGTATATGCTCTGTGGGTGTTTTGCAGGTGGTTTGTCAAGCAAGTCATGTAAGTCATGATTTAGTCGTCCACAATTCACTCTAACTCCTAGGGTGGGTTTTGGGTCGCGACAAGCTGGCAGCCCTTGGCCTCCTCAGCTCCGCCCCCCTTGGGTCCTTCTCCTTTTTAGGAATCCCTAGAATGCCCTAGGTCCATCTTACCCTATATAAACCCCCCTCCTCCTTTGGTTTATGACACTCAAAAATCTCACAAAGAAACCCTGTAGGATTTCGGCAGCCCCCATCCCAGTCTTCCTAAGCCTCTGTCCTTCACCTCAAGGATCCTAAGTGCCCCAGGGAGCTACCCCAGGTCTGCTCCAGCACCACCATTGTGCAGCATCTCCCCCTCTACCGTGAGCATCGAGTTGCAGTGTAGGGTCACCTTTACCATTTTTCTTTACTTCTGTAAATTGCGATGTAAGACCCCTGATCCTATTCCAGGGGTCCTTTGTTTCCATTTTGTCTCTGTTTTGCATCTGTGCAACCAAGGATAGGGGTCCCCCTTGCCTTCCTCATGGGCATGGGGGAACCCCCTTGAGGTTCAAAGCTTCGGGTACAAGGCCCCCCGCATGCATGGTATACACCCCCTGTCCTCTGAGGGACCCTCAGTCCATGAGGGATCCCTTAGACACAGCCTGGACCTACCTTAGGAGGTAGATTTTTAGTTTTTGAAAAGTGTCAGGAATGGCGGTAATCTCAGTACCACCATTCCTGGTGTTTCTGTTTACAATAACATTACACCTTCTTGGGTGGGGCCCTGGTCTATTCCAGGGCTATGGTTAGGTCCATTTGCCTCTTATCTCTCTACCTTGGTCCTTCTAGGGTCACCAATGTTGCTTAACCATGGTTAAATCACCCCTAACCTGAGACTATCTTTAATGGCGGTAGACTGTCTACCGCCATTATTTGATTCCATGTACAGTGTGTTCATGCCCTCTATGGGCCCACTTCAGACCAGATCCAGGGCTCACTAAAAGCCCAGGACACTCAGGAAACTCCCCTCTTCAATCTCATGGGTCATTTATCCTTGGGTTCATCCCTAACTCAAACCTCGGGCCAGCAAACCATCCCCAGAATTGTCTGGTAATGGTGGTAATCATTTTACCTCAATTACTGGTTCTCTGTATTTTGGGCTTTGCACAGGGTCCAGACCAGGTAGGAGGCCATTATAGGCCCTGCCACCCTATCTGGCCCCACCCTGACTTGCCTAGACCTTTTAATCAGGGTTAATTCAATCCCGGTTAACTTTTAATCATGGTTAAGACCCCCCTTAACCTTTAAAAATCTGGAAAATTATCAAAAACATTCAAAACTTGCATGGGACCTAATGTGCTACTTTGGACTCCTTTAGCATGGTTAGCAGCCTTAACCATGGTTGACTTACCCCTTAACCCCGGTTAGTAACCCTAATTCCGGTTAAACCCTCTTTTGGCCTATCAGGCCTAACATTGTTACTCTCAACTGTGGTTTGTAATCCTAACCTTGGTTAAATCCACCATTGGCCTACCGGGCCTAATCCTAGTCTACTGGACTAACCCTTGACCTACCGGGCCTAAATCATGCACTTGACCAACCCGGTCAACCAAACCCTAGTCTCAGGGTTAGACCCTTAGCCACTTCAGTGCACACACACACACCCCTTAGCCTTGACACGGGCCCAAGTGCCAGAATTACGCTTGGTCTGATCTCACCCTTGTGAGTACGTAGGTAACCCAATCCGGGTTTGAACTTAGTTAGCTTTCTCTTTTTGGGGTTAGTATTACTCTAAACACTTAGGCATTTGAACAACAACTTGACTTTAATTTGTCTTAAACGTAGAAAGTAGGTAACCATTGTAAAATGGGGGTCCTGAGGTGCCTAACACCTTCCCCGGGACTTAACCGAACATCTTACCTAGAACTCTCACATAGACTAAGACCTTATCCACAACCTGGGGACCTATCCCTTCTGAATTAATAGGTGGCGACTCTCAACATAACCCTCTTGTGACTCCGAAGTAAAAGCTCATGCTCACAAGAGTTATGGATCATGTAGTTGGAGAAGATATTCTCTGTGCTTGAGGCCATAGATGAACAGAGAGTAAGATAGGCCTCATTTTTTATGGAAGGTGAAGCAAAACATTAGTGGAGGGCAGCTGCCAAGAAGAGGAATGAGGTACAAGTTCGTCAAACGTGGACATGGGGAGAGTTCCTCGATGTCTTTTATGAGCAGTATTTTCTGACATCCATGAGGAAACAAAAGGAGATCGAGTTCTCTACTCTTCGATAGGAGAATATGTCTGTGGCCGAGTATGAGGCCAAGTTTGTAGAGTTGTCTAAGTTTGCGCCTCATCTGATCACTACGGAGAGCATGGGGGCGAGGAGATTCGAAGGAGGTTTGAGGGACTACATCTGAGACAAGGTCGAGATCCTACGTCTTGGAATATGTTGAGAGGTAAGTGAGCGATATTTGATTGCCAAGAGGAGATCGGCTGAGTTTTTGAAGAAGAGGGGGATGCAAGAAGGCAAGTAGCCTACAGACAAAAGGTCCAAGATGTCGAGGCTGGTGCCAGCTACTAGGCCTACCCTTTATCAGAGGCCTGCACCAGTGACTCCACAGGCACCCCGAGTTGCCCCACCTACAGTTTGGGTGCAAACTCTTGAGACTTGCATCCAGTATGGCAAGAGGCATAAGGCAGGGGAATGTCGAGCAGTTACATGAGGATGTTTCCATCGTAGGGATGTCACACATCGGATTAGGGAGTGTCTGCTCTACAATCAGCAGGTGCCTCCTCAGACTCAGCCCCAGGGAGTAAGACCCCCAGTTAGGCAGCCTATGCAGCAGAGGCCACCCCAGGGTTCTAGGCCCCAGCAGCCCCGCCAACCAGCTCAGGGTTGGGTATTTACTACCTAGGAGCAGGATGCATAAGCGTCCAACGACGTTGTGCAGGGTACGTTTAATTTTAAATTCAGTTATGTATAATATTATTCTGTTTATGTGACTATGATGTTTACCATTGTGTATAAACATGCTAAATATATGATAATTGTTTGTGCACATGATTTGACACACTTAGTTATGTATCTAATTCAGGCACTCTATTGATAAATGACTGTTTAGCTCGTGTGTTGATTGACACAGGATCGACTCATTCTTTCGTAACCCTAGCTTCGCACAAGCTTTCCCATTAGAGCCAAGTCTGTTATACCGCGAACTATCTATCGCTACTCCTGTTGGTAGTTCACTCATCACCGACAAGGTCTATCGCTCTTGCGATATTCAGATTGGATAATGAGAGTTCTAACCGATCTAATTATCCTCGGATTACAGAATTTTGACGTTATCCTAGGCATGGATTGACTTTCTACCTGCCATGGCCATGTCAACTGTTTCGGGAAAGTCGTCAACTTTAAGCCGACTGGTGAGTCTTCTTTTTTCGTTTCCATGGATTGAGGAAAAGAGATTTAGATCAATTTATAGCTTTGATTATTTCTACTTCAGAAGTACCAGGCTCTTCAAATATCCTAGTGGTGAATGATTTTTAGATGTATTTCCTAAAGACTTACCGGGTTTACCACTGGATAGGGAGATTGAGTTTGCAATTGAATTAGCTCCAGGCACGACACCCATCTCTAAGGCGCCGTATAGAATGGCTCCAGCAGATTTGAAAGAGCTAAATGAGTAGATTGAAGAGTTGCTCAGTTTTGGATTTATTCGCCTAAAGTGTATCACCTTGGGAAGCTCCTGTTTTGTTCGTTAAGAAGAAGGATGGTTTGATGAGGATGTGCATCAACTATTGACAACTGAACAAGGTCACCATCAAGAGCAAGTATCCACTACCAATGATCGATGATTTGTTTGATCAATTGTGAGGAGCTAAGTATTTCTCCAAGATTGATCTAAAGTCAGGTTATCATCAACTAAAGATAAAGGCTGAGGATATTCCTAAGTCGACATTTAGAACCAGATATGGGCATTATGAGTTTTTAGTCATACCGTTTAGTCTAACAAATACACCGACAACCTTTATAGATCTTATAAATCGGATATTCTGGCCAGCTCTTGACTCCTATATGATAGTGTTCGTGGATGATATCCTAATAAATTCTTAGACACAAAATGATTATAAAAGACATCTCCAGACTACTTTGAAGACGCTAAGGGAGCATCAGTTGTACGCTAAATTAAGTAAATGTGAGTTTTAGCTTGAGAAAGTTGGGTTCCTAGGCCATATGGTGTCGGTAGAAGGGATTTCAATGGACCCCGCAAAATAGAAGTAGTGTCAAGTTGGGGAAGACCAAAGAACGTCACGGAAATCCGAAGCTTCTTAGGTCTCGCTGGTTATTACCGAAGATTTGTGGAAGGTTTCTCCAGTTTGGCAACACCGCATACTCATCTAACTCGAAAGAACGCCAGGTTCGAGTGGAATGAGAAATGTGAGAAGAGTTTCCTTGAGTTGAAGAAGCGTCTCACTACCGGTCCCATCTTGATAGTATCATTCAGTGACGGAGGTTTTGTGATGTACAGTGATGCCTCACTCATTGGGTTAGGCTGTATTCTTATGCAACATGGAAATGTTATTTCCTATGCCTCCCGTCAGTTGAAAGACCACGAGAAGAACTACCATATCCATGACTTAGAAATGACAGCAGTTGTCTTCGCTTTAAAAATCTGGAGACATTACATGTACGGTAAACAATTTGAAGTATTCACCGATTACAAGAGTATGAAGTATTTGTTCTTGCAGAAGGAGATGAATTTGAGGCAATGCCATGGGATGAAATTCCTTAAGGATTATGACTGTTCTATCCAATACCACCCGGTAAAAACAAATGTGGTGGCGGATGTGCTAAGCTGAAGACCTACGGGATTCTTGGCTCAGTTGATGGTCCAAGAATAGAAGCTACTCGAAGAGGTGTCTAGTTTTGATGCAGGTTTCTGTGTGGGAAAATCAGGATCCTTGATGGCCAACATTATGGTCAAGCCAACCATCTTAGATAGTATTAAAGACCTACAATGGGGTGATGAAGAATTGCACGTTGTTATGAACAAGTCGATTAGCAGCGGGTTCGAGGATTTCTCCTAGAGAAATTGTGGGATCTCTTTCAAGGATAGACTTTGTGTTACAGATAATGAGGAATTAAGAATGGAGATTCTGGACGAAGCACACAAGTCTAAGTACACTGTCCATCCGGGAGGTACCAAAATGTATCAGAACCTCAAGAAATATTTCTGGTGAAAGGGTATGAAAAAGGACGTGGCTACCTATATGTCCAAGTGTTTGGTTTGTCAGCAAGTAAAACCCGAACAAAGGAGACTGGTGGGACTTCTTCAGTCACTTCCTATTCCCGAGTGGAAGTGAGAAAATATTTCTATGGACTTTATTGTTGGTTTGCCAAGGACAGTGAAGAACTTTGATGCTATCTGGGTCATAGTCGACAGGTTGACCAAGTCAGCTCATTTCCTTCCATATCAGACAACGTACAATCGTAACCGACTTGCAAATTTGTACATTAAGGAAATAATCCGTTTGCATGGAGTGTCAGTCAACATTGTATCTGATCGAGACTCGAGATTTACTTTCAGGTTTTTGAAGAGTTTTCAGCAAGCTATGGGTTCTCGTTTAGATTTCAGCACGGCGTCTTATCTGCAGACAGATGGGAAAATTGACAAGGTGAACCAAATCATAAAGGACATGCTACGAGTTTGCATATTAGACTTCCAGGGTAGCTGAGATGATCACTTACCTTTGGTAGAATTTGCCTACAATAATAGCTATGAAGTGATTATTTAGATGACACCGTTTGAGACAATCTATGGGAGAAGTTTTCGTTCACCTTTGTGTTGGGATGAATTTGGTGAGAGGAAGCTTCTGGGCCTTGAACTTGTTGGCCAGACTATCGACAAAGTTCAATTGATCAGAAAGAGGTTGAAAACAGCTCAAAATAAGCAGAAAAACTATTCCGATAATCACATTAGGGATCTTGAGTTCTAAGTTGGAGACTTTGTATTTGTCAAGATCTCGCCTACAAAGGGTGTGATGATGTTCGGCAAGCGAGGCAAGATCAGCCCGAGATATGTGGGACCCTTTGAGTGTAGTACCCCGAACCTTTTCGTACCTAATGAACAGTATCTTCATGACCAATTGGCCTTTTAAGTGGTCCTATTAATAATTCATGAGAAATTGGATGTCAGTGACACATGGGTAACGTGAATAAGGGGGTTTAAGACCCTAAAAATGTTGAGGAAAAGGTTGGAAATGCCCCAAGGGGTCTGCAGGTGAAAAATGATGCAAAATTTGGAATTGACAATCGATCGCCACATGGCGACGATCGATCGTCATGAGCTCGTCATGAGCCCAGAAATCTGGGCAACCTTCGGGTTCTCATACGATTGATTGTCCCAAGCATGACGATTGATCATCGGGGGCCAGGAAAATTGAATAGTCTACTGGAGGTGTGGACGATCGACCGTCCCATGTCGACGATCGATTGTCATCGCGAAAATCTGTTTTTTTAAAACATGCGAGAATAAGGGTTTCAAACCTTGGGCCTATAAATAGGAATACATTTGGGAGTTTTTGGCTTACCCTAAACCTAGAGAGAGTGAAAGAGGAGATTGAAAGAGGAAGAGAAAGAAGATTGGAGGTTTGTGGAGTAAAGAAGGAGAAGATCAAGGGAAGATTTCTCTCGCCATTTCAAGGTTGGATCCTCTTCCAAATCAAGGGTTTCTTCAAGATCAAGCTTTGATCTTCAAGGTTAGTACACCCTCCTAACTAACTTGGTAATAACCTAGATATTCCTTAAAGAATGCTTATGGATTGATCTTAGATACTTCATTTTCTTGAAATGCTTTAATTTCCCAATAAACAAGATAAAATAATGGTGATTGATGTGTGTAATGGATGATTAGTTGAGGCGATTGGATGCCATGTAAGATGCTTTACATGTTTTACATGTCCCCCAACTAATTGGTAATCATGCTAACATGCTTTAAATGTCCCTCAACTCTCACATGTTTATGGACATCATGAAAATGTTATATGCTTAATTTCATGTCATCTATTGGTTATACACGAGTGCTAAGAATCGAAATAACAAGTAAAACTCATCAAGAATAATACACAAAACTCGTAGGAACTTACAAGAAACGCTCACAAGAAATGCTCACAAGAAATAGAAATATCAAGGAGGTTGGTAGCCCCAGTTAAGGGTGCTAACCTCTTGCTCACAAGTACATGGTCAAGGAGGTTGGTAGCCCAAGGATGTGCGGGTGCTAACCTCTTGCTCACAAGAAAAGATTTCACAAGTTGCTCACAAGAAAGGCTCACAAGTACATGGTCAAGGAGGTTGGTAGCCTAGGGATGTGCGGGCGCTAACCTCTTGCTTACAAGAAAATATCTCACAAGTTGCTCATAAGAAAGACGCACAAGTACATGGTCAAGGAGGTTGGTAGCCCAGGGATGTGTGGGTGCTAACCTCTGGCTCACAAGTTGATATATGGTCAAGGAGATTGGTAGCCCAGGTTGTACGGGTACTAATCTCTTGCTCACAAGAATAATGAAGGTAGGTCTCATAAGAATCGTATAAGGACTCACAAGAAATCATAAGAACTCACACGAACTCATAAGGACCCACTAGAACTCACACGAACTCATAAGGACCCACTAGAACTCACACGAACTCACAGTAACTCACAAGGCTTATAAAGACTCATAAGAATCTCATAAATTCACAAGAACTCATAAGAACTCACAAGAACTCATAAGAACTCACACGAACTCATAAGGACCCACTAGAACTCACAAGAACTCACAAGGCTTATAAGGACTCATAAGAATCTCATAAACTCACAAGAACTCATATGATTTGTATGTTGCTTTAAGAATGAATCATGAACTGTATTCTTTAATGAACTGTTGTGATAGCATGTATGCTTGTTATTACTGTTGTTAGCTAGGAGCTTGTACTCACTGAGTATTCCATACTCAGCAGTACTTTCATGTCGGCAGGTTCACTAGTCTCTTTTGACATTTGTGCTCCGGGTCCTTGGATAGAGGAGGACTATAGCAAGGAGGAGCCATATATGGAGCTAGCAGTAGAGTCTCAAGTGGAGGCAAAGGACTTAGACCATTGACCCATGGGGTTAACTATTGAGAGAGAGAGTTATATTACTTTTGTATTTTGATAGGTGGGCATGTCCACCTTTACTTGCTATGTTTTGTATATAAAAACTTGGAATACTTGTCAGGTATATAGAAAAGAAAAAAATTAGTTTGTGCTTCCGCAATACTTTAGCTTCCGCACTCTGTATTATATCCCTACTAGATCATGTTATGCCTTGTTCATTACTAGATGGTTTGTCAGGTTAAGTACAGTCACACCTAAAGTATCCCTTAACTCGTAGGAGGTATTTTGGGTCAAAACAGAAGTGGTATCAGAGCCTAGGCATTAGAGTCCCTAGGGTCACTTAGAACTGATACTATGATTGAACAAGGCCTTAGGTCAAAGAGAGGAGTCATATTCTAAGTATAGACTAATGAGTTAGTCTTAGTCCATAACCGGTTGGGAAACCAACCACACTTAGTAACCTACGCTAGAAAACAAATGTATGCTTGTCACGTTGCTATGTATACCTTAAATGAATTGTCATATGCTTAATAAATGTTAAGTGATTGTGAAAATTGTTACTAAATGAGTATCCAAGTTAGACTCACGTTGTACTGTCGTTCTCAAGATTTGATTATGAGACGCGGTACTCGGGGTCACAGATACAATACGAGGGGGAGTGGAAGTGATGCCCCTTCGGGTGACGAGCAACCCGACTTTGCTCAAGCTTTTGCATCTATAGCCGAGACTTTGGCTATGCTATCAGCTAGGCCGGTTGCTGTTACTCCTGCTGCACCTACACCTCCTCCTATACACTATGCTTCAGGATTGGATGCATTTAGGAGATTGCGTCCTCTTATCTTCTTCAATACTACTGACCCGATGGTTGCAGAAGCATGGGTAATGTAACTAGAGAAGATTTTCAGAGTGCTCCACTGCACGGATGAGCAGCAAGTGGACTGGGCCACCTTTGTAATGGATAATGCGGCCGAACACTGGTGGAGAGCCACACAGAGACAGAGGGAGTCCACCAAGTCAGGAGAATCTTGAACATGGCCGGAGTTTTTGGATGTCTTCTATAAGCAGTACTTCCCAGCTGTTGTCAGAGAACAGAAGGAGATTGAATTTATGACTCTCGAGCAGGGAGAGTTGAGTGTGGCCGACTATGAGGCTACATTTGTAGAATTATCAAGATTTGCACCTCATCTTCTCGCTTCAGAGCTTATGCGAGTAAGGAAGTTTGAGCGAGGGTTGAAGCCTTCCATTAGAGACAGGGTCTTGATGTTCCAGGTGGGCACCTCGGGAGAGGTTGTGAGCAAGGCAAAGCTCGCCGAGAGGAATTCGGAAGAATTCTTCAAGAGGAGAGAGATACCTCGAGGCCAGCTTAGTAGTTCGGGGTCGGTGGAGAAGAGGGCTAGGACCGTCCCTTATCAGACAGGCAGGCCGATGCGATCACAGAGACCTCCCTTGGTACCAGACATCTTGCCCGACTGCTACACCAGTACCTCGTCCCATTTTTTCATAGACCACCTGATATACGCCACCTACATCCTCATCATCATTTGAGGAATGCCCTTATTGTGGCCGGAGGCACAAGCCCGGGGAGTGTCGCAAAATTTCAGGCAGATGTTTTCATTGGGAAGATATGAGCCATCTGATCAGGGATTGCCCTTGTAGGCAGTTGCAGACCGCCCAGCCTCAGGGGAGTAGGCCCCCAGTTCGACAGACTTCCCAGCAAGGGTCTTCGCAGGCTTCTGTATCTCGACCCACACAGCCTATACGACCACCTCGCAAGGCAAATCAAGGTCGGGTCTTTGCCTTGTAGAATGGGACGCACGTGCATCCAACGATGTCGTGCAAGGTACGCTATAATGCTAAAGTTTCAGATTGTGAATGGTTGTTATTATATAATGTGATTGCTTATGTGTATAACATACTACCTATGCTTATGTATTCTTGCGTGAAATCTATTGACATGAAGAAAATAATTACACAGGTGCCTTACTAGTAAATGAATGTCTGGCTCGAGTGTTGATCGACACAGGATCCACTCATTCGTTTGTATCACCTAGTTTTGCAAAGGATTTTGCATCCGAGTCCAGTCTGTTGAAGCATGAGTTAACCATTTTGACTCCGCTTGGCAAGTCAATGGATACAGACCGGATATACAAGGACTGTGTAGTTCAAGTGGGACAGAATGAGTTGTTGGCCAATCTCATTATCCTAAATTTCCAAGATTTGGATTTCGATATCATACTCGGGATGGATTGGTTGTCGTCTCATCACGGCCATGTGGCATGCTTTGAGAAGGTGGTGAACTTCGAGCCGAAAGGAGTAAAGTCGTTCCATTTTTGGGGATTGCAAAGAAGAGGCATAGCTCGCTTCGCAGCTTTGAGTTTGGCGAACCCAGAGGCACCGAACTCCTCAGTCATTTTGTTTATGAGGGAGTTCTTGGATGTGTTTCCGGAAGAACTTCTCGGATTGCCTCCTGATCGAGAGATCAAGTTCGCGATTGAGCTTGCTCCGGGCACAGTTCCAATTTCAAGAGCACCTTATTGGATGGCCCCTATCGAACTCAAGAAGTTGAAGGTGCAGTTAGAAGAACTGCAAAGCCTGGGGTTCATTAGGCCAAGTGTCTCAGCGTGGGGTGCCCCAGTGTTATTTGTGAAGAAGAAAGACGGTTCAATGTGTATGTGTATTGATTACTGACAGTTAAATAAGGTCATGATCAAGAACTGTTATCCTTTACCACGAATAGACAATTTATTCGACCAGTTAAAGGGAGTGACATTCTTCTCCAAAATTGATCTAAAGTCAGGGTATCATCAATTGAAGATCAAGGAGGAAGATATTCCGAAGTTGGCTTTCAGGACTCAGTACGGACACTACGAGTTCCTTGTCATGCCTTTTGGTTTGACAAATGCACCGGCAGCATTCATTGATTTGATGAACCGGGTGTTCAGGTCTTATCTTGATCAGTGTATCGTGGTGTTCGTCAACGATATCTTGGTATATTCCCCAACACGGGAGGATCATGATCGAGACCTTCGCATTGTTCTTGAGACGCATCGAGAGCATAAACTATATGCCCAGCTAAGCAAGTGCGAATTCTGGTTTGAGAAAGTAGCATTTCTCGTCGAGGGCATTGCAGTGGATCCAGCAAAGATAGAGGCAGTGATGAACTGGGAGAGACCTAAGAGTGTCACAGAGATACGTAGTTTCCTCAGTTTGGCAAGCTACTACCGGAGATTTGTAGAGGGATTCTCCAGTTTGGCTGCTCCTCTCACTTACTTGACAAGGAAAAATGCCAAGTTTACCTGGAGCGACAAGTGTGAGAGTAGCTTTATAGAGTTGAAGAAGAGGCTCACTACGTCTCGCAACCCAAAATACCCCTTAGGAGTTAGGGATACTTTGACTCGTGACTGCTGTATCATACATCCATATAATACATAAGGCACACATAGAGACCTGTTAGAATACATAGACAACATAGCGGAAACGATTTAAAATGCACAACAGAAACAAATTACACTAAACATAGCGAAAGCAAAGTAATTACTCCTATAACTTGGTCCAAACGTGAACCAACAAAACACAACTGTATATGTAACCAAAAGGTGGAGTGGACAAGTCCCACTCTCACTTAACAAAATATCATGTATCTCTCCTAACTACCATCGATCAACAGAAATTGAAGTCACGACACCTATCTACTGAACCATCGTCCTGGTAGTGATCCATAGAAGGCTTCGGGTTGAAGTACTCCTCCTCTACCCAACGTTTCGTGCCACACAAATCAAAAGGGACCCAAGCACATACCAATGATAACAAATATCGGTTGAGCGTGGAATACTTAGCATATACAAACTAATAACAATAAAGCAATAGTAACATAGAGCATACGAATCATGGAGACTAAAATCCTCAAAACATGTAAGAGCGTGAAAACCATGTATAGCATATGTGATGAAATCCGAAACCAAAACCAATACCATGTGAGTCAAGCGATAATCATAGCGTTATGAGTTCTTAGAGTTCATAGAGTTCATGGAGTTGCTTAGAGTCATTTATAATCCGTAGAGACATAGAGATACCATAGAGCAAAACCATAGAGCCAATACCATAGAGATCTTAGAGCATTTCATTTGTGATCCTTAGAGCTTATGAGACGATCTTAGAGATATCATGGAGTTCTTGTGAGTGTGTATCATGATCCTTAGAGCTTGTGAACCGATCTTAGACAAATCATGGAGTTGCTTAGATATTCCTTATAAGTCATTTGTTCGAAAACCCTTTTTTGTAGCATTGAAGAAATCCATGGAAAACATCGATGCGAGACATGCGAGCATATGAGCATACAAGAGCACTAGCATATTTTTACACCCAAAAACTCTTAGAGGCATTAAATCAAATACTTAGAGTGCATCATAATGATAACTTACATCCAAGTGTAAAACATCATTTCACAATATAACAAAGCAAGGTACATATATAGTAGATAATAAGAAGAACAACTCAAGGTAACTGGTAGTATTGCAAGATTGGTAGTAGAGTGTATCTACCTTGAAGAAATTAGTGATTTTGATTCCAAAAGCTTGAACAAGTGAGAACCTTGAGTTCTTTGTCAAGAAACACCAAAGGAATGAAAGGATCTTGATCTTCCTTCAAGCTTGTGCAACACCTAGCTCTCTCCTTCTTCTTCCTCTTCAAAAGCTCTCAAAATAGGGCACAAAGGGTTTTTGAAACCCTAAGGCACGAATCCAGCCCTTATATCGGTGGTTTCAACCGAGAGATTGGTTGAAAATACCCTCTCTAGAATTTTTCCCCATACAAAAAAGTTAATCGTTCGATAGCTACCGAGCGATCAGTATAAGACCGGTCGTTCGGAGGTTATCACCGAGCGATTGGTGATCCCCTGTTTTACTGCAAATCCCTGTTTTCACTACTTGAATCTTCTCCAATCTCATTCCTAACACCTTAAATGCTTAAAACACACTCCTTAATGATATGTAGACTTATTAGAACATGCCCGCCCTAAATCTAAACACGTCTATTAACATAAGGCCCATTAGTGTACAAAACCACAATTGAGCACTATTCACACACTGTTCACTACTTAGTAAAACAAAGATTCGAAGTTCTACACTACAGCTCCGGTCCTTACAGTGCCATCCGGGAGTGGTGGCTTCGTGGTTTATAGTGATGCTTCGCACGTCGGGTTAGGATGTGTCTTGATGCAAGATAAGAAAGTTATTGCCTATGCTTCAAGGCAATTAAAGGATCATGAAAAGAACTACCCTACACACGACGTAAAGCTTGCCGCCGTTGTGTTTGCATTGTAGATATGGCGACACTATCTCTACGGGGAGCAGTTCGATGTGTTCACAAATCACAAAAGCCTTAAGTATTTGTTTTCCCAGAACGAGTTGAACTTGAGGCAACGGAGATGAATGGAGTTCTTGAAGGATTATGAATGCTCTATTCAATACCATCCAGGCAAGGCGAATGTGGTGGCCGATGCACTTAGTAGGAAGTCTCATGGACTCTTGGCTCACATGATAGTGCAAGAATGGAAGTTGTTGGAGGATGCATCTAACCTCGACATCAGTTTCAGTCTCCCTACCATTGGGTCGGTAATGGCTAATATCACCGTTAGACCTACATCCTGGGCATGATCCGAGAGATGCAAGAAACGGATGTCGAGCTCCTCACTTACCGGGACAAGGCAGTTAGCAAGGGTAGCAAGGATTTTGGTGTGAGGGATGATGGGACTATCACCTTCAAGGGATGATGAGACTATCACCTTGAAGGAGCACTTTTGATGGCGGAACATGAAGAAGGAAATAGCAGAGAATGTGTCTAAGTGCTTGGTGTGCCAGCAAGTTAAGGCCGAGCACATAAGGCCGGCAGGTCTGTTACAATCCCTCCCTATTCCCGAGTGGAAATGGGAGAACATTTCTATGGATTTCATTATGGGATTGCCACGAACGGCTAGAAGCTCCGATGCTATATAGGTCGTGGTCGATAGATTAACAAAGTCCGCCCATTTCTTATCGTATCAGACTACTTTCAACTCGAATAAGCTAGTAGTGCTGTACATCAAGGAAATAGTTCGGTTGCACTGAGTGCCAGTGAGCATCGTGTCGGACAGGGATCCTACATTTACTTTCAGGTTCTAAAAGAGCTTCCAGAGTGCTATGGGTTCCTGTTTAGACTTCAGCATAGCTTTCCATCCTCAGACTGACGGGCAAACCGAGAGGGTGAATCAGGTGATAGAGGATATGCTTCGGGCCTGCATACTTGACTTCAAGGGCAGTTGGAAAGATCACTTGCCTTTATTTGAGTTCGCCTACAACAACAGTTATCAGGCGAGCATCCAGATGGCACCTTTCGAAGTTTTATATGGGTGAAGTTGTAGGTCTCCATTATATTGGGATGAAGTCGGAGAGAGGAAGGCATTGGGCCTTGAATTGATTGAGTAAACCACAGACAGGGTCAAGGTGATCAGGGAAAGATTGAAGGCAACATAGGACCGACAGAAGAGCTATGCAGACAAACGTAGGAGGGATCTTGAATTCATGGTTGGTGACCTGGGGTTTGTCAAAATTTTGCCAACTAAGGGCATCATGAGGTTCAGGAAGCGAGGAAAGATCAATCCGAGATATGTAAGTCCATTCGAGATCATCACTAGAGTTGGTGAGGTAGCTTACCGTGTTGCCCTACCCGATCATATGGCGGTGGTCCACAATGTATTCGACGTTTCTATGCTCCATAAATATATCTCGGATCCATCCCATGTCATCGAACTTGATTTAGTAGAAATCCGAGAAAATCTCACATTAGTAGAGCAACCAGTTCAGATCTTGGATAGGCGAGATCAAGTCTTGCGCAACAAGACCATTCCTCTTGTCCTTGTAAGATGGCAACATCATTCGATGGAAGAGGCTACATGACAGCATGAGGCCGAAACAAAAGAGAAATATCCTCACTTGTTTGTTTAGTTTCCTTGGTGTTATGTATGATTGTTGTCTTTTGTATCTTCGTATGTATCGTCCAAATTTCAAAGATGAAATTTTTGTAAGGGCGGGAGAATGTAGCACCCTGGAACTTTTCGTACCTAATGAACAGTGTCTTCATAGACAATTGGCCTTTTATGTAGTCCTATTAATAATTCATGAGAAATTGAATGTCAGTGACATATGGGCAGCGTGAACAAGGGGGTTTAAGACCCTAAAAATGTTGAGGAAAAGGTTGGAAATGCCCCAAGGGGTCTGCAGTTGAAAAATGATGAAAATCTAGGATTGAAGGTCGATAGCCACATGGCGACGATCGATCGTCATGAGCTTGTCATGAGCCCAGAAATCTGGGCAGCCTTTGGGTTCTTATACGATCGATCGTCCCAAGCATGACGATTGATCGCCGGGGGCCAGGAAAATTGGATAGTCTACTGGAGGTGTGGATGATCGATCGTCCCAAGTCGACGATTGATCGTCATCGTGAAAATCTAATTTTTTAAAACACGCGAGAATAAGGGTTTCAACCCTTGGGCCTATAAATAGGAATACATTTAGGGGTTTTTGGCTTACCCTAAACCTAGAGAGATTGTAAAGGAGATTGAGAGAGGAAGAGAAAGAAGATTGGGGGTTTGTGGAGTAAAGAAGGAGAAGATCAAGGGAAGTTCCCTCTCACCATTTCAAGGTTGGATCCTCTTCCAAATCAAGGGTTTCTTCAAGATCAAGCTTTGATCTTCAAGGTTAGTATAGCCTCCTAACTAACTTGGTAATAACCTAGATATTCTTTAAAGAATGCTTATGGATTTATCTTAGATACTTCATTTTCTTGAAATGCTTTAATTTCCCATTAAACAAGATAAAATAATAGTGATGGATGTGTGTAATGGATGATTAGTTGAGGCGATTGGATGCCATGTAAGACGTGATTGTTGTTGTGGTGTGATGGAGAAATGGGAAGGGCAAAGTACTCATAATGAATACACTCCATGTGCTTGATGAAATGTTGAACTTGAAAAACATGAATAAAATGCTGAAGGGATGTTGCATGCCAAGTGTTTGATGGAATGCTTTCATGAAATTAGAACCAAGACTATGCCATATGAATTAGGGACTTTTCCCCAACTAATTGGTAATCATGCTAATATGCTTTACATGTCCCTCAACTCTCACATGTTTATGGAAATCTTGAAAATGTTATATGATGCTTAATTTCATGTCACATGATGTCACCTATTGATTATACACAAGTGCTAAGAATCGAAATAACAAGTGAAACTTATCAAGAATATTACACAAGAACTTATAGGAACTTATAAGAAACGCTCACAAGAAATGGAAATGTCAAGGACGTTGGTAGCCCTGGTTAAGGGTGCTAACCTCTTGCTCACGAGAAAAGCTCACAAGTACATGGTCAAGGAGGTTGGTAACCCAGGGATGTGCGGGTGCTAATCTCTTGCTCACAAAAAAAGATCTCACAAGTTGCTCACAAGAAAACAAGTACATGGTCAAGGAGGTTGGTAGCCCAGGGATGTGCGGGTGCTAACCTCTTGCTCACAAGAAAAGATCTCACAAGTTGCTCATAAAAAAGGCTCACAAGTACATGGTCAAGGAGGTTGGTAGCCTAGGGATGTGCGGGTGCTAACCTCTGGCTCACAAGAAAAGGCTCATATGGTCAAGGAGATTGGTAGCCCAGGTTGTACGGGTACTAATCTCTTGCTCACAAGAATAACGAAGGAAGGGCTCATAAGAATCGCATAAGGACTCACAAGAACTTATAAGAACTCACACGAACTTATAAGGACCCACTATGGAGAGGAGGAGCCATATATGAAGCCGGTAGTAGAGCCTCAAGTGGAGGCAAAGGACTTAGACCATTGGCCCCATGGGGGTGACTATTGAGAGAGAGAGTTATATTACTTTTTTATTTTGATAGGTGGGCATGTCCACCTTTACTTGCTATGTTTTTGTATATAAAAACTTGGAATACTTGTCAGGTATATAGAAAAGAAAAAACTTGGTTTGCGCTTCCGCAATACTTTAGCTTCCGCATTCTGTGTTATATCCCTACTAGATCATGTTATGCCTTGTTCATTACAGGATGGTTTGCCAGGTTAAGTACAGTCACACCTAAAGTATCCCTTAACTCCTAGGAGGTATTTTGGGGTGCGGCATTGAGATCATCACCACGGTCCAGGAATTTGCTCATCGGGTTACCTTGCTGCCTCACATGGCGAGTGTGCATAATCTCTTACACATCTCTATGTTGAAAAAGTACATCTCGGATCCTTCGCACATCATCGATTTATATCCATTAAAAGTCCGAGAAGATTTAACTCTTGTTGAGCAACCGGCTCAAATTTTGGACTGGAAAGAGCAAGTTCTACGCATGAAGGTCATCCCCCTAGTTCTTTTGTGATGGCAACACCATGCAATTGAAGAAGCCACATGAGAACGAGAGGATGAAGTTCGCAAAAAGTACCCTCATCTATTTCAATAAGGTACGTAAATTTCGGGAACGAAATTCTCATAAAGGGGGAGGATATAGAGACCCGAACTTTCTTTCTTGCCTTTAATACAATTAATAAGGTTAAATTAGTCTTTTGTTATGTTTTTATGCATATTTAATTATATCTAAGCAGTATAGTGTGATTTAAATGTTTAAGTGTTAATAGGGTGAAAATCAGAGCCTGTGATCGATCACAGGAGAACCAACGATCGATCGACCAGAACCTGAAATATGGGTAAGTCCCTATTTTGTGCGATGATCAATCACACTAACGTGATGATCGATCGTCCTGAACCAGAAAATTTGGGAAGCTTCGATTTCTTAGACGATCGATCGTAGTAGATGCGACGATCGATCGCCCAATATGACGATCGATTGCAAGTCGCAATTCAGGTTTTTAAAAAAGTTACGAGAATGAGAGTTTTAAACCCCTAGCCTATAAATAGCACTTCTATTTTGAGAGTTTTAGACTCTAAAAAGTTTCTAACCTAATTTGATAAAAAGGGGAGAGAAAACCTAGGGTTTCAAAAGGAGGGATTCTATTCATGAAATGAGGATTTTGGCTTATGTTTAAGATTATAAGAATTAGTGGTTTATACTTTATGCTTTGTTAATTGATGAATTATCAGAAATGGTGGAAGGGAAATGATGATGGATTGGGTTTGAATGGATGGTGATGAGATTGGTATGTAAGCTTATGGTGATGTATGCTTTTAATGAAGGATGTGTTATATGAATTGGAGGAAATGTGTTTGTTCTTATGTGTGAATGGAAATGAAATGAGTTTGAAGTAAGAAATGTATATTGGAAATGAATTAATTATGTTAAGAATGTTGGATATGATTCTTATGCTAAATTATGTTAAAAATGTTAATGATGTTTCTCATGTTAAACTATGCCCTATTTATATTGAATGATGGTTGAAATTCGGGTAGGCCAATACTTAGAGGAAAATCTTCCAAACCAGGAATTCTTTAACTATACGGTATGAGACAGTATAGTGGAGTTTCCATGGTGAGAGATCAGAATCTAAGCGATGACCTACTCGAATGCCAATTACAACACTCAAGCACACGTTCACTAACATGGTAAATATATAAGTCTCATGAGTCTCACATGTCTCACAAGCATACATGCATGACTCGAATATCTCACAAGCTCATAAGTATTGGTCCGCGGAAGGGACATGAAATCTCATAAGAAATATTTCGCAAGCTCATAAGAATCATCTCGCAAGCTCATAAGAATTATCTCACAAGCTCATAAGAACATGCATCTTGTAAGATCAAGTCTAAGAGTCTCACACGCTCACAAGTCTAAACGAGTCAAAATGAAAATATGATGTCTCGCATGCTTTTACGCACTCTGATTATATGTTTACGAAATGATTATGTTATTGAATATTTTCTAATGATATCATGTTGTGGATTAGACTGTTTATCCATTGAGTATTTTCAATACTCAATCGACCCGTTATTGTCGGCAGGTTTAGAGCCGAAGCCAATAGCGGAGTCTTGGATATAGGAGGCGTACGGAGAAGTGGAAAAAGTGATCTCTTCATCGAGAAAGTGAGGGACCTCAACCGGTCTCCTTACTATTAGGTTTCTTATTTTGCTTTTAAGGAGATTTGTAATAGACTTAAGTTGTTAAGGATGATGTTGCTTAGAGTTTATACTTTGTGGATTTTAATCATGGTGGGTAATGTTGGGTTGATTACATTTGTGCAGGATGATTGGTTTTACATATCGAAATTTTACTACTCTCATTTTTTGAGACTAGTGTTGTATGTCCTGTTATGTAATGGGTTTTAAGCAGGTTTAAGAAATGTGGCGACTCAAAGTCCCATTTCAAAGGTGGGATTTGGGGTCGTTACATCTTCTACTTTTGTTGTATGGATCTTTGCTTGACTCGGAAGAAAAATGGTAACTAAGGTGGCATTTGGTAACAGAAATCTAAATAGATAGAGCTTATTTGAAAATTGAGTTTAGTTGGACTTCATATTGTTAAGTTAAAAGTTAATTGGATGTCTACATTTTTTTCAAGTAGAGGTTTTACCTCTAAAGTAATAAGTAGACATGAGCTACTTTTTTCTTTAACAGTAAAACCTCTACTTTAAAAAGATGTAGATATCGAATTAACCATTAACTTAACAATCTAAAGTCTAAATAAGCTCAATTTTCAAATAAGCTTTGTGTATTTAGATTAGTGTTACCAAACGCCACCTAAGTTTTGGTCTGGAAATGCTGAATGCAATGGTGACATGGGAACTTGAAATGGCTGCAGCAGTTCCACTAGGTCCTGGAGGGGAAATTTTATCAGGCAAGATATAAAGGTTATGTGTATGGACTTTTTGGAATGGAGTTCTGCTCAGGGTTTCTACATGCAAGTGTCGAGAGCAATTGATCAATAACAAAAAGCTAATGTTTGTTTGGGGGCTAAGGACATAGTCAGTTCATTATCAACATGACTCATAGGCTCATAAAAAGAATTGTGTACTCAAGGTAAACAAAAATATTCCTTTTCAACTGTATGATAGAGATTCACTGCTCTGAACAAAATTGTTATTTAGGTGATTTCAGATAGATTGGAGTTGTCAAGAATGGTGATGCTTTTTTCTTTTTTTTGTAATAATATATGTTTCCTGACAAAGCGTAAAGCGCCTTCTCTAATTGGCAGGCCTTTTATGAATTTTTTTTTTTTTAAAGGTCATATGTGTGTGGTGTCTTTGATCAGGAGGCAGCTTCTACATACAAAAAGAAGAGGCATGAGGAAAGTTGTTTCAGGGGATGCCATGATAAATAGTGAGATAGAATTGGGTGGCTCGGAATTTGGTAGCCCCGCTCACATGCTTGATCTTATGGTTTGAGAATAGCCCTATTTTGGTTACGTGGGGCAGTGCCAAACTTCCTTGCAGATGACTCGCCCTTATATGAAAAATATTCATCAGCTCTTTTGTGGGTTCCATCTGAATTTTTTTTTCTTCTCATATAAGAGTCGAATCCCCTCACTAAGATTACCAAAAAATAAAAAAATCCCCTAAGACAGCACTCTTATATTTGGGGCAGTAGCTTATTACATCCGGGTCTTATCTATACTACTACTATATATAGGTGTTGGTATCCGCGTGGATACTTTCAAAATCCTCAATTTCAATTTCAAGACATTGCCATAATTATTACCCTGTAGCCCCACTTATTTTGATGAAAATTTTGTACCCAAAAACCAAGCAATCCGTCCGCATCTCCCCTATTATGTACTCTCTAACCAATAGTCATGCTCCACTTTCTTTATCCATTCATCTGCTCAAAACCTAAATATTTACTCCCCTCTCTAAAATTGTCTTTCCAGAACTCCAAATGCCTTTATTTATGGTGAATACCAAACTCTAAACGATTTTCTTTCTTCTATTCAAATCATCCTAAGTAAAAAAAAATACTACTAACAACTCTCTTCTTCATCCAAAGCACTCTTCTATTCAAATAATTCTTTGAAGCATCATCGGTTTACAACATGCTCTCTACTCATCTCTCTCTCCCTCTTTCCCCTCATGTGTATAACTGATTCAGTTGCTTTTGCTTTTTCCTCTTTTGTTAGGACTTTTGTTCTTAGTATCTTTTGGCTTTTTTTCCCCTTTCTGTAGGTTGGTGTGGAGCATATCATTGGGCATGTAGTGGCAACGGTGAGTAAAGGGTTTGGGAATATTCCGTGTAAGTTGAACAATGGCTATGAGTGAGAACATGGATGTAAGAGAGGAAAGGTCTTCTTCAAAGCTTAGATTATTTTAACGTAGCTTGAGACCGACTCGCTTTCCTCGCTCCTTTCTCTACAGGGTCGGGGAGGAAATCTTCACTTCGGGATCATCAGAGGTATGCCATATGGTCTAGATCTATTGCATTACCATAAAATCCATTGCATTATCATCTCCAAATCGAGCTAGATCTCATGGTTTGAGTTGTGGATTTTTGGAACTATTTTTGATGAAGAGAGATTTAGTGTTCCTGGTATTTAGATGTAATTAGTTTATCATGCTGGATCACATTCTGTTTTAGGAAATTCTATATAGAGGCGCGCTAGGCCTACTCTCAGTTGTCTCTGTAGACATGAGTTTCATAAATTTCTTTTTGACAATTTTTTTTTTCAAAATATTTTGTTACTTAGCGAGACCTCCCATCGAGTTGTCTCCGTAGACATGAGTTTCATAAAATTCTTTTTGACAATTTTTTTTTTCAAAATATTTTGTTACTTAGCTAGGATTATGGGCAATTCGGGAAACACCTAAACACACACACAACCAGACCTAAGGTAACCGCTTGGTTTAAGGGGAAACACCTAAACACATAAACAACCACAACTAGACCTAAGGTAACCACCAAGGGGCCATAAGGGTAACTCCACACAACCACTCCAAAAAGACCCAACTAATGGATGGTTGGTGATCCTTTATAACAAAGGACATTTTTGTTATGTAGCAAAGGAGACTATAGGTGGGGAGAATGACAAATATTGGTCTCATTGCAATGCACTTAATGAGTAAAGAATGAAAACAGGGAATCTGCAGGGGTTCACATGATTATTCCCTTTTTTCCAATTGAAGGCACTGTTAAGTTTTAGTAATAAATTTTTCCGGTAAGATGTATAGGGTGTGTACAATTGTGCTGAAGGTGACGTTTTCTTAGTACACAGTAACACAAGGTCAAGCTAATGTTGTTAATATAATGCTTAGTGTGGTCAATCAAATGGCTCATGTAGAGGCTGTTGTTAATAGCTATACGAAAGGAGGGAATTATCTGAATTGCCATTATTCAACAACAGGTATCATAGCCTTCAGTAATTTGGCTTTTGTTAAAACATACTTGATAGAGGACGGGATGCAAACCTCAGGGCCACATCCCTTCTTTCTGAGTGATCAGCAACTTAATGAGCTGCCCTATGTGCAAGATATTATGCTAACTGTTAAGTTCCCAAGATGAGGTAATCACCCTTATTTCATCTTATAATTCGGTGGTTCCGATTTAAAAATCATCATATGGGTTGGTAGTTGAAGATTAGCAAGATAGAAACTTAAAATTTTATCCTACTCAAACGAAATGTAGCTCAAGTGCGTTACCCGCTAATTGGTAGTCATTGAGGTCTTGTCTTCAATTTTCGGCTCCATCATTTTTATGAACAAGCATCTCATGAGAACATGGGTATACTTCCAAAAAGGAATTACTTTTTTTATACCAAAGGAAAACCAAACAATTGGAGACAAAATTATCGACTTTCACATTGTTAGCAAACTAGAGGAGGAGACCTGATACTATTAATCTTTCAACAAATCTATACTACTACTATATAGCAGTTGGTATCCACGTGGCACTCCTCACAAGCTTCCATTTGAACTTTATGTTGGTGCCATGTGTCACCTATTAAATCCCTTCTCCCCATTAATGTAAGATTAATCAACATTAATCCCCCATTATCTCTATCCCGTGGTCTCCTCTTATTATTACCCCAGACACGTCATGCCAACATTAAGATCATCTCTCAATTAGTAAATAGGACTCACCTTCTCTCACATTCCTTCCCTTTTCATATTCCCTGCCAACAAATTCGTTCAAACCACCTTCTCTTGGTTCAGTATGTGAGAAGTCATTAACATCATTTATCAAGGAAGTAGGACCACCTGCCTCTCTATCAATTCCTCCCTTTTCATATTCCTCATGAACCACCTTTCCTTGGTTCATTTTTGTGGGACCCTCACATCTATTACTCTTCTTTATCCAGAAAATTCACACGGCTCCATAGCATGGTTGGGACTTGGGGAGTCCGAACATTCTAACTTCCACTTAATACCTCTTTCTAAAATACCGATTCTAATTCCTATAGCAGCCCAACCATCCGAAAGAATTTCTTTATTTAAGGTGCTTAAACCAATCAATCAATCCAAAAGAATCTCTCTCCCTCTCCCTCTCCCTCTCCCTGAATCTTTAGCGGGAAACTTCGTGAAGGTGAGACTCAGAGAAGAAACCACTGGTTGAGGTTTATGGATTCCGGCGAGTCAACGACTTACGCCGGTTTACAGATTTGCGTCATGATCACCAACCTCATCACTCTGATCATTTATTATAATTTGTAAGTAGCACTAACAGAATGATTTAGTACTACAGGCCAGTAGATATCCAAACACATTACCCATCACTATTTGTCCCTTTAGCCTCAATTGGAATTGGATATGCTAATTGGTAGGTCACCTTTTAGGAATTCCTCATGTTGTACGCCTTTGATCCATGAGAATATTCTACACTTTATCCGGATGTGCATTGTGCCTTGCAAATCTTCTTCCAATTGTGTAGTTGTATTCTTTTCATTTTTAGTTGCAGTGACCTCACCTGCTCAACCAAGAACTATGGTTTTCTTCCAATTGTGTAGTTGTATTCTTTTCATTTTTAGTTGCAGTGACCTCACCTGCTCAACCAAGAACTATGGTTTCTCATGCTTATACCAGTAGCTTCCAGGGATTACTATGATATTACTGTAGTCCTTCACAGCTCTAGCAAGAACCATGGGTACTTCTCATGCATAAACCAGTAACTTCTAGGACCGTTATTGGACGGATTAAGGCTTCACAATTCATTGTTGTGATGTAGGCAGGGCCATAAGTTAAAAAACAAGTTAGGGTTATTGATGTGAAAAGGTGCACCATATTAAATAATTTGAAGTATTATAAGGGTAATGGAAAACGGACTGCAGTAACAGCTTAGAAGTTGACCCCGTGATTCTCATTTGTCCACGCTCCATTTTTATCACCCATTAACTATGGTTAAGATTCACTCACCCTTAGGGTTAAGAAATTTAACCATGGTTTTTAGAAAAAAAAGAACAAAAAAAAAATTATTAACTTTTATTTAATTAAGCATAACCATGATTAAATAGATGTTCAAAGGGATAAGGGGACACTGCGGTCAGCTTAGAATAGGACCTTGGGGTCCTCTAATCAGAACTCATATTATAATCAATGAAGACAGCTACTTATGGTTTGGGCATATAATTCAGTGTTTCAATTTCAAACTTTTCCTCCCTATTGAAATATAACTGATTTTGTAATGAAGATATTGGATTTATACTTTGTATTTTGAGTATAGGCTTACTTGACATAAAAAAATCATATACCTACTTAAAAATGTGTACAGCTTCTTACAAATATTAACAAGAAAACATGTACGAGTTCAGCAAATACTCCAACCTAATGAGAACCTAACTCATTGGTTGGTTTTACTTTGGTCTTATTCCATTAACAAGTATTTGGAGTCCAATTCCTTCTTCTCACAAGTCTCTATATTCTTCAATTTCCTCTAACAAATCTCTATATTCTTCAATTTCCTCCCATATAGTATACATATTAAATTTATTTTTCACCAAGATCAATTATATACTCTTTATGTATTTTATTGTTGCAAAATTCTTTTTTAGAAATCTCTTTTTGGCCACAGTGATGTGGTTCATAGCCAATGTGCCCTTGATTGTATGCAATGTTGTCTCTAATTGTGTTGAAATTGGCCTTGTGGTTCAATTTTCTTTTGGGCTCAAAGACTCATACATAAGGCAACCTTGTCTATATATTGCACATATATTAGCTCATATAGAGTGAGAAAGAAAGAGGGAGAGACTAGATTAACCCCCTATCTATGGTAAAAGTAAATAGGACACGAGATCATGGCCTTGATTATACTGTTTTATATTTATTTTTTTTATCTCTCGTGGCCTTGATAGACAAGTCATTGTTAGTTTATAAATATTTATTTTATTATTTTACACACCCGTGCTATGCACGGGGTGTTTGCTAGTTAGATTATAAACTTGAAAGTCAATGCCCTAACTCTAATGATGAACTTAAAATCTTTAGAACCCTAAGGGTGACTGAATTTTAACCACGATTAAATGGTGTTAAAAGGGGGACACGTGGCAAGAAAAGGGGAGGCAAGATGCACCTCCTCGTGTCACCGATCGTGGAGGTGATTATTTTCCTATATGTATTACCTAGTTCAATATGTAACCTTACAGCTACAAAGGGCCTGCAAGTGTTTCTATTCCCAGTGAATAGAGAATTGTTCATTTGGAGTGATGCTAAACGGACCTAAAATGATTTTTCTTTTGGATATCATTCTAAAATCGTATATTATTAAATTAGCAACCAAACATTTGCTGCCAGTAATAAATTACAGTAATAAATTCAAGGGTAAATTACATTGACCTCCCTTGAGGTTTGGTGATATTTCATAAACCTCCCCTCTTGTTTCATAAATTACATTGTCCTCCCCTCAACTTCATTTGTTTGTAACATATACCCCATTCCGTTAGTTTGCCATTACTTACATGGACGGACTTTGATGATGTCATCATTTAAATATTTTAAAATGTCTAAATTACCCTTATTAAAGACAAAGTCAGCTAGTACAATAATGATAATAATAATAATAATAATAATAATAATAAGGATGATGCAACACACACACTAACAATAACTTATTATAACTCAAGTTAAAAATACTGGTTACACACCATTCAAATGATTTATCTCCTTTCCCGTGAATGGCTACATTTACCCTATGTATGGTTGCTGAAAAAATTAGTAAAAAGATGGAAAAGAAAAGAAAATTAGACAAAACATAGCTAAGAATTGTATTAGAAATATAATATTTTCTTTTCTTTTTCATATTTTCACCTATTTTCTCGGCAACCAAACATAGCATTAAGAAACCCGATTTTCTTTGATCTCCTCTTGGGCTAAGGAACCTGAGAACAGAGCACCATCTCTTCTTTAAAATCAAACAAAACTCGTTATTCTTGTTAAAACAACACAAATGTTGCCTTGATTGCTTGCTCAATAGGTACTTTTTTTATGGGATTCGGCCATGTAAGAAGTACTCAGGGTGTCAAACAGAGCTAATGAATACTCAAGGCTATCTATAGTGATCTCATTGATGATGGGGATGAAGAAAAATTCTGATCCAATGCACGGGGAAGTTCTTTTAATTGAGATTGTAACCTGTTTCTGATCTCCATTTTACATGTTAGTCTGCACAAGAAAGCCCAGTTGAACCTCAACAAGGTGTTTCTTTTGGTGGAATCCATGATAAAAATGCCAAAGGAGCATGTATGCCTAGTTCAAACTCGCCGCTCTTGGACCCCATGAATGTAGCATTCTGTCATAAAAATAAATATATAAACAAAGACTTCAAAGATCTTCATGGTTTTTTCTTTGACATATCTCAATCTCCAGAAACAGTCGATGAACCTTAATTTCTGCTGTAACACACAACATAAAAAAAAGCCCAACTTTGCATACCTTGTTCTGTCTATCTCCTTGTTGCGATTAGCTGTTAATTGATAAAATTGCAGTTGAGTTTCAATTAAAGCCCAACCCAGAAGCTCTAAGTTTTGGTTGGAGAGGAGAGATGAAGAAGATGAAGCTTATATTTTAATTCTAATTCTGTAGGCAGTATTTTTAACTTTGTAAAACGTGTTTTCTCAAGTAACGAGGGTAAAATTGTGAATGAGTATTCTCCTTTAAATGTGTTAACATGATCAGCACATGATGAGCCTGACAGGGGAGGACAGTGTAATTTTAGAAACAAGAGAGGAGGTTCTGAAATTTTTCCTAACCCTAAATTCAAATCACACACCAAATGAGAATAAAAAGATAATAAAGTCCTTTTTTTTTTGGGTAAATTACCCTCACCTCCCTTGAGGTTTGGTGAAATTCCAGAAACCTCCCCTCTAGTTTATGAAATTACACTGCCCTCCCCTCAACTTTGGTTGTCTATAACATATACCCCCTTCCCTTAAGTTTACCGTTATTTTATGGATGAATTTTGATGATATCATCATTTAAACATTTTAAAATGTCTAATTATCCTTTTCCAACACAAGGTTAGTTAATTCAATAAAATAAATGTTAATTGGTTCCTAACCAAAGTTAATAATATCAACTTAAGGTTAATATATATTTCCAAAATCAAGTATATATTTTTTTTCTTCTAAAAATCAATGTTAGATAGATGAACTCTAGGGGTGAGTGAATCTTAACCATAGTTAATGGATATTAAAAGGGACACATGGCGACTTATAGAGATCTTTTAATTGTGGTTATACATAATTAACTTAAGGTTAATATTTTTATTTTTTTTTCTTACAAGCAAGGTTAGATGGATTAATCCTAGGGGTGAGTGAATCTTAAGCACAATTAGTGGGTGTTAAAGGGGACACATGGCGGCTTGTGGAGCCCCCTTTAATTGTGGTTAAGTATAATCAACCTAAGTTTTTTTTTTTTTTTTCTAAAAATCAAGGTTAAATGGATGAATCTTAGGGTGAGTGAATTTTAACCATAGTTAGTGGGTGTTAAAGGAGACACGTGGCAGCTTGTAGAGCTCCCTTTAATTTTGGTTAAGCATAAGCAACCTAAGATTTTTTTTTCTAAAAACCAAGGTTTGATGGATGAACCCTAGGGGTGAGTGAGTTTTAACCATAGTTAATAGGATAGTTAATAGGTGTTAAAAGGGACATGTGGCGGCTTATAGGGATCCTTTAATTGTGGTTAAACATAGTATAATTAACCTAAGATTAATATTTTTTATTTTATTTTCTTATAACCAAGGTTAGATTAATGAATCCTATGGATGAGTGAATCTTAATCACAGTTAGTGAGTGTTAAAAGGGACACATGACGGCTGGTAGAGCTCTCTTTAATTGCGGTTAAGCATAACCAACCTAAGGTTATTTTGCCTTCCAAAAAAAACCTAAGGTTATTTTTTCCCTAAAACTAAGGTTAGATGGATAAACTCTAGGGATGAGTAAATCTTAATTATAGTTAGTGGGTATTAAAAGGGATACGTAGTGGCTTGGGAGTTTATGTTTTTCTTTGGTAGAGCTTTGAAACGGTAAAAATGTGATTCTTCAATCAAGTAATAGAGGTAAAATGGGAAAATGGTAACTTTAGTTAACAGTGTTAATATCGAGAGTCTGACAACAGGGGATGACAGTATAATTTCAGAAACTAATGAGGAGATTTCTAAAATTTCACCGAACCTGAGGGGAGGTGAGTGTAATTTATCCCTTTTTTTTTTTTTTTTGTAACCCTTTAAGCATCTTTCTACTATGTCCCACCACAGAACCCGGTTTCGAGCTTCGATGTAAAGCATCAATTATACGAGATTGGAATGTCTGTGCTTTTGAGAGTCATTTCTGGACAAGCATGCCTGCTTTTCATCGTATAACCTCTTTGTTGCTCTTTTTCCTTTGCACGCTTCTTTATGTTGGCAAAAGAAACAAACAGAGATTGAAAAAGAGTAGTAATAGGCGGACCCAAAGATGCCGGTTAGCAAATGAGATCCATGGGTCCCTTAATTATTTTCCATTAAAAAATGGAGGTCATAACATCCCTATGCACGTTTCGTCGTTTGCCGGTACGTTCACACTCCCCAATATCAGCATGCGTCATTGATATTCATTAATTATGGTTAAAATTCAATCAATTTAGAGTTAAATAATCTAAATTCGGTTTTTTTTTTTTTTAAGTTAACCAAGGTTATGATTCACTTTTTATTTTTTTTTGGTTAGTAACCTTAACCCGAAAATAAAAAAAATAAAAAAAAATAAAACACCACCACAAAACACCAAAGGCGATAGCTGAAGACAAGACAAAGAAACACACATCCCAGGTCATAAATAGCTGAAGGTAACACAAAGAAACACACATCCCCCACGTCATAAACTTAACCAAGGTTACGATTCACTCACTTCGGCAGAACCGATCCATGGACAGCCCCTCTTGAAACCGGATCTATCGCGTGGTGGCATAAGAACGCCACAAATAGGCCATAACGCGTTTTCCATACATGACAAACCTCTGGTCCAAAATTGAAAAATGTAAAACTTTTCTTTAATTTAAATATAAACAATTACAAGGAAAAATTCCCTTTTCGTAAAGAAAAGAAAAGGAAATCTGTCCCTCCAGATCCAATAGACCAATGCCGTCACGATTCCGGCCGGCTAATTCTCGGCAAGATATGAACCGCAACAGCTTGCAGCGCCGGTGGTGGATCAACCACCCATAATCTGGCGGGTCTCGCCACCACATCCACCACTGCTATGCCTCTACCCTCTGCGCAAACTGCACAGACTCTGCCTCCGCCGGCCACAATTTGCTCAGCTCCTTTGAGCTCCTCCGACTGAAGAAGCTCCTCCCAGCAATCCATTTCCGGATTATATTGCCGCAACACACCCTTCCCCTCGTCCACGACAAAGATCACATCCTCATCCATTGCAGCTGCTGCCCCTTTCCAACCAATCAGCATTCCCTTGGGCATTTCCTCCCACAAATCTCTCTCCACATCGTAAACCAACCCTTCTTTCACAGCATCCCCCTTCACATTCACCATACAAAGCTTCCCTCTCCACCCCACCGCCTCCACAGCCTCCCTACTAAACCTCCCATCCTTGGGCCCCGCCGTTTTCTCCCACCTCCACCCCAAACAATCCCTCTTCAAATCCCACCTCTCCGCAGACCTCGCAACGTCTCTGCTGTAGTGGGACCCAACGCCGCTACCCACATAGACGGCGCCGCGGGCTGAGCCGGCGGCGCACCAGCGGCGTGGAGCCGAAATTGGGGGACCGAAGCTCCATGTATTTGATAGAGGGTTGAAGATTAGAGGACGGGAGAGGGCTGGAAGGAAGTGGTGTGTGGTGGCGGCGAGGAGGACGAGGTGGCCGGAGACGGTGACAGATTGGATGGGGAGGTTTCGGGAAATGAAGGATGGGTGGCGGAGCAGAAGGTTGAGAGGTGGCGGAGGGAGCAGATCCCATTTTGATGAGATGGGGTCGAATGAGTGAAATTGAATCGAATTGGAAGATTGGATTTGGTTTTGGTTTTGGTTTTGATGAGGGAAGATTTGGGAAGTGGGGTTTGAAGAAGAGGAGGAGAGAAGAGCGTAGAGAGAGAGAAAAGGAGGGAAGGAAGGAGAGTAGATGAGGCGTCGCCATGAGCGAGAGACGGGGAAGAGGAGAGAAGGATGGAGGAGGGAGAGACAGAGCTGTGCTATGTGGTCTGGAAGCCCTGGTAGAAGAGGCTGGTACTCATGATCTTGTTTTCTGCGTTTTGTCGCGGCGCCGTCGGTGTCACTGCCGTTGGTGGCGGTCATGTGGAGCAGCTTTGTTCTAAATAAACCCTCTTTTCTTTTGCATTCCTTCTATGCGTTGAGTTCTTATTTGAAGTGAAGGGACATTTGCATGTGATAGCTAATTTATTTTGATTTAGAAAAAGTAAAAGGACCAAACTACCCCTTCAATGTTGAATTATAGAACACGCTGGGAATAGCGAATAGTTCGTGATGCATCTCCTCCCCAGAAGCGAGGTCACGGTCTCAACGCGTGGCAGAGAGGGGAGCACGGTGTTTCCTCACCTAGAACGGAACAGAATAGATAATATTTGTAATAAAAAGATCGAATCATAACCGATCGCAATTGAACTCAACACATTTTCTTTTTAACCCGTATTAACTATGGTTGATATTTACTAATCCTTACCCTATAAATAAGTGAAATGATGGAAAAGAAAAGAAAATTGGGCAAAATACAATTAAAAATCGTATTACAAATCCAGAATTTTCTTTTCTTTTCTATGTTTTCACATATTTTCTCAACAACCAAACATAACATTAGGGTTCAATAATCTAACCTTAATTTTTAAAAATTCTTTTTAAAAAAAATTTAACCTTAAGGTTAAAATTTCTTAACCCTAAAGTTAATTTTTTTAAATACCAAGATTAGATTGTTGAATCCTAAGGGTTAAGGAATCTTAGCCACAATTAATAGGGATTACAAAGGACATGTGTTGACATTGGGTGTGATTGAAATCTCCATAAGTTCAATCGCAATTGGCTGTGGTTCGATCTAGTAATCAAGTTGGCTCCTAAATCAGTGGTCAGTCATTAGAGCATGAGTTTCAATTATATTCAATCATGATTGAACTCGGGATAGTTTAATCGCACCCACCTGTGTCCCTTTTAATCAGATTCACTAACATTTAGGGTTCAACAATTGAATCTTAGTTTTTCAAAAATTAATCCTAAGAATTAAAGAGCAATGCTATGTCCACATTGTCTTTACTAAATTTTGTCACGACCCAAAATCTCCTTTAAAAGTTAAGCGAGACTTTGGCCCGTGACTTAACATATCATATCAAAATCATCTTACATAAAATACACAAGGTAATTATAGCGAAAGCGTAAACTAAAAATTTATTCTATATGTACCGTATTTCAAGTTTATACAAAAGACAACATAACAGAAGTAAAGCTGACATACTCACTTTAACAAAATGCAAAATACAATCTCTCCCTCACTCATCTCAACAATAATCTAGATAAGATCACCTATCCAGATCTCTATCCTCCTGAGGCTGCAACGGGATAGCCTCCTCTATGTATTCTTCCTCAACTCATAGTTATGGAGGGCATATGTCAAATGTACTTACCGACATCAAAATGTACGGCTAAGTATGGAATGCTCAGCATATACAAGCCACTAGCTAATAAACTTATAATATAAATCATAACATGCTTACAATTCAATCGAACACTCACATACATTAATAAACCCAATTACGAAAAACTATGCTTTAAAACTTACGCGTGCATACGTATTGAAAATCATACTTAAATCTTACTTTTCGTACTTTCAAAACATATTTTTCGTTCTTTCTTTACTAAAAACATCATATCTTGTCTTGTGTCTTGTCATGTTTTTGTCTTGTTCTTATCTTAATTTTGTCTTGTTTTTGTTCTTGCTTGTCTTGTTAGAATCATGTTTGTCTTGATCATGCTTAAAGCCAGATGATTAGTGTCTTTGAAACGATTTGAAGTCAGGTATGTAAATACCCCTCATCAAAAATACTTGAAACAACTTAAAGCCGAGTATGTAGACACCCTTCATTGAACATGCTTGAAAATGGCGCACTAATCATCACTGACCCTTCTGTTTGGCATTATAATTTTTGTTTGTCTTTCCTTGAAGCCGGATATGGCATATCGTTAGATATGCCCTATTCTTTACCAACCCTTACATTTGTCTTTATCATGGTATTCGTGAATCATGCTTGTGATTTTATTGAATGGCTTGTGACTTATGAACATTTTGGGATAGCCGAAATTGTAGAAAACTCAATCATGCTATACATACATGCGCATAGGGTGCTTGTGAACATTTTAGTAGACCTAGAAAGTTTTTAAACATGGAAACATTTGCTCGAAATTTCATACATAGAAGTTGCATGCAATACATGGGCATATTTGACCTAATTTCATTACCATTCATGCATATCATCACTCTTTACTAAGGAAATTACAACATTAGGCATTAGAGTGTATTTACACTTTTCATTGAAAACCATACATCAAATCCCATTTTTGTATAGTTGAATCATAGCAAAGCTATGTATTAGAAAGTATCTACTCAATATCTTCCATATGCATGCTTTTATTGTTGATTCTAAGATTTAGATCACAACCTAGTCATCTAGTAGAGTGTATATACCTCTTTGAGCTTGAATCCTCGTGGTTCTTGCGTTTGAGAAAGCTTAGGAGATGATATTTGGGCTTCTCCTTTGATCTTGAGAAAACCCTCTTCCAAAAACCAAGCTTTTCCTTTCTTTCTCTCCTAAAATCTCTCTCTAAACTCTCTTGGGTTTGAGTAATCCAAAACCCACGAAATGGGTTTGTATTTATAGGTCTAGGATTGTAAAAACCCTAGTTTACCCTCGAAATTCGCAGAAAAATAGAGAAAACCCCAAATCACTAAAGTCAATCAATTGGCCGGGATGGGCGGTTGATTGGCCCTTGCAAAACCCCATTGTTGCCCTGATTTAGCAAAACTCCATATAGTCAGTCGACCGGCCAGGGAAAAAACCAACTGTGGCCTAGTTTGGGCCACATTCCATACAGTCGGTCGACCGGCCAAAGGGGGCGGTCAACCTGCCAGGGTTAAAACCCCTCGATTGCCCCTTTTTGACAGGCGATTGACCAGCCATGAGGGGCAGTTGACCGACTGTGCTTATTTTTTCCTTTTTCTTCTATTTCCTTCTCTTTTCTTCCTTCCTTGCTTTAGTGTTAACCCTTAAACACTTGGGGTCTTCTCTCTTGACTTCTTAACACATTTAAAATAACTTAACCCCACTTAGTAATACAAAACAAATCATGATTATTATTAAACACGCATGTAACAGTTACAAATACTATTCACAACACTATTCACTGTGCTGAGAACTTTAGTTTTAGGGTTCTACAAAATTTTAAACAAAAAGACAAAGCAAAGTAGTGAGACCCACAAAGAGTGTCATACTATTTTGTTTGCATGTATAAAAGTAAGGGAGAGTGGACAACCAGAAAGTGGACATAGCATTGCTCAAAAATTAAAACTTCTAAATTCCAACTGAAGTTAAAAGAGCAATTAAAGGAGCTATGAAGTTCTAACCAATGTTTAAAGGGCAATTGTAGAGACCCGTGATTATTTTCTTGTTATTCGTGGAATTGTGTTAAATTATAAATAAATGTGTTTAATTTAAATTCATGAATCTTATGAAAAATTTATGTTTACCGTCTCGAATAAGAAAACTCATTTATTTCGTTAATTCTAACTTGTTATAATGAATAAATTACATGAAAAGAAAGCTAGTTAAAAAGTAGCAAAAGATTTTTGAAAAAAAAGGAGTTGATCGGCACAATGGCCGATCAATCGCCCACCAGCGGCGATCAATTGACGGTGGTGACGACGATCAATCACCTTCCGACGGCGATCGATCGCCCGACGCGGTGATCTTTGCGAGTTTGCACGATTTTTCAACTTTTTGAGTTCATAGGACCCCTAACACTATAAATAATCCTTATGTTCGTGAGTTGAGGGTTTCTAATGCTTTCTAAACCTAAGATAGAGAAAAAAAAGTTATTTTAAGAAATCTAAGAGAGAAAATCAAAGGTTTTGCAAGGAGAAGAGCGTGAAGGCTAGATCAAGCTCATTTCGTATGCGTTTGACCGTAAGGAAGCAACCAGAAGAGGTAAACGAGCCGAGTGGAGTTGCACTCAACTGCCTTGAAGCAAGCTCACTCAAATTTAACCTCTTACAACCTTTTTTTTTTAACTCTTTAGAAAAATTTATAGTTTAATAAAGCGTGAGCGAAAAAAAAAAGGTGAAGGGTATTTAAGTAATTAAAAGGTTGAGGTCTAATGGGCCATGTAGGGATGGTGTAAACGAGCCGAGTGCTGCTCAAGCTCAGCTCGTTACATATATATGCTGGCTCAACCTCTCGAGCTCAATTCGAACCCTCAAATGCTAGCTTGAGCTCAGCTCGTCTATAATTAATCGAGCTCGAGCCGGCTCATGAGCTTCCAGTATTATTTTGGGCTTGTTTACCCTAATTTTAACAAAAAGAATTTAAATCAAAATCCTAAGAGTTAAACCTGCTCATGAGATTCTCCCTAAAAAAAAAATATCTTAAGAATTAAATATAGTTATTCTCGTGACTCTAATTGAAGAAACATGATATAAAGAATCTAAATATTTTTAAAGATGAAGTTACCTTTTAAATTTTACCAGAAGAAAAATTTATATTCAAGTTTCTTAACTTCTATATGAAAACTAATATTATTATGGTATTATAAGTAATACAATAAAATTAATCCAATTGAGCTCATTGCTTATATTCGGCTTGATTAACAGACGTGCTCAATCATTTAGTTCGGTTCGGCTCGACTCAACGAGTGCAAATACCCAACTCAAGTTCAACTCATTTCGATACGAATCGAGCTGACTCACTAACTGGATTGGCTCATTGACAGCCCTGGTCCATGCCTCTTTCTAAAAAGTTTGAATGCGACAGCCCTTGTGAATCACCGGATAAATTGGGGGTACCTTTGTACATTTAATTGAGTAGACAAGAGAAAAGTTATGGTTGGCCTTTTGCTCCCATTCATTAAATATGAGAGAAGGAAAGATACATGGTGATGAAGAAGTGTCGTAAATGAGAAAAGTTAGTAGCTGTTGGACTGCATGTTGAGTCGAGTGGTTATTATTAAAAGCGGCCCTCCTACTTACTCTTTAAGTGCGCATTCTTCCAAGATTTCCAACCACTCTATTTTATCACAATCTTTTATTTATATATATATATTCTATTGTGAGGCCAATCTATGTATCCGTCTTTAGGGCGGTATCCAACATAAGAGGGTAAGGTAATAAGCATTGTTTTGACAACCGGGCTTGGCATCGAACCAATAGGGTGGCCGGTTTCTGGTTCGACCATGTATTTTTTACAAAAACATATAATAAAAAATTCATTTTTTCCTAATTATTCCGAGTTTTGATCCATTCCGTCCGATTCTGACCAGTTCCCAACCGGTTATGCCACCGGTTCTACTGATTTTGACCAGTTCTGGCTGGTTCTCAAATAGTTCCGATTTTGAGGGTTTTGGGAACCAGCAAGGGGGCCGGATCCCGGTTCCATCGGTTCAACCAGCCGGTCCGGTCCGGTCCGATTCTAACAACACTAGGAATAAGTATTTCTTATTCAATTAATAAATAAATATGAGATGGATAATAAAAGTTTTATCCATTTTTAAATAGGTATTGTAAGAATAAAGAGTATTTTATTCTATCATATTACTCGATTATTCGAAGATAAGTTTCGAATATAAGTTTATGGCATGGGATTACCTATGAGTATGGCGCACGCAAGGCCCAACCTCGAGCATCCATTCATCATCCAGCATGTGATGCTAAAAAAGAGAAGTCATTTTATTTTCTCCTCCGTTATTTGACTTCTCCCCACTTGATATTTCTCTTTTTTTAACACCACATGGCAGATGATGAATGAATGCCCGAGACTGGTGCAAACTAGATGGATGACAGGATATAATTTTGAGGAGTGCTAGTTGTACTCTCACTCATTTTCCACTCTCAATTCACGCAATCAAGTGTCCCCAACTTTTTTAAAATTATGTGCTTTAATGTTAAAAAATGTTTTAATAGTTTACTTTTATGAAACTTGTTCGGTTAAGGCCGAGAGTAGAAAAATTCAGAGAGTGAGACTAACACTTTTTAATTTTTGTAAGAGTATATTGTTATTTTGTATATGATTTAAGTTTTATGAGATGGCCTGTTAAGTTGAATTTTTTTTTTTTCTTCTTATTTTGTAGTTTGGTGACTTTGCTGTTAATTGTTTGTTTAAATAGGAATCATTTGTGATATGAAATATGTAATTTATTTGATTTAACATAAGATTACTAGGTATTACCCGATTACCCACTATTTACCCAATTATCCTAATACCCAACAGGTAAATTACATTAAAACATGTACTATTTCGAGGTGATTATTTTACTTATTTAATTTATCATTCGATGGGTAATTAAAAATCTTTATCCTACCAATGATTTAAAATATCGGTATTGAGAGTCGTTTCGTTAAGTCCAAATTAGGATACAGATCTGATAGATACGATAAAAAAAAAATTTCGAAACGCTTCGATACACAAGGAAAACTTTGATATGTTACATAAAACTGCATTGAATGCAAATATAAGCTAAAAATAAATTAAATGAAGACATCTAATTATATTTATAATCATACGTACATATAAGAGTTAAGAATTTTTTAAGTTAAAAAATACCTGCATGCTGATAAATAGTTATAAAAAATACAAACCATAGTCACTTAGTCTAGTATAAAAAAGACAATCTAGATATTAAGATCTTACATTCAATGAGTTAAATAAGAATGTATTGAATTACAAGCATAAATTATAAGTTTGAATGTTAATTTTTTTTATGCTAAACTGTTATACTGTTAGTTGACTCTTTGACCATGAAAATGAAAATATCTTTAAATATTAAAATATGAAATTGTTTTTGTCAAACTTTTAGGTTTTTGTAATGTTTTGATATAGTACAGTTTATAAAATTTTACTATTTGATAAATATTTTACCATTTAAAGTTGAAATTTTGACATACTCTCTAAAAGACACTACATAAAGGATTTTGTTTTTAAAATAGAAAGTTGACTTTTTATTATTTATAAATTTGGATCTAGAAAAAAAATTATTGAATTAAAATTAGAGGTATAACCTTATTTATAATAGTTTAAGTAAATAGTTTTATTTATGTCAGAAAAGTGTGCGTATTGAATATGTGCGGTAGATCCTAGTGTAAATAAAAGGAGATAAAATAAATTTAACTAAAAAATTCTTCGTATCAAAAGGTATCAAGCATGTATCAGGACCGATACACATACAATAAGGGGAATTTTAATCTTCTGCAGGTATTAGAGTAAGGAAAATAGTTAACGTATCTATGATTCCCATTTTAAAATGGAATGACCGATCCTCATTGGTCCACGCCCTGATTTTAAATACTCATCTACTATGGTTAAGATTCACTCATTTCTGGGGTTAATCAATCCATCGAGGGTTAAAAGGTGTTAAAAAGGGACACGAGGACTAGGGTAAGATATAAAACCGACATGGTTTTCCTAAGCACTGCTCTTTGAGTAATTAGAAGGTTGACGTAAACGGGATCTACCATGCCTCTTTCTGAAAAGTTGGATTTGGCAGATCTGTGAATCACGGGATAATTGGGGGTACTTTGTAAAATTAATTGAGTAGACAAGAGAAAAGGAATGGTTGGCTTTTAGCTCTCATTAAATATGAGAGAGGGAAAGATAAATGCGATGAAGAAGTGTCGTAAATGAGAAAAGGTATTAGCCGTTGGACTGCATGTCTAGTCGTGTGGTTCTTATAAAAATTGGGCCCTCCAAATTACTTTTAAAGTACGCATTCTTCTAAGATTTCCATTTTAACCCAATCTCTCTCTATATATATATATATATATATATATATATATATATATTCTATTATTAGGGCAATTTAGGTAATCGTTTTTAGAGCGGTACCCAATTTGTTTTTGTTTTTTCTTTCTCTCAATAATAAATATCATTTATTTATTTCAGTAACAATGTTATTATAATAATAAAATAGATAAATAATTAAAGGAAAATAGTTAACTGACCCATGGATCCCATTAGCTAACCTAAGGCATCCACCAATGGGTGGATGGCTTAGGTTAGTTAATGGGATCCATGGGTCCGCCTATCACTACTCATAATTAAAAGAATCATTAGATTTTTATTAATATTCTAATCTCATGAGACACGGTGAGCCACCGGGAACAATATAGTTATGAGTGTAGGATTGGCGTTGGTTGGGTTAATGAACATGTCATTTCGTGTCTTGGCTGCAAAGGTTATTTTGTCGTGTAATAACTATTTTCAATATCTGCGTTGCCCCTTCCGTTGTGGTAGCTCAGCTCCAATCGGCTTCGCTATTTGGGTTATTAATAGATAGGGAAGTGCTAGACCGAACCGAATATAGATCTATCGGATCGGATAGGATATGGATCCCAGATCTTGAATTCGATTATAATTTGATTGGATTTAGATTTATAGTGATCCGATCCAATTAAAATCTGATTAGATTAGATTTATATATAACAATAATAATATTTATATAATTTTATAAATACACTATAATATTAAGCATAATTTTTTTATTTTTTAAATTAAAAAATTAATTTTTAGATATATTAATGTTAATCGTGTCAGATTCGAATCTTGAATAAGAAGTCGGATTCAGATTGGGTAAATCATAATCCAACAGATCTCGGACCGGGTTCAGATTCTGAATCGAGCCGAATTCGAATCGAGGCATATCTGATCTAAATCTGATCCGTTTACAACCCTAGGTGGGGCCAACCACTTATCTACATGTAAATAAGTATTTTAGGGGCCGCTATGGGTCGGATCAGGTTGAGTCGGGTTTCCATCAACTCGAACCTGGTTGGCTAGAAGTAATGTCAACAAGGACACAATCTCTTTATAAATTGGGTTAAGAATTGTAAATCCAAATCCAGCCAATTTGTCGCACCCCAAAATATCATGTTTGTCAATGAGACCTTAAGCCCGTGACAGTGCATATCTATATAACATAATTAACATAAAAGACATGTTAAATGTGAGTCTCAAAAATTCTCTATCATATAAACTTCAATATAGAAACTGTAGATCAACTAACAGAATAATCTGATCACCCATATGATCTCAAAGTTAGAAATTAAAACTAAGCAACATCTTTAATTATCACACTGAACTTCTATGACAACCCGAACCCTCAGATTTCCTGTATTTCGGGTACAAGACGCACCACGGTTTGTGAATCGATGTGTGATGAGCCTAGCACGACTGTTTAGCCGCCCAGGCAGTGGGCTAACACGCACCGGGTGGGTATCTCCTAGTTTTACTTGTAATTATTGGACACCGAATCTGATAACTAGAACCCACGGTTAAACCCAAACACTTTCCCATGGATTTTGAGTAGGGAAAGTAACACCCTAATATTTATAAATATTAATCTTTAATTAATTATACTTAATTAAAGGTCATTCTGACCCTAGGATTTTATTCCAAAAATCTGGGTCGTTACAACTTCCATGTCATTTCACATATTACATCCATTTCAACTTAAATAAAAAAGAACTAACTAAATATTGGATCAGTAATATGGATAATGATCTAGATCCACTTCAGTCGCCTGAAAGTCACCTTCTTGCTCTTCTAAGTAATCTTCCTCAATCCAAGATCCCGTAACACAAATATCGAATCCTCCCGAACTTGCTGACATCAAAAGTATAGATGGGCAAACAAAAGTTTAGTGTATACAAAGTCTAACTAACAAAACCATAGCATATAATCATAGTCATATTTAATCATAAATAAACTTATCTTACAGTTTATCTGCGGAAACATGTAAATATAGCATCATTCATTCATGGCATATTGAGACTCGTGACTTGTGTAAATATGTAAGATTTGTGTGTGTTCATGTAATCATGTGTACCAATGCATGTAAGATGATTTGACAACACCTGTAACATGAAATTCCTCAATGACATGTAACATGAATGATCCCCCATGACATGTAATATGATAGTTCTCAATGACATGTAATCATAACGGTGCTTGACTCGTGAGACATATACTTATAATAAGTATTAGGCGGTGCAATATGTGCTTGAGTGTCATGGTTAACCTTCATCTAGGTTATTCCTTAGATTTCAATATCAAATCATTAAAACTCTACCAAAGCCACCAATATAATGATGGTTAGAGAATTTGAGGTCATTAATATCATTCTCTAAGTATTAGTCTATCCGAAATTCAACTAACAATAGATGCATAATTACATATAATTTACATGGAGATCATATAAGGATATTTTTATCATATATGAAATAGAATCACAATTATAATTTCAATTTCTAAATTTCATCATCATTCAATCAAATCCCTTTCTCCATGTTCAGGCATACAAACATCATGACATAAGAGCATGTAAAGATCAAATCTCATCTTAGAATACTTATCTTATATGTATTATTTGGTTAAAACAGTGTATAGTACATTTCTTGATCGTTTCCTTTATAATAGGATTAAATGTGATCTTTAAGTTTTTTTTTCTTTTTCAATGAAAGCTCTTTGAAAAATCATAGGTTTTTCTCTCCCTTGCTCTCTAATAAGTCTTTAAATGATAAAAACCCCAATATTAAACGAGTTTAAGGTCTATTCATAGACTAAGGGTCTTTAGAGACTTCTAATTCTCAGAAATTCGGATTTAGAAAGTGTTTTCTGGGTAAAACACTTACGGGCGGTCGATTGGATGTGGTCAGTTGACCCGTTTGATCGGCGGTCAACCGAATGTGCTTGGGAGGCTATTGTTTGTGCACTACACACTTTTCCCACCATGCGATTGATCGTGTGTAGGGCGGTCGACTGAATTGCCATACACTTGGTTGTTTTGCTACTTTTCTTCTTCTCAATCCTTGGTTATTAATCATGCATCATCTATAAACATAATTAGAGATTAAATGCAATGTTTTGACACATAATTAATGTTTTCATTTAATTCATACAAGATTCAGTACATGAAAGTTTTGGGTCTCTACACAATTAATGACCCATCAACCCGTAACTTTTTGTCTAACCCATTTATTTTAGAGCAATGATAAGCTGACCCATGGGTCCGTTTCATATCTTACCCCGAGTCCTCGTGTCATTTTTGACACCCCTTTAACCTTGGTTAAGTTTAACTAAATTAAAACTAAGATTTTATTTTTATTTTTGTGAAAAACCATGGTTGGATTGCTTAACCCTAGGGGTGAGTGAATCTTAAACACAGTAGGTAAGTATTTAAAATTGGGGCATGTACCAATGAGGACTAGCCATTCCGTTTCAAAATGGGATCCACGAGTACATTAACTATTTTCTTTTATTTTATAATTTTTAAAATACATTTCAACTTTTATTTCAAAAGACTTGTGATTCTCACGTTGTAATTGAACTTGAGGAGTCCGGTTACATCACAAAAGCCTCGCTCTTTTAATTCTAGTTGATCTTTAGAGTTTATTTTTTTTCTTCTAAAATCCAAAGTTAGATGGTCGGATTGTAAGAGAGTGAATTTTAACCACAGTTAAAGGGTACTAAAAGGAACACGTGACGACTGTGGGTCCGGTTACAACTTGAGATAAATTCGAGTCATTTAGGAAAAAAAATAAGAAAAGAAACTGTTATTCTGACTCTAAGAGCATTCCTAGTAGCCTCACCAAATTTTACTCACCAAAATAGCCAAAACTCACAAAAAGTTATTTTGGTGAGCCATGCACTTTTTTAAAACACTCCCAATAGCCTCACCATTTTAACAAAAATAAGGAGAGAGAGAATTAATATTTTATTATTTGTGTGGGAAAACGAAAAAGGAAGGGAGAGGGAAACATTATTTTAGGGTGACACAATGAGCACACCACTATTTACTCATCGGACACCATTTATATTACTTACTAACTGGACACCATTAAAATATAACAAATTCTACGAGCACACCAAGAGTAAAAAAATATATATACAATTTCTACTTATACACCATTTTAAGGGAAATACTTTTTCCCGCGTGCGCCTTTATATCATCTCATGTGTCCCTTTTTAATTCTCACTAATAGTTGTTAAGATTCACTCACCTCTAGAGTTCTTTCATATAACCTAGGTTTTTAGAAGAAAAAAAATATAGGAAATATATTAATCTTAAACATACTAACATTAGGTAGATTGAGCTTAACCATAGTTAAAGAGGCTATATAAGCTACCACGTGTCAATTTTAATACCCATTAACTATGGTTAAATTCACTCACCCTTAGGGTTCACCCATATAAGTCGCCATGTGTCCAATTTTATTGAAAGAGTAACTTGGTAGCCCTGCGACCACCGTGAAACAATTGTTTCTGTAAGATTATCAATATAAAAAATAAGCACAAAACATATAGAAGGAGACAACATATGGAAGGAGACGAAAAGGGATATAAAAGGAGAAAACATTGAAAAGATTACTTCTATAAAAGGAGAAGATTGTTTGCTAGGAGAGTTTTTAGTAAGGTTTTGGGAATTTGGGGTGTGGGTGCACATAGAAATACAAACTATAAAAAAAATGGAAGTTGTTTTTTTAAATGATGTCTAGTTAGTAAATAGTAGTGTGCTCGTAACAATACCCTTATTTTATTGTTTGTGCTGGACCATAATAAAGGAAGGGAGAGAGAAATTTTTATTTTATTATTTGTGTGGGCCTACAAAAAGGAGGGAAAAAGAAATTTTAGCTTTGATAAGTGTACAGCTCACCAAACTTGGTGAGAATTGTATTCACTAAGCTCAAATCTTTATTTTGCTGAGTTCTGGTTAGTCTATCGGAGAAAATTCTTAACTAATTTTAGGAATGCTCCAAAAGAAAGGGGGGGGAGTTGAGTTGAGTAGATTTCCTGGCTAGGCTAAACGGCTAAGCATTGGGAGTTGGAAAGCCTCTTTTTAGAAAGGTAGGGCTACGTAAGGCAAAAACCTTTATGGGTAGCAACAGTCTTTGACAAAGAGATGACATGGAACAGCTTTTTGTAATTAAAGAGATTCTTCCCCCCTCCCTTGTAGCCGAGTTGTTGCTTTGGAATACGCGATAGGCTGTTATTGAGAAACCAAAAGTTTCTGCCCAGTTGTCTTCACGTCAGTGGGGTCCGATCATCTAACTCTTTACTTGTCTCCAAGACTCTTTCCAGCCAATTTTTTATTTATTATTATTATATAATCAATTTTAATTCAATTGTATTGTTATAAATTCAAATATGATTTTATAATGAACAGATTTTACTTAGATTTTGTATCCAGTCCAGCGAATCAATAATAAGATTAAGATCCTGTATAATTTGTTCAGATCTGATTAATCGACAACTTGTGGTATATGCACACCACCAATAAATCAGTTTCCATACAATCACCGCATCTTTCCCTATCTACATATCTAAAAAGGATCCATAAAGATCCAAAGAGAATCAATCACTCACGGCTCACACTGTTGGAAAAATTGACCCGATAAGGGATTTACCATATGTTAGTGAATGAGAATTGACCCAACAAAGAAACCCGGAGTGCGAGCCGCTTGACCCGGAAAATGGGCAATGTGTGGCAAATTTTTTTGACCCATATCTTGACCCAAATAATTCTAGGTATGGATATGAGCTTTTGGGCTTAGACGTCCGTTGGTGTTTCAATAACTGAATTTTCTATCTGTTTTAATGTCTTTTCAGGAAAGTCATCTCAATTCGAACAGACATAAGGGAGTCTATTAATTCGAACAGACATACGAGAGTCTATGTAATAAACTCCTATTCCTTCATTCAAAGTATCGGTTTTCTTTTTTTGAAGAATCAATTGCATATCTCTCTCTCTCTCTCCTTATTATTGTTGTTCGAGTACATACTTTGATCGGTTCATTAGGTTCTGCAGACTGTAGTGCTACTTTTATAGAACCGAAATCTGTTCTATCTTGGGAAACGATTACTTTTTAACCTTAAGCACCGAGAGGGAGTAAATTCGTTTTAAGGAAACTATGATTTTAAGGAAACTGGGCTCGGAATTATTATTTTCTTCTTGTTTATTGTTATTTCAACTTGCTAGAAATTCTGTAAGTTCTTATTTTATTATTTCAGTTTCCTTGTTCTTTTAAAATTGATCCTAAAATATTCATTTAATTATATTTTTGTAAATTTTAGAACATCACACACATCCTTTGGATATATCTTAGAGGAAAGTACGGATATAGGCTCCGTATTATGAAAAAACCCGAATATGGGTTCCGTTTTGAAAATTTTACTTATGTAGGCTCCAACAGTGATTTTAGTGGAGCACGTGCTTTCCACTATTTTTTTTTCTTCAAAATACCCCTACCCCCATCTCTGTTGGCTGCAACATTCTGCGACAGAGGTTAAATATTGCAATTCCCTTTCCTTGAAGCGTTCATCCGAAACCAAGCTTTCCCCTTCGTTGCAACGAGCTAAACCCTTCTGCTTCCTCTGAAACCCTTCAACACAAACTGAGCTAAACTTTTGTGCTTCATCTGAAACCCTTTTGAAGAAGAAGAAGTTGAAGAAGAAGAAGAAGAAGAAAAAGAAGAACAAGAACATAGGGTAAGTGTTTGATACGTTTTTGATCCATTTTGCGATGGTTACAGTGGTCATATGCGGTATTTGCTAGGGTTATATGCTCATTTTCGGGATTTTCTGTTATTAGAGTTCATTTGCGATGGTTACAGTGACGAAGTTCGATGTTTTTTTGCTCATTTTCGGTGGTTATCTTTGATCACAGTGCATTTTCGATATTACAGTGCTCATTTTCGGTGGTTTTGAGCTCATTTTCGGTGGTTTTGTGGTTATTTTCGGGGGTTTGATGTTATTGCATTTTCGATATCACAATGCTTATTCGATGGTTTTATGCTCATTTTCGGTGGTTTTGTCCATATTACAGTGCATTTTCGATAATTTTATGCTCATTTTCGGTGGTTTTCTGTTTTTACAGTGCTATTTCGATGGTTACAGTGCTCATTTTCAGTGGTTTTCTGTTATTGCATTTTCGATATTACAGTATATTTTCGATGCTTTGATGCTCATTTTCGGTGGATTTATGTTTTTACATTGCTTTTCGATGGTTACAGTGCTTATTTTTGGGATGTTTCTGTTATTGCATTTTTGATATTACAGTGTATTTTCGATGCTTTTATCCTCATTTTCGGTGGTTTTCTGTTTTGACAGTGGTTTTCGATGGTTACAGTGCTCATTTTCGGGGGTTTGCTGTTATTGCAATTTCGATATGACAGTGCTTTTTCGATGGTTTTATGATCTTTTTCGACGGTTTTCGTTATTACAGTACATTTTCAATGGTTACAGCGCTCATTTTCAAAATTTTCCAGATTACTTTAACGGATTGAGTGTTTCCCGATATTGCAGATAATGCCGATATCAGTAGTTTGTTGTTATGACAGTGAGTGGAACATTGACGATCCTGTTCGAGGGTACGTATATAGTGGTGGAAAATCAAAGTTGTTGCAATTATCTTCGAAAATGACATATGAAAAACTATTGGATAAAGTTTATCAATTGATTAACACTCGACTGGAAGAGTATGAGATTATAGTGAGGTGTTTGATTCCTACACCAGCGCCAATCCCTCCCAGTGATATTACAGACGATGAAGAGTTGCGGGCATTTCTTTCACATGTGAAGAAAGTAGAAATAAATACTTGCCGCCATTATATATATCGAAGGTGAAAAAATCTGTACCACAGCCACAGTTTGGTTTGAATGATGCGAGTTGTGAATATCAGCGTGTTCAGGAGGTTGTTGATCCTCATATTTAGGAGACTGCCATTCCTTTCTATAAGGGGACTCATATTCAGGAGGCTGAAAATGATAATGATGATGAAGGTTCACAAAGTATAGACTCAAGCTCAACTGATGAAGATGAGCATGATTTTTATAGTGATTTTAATCAAGATGAAGATGTAGCAACATACGATGTCTGCGATAAGATTGAAGACTTTTTACATAGGGAGGCAACAGTAGAGTGGGACACAAGGACTATACACTCTCATACCCCGCATGCTGATATTCCTAGTTCCTCAGCGTCTGCTTTTCGTCGAGTAAGACAAGTAGATACAGAAACTCATCTAGAACTATCACCACAAGCTCCTCCACAAGCTTGTGTAGAATCGTCAACACAAGCTCCATCATCACCACAAGCTCCAGTACAATCACTAGCAAATGTTGGGATCCAACTAAATGACTATGTAGATGACTATGTAAATTGGGAAGCATCAGAGTTTGAAACTGGAGTGGAAGCTGGTGAAATATCGCTTGGGCAATTATTTAAGGACAAAAGACGTCTACAAAATGTACTGTCTAGATATGCGATGCGAAAAAATTTTCAATTCAAGGTTATGGATTCAAATAAACAAAAGTACACAGTTAGATGTCTTATAGATAATTGCAGCTGGAGATTGCGTGCATCGAAAGTGAATGAGGTTGGTGTCTTCAAAATAAAGACTTATAATTCACATCACTCTTATGGATATCCCTTAGGTGGTACTGATCATCGACAAGCAACCAGTTTAGTTGTGAGTGACATGGTTGTGGGACGTATTGAGGTAAATGTCTCGTATAAGCCCAAAGAGATTATTCATGATGTGTGGGAAGAATATGGGGTTAGAATGAGTTACAGGAAAGCTTGGAAAGCTAAGGAGATTGCCATTGAAACAGTTAGAGGTTCATACGACCACTCTTATGCTGAACTCCCTGCCTATTTTCATGAACTTAAAAGGACTAATCCGGGCACAGTAACAGCAATAGTGGCTGACCCTGAAAATGAGGCATTTGAAAGATGTTTTATGGCTCTTGGACCGTGTATTCGAAGTTTTCAGACGACTTTACGGAAAGTGATAGCCATTGATGGGACACATTTAAAGGGAAAATACAAAGGAATACTAATCGCCGCAACAGCTCTAGATGGAGACAATCACATATTTCCAGTTGCCCTTGGGATAGCGGAGTCGGAGAATAATGTTACTTACAATTTTTTCTTAACTCAATTATCAAGAGCACTTGGACACATAGATGATCTAGTGATTGTTACAGATCGACATGTCAGTTTGATAAGCCAAGTCCCTGTTGTATTCCCACATGCAATTCATGGCTACTGCGCATTCCACATTAGCCAAAATATGTACGCAACATTCAAGGATAAGCAATTGTTTTCGTATTTCTGGAAAGCCGTGAAGACATGTAGAGAAAGCGAGTTTCATGAGATGATGGCAGAACTCGCAGCTGCAAACCCTCTCGTTGTGCAATGGTTAGATGCAATACCGAAAGAGAAATGGGCCCGAGCTTTTTATAGTGCGAAGAGGTATAATGTGCTGACTACGAACATAACCGAGAGTTTGAATAGTTTGCTGAAAGACGCAAGAGAATATCCAGTAACTATGCTTTTGGAGAATGTGCGACTCAAGATACAAAATATGTTCTACAATCGAAAAATCAGGGCTATGCAAATGAATGGCAGGCTAACAACATGGGCCGAAGAGCAAATACAAAAGGGACAATCAAAGGCACGTTATTTAGATTCTTATGGAATTGCTACGTATCAGTATTACGTGGTTGGGAAAAACAATCGAGATACTGTAAAGCTTCTTGATAGGAATTGCACTTGTGGGAAATTCTATAAAATAGGGTTGCCTTGTGAACATGCGTTGGCTGGATGTAGAAAGTATCGGGTAGATCCATACAACTATTGTTCGCCATTCTACACATCATTGACGTACCAAGCCACCTACCAAGAGTCAATATATCCACTGTTTGACAAAAAATCATGGGACCTCCCACCTGAAATCATGGTAGAGATGGAGAGGATTAAACCACCGGTGGGAAGAAGACGTTCAGGAAGGCCGAAGAAGAATAGAATTCTCTCACAGGGTGAGGAAAGGTCCACTATAAGATGTGGAAGATGTAAACAAACTGGGCACAATAGGCAAACATGTAATAATCTTATCCTCCATGGTGGTTGAGTGTAGTCTCTAATGTTGAATGTAATTAAAAACATGTAATGCTTAATGAATGGTTGGTTTCAAGGTTCTCTATTATGTATCCAATATTAGAGAATCTCCAAAAAGATAGAAAATGACTGACAAATGCCGAAAATTGATCTGGTAATGCCGAAAATGACAGGAAAAGTACCGAAAATGGCTATAAAGTGGCGAAAATGGCTACTGAAAATGGCAGAAATGCCTACTGGAATGCAACAGAAAATTGCCGAAAATAACAGGAAAATACCGAAAATGGCTACTGGAATTGGCGAAAATGCCAAATATCTGCACTGGAATGCAACCAAAAAATGCCGAAAAATGGCTATAAGTTGCTGAAAATGCCGAAAATGCCGAAAATGCAAAAGCAAAATGACGAAAATGACAGAAAACTAACGAAATTGGCTACAAAATGCCGAAAATGGCTACTAAAAATGGCGAAAATGTCGAAAATCTGCACTGGAATGCAACAGAAAAATGCCGAAAATACAGTACTGCAGAATACCGAAATTGGAGTGTAAAATGCCGAAAATGAGCCCTGTTATGCCGAAAATGGCAACTGGACAGTGTAAAATGCCGAAAACTAGCCCTGTTATGCCGAAAATGGCTACTGGACAGTGACAAATGCCGAAAATTAGCCCTGTTATGCCGAAAATGGCTACTGGACAGTGTAAAATGCCGAAAATTAGCCCTATTATGCCGAAAATGGCTACTGGGACAGTGTAAAATGCCGAAATTGAGCCCTGTTATGCCAAAAATAATGTGTAATATGGCGAAAATACCAAAAATCCGCACTAGATATTGTAATAAATGACAAAAATCATCACTCTAAATACACAACATTACAGGACTGTACAGAAATAATCCATAACAAGTCAATATTACAACATTACAACATCATTGTAACAATCCATAAAAGTCCATAACATTCGATCCATTCATCCATAAAAATCCATAATAGTCCATCAATAAACTGCACCCCAGCCTATCTTCTCCCTCCTCTTCATCATGGGACCTCAACATCCAACATCAGGACGTTATCACAGCCCATCACGCCTTCACAGACCCCGTCATAACATCGAAAGTTATTCGCTTCCGCATTGAAGATATATCGTCCTACAAAAATAGTTAGACAAAGTCAGTATGCTACAAATGATTGATGATATTCACCAATGTGAGTACAAATACCTGAGTGAACCTAATGGGTAAGTCGGCGCATAAGAAGTCAATATATTTCATAATGAATACTCCACAGTCCCGACTGAATATGCAAAACAAATAGTTATAGTTGCTTAGGATGAGTCATGTTAGTGTATTGGTAAATATAAGATTAAATGTTTTGGAAGACTTACGTATTCTTCTGTTTTGGTATATTTTTGACTTCTATGACTTCCCATTTTTGACCTACGAAGGCTGAGTTGTCACCACACATGTGAAACAGTGCAGACATCCTCACTGTGATAGCTGAGATATGATCTCCATGTTGTAATGCCGGGTGTGGGAAGAATGAGTCCAGTAGGAGGATACGCCTTGTGGGGGGTTCAAGCACAACCAACAGCCAGTGACTACCGGGGTTCAAAGGGAAGTATACCCTTTCACATTCCCACATGGGGGTCCCTCCTCGAACCCCCATGATAGCGGCCTTCATATCTGGTCCCACCCGGCGAGTCATGTCCTCAGTCAGCTTCTTAGAATTCAACGTTGAATGGTAGGTGTCCAAAAAGTGACACTCCTTGAATAACGAATACTGAAACATAACGAACATTAATACATTCTAGAAATTGCGTATATACATTGGATAAACTAAAACATAACGAAAGTCTTATGAGTTACCGTAAACCAAGTTTTCCCAAAAGCGCAGACTTGATTGTATTTCGAGGAGTATTGCTCCTGTCTTCGAGCCAATAACTCCGTATACATGTCAATGTGCGGTCATATTTATCCAATGTTAGATAATCTCACAAAAGAATAACGAAAATAACGATAATGGATTCATCATTAAAACAACTGAAGTACCGAAAATGGCACAGACAAATACCGAAAATGGCTCTGAAATACCAAAAATGGCTACTGCATTCATCATTAAAAGCACTGAAATACCGAAAATGGCGACTGGATTCATCAATAAAACTGAAGTACCGAAAATGGCAAAGACAAAGATCGAAAATGGCTCTGAAATACCGAAAATGGCTACTGGATTCATCAATTAAACCACAGAAATATCAAAAATTACACTGAAATACCGAAAATGGCTACTGGATTCATTATTAAAACTACTGAAATACCGAAAATGGCTCTGAAATACCGAAAATGGCTACTGGATTCATCAATTAAACCACACAACTACCGAAAATTACACTGAAATACCAAAAATAGCTACTGGATTCGTGAGTAAAAGCACTGAAGTACTGAAAATGGGCTCTGAAATACCGAAAATGATACTGAAATACCGAAAATGGCTATTGGATTCATCAATACAAGTACTGGGTTTACCATTGACTCAATCCACCTAGCTGAGTGAGCAATCCCTCCCACAATATCCCCTGTGACCATTATCTTTTCAATAAAAATTGAAGTTGCTCCCGACTTTATGAAATCGCGCAGTTGCTTCGACTCCTCTTTCGATAAAGGATTTTGGGGGTTAGCAGCTTCAATTGTCATTTTCCTTCTTTTCATTTAAATGAAAGGGGATCGCAGATATTGAGACTTCACGACCGGTCTCTTTGACACCTGCATATATTGCCAAATATAAGTTCTGGCTTGATGAAAACCCATTTCACAGACTCTCATTACACATCTTAGGAATGTAAACACACACCTCTAGAGGGTCTTCAACCCCCTTCGAATCTGCACCCCCCTTAGAGTCTACGGGAGTCAACTCAATGATGGGATCCATTTTCTCATCAATGAAAGAATGTTCCTATGTCGGCGCAGCTTCGGGAGTGAAGATGGGATCCATCTTCTCATCAACAAAAGAATGTCCCTGTGTCGGCGCTGCTTTGGGACTCAATATGGGATCCATCTTATTATCACCGAAAGAATTTTGATCACCAGAAAATTTTTCATCTTTTTTCTGTTGCGCTGCCCATTGCTCAAACAAGCTTTTTATTTGCGGGGATACTCGCTCAACAACTCGGTCGACAACTTGGTCGACAACTCGGTCAAAAAAAGAGTCTAAAACTCTCTCCATTGCTCGCTCAACAGAGGAATTGATATCATGAGCCTGAAGATATTGAACATCAAACAACTAGTAAGTAAAAATCCCGAAAATGAGAAAATTCAAATTCATATGTCAAAATCTTGAAAAAAAAAAATAATAATCACTATCAATATTTGTACCGTTTTTGACCTCTGCTCAAACTTTCTCTTCTTCGCCGGAGATGGGGCTGGACTGACATCATCATCATCATCACCCCCATTACCCCCATCGCTATCACCACCATCACCCCCATCACTACCATCACTATCACCATCATCATCATCCTCCTCCTCCTCATCATCATCCTCCTCCCCCTCCTCATCATCATCACCTTCATCCTCAGCACTTAATCGTGCGAACACATCCTTCACAACCTGCTGCTCCTTCTCTGCAGGAGTAGGCTTTATATTGCTCAGCTTGATCTGTAAAACAACAAATGATATGTTATCAAACAACAAAGGATCTGTAAAACAACAAAGGATATTGTTAATGAAAAGTTACAAGTTGAATATTGTAAAACAGCAAGTCCAATTACATACTTTACTTAAATTGAATATGGCATTTGCGAGTGACTTGTAGCTGAGATAGGATGTATTCACCTACCGCAGAACGCGTGGGAATGTCATCGCACCTAGGGGTGCATTACGAGAACACAGCCTCCCAAGTGCTGGGATGCACTCATAAGCCCAAATCTGACATCAGTCAAAAATTTTACTATTAGTTCAAGTAGAAGTAAACACAAATTAGCTAACATGGAAAATTTACAAAATTTAGGTAATCATATGTTTACCTGGAAGGCAAGAGCACATCCGTTGATATTGTACTGCTTCTTCGTATAAAGAGCAGTTTCTAGGCCAACCTTGCACAACTCAAAACCCAAAGTCCCCCATGGGTATTTGTTGAAGGCCTCCCAATCATCCACTAGGCACAAATAGCATGTGTTAACACCCACATGCGTCCCGGTGCCTACGAGCAACAACTCAATAAAGAGGACCAGTGATAGCTTCACCGCATCCATATGATCATCACATCCCTTCAACTCCTCAAGAAGCTTCGCCTTTTTAATCACGGCCAACTTTTGAAACTTCCGATACTTGAGAGAGGTTGGTGGCGCTTCATGTTTAAGAACCGGAGCCTCAGACACTTGGGCATTAAGGCCCATGATCAGTGTAAACTCCAACACTGTGAACTCTACACTCTTCCCGCATACTTCGAAGCGTAACCCTCCTTTACGCCTTTGTAGAAAATGGTGGATTGCTTGGCCACACAGTGGTATTTTAGGTATGTTGTAAAGGTGGGCAAAACAACTCTCCATCCAAATTCTTTTTCTCTTTGGATTGGCCTCTAGTAATGGTTTTATCTCGTCAAACCATATTGTTTGGGAGCATTTAATCGAAGGAAAATATTTATCTTCTTTATCTTTTCTCTTTTTCTTTTCCCTACCGGCTTTTCTCTTTATACGAGGCATCTTGTCGCTGCAAAATTGTAAAACAATAAGCACTATCATAACAATAACCATCGAAAGTATTGACAATAACCAGTCATAGGAAAAAAAAATACCAAAAATACCCACTGGGATAACAGAATAATACCAAAAATAGGCATTGGGATAACAGAAAAATACCGAAAATAGGCACTGGGATAACAGAAAAATACCGAAAATAGGCACTGGGATAACAGAAAAATACCGAAAATAGGCACTGTCATGACAGAAAAATACCGAAAATAGGCACTGTCATGACAGAAAAATACCGAAAATAGGCACTGTCATGACAGAAAAACACCGAAAATAGGCACTATCATTATAGAAAAATACCAAAAATTTACTGTCAGGACAGAAAAATACCGAAATATCAAAATTGCAATGTATTTTTCCCGAAATTAAGCACAAATCCATCGAAAAATGCAGTATAACATAACCATTGAAAATCACGAAAATGAGCTCAAAATCAACAATAATACCGAAAAAATAATGTCATAATTGAATAATACCGAAAATAAGCAAAAACATAACTATACCGAAAATAACCATTGATATCTGAAAATACCGAAAATGAGTAAAAATACAGTGAAAATGGTCGCAAGAACCATTGAAATTGCACTGTATTTTTGCCGAAAATATACCCAAAAGGGTCGAAATGAGTAAAAAACACCAAAAAATGGTCGTAAGAACCATCGAAATTGCAATGTATTTTTGCCGAAAATATACCCAAAAAGGTCCAAAATGCACTTTAACTTACCATTGAAAATCACGAAAAATAAGCAAAAATCAACAATAATACCGAAAAACCACTGTCATAACCATCGAAAATGGTAACTTGAAAGCATCGAAAATCAAGTCGTTAACTGTGGGGCCCATTTTTAGGTTTGAATTTTTTTTTTTAAATCGCAAAACTTACAGGGTTCTTCTTCTTCTTCAGGGTTGTTCTTCTTCTTCTTCTTCTTCTTCTTCTTCTTCAATACGAAGCCCGTAGAGTTCCGGATGTCAAGGCTAACCAAGGGTTTTACTTTGGGGAAGGATTTGCAGGTTTCAAGGATTTCGAGAACTGAGGGTAACCGAGGGCTTCAGTTGGGGAAGACAGCAAGGGCAAGGGTTCGTAACGGGGAAGACAGCAAGGCAAGGGTTCGTAACCGAGCTTCAGCTTGAGAAGAAGGTAAGCAAGCCAGGGGTATTTTGGGGAGAAAATGAGAAGGGGCAACACATGCACTTGGCTCCCACGCGTGGGAGCCTACAAAAATATGTTTTCAAACCTGGAGCCCATATTCGGGTTTTTTCAAAATACGGAGCTTATATCCGTATTTTTCTCTATATCTTACTTAAAAAAAGAATCTACTTTGATTCTTTCCTTATAGATTGTAACTCTCTTGGTTGTATTCCTACATTGGTATTATTTAAAGATATTATATGGGTAAATTATAGTTACCTCACCTAAGGTTTAGTCAAATTACAGATTCCTCCCCTCTTGTTTCTAAAATTTCATTATCCACCCCTCTGATTTAATTGTGAGTAACAGAATCGCCCTTCTATTAATATATCGATAATAACATGGATGAATTATGATAATATGCTTTAAATCTTTTAAAATGTTTAAATTATCCTTGAAATAATAATATTATTATTAAAAGAATATTTTTTAAACCCATGCAGTCTTTTCCTAAAATGCCCAAATTATCCTTGAAATAAATAAAATAAGGATGGATTTTGTGCCTATCTGCTGTGCCACTCAACCCAAGGAAGGAAAAATTCTTTGATTTCAGCTAGGGCTGTCAATGGACCGGATCATGATCCGGATCCGATCTGAATCCGATCCGATTAGCCGGACTTTGGACCTTATATGTGATCCGTCGGATCGGATTCGGATCGGATCGGATCGGTGGAATCCGATTATAATCGGATCGGATCTGGATATAGGGTGATCCGATCCGATTAAAATCTGATCCGATAATAATAATAATTTTTAATTATTTTAAATATATTATTTAGATTTTTTATGTATAAAATATTAATTTTTTTAAAAATTAACATTAATTAGTATTAATTAAGGAATTATTAGATTTTTTATTATTAAAATAGATTTTATTTTTTTTAAATAACCTTACTCGGATCGGATCGGATTGGATCGGATCAGACGATATATAATCGGATCGGTTACTTCATGATCCGACGGATCTCGGATCGGATTCGGATCAGTCGGATTCTTAATCGGATCGGATTCGGATCTAGGTGAGGGGATATTCTCGTGGTACCGATCCGACTGATCCGAGAATATCCCCAAGCCGATGAGAGATTCCTAGTAAGATTCATAAATTTCAGCGACAATATATCTAACGCTCGAAACTCATAAGAAATGAAGCAACAAACTGGAAATCAGAGCTGAAACTCGAGATTTCTTAAACACGAAACACCGCTAAAATAGCAGGGTTGGGACTTTGATTCGGCAGCCAGTTCTTGAAAAACATTAGGGTTCAAAAGTGTACTTTTGAAGCTAATCAACTGTTGGGCATCCTTAGCAACTCCATTAACGGCCTCCAGTAAAGCTTCCCCGGAGAGAAAAGCAATAGAGAAGACTGTGAAGTAGAGGAGGAAGAAGAAGAGCTTCTGCAATTCCATCAGGTGTGAGAGGAATCTGTAGAGAGATTTCATATTGATTCAACGATTTTTAGGGTTTTGGTTCTACCATTAGAGAGCTAAGAGAGAGAGAGAGAGAGAGGCCGACATTGACAATGACAGATAATGGGGGCGTTGATGGATTGGTCGGCGTTGATGGAGGCCAGACGGTTGAGAGGTCAGAGAAAGAAAACCTGTTCGCAATTATTTTAACTTGCGATGGGGTAAGATTGCATATTTTTGGGGGCTTTGGATTGTCTCTGGGGGAAGCCAGAAAGGGATTGTCTCGGGGTGAAGGGGGATCTGGATAAAAATTTATGCGGAAACTGGATCCCCTAGATCTTAATACCATAGAAATCATAAAAAACTATCTAAGAATTTTAGTCGTATCACCTCGGTGAATGATGTTCACCGGTGAAGCTTAATCCGCTTGAACCGTCAGAACTCTTTGTAGAGATTTCTTCAAAAAAATACTAGAAGTTCAATCCTTGTTCTTCGCTATCCCCACGAAGCTTTAGAATCTTCTTTGAAATTATTGAAGCAAGAAGAAGAAAATGGATCAATAGTGGAGACCTTCTTCTATCACCAAAAATACTAAGGCTCAAAACCCTAGACAAGCAATACCCAACTTGGACCACCCTTGTAGCTCACGAAAAGCCTAGGGAGACTCCCTAGGTGCCCACGGTTTGGAGAGAGAGGAGAGGGAGAGAGAAAAATTCTGGACAAAAGTGATTTATGGTCTAGGGTGTTTTGATATTTATAGACTAGGATCCAATCCTAATCCAACTCCAACTATACCATATCTTTTAAGGAATTATTTAACAATAATAACTCTTATTATTTAATAAATAATTTCCTAATTTATCTATAACTACTCTAGTTATAGAAGACCTACTAATTAAAGAGTCCTTATTAAATGAAGATTCCTTAATTAATAGAGATAAGTCAACAACTAACAAAGGGAGGAATCCTAGTCAAACTAGGATACCTCAAACCACAAAGGGGGGCGTGAGCATCAAGTGGGGCGTGAGTTTTGAGGAGTTTAACACTCCTTGTTGCAATCCAACTTCATGTCATCTTAATCTTAATTGCAATCCAACAATTGGATTTTAATTCCTTAATTAATAGAGTATTACTCAATAATTATTCAAGTAACCAAATCCCAATCCAATTAGGATTTCCAAAGTGGACGCCCCACCCTAGGGTTTAAACCCATGGGTTTGGGCCCATATTAAAGGTTCATATTAATGGGTTTATGGATATGGGTCAAACTCATTTCCCCTTTAATTAGGTTAATTAAATAATTATTAAAATAATTCCTAGATTTAAATTAACAATTAATTTAAATCATAGATTAACTGTTAATTTATTTAATTAAATGATTAAATTTTAATCACTTAAATAATTGATTAACATTTAATCAATTATTTAGCTTGTATTTCTTATGTGAGCATCTCCATAGATTGCTCTGGGATATTCTTACCCTGGCTTACCTAATGTTATCCCATTGACCCTAAACATGAAATACATCGGAATTGCAAGTGACGTGAGATATCCATGTTGCAATTAAAATCTCAGTGTATGAACATTAACCAATACGGATCCCGCCACATGAATTTTTAAATTCGATTTATCCTTCCAAATACATTATCCCTAATGGGCCTTTGAGATTGTTATACTATCTAACCCATAGCCCATTGCACATCATCCGGGTTTTCAGGACTTATGATTAAGCCATGAGAAACAATTTCTCATGAAAACATTTTGAGAAAATCCTTTAATAAGTATAATATCTTTTAATAAAAGTATATTTCAAAACTTATTATGATTTCAAAATCACTTGCGCAGGATTTAAACTTAATCAATAGTCTTACCCAGAACTTGGATAATCTCTCAAATAAATGAGTATGGATTTCGTCTTTGAAATTCATCATGACTCGAATAGCTTTCTGACTATCTAACTGTCACTGTATCGTATTCCCTAAGTTAGAAAATACTTTGATGGAATCAAAACAGTCAAATCACTGCTCAGTCATAGATGAACACATCAGATCTAAGGATCATCGAAACTGTTCAATGTGAATGAGAGACGAACTATCTGATAGTATGTTTATGCAAGAGGTCTCTCATTGAATGTAATCAGTCAGTGTACATTTAAGCACCCATATGCTGATGTGTAGTCTCCACTACAATAATTCGAGATAAAACTACATCTCAACTATTGAGAACATCTTAGCATCTGGCAGCCGTATAAGTGAAGTGTCCAGCTTCACCCACAGCTGTAACTATATAAGGTATAAGGAACCGGAAAGTTATATCTGCCTGTATAATCCAATCACATAACTTTCCTACAATATATCCTATGGACCTTTATCGATATCTCATATCGTATAGATCATCTCATTATTATGGTCAATTACCCATAACGAATACACAATAGATTAAGAAGAAGTCTTTATTAATCAAATTAATAAGAGTCTAACAATCTAAATGAATTTTCTGGACATCATGTCTAACAATCTCCCACTTGCTCTAAAATCATTGTCATAGATTTCAATCCCAAACTATCTAAGTGTGTTACAAATACTTTATCTGATAAAGCCTTGGCCATCGAGTCAGCAACATTAAGTTGAGACTTAATCTTTGTAACAAAGATGCCTTTCTCAATAATCTTTTTAATGAGAAGATACTTCCTCTATGTGAAAAGTAAGCATATAATCCCTAGTCTTTTTTAGGTACTTCATGATATGCTTCATAACAGTCCAATTATCTCATACTTGGTTTGCTTTGGAACTGACTAACAACTCCCACTACATGACAAATATCCAGTCTAGTACATAACATGACATACATTAGGCTCCCAACTGCGGAAGCATAAGGGCACCTCTTAATCTACTCGATCTCATCAGCTGATGTAGGGGCCATCTTTTTAGACAAAGTGACACCATGTCCAAAAGGAATGAGTGTTGTCTTACAATCACTCATACTCTACCTAGACAATATCTTGTCTATATAGGAAGTTTGGCTCAATCCCAACATTCGGCATTTCCTATCTCTCAGAATCTTTATTCTGAGAATATAGGATGCCTCTCCCAACTCTTTCATTGAGAAATGCTGAGAAAGCCATATCTTGATTGATGATAACATTCCTACATCATTCCCAATGAGTATATTGTCATCAACATATAGAATTAGGTATACTACTGCTCTCCCACTATCCTTCTTGTAAATACAAGATTCTTCCAAATTCTTTAGGAATCCAAATTCTTTGATCGAAAGATCAAATCTTTGGTTCCAGCTTCTAGAAGATTGTTTCAGACCATATATCGACTTGTTGAGCTTGCATACCATGTTCTCCTGAAGCCCTTTGGTTGCTTCATATAGATGTCTTCATCTAACATTCCATTAAGGAAAACAGTTTTGACATCCATTTGCCTTATCTCATAGTCATGGTGTGCAGCTATAGCTAGCAATATCCTGATGGATTTGAGCATAGCTACTGGTGAAAAGGTATCCTTATAATCAACTCCTTGAATTTGAGTATAACCTTTTGCAACAAGTCTTGCTTTATAGGTCTCCACATTACCATCGGCACCCTTCTTCCTTTTGTAAATTTATTTGCATCCAATTGGCCTTATACCATCTGGTGGATCTACTAAAGTCCAGACGACATTGTCATACATAGAATCTATCTCAGCATTCTTGGCTTTATTCCATTGAGATGCATCTATATCTAATGTAGCTTCCTGATAAGTATTAGGATCCGTATCTTCATCATCAGGGGTAACTAGATTACCTCATTATTGTAATACTGAAGTCTATCTGGTGGTCTAGAAACTCTTACAAACCTTCTCAGTGGAATAGAATTAGGAGAATCATTAATAGAAGGATTAAGTTCAATTTGGACATTGGTTGTGTTGTTTTTCATCTTATGAAAGTCAACCTTCTTAAAGAGATCCATTTCTTCCTCTAAGAAAATGGCATGAAGCTTAACAACTATTGTTTAGTCTGCCTTGGAGTAGAAATAAAAACTCTTAGTTTCTTTTGAATACCCTACAAAATTCTATTTCTCTGTCCTAGATTCCAACTTACTGGGTTTGAGTTTGCGAACATGCGCAAGACAACCCCATACCCTTAGATGTTGTAAACTAGGTTTTCGCCCAGTCCACAATTCATAGGGTGTAACCAGAATAGACTTAGATGGAACCCGATTCAGAATATAAATGGTAGTTTGTAAAGCATATCCCCAAAGATATGAAGGTACATCGGCATGGCTCATCATAGAGCGAACCATATCTAATAAGGTCCGGTCTCTTCTTTCAGAAACTCCATTTTGTTGAGGAGAGGCAGGACTTGTTCATTGCGAGATAATCCCATTATCCCTAAAGTAATCCATAAACTCGTTGGTGAGGTATTCACCACCTCGAGTTGATCGAAGTGTCTTTATGGATTTGTCAGTTTGATTCTAAACTTCTAATCTGAATTCTTTGAACTTTTCAAAGGTGTCAGATTTGTGTTGCATCAAATAGATATATCCATATCTGGATTAGTGATCGGTAAATGTGACAAAATACCGGTATTGACCTCGTGCAACAATGTTAAATGGACCACATACATCACTATGTATTAGTGTTAATTTTTCTTCGACTCTTCCTACCTTTTTAGGGTAAGGCTTCTTGGTCATCTTCCCTTTGAGACAAGACTCACATGTAGGGAGTGGTTCTACCTTGAGGAAGTCAATGGGACAATCTTTTACCAACCTCTTGATCCTATCAAGATTAATGTGACCAAGTTTCTTATGCCAAAGATAAGTAGACTCAGTGCAATGTCTCTTCATTCCAAACATTCTAGATGATGAGGCATTGTCACTTTGCAGACATTCATTATTTACCAAAATGAATATTAAACAAAGACCATTAATGAGATTACCAATAATCAAGGCCATTCCATCTTTTTTTAATTTCAACAATTGAATTAAAAATAATAGAGAATCCACAATGTAAGAGTCTAGATACTGAAATCAAATTACGATGTACAGAAGGCACATAAAAGCAGTCTTTTAATTCCTTGAATTGAAGAAGTGTCTCACCACCGCTCCGATCTTGACTGATCCATCCGGTAGTGAAGGTTTTGTGGTGTACAGTGACGCCTCACTCATTGGGTTAGGTTGTGTTCTTATGGAACACGAAAAAGTTATTGCATATGCTTCTCGGCAGTTGAAAGACCACGAGAAGAACTATCCTACCCATGATTTGGAATTGGCAGCTTTAGTCTTTGCTCTCAAGAACTAGAGACACTATTTGTATGGTGCGCAGTTTGAAGTTTTCACCAACCACAAAAGCCTAAAGTATTTGTTCTTGCAAAAAGAGCTGAATTTGAGGTAACATTGCTGGGTGGAATTCCTCAAGGATTATGATTGCTCTATCCAGTACCACTTGGGGAAAGCAAATGTGGTGGCAGATGCGCTAAGTAAGCAACCTACTGGATTCTTGGCACACTTGATGGTCCAAGAATGGAAGCTACTTAAAGAAGTATCTAGCCTTGATGCAGGTTTCAATGTGGGAGCGTCTGGAGCTTTGTTGGCTAACATTATGGTCAGGCCAACCTTATTGGACATGATTAAAGATCTGTAGTGGAATGATGGAGAACTGCACGCTGCCATGAATAAGTCGCGTAGCAGCGGGTTTGAGGATTTTTCTTGGAGAGATGGTGGAGTTTGCTTCAAGGGTAGACTTTGTGTTCTAGATAATGAGGAATTAAGAAGGGAGATTCTGGATAAAGCACACAAGTCCAAGTACACTGTCCATTCGGAAGGTACTAAGATGTACCAGAACCTCAAGAAGTATTTCTGGTGGAAAGGTATGAAAAAAGATGTGGCTACCTTTGTATATAAGTGTTTGGTGTGTCAGCAATGAAGGCCGAACACAGGAGACTGGCAGGACTTCTTCAGTCTCTTCTTATTCCCAAGTGGAAGTGGAAAAATATCTCCATAGATTTCGTTGTTGGTTTACCAAAGACGGCCAAGAACTTTGATGCCATTTGGGTTGTGGTCGACCGATTGACTAAATCAGCTCACTTTCTTCCATATCGGACCACTTTCAACTCCAATCAATTGGCTAACCTCTATATCAAGGAGATAGTCCGTTTGTATGGAGTGCCAGTTAGCATCATTTCCGATCGAGATCCTAGATTTACTTCCAACTTCTGGAAGAGTTTTCAGCATGCCATGGGTTCCCATTTGGATTTTAGTACGGCATTTCATTCGCAGACAGATGGGCAAATTGAGAGGGTGAACTAGATCATAGAGGACATGCTACGAGCTTGCATGTTAGACTTTCAGGGTAGTTGGGATGATCATCTGCCATTGGTTGAATTTGCCTACAACAATAGCTATCAAGCTAGCATTCAGATGGCACCGTTTGAAGTACTTTATGGGAAGAGTCGTCGTTCACCTTTGTGTTGGGATGAAGTTAGCGAGAGGAAGCTTTTGGGTCTCAAGCTCGTTGGTCAGACTGTGGATAGAGTTCAGTTGATCAGGGAGAGATTGAAAGCAGCTCAGAGTTGGTAGAAGAGCTATGCCGATACTCGCAGGAGAAATCTTCAGTTCCAAGTTGGAGATTTTGTGTTTGTTAAGATCTCACCTACGAAGGGAGTGATGAGATTCGGCAAGCGGGGCAAGCTCAGTCCGAGATATGTGGGTCCTTTTGAGATCATCACCCGAGTCGGAGAAGTTGCTTGTCGGGTCACCTTACCACCTCACATGGCAGGTGTACATAATGTCTTTCACATCTCTATGTTGAGGAGGTATATTGCAGATCCTTCACATGTCATTCATTTGGAACCGTTGGAAATTCGGGAAGATTTGACTCTAGTGGAGCAACTGACTCGAATCTTGAACCAAAAGAAGCAAGTTTTGAGTTCGAAGGTCATTCCTCTTGTGCTCTTGCAATGGGAGCATCACTCTAGAGAAGACGCTACTTGGGAGAGAGAAGCCGAAGTCCGCGAAAAGTACCCGCACTTGTTCACCTAAGGTACGTAAATTTCGGGGATGAAATTCTTTTAAGGGGGGAGGATGTAGAGACCCGAATCTTTTTCATGTCTTTATTACAAGTATTAGGGGTATTATAGTCCTTGTGATGTTTTAATGTTTATGTATTTATATATAATTGGTATATTGTGATTAAGGCTTAATCAAACTTGTAAGCGGAGGGATGTCATGTCACACCCTGAATTTTAGGAAGCTCTAGTTTTGGTACCGTTTATTGGAATTGAGTGATTTCTTGAACCATTAGAAAGGTATTGGAACCCTCTTCGAGGTTCATGTTTAATGTTTTTCCATATTTTTAGTCAAAGCTAAGTCGAAAGTGGATTTTTCCGATGTTTTATCTGCTGAAATTGCAGATCAGTCCACTTGTGGGCCCATTAAGATCATCTAAAACTTAGAATTCAGATTTTTGTAAAGCCTAAAAGTTGTTCCCCTTCAAGAGATCAGACCAATGCAAGTTGAATCGTCAAAATCCAAGATCCGAGTCAAAAGTTACGGTCCAATTACCAAAGCGGGTTTCTGTTGAAAATTTCCCAATTTTGCATGAAGACCCGATCGATCGGCCTAAACCCGAGGTTTTTCCGATCGATCAGGACTAAACTCCGATCGATCGATGCGCACGTCTGTAGCTTTAAAAGTCCGAAATTACGTTTTTTAGGGTTTTTAACCATTGGGGCTATAAATAGGGGTTCTATTTCGTGAGTTTTAGGGTTTTAAGCCATTTCTAACCTAATTTGGCAAAAAGGGAGAGAAAACTTAGGGTTTTGAGAGATAGATTGTTTGGAAAAGAAGGAGATAACTTAGATATCACTAGGAAAGCTTGGAGATCGTCCTCAAAGCTTCCCTAAATCATCTTGGGAGCGATTTGGATCCAAGGGAAGGATCCCTAAAGTCGATATACTATCCTAATCAACTCTATTATAATGTTTTGTGAATGTTAATATGATAGAAATATAAATTAGATGTGTTTTTTCCCTATTTTTGTATGAAGTAAGCTATTATGGATGGAAATATGGATTAATAATGTAAATAAAATGTATGGAGGATGAGAAATATTATGGAGGATGGGATGAATGTGTGGTTGTGGATGGTATTTGGATTATATGGATGGATTATGGTTTGATGAAATGTTGGAAATGTGAAAGAGCAATGGATTCATAATCTACGTACTCAATGTGTTTGTGAAAATATTTAAGAGGATAGATACTATTATACTATTATGGAATTGTAGGAAATTGATTATGAATTGTGCTAAGAATCATGATAAAATATGTATATGTGATTGTTTGTTAAGTATGTCTAATTACTTGCATAGAAATTGATAGTCGGAAAGGTAAAAACTTAAAGGAAAATCTCTCAAGTCGGGAATTCTCTAACTATTTGGTATGGGACAGTATAGTGGAGTTTCCATGGTGGGAGATCGGAATCTAAGAAATTACTAACTCGAATGTTAATTTCGACACTTAAGCACTGATGCACATGCATCTTAAGATAAGAGTCTCACAAGTCACACATGTAGACCACAAGCATAAGCATTGCATACGTCTGTCATTCTGAATAAGCCCAATGAGGGATCTGAATAAGTGCATGTTCTGAATAAGCTGCTCAAGACTCATAAGCATAAGCATGGCATGGTCCGTATCCGCTAAAAACGGCATGTCAATTATATAATTTCTTAGGCATGGTCAGTATCCACCAAGAATGGCATGTCACATCACTGTATGATTTGAATAAGTGCATAAGCATAGGCATCTCACAAGCACGTGGTCTCATAAGCATAAGCATCTTACAAGTATATTATCTTCTAAGTCTAAGGTTCTCACAAGTACACGAGTCAAGGTAATGATATGATGTATATGAGCACATGTTCTTCCGCACTCTGATTATGTTATTATGCTATTGGATATGATTCTAACTAAGTACAGGTATACTATGTTGTTGATTGAATTTTATATACACCGAGTACTTTTGTACTCAGCCAGACTTTGTCTTGGCAGGTTTAGAGCAAGAGCACACGGTGGAACCGTGGATTGAGGAGGCATACGTTGAGGAAGGAGGAGAAGGTGAGCCTTCCGAGGAGGGAGCCGGAGGCTTGGATGGTTACACCTACTAGTTCCCGTCTTGTTTTGTTTAAGAGATTTGTAATAGACTTTTAGATGATGTTGATCATTAGATTACTTTACAGTTGGATATTAGACTATTGTTTATTGTGGATGGTTATGTTGAGCCTAGACTTGAGCAGGATGACTTGGTTATATAGATATATCGAAATTTTACTATCCTCATTTTTTGGAGACTCGTGTAGTATGCCTTGTATGCTTGGATTTTAAGCAGGTTAAATAAATGTGGCTGCCCAAGGTCCTATTTTAGTCAGGGTAGGATTTTGGGTCGTTACACATTTCACTCTTGTTCATGTTGTAATTCAACACGAACGAATTGAAGGACAAAGGGAGTGACTGTATAAAAGTGTCAACCTGAGTGATGGCATCCATCTCTGCACCAAGAATTTCTAGTTCATTTAATAGGCCCAACATCTTTATGATGTGCTCCCTGACTAGAGTTCCCTCAGCCATCTTGGTTTTAACAAGGGATTTCAATTTAACTTGTCGAGCTAATCTATTTTGCTCACCAAACATCTCATGTAGGTTTTGCAAAATGTCAGAAGTTTTATCCATGTATTCATGCTGGCTTTGCAAGATGTTAGACATCGAAGCCAGAATGTAACACTTGGTCATCATATTGGACCTCTCCCATTGCTCTAACTCAGCATTTTGGGTCGGTGAAGCATCTAGAGGAATTTCGGGTTTCGGTGTCTGAAGACATATGTTAAGGATATCAGTAGCAAATACTATTCTAATTTTTCTTTTCCAGTCTACATGGTTAGTTCCTACTAACTTTTCATCACGAAGAATTTCAATCAATGGGTGTAGGCCTGTCATGATCTAATCAAATGACAAAAAAGATAGTATTAGGGATCTATTGTATTCCTTAATACCTATTAGATTATGGGTTTGTTTCTAATGGTATTGCCAGTTCGGGAAGAATCAATTGGCATCGAAAACCTAGACATTGGCTTAATGTGATCCTACCTTTGGGCACATCATCATATCGCCTTAAATAGGCAGATAGAAACTATCTTCTCCAATTTTACAGATCTCATCTTGTGAATCCTGGAGCATTCGATCTACTGTTTGATCTATAAGGGATGTTATACTCATACTTTGGCGTTATTGTATAATATCTCTTATTCATGTGCCCACCTACCATGAACCTAATAAACACCTAGCGAAAGCTCACGCTTTAGCATGATTGCTCCCACTATTTGCTTATATGGTTTTCACCATGTTCACACATAGGTGAGAGGGATTGGGCCCGGCTTTGGCCTGTCAGCTTACTCACACTCCCTACTATAGGATCACATAGTGTATGGCAGAAGATCATAATACTTAGAAACTTGTCCCCAGTCTTATATACACATGATATATCAAGGACAATTATTTCAACAGAATAATTAAACATATAAACAGATATCATCTCATGATAAAATAAGCAAGTATCATCTCATGATAATAATAACAATAATATACCAGATTAATCGTTATGGGTCAATAAATTAAAATGCATGTATGCATGAGAATGTGATAAGAATAAAGGCACCTTGCAAACTCCTTCGCGATCCCTTTCTTTATCATCTTATCGAGATCATCATCTTAGCATCCTCCTTCGCAGCATCTCCACCAATGCATTAAACAGAATTTAAATGACATTAGGGAAACCAGTATTCCATTTGCCTTTTTCAGGAAAACCGAATGAATCTACCATTTACAGATTGTCAAAACCTACTACATATTAACCTCTAATATGAATGCATGAACGATAAATAATTTATCATAAAATATGACCCATAACTATAATCTCATATAAATTAGATGCTACATGGTGATGGAGTACTTTTCCTTATTTTAAAAGGATTTAAAATTTGATAACAATTATCAAATCGCTCGATAAAATCTATATCTTATATTAGATCAAACCCCGGAAAAAATAAAACAATTATATTTTCCATAAAACAATTCTCAAAAAAATATTTTTAAAATATAAGATAGAATTTCCTTAAAATCTCTAAAAAATTTAATTTCTTTCCCGAATGCAAGATCCTTTCATATAAATTGGTTCTACTATCATCCAAGATTAAAATAAAATTAAGAGAATTGAAAATCCTAAATATGACCTCATCATAAATTAGGGTTTTATAATTTTTCGAATAAAATCTTTTTATGAGAAAAATCATTTATTAATTATTTTAAACAATTAATAAATATATATTAAATGATCAAATCATTTAAAAAAGGAATTTCAAAATAATCTCTTTATTTCAAATTTACTTATATCACATAGAACACTAGTTTTTAACATTATTTAATTATTATTATTATCAAATCTCATTCGATAACATAATAAAAATAATTATTTATTTATTCATCTCATGAACAAATAAAATAATAAAAACTATGAGCAATATTAAATAGATCTAAATTTAATTCATCTCTTGAATTAAATCATCCATTTAATTATCTTATCAAAATAAATAAAAAAATATTCCCTAACCATGCTTTGATACCACTTGAAGGGGGATCCGGATAAAAATTTATGCGGAAACTGGATCCCCTGGATCTTAACACAATAGAAAGAATAAAAAACTATCTAAGAGTTGTAGTCATATCACCTCGATGAATGATGTTCACTGGTCAAGCTTAATCCACTCGAACAGTCAGAACTCTTTGTAGAGATTTCTCCGAAAAAATACTAGAAGTTCGATCCTTGTTCTTCGCTATCCCCACGAAGCTTTAGAATCTTCTTTGAAATTATTGAAGCAAGAGGAAGAAGATAGATCAATGGTGTAGACCTTCTATCACCAAAGATACTAAGGTTCAAAACCCTAGAAAAGCAAAACCCAACTTGGACCCAACTTGTAGCTCACGAAAATCTTAGGGAGACTCCCTAGGTGCCCACGGTTTGGAGAGAGGGGAGAGGGAGAGAGAAAATTTCTGGAGAAAAGTGCTTTATGGTCTAGGGTGTTGGGGTATTTATAGATTAGGATCCAATCCTAATCCAACTCCAAGACCTTATCTTTTAAGGAATTATTTAACAATAATAACTCTTATTATTTAATAAATAATTTTCTAGTTTATCTATATCTACTCTAGTTATAGAAGACCTACTAATTAAAGAGTCCTTATTAAATGAAGATTCCCTAATTAATAGAGATAAATCAACAACCAACAAATGGAGAAATCCTAGTCAAACTAGGATACCTCAAACCACAAAGGAGGGGCATGAGCATCAAGGGGGCGTGAGTTTTGAGGAGTTTAACACTCCTTGTTGCAATCCAAGTCCATGTCATCTTAATCCTAATTGCAATCCAACCATTGGATTTTAATTCCTTAATTAATAGAGTTATTACTCAATAATTATTCAAGTAACCAAATCCCAATCCAATTAGGATTTCTAAAGTGGACGCCCCACCCTAGGGTTTAAACCCATGGGTTTGGGCCCATATTAAAGGTCCATATTAATGGGTTTATAGATATGGGTCAAACCCATGTCCCCTTTAATTAGGTTAATTAACTAATTATTAAAATAATCCCTAGATTTAAATTAATAATTAATTTAAATCATAGATTAACTTTTAATCTATTTAACTAGATGATTAACTTTTAATCACTTAAATAATTGATTAACATTTAATCAATTATTGAGCTTGTATTTCTTATGTGAGCATCTTCACAGATTGCTCTGGGATATTCTTACCCTGGCTTACCTAATGTTATCCTATTGACCCTAAACAGGAAATACATCAGAATTGCAAATGACGTGAGATATCCATGTTGCAATTAAATCCCAGTGTATGAACATTTACCAATACGGATCCCGCCACTTGAACTTTTAAATTCGATTTATCCTTCCAAATACATTATCCGTAATGGGCCTTTGAGATTGACATACTATCTAACCCATAGCCCATTGCACATCATCCGGGTTTCCAAGACTTATGATTAAGCCATGAGAAACAATTTCTCATGAAAAACATTTTGAGAAAATCCTTTAATAAGTATAATATCTTTTAATAAAAGTATATTTCAAAACTTATTATGATTTCAAAATCACTTGCGCAGGATTTGAACTTAATCAACAGTCTTACCCAGAACTTGGATAATCTCTTAAATAAATGAACATGGATTTCTTGTTTGAAATTCATCATGACTCGAACAGCTTTCTGACTATCAGCTGTCACTGTATCGTATTCCCTAAGTTAGAAAATACTTTGGTGGAATCAAAGCAGTCAGATCACTGCTCAATCATAGATGAACACATCAGATCTAAGGATCATTGAAACTGTTCAATTGAATGAGAGACGAACTATCTAATTGTATGTTTATATAAGAGGTCTCTCACTGAATGCAATCAGTCAGTGTACATTTAAGCACCCATATGCTGATGTGTAGTCTCCATTACAATAGTTCGAGATAGAACTACATCTCAACTATTGAGAACATCTTAGCATTCTAGTAGCTGTATAAGTGAAGTGGCCAGCTTCACCCACAGCTGTGACTATATAAGGTATAAGGAACTGGAAAGTTATATCTGCCTGTGATAATCCAATCACATAAGTTTCCTACAATATATCCTATGGACCTTTATCGATATCTCATATCATATAGATCATCTCATGATCATGGTCAATTACCCATAACGAATACACAATAGATTAAGAAGAAGTATTTATTAATCAAATTAATAAGAGTAACAATCTAAATGACTTTTTTGGGCATCATGTCTAACACGGGGTTCCATAGAATAACAGACAAGTGGTGGAGAAGTCAAAATCATGGGGCCTATGATTTTGACTTCCCAATTATTTTCACTTCCCCACACAAAATAAGACATGTGGCAATAAGTGCGTGAGAATAAGGGGGAGAGATATCAAATGGGGAGAAGTCAAAATCATGGGGAGAAAATAAAATGACTTCTCCCCATTTTTACGCCAACTGTCGCACAATGTTTGGAACCCCGAGAGGGGTTTCTGGCTTCGCCAGAGACAAACTGAGGCCATTTTTTTGTTAACAATGTTAACTTGATGAACCTGACAAGAGAGGGCAGTGAAATTTTAGAAACATGAGGGGAGGTCTTTGCAATTTAACCAAACCTCAGGGGAGGTAACTGTAATTTGCCCATATTATATCTATGTAAGATGTATATAAATATAAGGGATTTTTGTGAAAAAAACCCTTATCTTTTCAACTATTTGTAAATACCCTCTCCCCTTTTGTGATTTTGTATTATGGTCCACTAACTTCTAAATCTTTTGCAAATCCACCCTTCCATGTGTAAGTTAATTAACAAATGCTAATTTCTTATTATTATTTTTTATGAAATAACTTTTTTTGATATTTCTTTATTCTTTCCCGCGTATGCCGTCCAACGGAACGCACGCCTCTATAGGCCACCACATATCCCATTCACCCCCTTTAATTGTGGTTAAGCTTAATCACCCTAAGGTTAATATTTTTTTTTCCATAAACCAAGGTTAGATGGATTTAGATGGATGAACCCTAGAAGTGAGTGAATCTTAACCACAGTTAGTGGGTGTTAAATTGAACACATGGTGGCTTATAGAGTCCCCTTTAACTATGGTTAAGCATAATCAACCTAAGGATATTTTTTTTTCTAAAATCCAAGATTAGATGAATGAGCCCTAGGGGTGAGTTAATCTAAACCACAATTAGTGGGTGTTAAAAGGACACATGGTAGCTTGTAGAGCCTCCTTTAATTGTGGTTAAGAATAATCAACCTAAGGTTAATATTTTTTTTTCTAAAATCCAAGGTTAAGATGGATTAACCTTAGGGGTGAGGGAAACTTTACCATAGTGAGCAGGTGTTAAGAGGGACACGTTGCGAGCCCCTTTAACTATGGTTAAACATAATCAACCTAAGATTAATAACTTTTTTCTAAAAACCAAGGTTAGATGAATGAATTCTAGGGGTGAGTGAATCTTAACTTCGGTTAGTGGGCCCCAAGCAGTCCTCTTGTGAAAAGTTCTTACAAATCGCCTTGAAAGTATAAAAGGGTTAAAAAGATCACTTCATAAAATAAATTAACATTTGTTAACTAACTTATGGATGAAAGGATGGATTTGCAAAAGATTTAAAAGTTAGTGGGGGAATAATCAAAATTACAAAAGGTAATATGGTATTTACAAATAGCTGAAAAGATAAAAGGGTTTTCACAAAAAAAAAAAAAAAAACCCTAAACACAAATACAATTATAAAGAGTAGCTAAGAGCAAGCAATTACGTTTCTATATGGCATCAGTAGTAACCAAGTTCTAATCCTTGGCTCTTTCTCTTCTCTGCTTCTTAGCATAGCCTCCATTCTTGCAAATTAATCTCCAGCCCCCACTTCCCTCCAGATCACACCTTCTTCCACCCAAGTCTCCACACCCCTATCTCTCACCCCTCATTTCTACCATATCTCTAATATTTTCCAGTTTATCTCTCTCAAACCTGATGACCTGAATTACCATTTTTTGAAAAAATCAACTTCTCCTCATTCTTATTTTTCAAGACTTAGTCAAATATGTAGATGGTAGCTTTCGGTACCACCCACCATCCTTGCTCGTGGCAACTTTAATCCAAATTTTTTGGGTTGGAGCCCTGGTGATCAATATGTCACCAGTTGCATTAATGCCTCATTGAGCAAATCTATTCTTGCTCAAACAGTTGGACTCTCCACTTCGAAGGCCATATGGGACTACCTTGCAAGCCAATTCACCCAGCAGTCCCATGCCCGCACTATGCAGCTTCAGTTGAAGCTCCAAACTATGCGTGAATGCACCTCTTCCATCACTGAGTATTTGAGTCAATTAAAAGCCATCTCAAATGCCTTGTCTGTTGTCCAAGATAAAATTGCAAACTATGATCTGTTAGCCTTTAGGTTTTTTACCAAAGGTAACATTTTTGATTTTGATGATAACACAATAATAGAATGATTTCTGTGTTACTAATGTTCTATTGAGTTTAAGTATAATTCAGTTTATGAAGAGCATTAGCACATCATCCAAGTCAAAAAGATCGAAATGAAACCAAGCTCAAAGAGAATACCTCCATCAAGACAAAAGAAAGCAATTGGATCAAATTGAGCATATTGAAAAACACATCAAACTCAAGTCATGAAGAGAAAGATCATATCAAAAGCCAAAGTCCAAGTCGGATCATCAAGAAGACATGAAGATTGATCATGAAGACAAAGCCAAATTGAAGATCCAAGATCAAGTAAAAAGTGAAGACTCTCAAGGAAGATTTATAGTTTTATATTTTAGTTTAAAGAGAGTTTAGGAATTTTGTAAAAAGTCTTCAAAGGTTGATGGTTGAATTGCTCATAACCATAGATTGACCTTAGGAATCCTTAACCTAATTGCATATCATTCTAAGGCCCTAGGACATCTTAAAATATTATTAAAATTATGTTAAAGGGAAGCCAAAAGACCAAGAAATTCATTCTCATCATTTAGGTCAAGCCAAGATGAGATTTCAGAGAAACAACATAAATCTCGTCGACGAAATTGAATAGGGAATTCAATCTTATCGACAAAACTGGCCGTAGAGCCACTATTTCAATCATTGTCCAAATCTCGTCAACGAAATCAGAATGCTCATTCAATCTCATCGATGAAATCTTGCGGGACAGAGTTTCTTAAACTCTGTAATGGCTAGTTTTTAACTGCTCTTTGAGTTCCCAAAATGCCTCCAATGGCTATATATTTGAAAGGACTATAAATAGGATTGACTTATGAATGAAAATAAGAACTCCAATACTTCCCATCATAAAAATCATTCACTCCAAGCTTTGATTTTCAATTCTATAGAGTTTAACCGAGAAATCTCAAATCCTAGTTCTTGAGCTTTTCAACTCCAATCTTTAGGAGATTTCTAGTGAGTGTTCAAGGCATTTATCAGCTCATGTAAGGAGCATTTTCTGAGTGCAAATCTTCTCTTGTCAAAGAGGTTGTAAAATCAAGTGTTCCGTGGGACACTTGACCGTGAAGCCAGAAGCTTTGTAAAGGTTTGTTCACTACCCGAAAAGTGCACTAAGTCTAGGGAGGATTGTTCCCTAGCACGGTTTGATCTTCACCCGAAAGATGATTATGCGATTGAGAATAAATTGTGGTGAATCCTCTAACAAGTATAGCTTGAGGCGGGGACGTAGGCGGGTTGCCGAACCTCGTGAACAACATCGTTGTCATTGTGTTTGCATCTGTCTAACCCTTCTCTTTACTTAATTGTATTGCATTGCTTGATAGAATTGTTAAATTTCTAATTCCTTTTAACTTATATAGTTAAAATTCCGCTTAAGTAATTAGGAAGAATTTTAATTTGTTATAGACCCTATTCACCCCTATTGTCTAAGATAAAATTACATACTATAATCTAGTTATGTACGCCTTGGAGGCCTCCCTTATGAATATGAATCCTTCACCCCCGTAATTACCAATCATGTCGAACCCATCATCTTCGCTAAGCTCTGATTGGACCTTCTGGTTGAAGAGCAACGCATTAACAATTTTGAGCAACCACCCTCCTCTAATGGATCCCCGCTACTCTCTATATTAATAGACATTTTTCCCCACCATCAAGGGGACATGCTTGTGGTAGACGTTCATGGTCTTGTGGGTCACGTGGATGTAGCAATCGTCGATTTTCTCCTCTTGGACGCAACTCACAACTTAGTCTCCTTGGTGCCTCACCCGATGACACTTTTAAGGCTACTTTATATTCTCCTATTGCTTGTCAGATTTGTTTACACCCTGGATACTCAGTTATCCAATGTCACCAACGGTTCAATCACATGTTTCAGGATGACTCTATGTCTCAAACTGAAAGGTCCAAATTTATAATTGACAAATTCTGGTGTCAAAACCTAGTCAAGGTAGTGTCCTAAGTTTGTCCATCACCAAATGAATTGTCTGTGATGAAGAAGAAGCTTTGAAGGAATGATACTGAAGACATTATGCCAAGGCAGTGATCTCACACCTTAGGATGGTAAGTAACTTAATGACCTAGATTATACCTTAGGAAGATTGACTTAGAAAATCTTCAATAAGCCTTAGGTGCTTAATTGTTTGACTATAAATCTGGAAAATTGATAAGAATTTGGCTAAAGAGTAATTTATAGAGTATCTCACTCGAGCGAGGACCTTGGTCGCTCGAGCAATAGAGGAAAAATCTCAGTATGTGAAACTATAGTAGCCAACTCATTGGAAGTGAACTACATGAAATCGGCTCATCCGTCGCACCCCAAAATCCCACCTAGGATAAAGTGGAATCTTGGCACGTGACTTAATTATCTTACAATCCTGTTAGAAGCATATAAGGCATACTAAAAGATGAACCTGAAATATTTTTTCCTCAATGACATTGATAGAGTTATGAACTTCAAAATTCATAATAAAATCCGAAATATAAATATCTAAATCATTCTTCATGATTCTCAACTATCAATTTAACCTAATTATCATCCATAATAAAATCTGATGACATGCCCTTTAACATAAATCTAAAGTCTAACAACTGAAATCAATAATAGGGATATCGATACAATTCCCTCTCCTCCTCTAGATAATCACATTCCGGTTTTTCTATGTATTCCTCCTTGATCTACAATTCAACTGCACAAATATCGAATCCTGAACCTACCGACACAAACAAATCGGTTGAGCACAAGCGGCTCGGTAGACATAAAATCCTAGCTAACAATATTATAAACATTAATATAAAACATTTATCATGGTTTAACAAGGCATGTATACATACATCAATCATAGTGCGGAAATATCTTTTCTTTTCTTTTCTTACTTTTGCTCACTTGTGCTTACTTTTCTTTTGGTACACTGGAGATCTTGCTTGGAGCCAAATAATTGGTACCCTTGAAAACTTAACTTGAAGTCAGGCACTAGCAGCCTTGAATAATTTACATTTGATGTCAGGTATTATATACCCTTGAGAAACTTAGACTTGAAGCTAGGTATTATATACCCTTGAGAAACTTAGACTTAAAGCCAGGTATGACATACCTTTGAAATGAACTTTGTTAGTATCCATAATTTATCAAAAAGCTCAATCATGCAATCGTACTTGTGTGATACTTACTTGTGTTAGTAATATTATCATGCTTGTGCATACATCATTATTGTGAGTAAAGTGAGTGAACAAGTGATAAACCCTCGGTTAAATTGTACCTTAGATCATTAGACAAGAGCCATCAAAAATCCATCATAACCAGTCCATACTAGCATGATAAAAAAATCCTAAGCAACTGATGAGTGTACAAAAGTACACTCCATGCAAGTTATTATGTAACCATTTATCACCATTTCTAGTATGAATCCAGGATTTAAAGTCTATATTCTGAACTTGTTCTCCCATCTATGGATTATGAATTTTAAATATTTTTATATTATTTTATGCAGGGAATGTGAGTAAAAAGCTTTTAGGGAAATCAACAGATAAAGAAAAGTCAAAAAGACAAAAAAAAAGTAGGCAGAAACAGTGTCTACCGCTCAATCGGCCAAATTGGGCAATCAAGCGGAGCTGCAATCGATCGATGAGGAGCGGTGATCGAGTGGTGGTGGCAGTGATTTTTCCAGAATTTAATTGTTTAAGGAGGGAAACTCGATTTTGGATGGTTTTCTTGTAATTTTGTAGTTCTAGAAGTTTCCCTTTTGTTTTTCTTTCAATTATCTTCTTTCCTTTAGTCTATAAAGGGGAGCTATTAGGGAAAGCCCTTATCTCAATCTCCTCTCTTCTCTTATTATTGTTTTAGTCTTTCTTTTGTATGGATTTCTAAATTCTTAGCCTTAGCTAGGATGAAATTCTCTTAATGAGGTAATGTTAGTTTGATTTAATCCATTGAATGTTTTGAATGTTTATGATTTTCTATATCAATTGTTATTCTAGTTTGAATCTCTTTCAATTGAATCTATTAGGTTTAAATCTTTTCACGAGTTCAATCATGCTTTTTTCGTAGTTAGGTAATAATTTCTTGATTTCTCAAACGAAGAACCATAATTTTATCAGATATTATTCTTTGTTGCGGTATCTCCTCCAGGTGTATCGTCATCCTCGAATCTTTCCGATAAAGTTAAGGCTTGGATTAAAACTTGGTTTGGATAATTATGTAGATATTGATTTTAGGTTTCTATTCCGATTAGGGGTTTGGAATGTGAAATCCCCAATTGAGTTATATTTTGGATTAATTGAATTGATATTACACCATTAAGAGGAGGAACCCCGATGCCTTGACAATTTTTCTTATTGATTTTTCCTCCAAATTAATTTCAATCTTTTCTACCAAAATTCTATAATCTCTTTTTCTATAAGTGTTCCCTATCTTCACTTCTCCCTGTGGACCAACAACTCTTTACTGTACTGCAAAAGTTCGCATATCTTTGAGCAACATCAAATTTTGACGTTGTTGTCGGGAAGCAAGGCGAAAGCTAAGGAGCACATACCCATGATAGGTTTGACTGAAGTGACTCGTCAAAGTGGTAAACTTGTTCCTTTCTCTTTTATTTTATTTATTAGTTTTATTTTTATTTTTATTTTGAATGCATAGATACCGGAACAAATTAGATATATATATATATTTGCAAAGAGACTGGAAGATCCTAAAACTCTCTTTACAAATTTATTTGATACGGCCTCACAATATGATTTTATTGCATCTAATTCTACACACACATTTTAAGCATCATGAGTAAACATGAGGACCATCTAGTAAAAACTCTTAATGAGCACTTTTTATTTCACACGGACTGTCACACCTTCTTCATAATATTTCCCCCTAATGTGCAACACTTTGATTTTAAATCAGGGATGATTCAACTCCTCCCCACTTTTCATAGTTTAAATAATAAAAATCCTTATGTGCACATTAGAAAATTTGAAGAAGTGCTGGCCACATTTCACAATCAACCGCGAACCATAGATGTCGTTAGACTCAAATTTTTTACATTCTCTTCAAAAGATAGAGCAAATATCTGGTTGTATTCTTTGAGGCCTAGGTTGATTGGGTCAGGGGCTGAGATGACTCAAGCATTCTTTCACAAATATTTTCCTAATCGTAAAACGAATGCTTTGAAGAGACAAATTTCTACATTCACTCAAAAAGAGAGTGAGACTTTGTATCAAGGCTGAGAAACGTACAAAGATCTCTTTAGTTTTTGCCCGCATAACGGTTATGAAAGTTGGCACCTAATGAGTTACTTCTATGAAGGACTCACCCTAGAGAGCGCCAATTTATTGAGATGATGTGTAATGGAATATTTTCCAAAAAGAACCTAATGAGGCTATGGACTATTTGAGTGATTTGGCTGAAAAGACCCACACTTGGATCAGACCCAATGCTATTGGAAGTACTAATAGGTCTAGACCCACCTCCACTCCTTCTAGTTGATGAATTTTTCACCTTAGAGAAGAGGATAGTTTAAAGGCTAGATTGGAGAGCACTAAGGATGTTGAGGCTCTAAGAATGAAAGAAAAAATGAAACCACCCCTATTTACCAGGAAGATACCCGAAATATTTGTGAGGTTTTCCATGAGGCTGAGCATTCTACCAAGGAGTGTCCAATACTCCATGAGATGAGAGGGGCTTATGAGGAACATTGTAATTTCATACGTAATTATGAGAAGCCCTATTCACCTTACTTTGAGACTTATAATCCGGCCTGGAAAAATGATCCTAATTTTAGCTGGAACAATAATTCTCAACCTCCTCAACAACAACAAATGCCTCCTAAAAATTTCATTGCACCTCAATTTTTTGCACCTCGTGCATCATCATAAAACCTTTCTGAAATTTTTCCTTCTTCTTCCTCTTTTAATCAAGAGTTCTCTCTTAAAATCTAAGGTTTCTCTCTATTCTTTCAAAATTGGGTTTATTGTGATTAGAAATCTATGAATTTAGCCTCATGGGTTCCCATAATTAATTTCTTTTTTTTTTTCAATTTCAACGCAATTTTTCGTTTGATCAACCTATTATTCGTTCAAACAATCTTGGTTTCATTCGAACCAAACTTCACTTCATTTAAACCAAATACATTTGGGAAGTCTGTCAAATGCTCTGACTGTAAATGTTTGAACCAATCTCATTTTTGTTCGAACCGGGTGTATTTCGTTCAAACGTATTGGGGTTTTGTTCGAACGAAATCCTCTATTTTTTTTTAAAAAAATCATTACTTTTAAGTGAACAATGATATCAAGCGTATGAAACATAAAAGTACCAAAAAAATAAAAGAAAGCAGGTATCTATAGAATGAACATGATTTGTTTTGGCCTTGTTTCCCTCTTTTGGCCAATTGCATTATTTCTATGTTGAACTTACTCTAGGTTAATTAGTAACCCCAGTTAATTTCTTAACACCCCTCCACAAAAAATGGGATCAAGACAGTTATAGAACACTGTCCATTTGAACCAGAAAAACTTGGTTCGAATGGGCATGGTCTTGTACAGTTACAGAAGCATGTCCGTTTGAACGGGTTGGGATTTGTTTGAACGACTTCAGTTCTCTTTGATTATAGAACTGTAGCCGTTCGAACCAAGCCAATCTGGTTTGAACGGACCTGTAAGGACCCGAATTTAATTCCTCATTTTCATGCTAATTAATATAATTTTCTAGAGAAATATGTCAAAATTTTATGCATTATACCTATGAAAATTAATGTTTGATATCTTGAATAAGAAAACCCATATTTTCGTTCATTTTAGCTCTTTCCAATGAATAAATTGCATGAAATTAAAGACAAATAAAATGTAGTAAAATACTTTTTTAAAAAAGGGGGATCAGCAGACTAGTTGATCGATAGCCCACCGACGACGATCGATCACTGTACAGTGGCGATCGATTGCCCAAATCTGGATTTTTCTCAGGAACAACATTTTCTAACTTTTTAAGTCCCCTTTGAGTCTCAAAATGTAGGGGGATCCGGATAAAAATTTATGCGGAAACTGGATCCCCTAGATCTTAACACCATAGAAAGCATCAAATTCTATCTAAAAGTTTTAGTCATATCACCTCGGTGAATGATGTTCACTGGTGAAGCTTAATCCACTCGAACCGTCAGAATTTTTTGTAGAGATTTCTCCAAAAAATACTCGAAGCTCGATCCTTGTTCTTCGCTATCCTCATGAAGCTTTAAGAATCTCTCTTTGGAATTGTTGAAGCAAGAGGAAGAAGATGGAGTAATGGTGTAAACCTTCAATCACCAAAAACACTAAGGTTCAAAACCCTAGAATTGAATAACCAAACTTGGATGCACCTAGTAGCTCACGAAAATCCCTAGGGGCTCACGGTTTGGAGAGAGAGGAGAGGGAGAGTGAAAAAATTCTGGAGAATTGTGATTTCTCTTGCCCATACGTTTTTGGTCTTGGGGTATTTATAGAATGGATCTAATCTATATCCTACTCCAACTATAACTTATTCCTTAAGAAGTTATTTATTAATAATAACTCTTATTATTAATTTAAATAAAATCCTAGTTTAATTATAACTACTTTAGTTATAGTAATCCTACTAATTAAAGAGTCCTTATTAAATGAGGATTCCTTAATTAATAGGGATAAGTCAACAACCAACAAAACCAACAAAGGGAGGAATCCTAGTCAAACTAGGATTCCACAACCAAAGGGGGGGGGGGGGCGTGAGTTTTAGGGATCTTTAGACTCCTTTTTACAATCCAACTTCTTCTCATCTTAATCCTACTTGTAATCCAACCATCGGATTTTAATTTCATAATAAAAGGAATTATATTTTAACAATTATTCAATTAACCTAATCCAATTAGGATTACTCCAACGAGCACCCATCCCTAGGGTTTTAATCCATGGGTTTGGGCCCATATTAAAGGTCTATATTAAATGGATTTATGGATATGGGTCAAACCCATTTCCCCTTTAATTATGTTGATTAAAAAATTACTAAAATAATCTCTTAGTTTAAATTAACAATTAATTTAAACAATAGATTAACTTTTAATCTATTTAATTAATGATTAACTTTTAATCACTTGAATAATTGATTAACATTTAATCAATTTATGAGCTTGTATTTCTTATGTGAGCATCTCCACAGATCGCTCTGAGACATTCTTACCTTGGCTTACCCAATGTTATCCCATTGATCCTAAACAGGAATTACATCGGAATTGTAAGTGACGTGAGATATCCATGTTGCAATTGAATCCCAGTGTATGAACATTAACCAATACAGATCCCACCACATGAACTTTTCAATTCGATTTATCCTTCCAAATACATTATCTCTAATGGGCCTTTGAGATTATTTATACTATCTAACTCATAGCCCATTGCATATCATCCAGGTTTCTGAGACTTATGATTACGCCATGAGAAACAATTTCTAATTAAAAACATTTTGAGAAGATCATTTGATAAGTATAATATCTTTTAATAAAAGTATATTTCAAAACTTATTTTGATTTCAAAATCACCTGCACAGGATTTGAACTTAATCAACTGTCTTACCTAGAGCTTGGATAATCTCTCAAATTAATGAGCATGGATTTCTTGTTTGAAATTCATCATGACTCGAACAACTTTCTGACTATCCAATTGTCACTGTATTGTATTCCCTAAAATAAAAAAATACATTGGTGGAATCAAAACAGTCAGATCACTGCTCAGTCATAGATGAACATATCAGATCTAAGGATCATCGAAATTGTTCAATGTGAATGAGAGACCAACTATCTGATAGTATGTTTATACAAGAGGTCTCTCATTGAATGCAATTGGTCAGTGTACATTTAAGCACCCATATGCTGATGTGTAGTCTCCACTACAATAGTTCGAGATAGAACTACATCTCAACTATTGAGAACATCTTAGCATTCTGGCAGCCATATAAGTGAAGTGTCCAACTTCACCCACAGTTGTGACTAAATAAGGTATAAGGAACTGGAAAGTCATATCTGCCTGTGATAATCTAATCACATAACTTTTCTATAATATATCCTAAGGACCTTTATCGATATCTCATATCGTATAGATCATCTCATGATCATGGTCAATTACCCATAATGAATACACAATAGATTAAGAAGAAGTCTTTATTAATCAAATTAATAAGAATCTAACAATCTAAATGACTTTTTTGGGCATCATATCTAACACAAACGTTATAGATACCCCTCTAACTCATGAGTTAGGATTTCAAAAGGCTTCTAGACCTAAAAGAGGGAATATTGAGAGTTTTCTAGGAGATTAAAATGAGAGAAACCTAAGGAGTTCAAGGATTCGATCAGAAAAGGAGGAAAGAAACTTAAAGATCGAGATAAAGCCTTATTCGCAAGCAATAGATCGTAGGGAAGCGATCAAGTGAGGTAAACAAAAATCCCTAATCCTCAATTTCTTAAATATAAATCTAAAAGAAGAGGAAAAATTGATAGATCTAAGTAAGAATATGAAAATAAGTAAGATCTATGTATTTATATTATCCCTAATGCATCGTTTCATGAATGGTTAAAGTAAGATGTGAATAACATGATTAGAATGTCAATAACCATGTTATATTTTGATTATGCCTTAACAAAGGGATTGAAAATTTATGATGGATGCATGTGGATATATAAGGAGGAATGGATAAATTCTTAGAGTTGAATGGAATGTATGAAGGAGTTAAATGATGGATGTAGACTCTTTGTGATATTAGGGTTACATGATAGTGTGATTTTTGGATATGCTTGATGGAATTTATGATTGATAAATTATGTGTGTATTCATCATCCCGATCTTGATTAAAAACGCGTTGTTGATATTTAAATTAAACTGTGAACTGTGTTCATTAAAAAATAAACTGTGATTAAAACCTGTTAAATTGTGGGAAATATGAATGTTGTTTCGTACTTTTTTATGTTATCATACATGATATATTTTTGGGTAAATGAACCTTTGACGAGGGTCTTGATTGCCTAGATCTATAACATAGTGGAATGGGACGCTATGATGAGATTTCCCATGACCCTTGACTAATAGTCTTAGGCGAAATTTACCCAAGTATGTATTACTGTGCACTCACCATTGTAAAACATGCACATGTATAAAGAGAGATTTAAGACCACTAATAAGGACACCAGTAAGATAAATGTAAAGTAAGTAAGTAAGAAAAAGACACACAAAGGTAGTGATATATGATAAGTTTTGCACCACCGACTACCATAAAAAAGGTGATAATTATGTCAAAGTAAGTAAGTCGTACCGGAGAATGTACTAAGTAAGCCGTACGTGTCAGATAATGTACGAAAGGTGGTATCTCGGTAAGTAAAGTATAGTAACCCCTTTCCATATAAGGTAAATCAGTTTTTTAAGTTATTACCCAATGCATGTTGATGTGTTTTTATAAAATAGTAAAGTATAAAAAGTAAGAAAAGAAAGAAAATAAGAAAATAAATGACATGATGTACTCACATGTTATTGTCTTCACTCTGATTTACGTATGAGAACTGAAGTACGTAGAACTATCACATGTATGCATGCTAATGTTTAAGATATTGTTTTCTATGGTTTGTTATATACGCGGAGTAACTTGTTACTCAGCCGATAACTTTATTATCGGCAGGTTCTGGTATCACATGTATGCATGCTAATGTTTAAGATATTGTTTTCTATGGTTTATTATATACGCGGAGTAACTTGTTACTCAGCCGATAACTTTATTATCGACAGGTTCTGGTTTTAATATTTGTGCACCCGGACCGTGGGAAGAGAAAGAGTACATCGCAGAACAAGAAGGTGATCGTCCCGAAAAAGAATGAGATCTTAATCGGTGGCCATATTATTGAGTTTTGGTTTATTAGTGGTGGTTTGAATTGTAAAGGAATTGTAATTGAAGATTATTCTAGATTTATGTTTAGTTTGGTTTGACGGTTAAGGATCTCGAAGGATGATTCAATTTATTTATGTTCAGTTGATTAGCAATTTTAAATTGGGGTTTGGTTGAAGTATTAAATGTTAGTTAATTGATGAAATTTTTAAGTTCAGAATTTAGTATGCCTTTATAGCTTCTAACAGAATGATATGATAAGTAAGTCACGTAACAAAAAACTCACATTCTCCTAGGGGGATTTTGGGGCGTGACAGGACATGATGCCGTAAGTTTCTTTTGAACCCCTAGACCTCCCTTAGGTTAATTTTTTACCATGGTTAACTTTTCAAACCCCTTTTTACTCTGCAATGAGCCTAAACTATTTATGCTCTATATAAAATTCAAAAACATCCAAATATACCAAAATACCCAAAATATATATATATATATATATATCAACTCAACTCCTGCTTTTCGATAAAATTGCACTGGTCTGATCCTGCTAGGCCGAGTATGTATGCAACCCTCTATAGATCTGACCTCTTCCTTAAGATAGTCCTCTTCTCTCGATTTACCTTCAAATTAACATAATTACAAAACTTTGGCAATTTCTTTTAATTTTCGAGTTACTTGGTTTAAACCTAGGGAGTATGTAACCATCTTAGGATGGGAGTCCTAGGGTGCCTAACACCTTCCCCGGAACTTAATTGAATCATTTAATAGATCTCTGATCGAGACCATAGATCCTTATCCATTTTACCAGATATCGTATTTTCCTTCATAGTTAAATAGGTGATGACTCCAATTTAAGAGTTTAACGTTGTCCCTTCGCAAGGCTTGACCCAGAAGGAAAGGTCGTAAATTCCCTTACTCATGGATAGTATTCAAAATGTCTTACATACTTATAAATTTTTTATTGTAGTTTTTCTTGGATTTATATTCAATGAAAGTCTGAAATGGTCGCAACATCTTACAATGACTGCCACAATATAGTATATTGTTGATTGAACTACAAGTAAGTAGATTTTAATCCATGATATTTTGGCAAAAATTTTATTATTTGCTTTAATTAGCTAGTTTAATTTTCTATCTACTCTGATTATTATTTTAGTTTAGATTATAGTTTGATATAACTAAAATTAGCTTTACATTTTTTTGATATAATTATAATTACATGTTATAATTTGACTGTTTTCTAGTGACTATTAGATTATAGAAAGTTAAACACAGCAAAATTATAGTATTTTATATGGACAATAATTATAAAATAATAATACCATTATATAATACTTAAAAGTTTTTGAAATTGTTTCTCGCCCCTTGCTCTTTTGGGTAGGGCTTAGCTTAGCAAATTCAGGCCCTTCGAGGGTTAGGGTTGGAATTGGGTCTTATTCTTATAAGTGAGAGTTTGGTATGGTAAGACTTTGGCGTTGCACTAAGGTCACAACCCTTCTATCTCCGAGGAGGTCTTGTGATCAATTCTCATGATATATGGAAACTCTCAATGGAACAATAATAGTCCTCTTGGTGACATGGTTGGAGGGCCCAAATGATATCAGCTCCCCAATGGGCCACCAAAAAAATAATGAATATGAGTGAAGGTTTACCATTGTAATCCGAATTACTATAATAAGAGAGTTTAAATATGAAGTAAAGCTTGTGTGAAAACAAAAAAAATTAATGGGAGCTCCCATTTTAAATTAAATGCAGTGGCACTTACATAATTATTTAGTAATTGACATACATTTTTATATAGATTTCACAAATAATTACAAAGTGTCACCTTATTTAGATGTGAAAATGAGGAGCTCTAATAAATCTTTGAGCAGAGGTCACAGAAAATATGGAAAAAAAAGAAAGTAATCTAATATATAACTCAAACAAAGGCTTTCGGTGAGATGAATTTTAATATCACCGATTGTGTGTTGACCTATGTTAGTGTATGTTTATTCTTTCTACCAAAAACATATAAACCAAACAAGGTTTTTATTAATTTTTATTTTTTATTCGTCATTTCAAACAAAAATAATAAAGTTCAGTGGACCACTACATTGTTGTATGTGGACAATGAGCCATCATTATATTGTAAACCCCAAAGCCCTGACCTCTTGTGGGCACGCCAAAAAAAAAAAAATCTGCCTTGGAAGGTCCCGGAACAAATATGGGTCCAGATAGATGGTCTCCATATTGGACCCCGCATCAGCCTAACGCGTATCCCAAATCAACAACTCAGCTAAAAGGGAAGTATCTCTTTAATGTGGAGGAGGGGTAGTTTGGTCCTTATATTTATCTCATTCAAAATAACTTAGATCACATGTAAACGTCCCTTGAAATCTATATTCTCTTGATGCTACATATGTGTTTCCTATGTTGCCACGCAGGACAACTCTTATTTTGTGAAGTCATATCATCGAAACTTCCCGAATCATCTCCTAACGGAATGAATAAGACTTATCTCTTAGTAACTTCCCATCACGCACTCTCTACGTTACAAACCCTAACCTCCTCATCACACAAGTTCTCTATCATTAACTTCCCTCTCAGGCATAGACGGTACAAAACTACATTGAACTAGGTAAAGGAAAGTTTGTTTAGTAACTCTCTCAAACTCAAGCCCCGTCACCAACCATTGATGCTGCTTCGTATCCTACATATACACCACATTCTCCGATCAGATCCATCTCGCCAAACGACTACATTTATGTCGACCCTAACCATCCTCCAATCTCGAATATCTCAAATCATGGAAGAGCTTTGTTGTTTCTTTTTGTCTTTTCCTTTTTAAATAATTTCTTTTTTTTCACTTCCTTATGATGATGATCCGTAAGAAACTATGGGGGAATAATATCAATTCTTCAATTTTAAGGTGCTTTATTTAAGATTGCAGCTATTCAATTGTAAGTGTCTAGCTGATACTTATTTTCTTATATTCTTAATAGCTTCACGACCCGATATATATAATTGTAATTTATGTGACGCATAATTGCTTACATGTTTCATCCTTCCATTTCCCAATCGAGTCTGGCCAATTTTTTAAACTAGGTGATATTCTGAGTGGAATCTCCATGAGAAATTTTGTATATTACATTAAAGGTAAATAATCTATCCTGCAAGTACCTTAAATTAACTTTGGATGTTCTTTTATCTTTACATGTATATATATGTTATATTCTAATGCAATATCATTATGATTATTGAACTGTTTTATTCTCAGAAATTGGCCCATCTCATTCGGTGTAAAGATGGTTGAACTATGTTTTTGGATGGCTGCCTAATTACCATCCCACCAATATATTGTCCTGGGCTCTGAAATTGAGTTGTAATTTGTTCTATTATTATGAAAGTTGTGCTGGATGGATGTGTTTTGTAGCATCTTGGATTTTCCTTATTGGGGTTGTATATCCCTCCAGGTGTTTGGTTGCTAACAAAAGTCAAATAGTATATAGATCTTCTTCTGAACAACATACTTCTTTATAGCCTTATATCGTCACCCTTTCACCAGAACTCGTGTCTAACTTTATATGGAAATGATTCATCATTTTTTGGATTGAAAATCAAGCTTCCCAATTTAGACATGGAATTAGAACAAAATCAAAAGGGGGATTTGTTGTGCTAACGGCCAAGGTAGAAGTTTTGTTTATAACAATCACTGACATATGGTCAATGTGTGAAGGAAATGGTAGAGTCAGAGTTTGGTATTAGTGATTCAACCGCTCCAGGCGCAAGAGGTTCAGAGTATCTATCCACATTTAGAAAAAGTGAAAGTTTGCTTAAGGCAAGTATGTCAGCTAGCTAGGGAACCAACTCCCTGTACATTTACCGTATTGTGATAATATAAACCATAAAAAAAATGGGTAAACAATTCTCTAAATCACATGCATTATGAGCCGGTCCTCTTCCTTATAAGACCTGCAGTATGGTAGGTACTCTGGCAAGTAAATGTTCTTTTATCATCGTCAAAGAACCGCTTATGAATGAATTCCAACAGTGTGCAACGAGTCATTTCCTGTTGTTGGAAAGGCTCCCCAAGCTCTAATTATTTCTCTTAGGGTTGGTACTTTTGCTGAGACTTATAAAGCTAGGCACTTTACACTTTGTCATGGTAGTAGTTAGGTAATTGAGTCACTTTGTCAATATTCCTAACAAAATTAATTATTACCATCTGGGTTGCAATTTCACAAGACTTCAAATGCAACTGGCTCCAACAAACCCTTCTCTTTGTAATTCCCTCTAACCTTCTTTATAATTCCATCTTACTCTTCCTATCCCGTGTGTTTCAATAGTAAAATTGATATTAATACTAGGTGCATGTTGAAGCCATTACATCTTACACTCCTATAGGTTGTCTAGACAGAATGACTACTCGCAATTGGCAAGTCATTGGACAGACTCGATGAGGATATTAGAGAATCGATTTCTACCGAATTCGAAATACCAATTATATAAGAAATAGAGTAAGCAAATAATGGTTTCCCTTTATTATTAGTTTATTTTTAGTTTTATGCATTCTCTACTCTGCTTCTTTTGTTAATTGTCATTAACCATATTGGATCTTTCTCAATTTCTCTACTTTTATTCTTTCATGGCTTCTTCCTTTTCTCCTCTCTAAGCAATATATACAACATGACATTCAAAAGTTTTTTATACGGGAATGGGGTATGCGCACCATATATGGGTTTGAGATGGATGGCTTCTCAGAAAGACCCATTTAATGATGGATTTGTGTACTTCTTCAGATCACTTGCTAAATTAGATGGTTGAGTTCAATGGTTTTTTTTACTTGGAAAATCTCTTTGTGGTTCCCATTAAAAGGTGGTACTAAATGGTTGGGAGCTTTTGCCAATGATCTTCTACAGCATATGGAAGTTCAAGAGAATCATATTTTGGACAACAAAGAATCTGTTTCCCATTGGGTGCTCTATAGTAGGATCTAATAAGCAATTGTGTCTAATGTATGAGATTTTTTTTATTGTTTTCATGTATCCTATTGTTTCAATTTGAATGCTTTCTTCTTCATTGAATCCCTCATATGTCTCTTCTCACTGTTCTTCTTTTGTTTTCAGTATATTCCTATCATTTTTGTGATCTACTTGCTCTTTTTCCTATCATGCTTAAATAGTTATAAAAACTAGAGAGCCACGGGAATTGATACCATTTCAAGAAAACGAGCATCAGAAATATCAATACTTTGATAACTCATGTTCGTTCTCTATCATACTGTCACCATCTGACATCAATTGCATGTAGCATATAGAAAGTTAGTCAAGGCATTCAAACACTTTAGAAGTATTTGTAAATTATCTCTCTGTCTCATGATATTGAGATTCTGGCCGGTTTCATTAGAGTTTGTGTTACAAGAGTGGTTGGTTCATGTTGAGAGTAGGAAACACCTGAGAGTAGGGCTAGCACTCCTCTATCCATTAAATTGTTTTTTTGTTTAGCAACATTTTTTTTCTTCCTCATTTGTAAGCATTTTTTCGCACTTTAGTTACATTAAACTATTATGTTTGATGTGAATGAGAATCTATGTTATATATAGAGAATCAAGCAAATAATAAAAGCATCTAATGATAAGATGGGATGGGAGAGCGGAGGCTAAGCATGCCACATGAAATGAACCAAGTCCTGGACAAGTAAATTCATATCCAAATATTTGCTTAAGCATGTTGATTTCTAGGAAGATCCTTTTTGTTGCATTGGCTTGCATAGAGGTTCTATCCTCTTTGTATAACTATGTATTCATACTTTGCTGAAATGAGAATGGAAAAAAATGAGAATGGAAAAGCATACCATATAAAGCGAACTGGGCAACTTCCTATATTGAAACTATATTGATGAATCACCCAAAAAATAAACTTTAAAGACGAGACAATATGTATGGCAATGAAAGGATATGCTAAGGATCCTTCTACCCCAAACATTTTCTAAAAACTTAGGGAGTCGATGCTGACATGTTGGGGACTGTTGTGCACGCATGAGTGGGGGATAGGGTTTGGGGAGGCTTCTTAACACGTGTTTCATATGGATTTTATTTAATATAATATTTTTTGTGGCTTATATTATGAAGTATTGAATCATTTGCCTATGATTAGCTGTTAAGAGGATGGAAGTTTTCTATTCCATTGGATGTTCCACCTCTCTTTAAATTGATTTGGAACCTTCTCGGTAAAGATTTCTCGGCATATCTTTATCTCCCTACTTAGAGGATAGGGCGTATATTTTAAATTTCTGTTTAAAATTTCTTCTTCTATCACTGTTTTTATCTTTATTCATCTCAATTTTGGTCCTGTGCATCGGATCGGACGGGGTGTTTACTAGTTATATACTATATACTAAAGAAATAGGAGTGCCAACATGGCACCCCTATTTGATATTCTTTATGTGTTTTTGTTGCCACATCACCAAAACTTATATGTCTCATTTATTTCTCTCAAATGGAGTTAAAGACAACTACAAAGGTTTGATTATTTTCAAAGGGTATCATCTTCCAAATGGTGCGTTTAATCTCCCTGTGTTTCCAACAAAGGGTTTCATTCTCAACAAAAAAAAACAAAGGGTTTCATACATAATAAATACTTTCCCTTTCATACTCTCAGCCCCTTCGTTTCCCAAGAAAGTCTCTCCATTCTCCCGCTAGGCTCCCAACCCTTTCATTTAATTCTTCCTCTTCATTTGCCCAAAAACCTTTCTCTGTCCCAGCACCCTCCCTCCCCTTTGATTTAATTTTTCCTTCCTCTTCATTTACCCAAAAACCTCTCTCTCGGTTTAGCTACATCTACGTCATCAATAGTAGAATCACAATCGCTGTGACATTCTCATATGGATTTTGCTAGCCCCAGTCACAAATCTTCCAAAGATGCAACTGGGGCCATACAAATGTCAAACTTGCTTTGAATTTTGTTTTTCCGCCATTAAAATAATAAAAGATCTCCAAGTGTTTAGCTCCTCTTGCGTCTATGGAAAATTCAGAGTAAATGCGACTGGGGCTAGCACTCCTCCGGTTTAAGCTACATGTGTTTACTTTAATGATCGTGGTAACAAGGTAGGTCTGCATTCCCTCCCTTGAAAAAAGAATCATTTCACTCTACCAACAAGAGCTTTGAGTCGGTTCTTAACCAAAACTAAAAGCATTATGATGATGGGGTCTTTTTCTGTATTGGCAAAGCTTTGCAATGGAGAAATCTTCAGGCAAGAGAACTTTCCATTACATGGGGAAGGATCCGACGTATTGGAGTTGGAAATCTCTACCTGAATCAAGGTTATTTCTCATTTTGGATTCTTTTATGAGTACCAATTGGTGGTTTTGCCAAGAAATATAGGTGCATTTTTCATTTCTCCTCTACAGGTTTTCCGAGGTGGTTGTTCTCAGAACCATCTGCTTGTTATAAAGTCATGGGAAGATCAATACTGGAATGCTTGCCCCAAACACAATTTGTTTTGCGTGAAATTTTCTGATTGTGCATATGGACTAGACTCTATACCATCAGATATATCTATTGAAGTACTACAGTGGCCATGTGGCTAGAGGCAAATCATTAGGCACTTGGGTGTGGTCGAGGGGTAAGACTCTCTCTCTCATGCACACAAAGAATGCGGGCTGCAGGAACCTCAAGTAAAGCTTGGATTTATAAGAGTAAAATTTATCAATGTTTCATTGAGATAGTTGTCTATTTTACAAAATTTAAGAGTTGAACATCATGGAGAAACATTCCTTTATATTAATTAATCAGGTATTGTTCATTTTTTTACTAATCTTTAACCCATTTTATGTGCTACTCTTTCCATTTTGATAGTTTGAATTTTATGGTCTTCCTTCTCATGACTCTAGCTTCGCCTTGTGGTGTTGTTACCTTAACCAAAACCAAAAAAGATTGTTTGAATTTTGCTGTCTTTCTTTTTGTCACTTTAGAAAAGGAAAATGCTTTTAAGACCGTCGAAGGGCCAAGACCACCGAGAGACCGTGCACAAGATTTGAGGTGGGGTCTACCATGTGAATGAGGGATCCACTTGAAATCCCGTACATGGATACACAATCTCGGTGGTCTCGGCCCTTTTGCGGTCTTAGTAGCTAAGTCCTTTAATAAAATGTAGATAACCTTATTTCAGGCTGGCTGATCATTTTTTCTTAAACTTATAATTTTAATATTTATACAATAATAAAATCTTAGTTACGTATCTTTCTTATTTTTGTCCTTAATTTTTTTTATGTTTACGATCAATGGTTATTTTAAAAATAGTCTTTTTAGGGTTGTTTTTTCTTCAAACACCCATGCTTTGCACGGGATAGTCACTAGTAAGAACTCAAGGAATAGGAAAAACAAACAAAACAGGATATAAGCGCATCTCCACCTGTGCGTGCTATATTTGTTATTTCAATTCTAAATTTGGCACAGTAGTTACAGTGTCAAACATGTCATATTTGGCACAGGCTGTCTGTCAAGTTGAGACCGTGTCAATTCCATTATTTTCAACCAAATCCTCTACAGCAAATCCGATTATCACCCTTGAGGCTTGAAGTCACCACGTGTCCCTTTTGACACCCCTTAACTGTGGTTAATATTCACCCACCCTTAAAAATATTTTTTTTAATATTTCAAAATAGAATTAAAATTTGTTTATAAAAACCAAAGATTGGTGAGTGAATCTTAACCACAATTCATCCATCCTATCAACCACCGTTCATCTACCTATTAACCATCATTCATCCACTCCAATATGACCGTTGGAGGATAAAATGGTAAAAAAAAAAAACGTTTGGGGTAAAAAGGTAAATACCTAACAAAAGTCATCAAGTCAAAGGTTATACCAAATTATGACATATGTTATTTCCTGTGCTAAATATTACACATGAAATTATATATGTCATAATTTGGCACTGTCATAATCAACCGTTGGAGACCATTTTTTGCATCCCAATGCTATAATATAGCATTGGAACACGGTATAGAACACCTTCGAAATGAGCACACGCATACTATTGACTTCCTTTATTAAACACCTTTCCACGCTTCTCACAGAGAAACTATGAGAAAGACACCACTTTTGAAATGCAATTGTTCAACCAAATGGCGTCCAAGGCCATGCCATGGGCTCCAAAGATGTTACTGCCAAAATTTCACTCGAAAAGATGGTTTTTTTTAAAAAAAAACTCGAAAAGAGAAGAAAAGATGGTTTCTTTTGCCAACAGAAAGAAGCGTCCAAAGGGAAAAAGGAGAAACATAGAGGTTATATGATGAAAAGCAGGCATGCTTGTTTGATGACTATAAAGGGCCAGACATGCCTCTCAAAAAGCAGAGACATTCCAAACTGGTATAATTGATGCTTTACATCGAAGCTCCAAGCCGGGTTCATTAGTGGGACATAGTAGACAGATGCTCAAGGGTTCAAAAAGGAGGGACTTTATTGTCTTTTTATTCTCATTTGGTGTGCAGTTTGATTTTATTAGTGTACATATTTAAATTATGTGGTATAGGCAGCAAATGTTTGGTTGCTAATTTAATACCATAAGATTTTAGAATGATATCCAAAAGAAACATTTAAAAAATAATAATAATAATAAAAGCCACTCAAAATGAGGGGGGTTTGGCAGACCCCTACCTAGATATTTAATAATAAAAAGAAATTGGGGGACATAAGACCTTACCCCTACAAGGATAATAAAGAAAGAAAAGAAAAATGGGGGGACATAAAACCTTACCCCTAAAAGGATAATAAAGAAAGAAAAGAAAAAATTGGGGGACATAAAACCTTACCCCTACAAAACAACTCATAAGACAAAAAAAAAAAGCAATAATAAATTAAGTCTTTACCATTCTAAAATTCCTAATGCCTCTTTTGTCCAAAAGAAGCAAAGATTTAATTTTGACTGGAATGTTCTTGTAAGAAATGAAGCAATTGGATATCATCAGATCACAACCCAGATTAGCAAGTCCATCAGTAATAGTATTAGCTTCTCAATAACATGCTTAAAAGAGTAGCTATCTCGAAGGAGTTTTATCTTCTTATCCCAATACCAATTCTTCCAAGAGAAAGAAATTAACCCGTTTCACATATCAACTAGAATTTTAGAGTCTGATTTGATGTCTAGATTAAAAATACCAAGGTTCTTGCAAAATACCAGACCATCCATCCCCCCCCCCCACTAGAAAGACCTGGGTTACCGCTAGAAGCACCATCCACGTTTAATTTCATTCTACCCCTTGGAGGGTAAAGCCATTTAACAAACAAAGCCTTGGAGGAGGAAGGGATATTCTGACTTATACCAAAAATAGGAGATAAATCCAACTTTTTCCGAGGATAGAAAGAAACAATATCCACAATCCCCCTTTTGATACTTTCCAATAAGAAATTACCAGATCTTGACTTGGAATCATTTTTTCTTCTACATCTTTCAACCCATGTCTCCCAAACTATCAGAGCAGAAACAAGAAAAAGGTCATTGTTTCTAAAAGAGGCCGCACGATACCATCTTGAAAGATTGCATTTGATGTTATCTTGGGAATGAAAGGGAATTAAGCAACAAGCTGAAAAAAAATACCATAAAGGAATAGCAATTTCACTACTAACAAGTAAGTGAGAAATATTTTCCATTCTGACGTTCTTGCAACAATAGCATTTGCTCATCATAGGAATACCCAAACTTTCAATTGCTAAATCAGTTGGAATAGCATTCTGAAAAATTTTCCAACAAAAAATCGGAATTTTAGAGGGGATAATAGAGTTCCAAACTACAGAAGCCCAATGTTAACTAGTCTTTTTATCCCTCAAGCAGTTCCAAGCCGACTTAACTGAGAAGGCCCCTGAATGCAAGATTTTCCAAATAAAAGCATCTTCATCCAAGGACGTAGCAAATCTGCCATTTTTAATATTCTCAATAATAAGAGGAGGCAGAAATTGACTCACTTGAGAAAGATCCCAATCACCATCAGAATTCAGAATAGAACAAATATTCGGGCTATTTGTTAAGAGGAGCTAAAGCCAATGAAATGAGAGCGTCATCTCCAAACCACTTATCAAACCAGAAGTTTACTTTTGAACCATTTCCAATAAGCACTGAGGAGTGAGAGAGCATAAACTGAAAAAGTCCACAAATAGCTGACCAAAGCTTTGAGGATCCCCTATTTGGGACAACATTCCACATGTGATCAACACAATATTCAGCTTTGAAAAAACCAAGACCAGAGACAATCCGAAGGCTTAATTCTAAAAGCAGTAGAGAAATCAGCCATCTTTCTAATACTTAATCCTCCATCCGAAGAGGGCAAAGAACAATTTTTCCATCTAACCCAATGACGCCTTTTAGAAGAATCCAAATCATTCCAGAAAATATTTTCCATAGATTTATCAATAGAAGAGCAAATACCAGAAAGAATATGAACACCTACTAGAATGTAAGCAGGGATGGAGGATTAAACATGCTTTATCAAAATCAGGCACCCCGCCAGCTGATAGCAGTTTACCGGCCCACCCAAAGATGCGTCTCTTGATTTTTTCAATCAAATGAATAAAATAAGACATTTTCTGTCGGCCTTTAATTAAAGGAACACCAAGATATGTAAGAGGGAAATTCTTGAATTGAAATCCAGAGAAAATAGAGATATTCCTTTTTCTGGAGATGGGAAGCTTAACAGAGCCATAAATAGAACTTTTTCTCTTGTTTACCTGCTAGCCAGAGGAATCTTCATAGAGCTTTAAAAAAGAAAATATTTTCTTTAAGGTTTTAGAGCTACCATTACAAAAAAATCAGAGTGTCATCGGCAAAGAGAAGATGAGACACTAGGAAACCATTTCTCCCAACATTGTACAAAGTTGAATGATTAGACAAAATTTCTTTAAATCATCTACTAAGAACCTCTTCAGCCAAAATAAAAAGAGCAGGAGAGAGGATCACCATGCCTTAAACCTCTCTAACTCTGGAAGAAACCATGCAAAGAACCATTATTGATAATGGAAAAGCATTGATTCTTGAGGCAACCTTGAATAAGTCTGATGAATCCTTCAGAAAAACCAAACCTCTTTAAAACAACAATAATAAAGGTCCACTCCATTAGGTCATAGGCCTTTGCCATGTCAAGCTTGATAATTAAATTTCCTCCAAAAGATTTCCTATTAATATCATTAACCATTTCTTGAGCAATCGTGATATTCTTAGTAATGTTATGGTTTTTAACAAAAGCACTTTGCTCCTCTCTGATAATATTAGGAAGAATTTTCCCAAGCCTATCAGCAAGAATCCTAGAAAAAATCTTATACAGAAAGTTGCATAAACTGATAGGACGATAATCAACAAACGAAGAATGATCGTACATTTGGCTATCAAGGCTATACCAATTGCATTAACTGACTTAGGAATATAAGGCTCAACGAAGAATTGAATAATAGCCTTAAATAAATCATCCTTAATAATATCCCAACAATCTTGGTAAAAATTCTCATCAAATCCATCAGGACCAGAACACTATCCACATCCATACTAAAAACAACCTGCTTAACTTCTTCCATAGAGGGAAGAGATACAAGAAAATTATTATCCTCTAGAGAAACCATCGAAGGGATGAGTTCTAAAATATGATCATCAATAGAACTCCTAGAAGTAAGCATCTCCTAGAAATAAGAAACAATTCATTGGAAATCTCAGATTGAGACACAATCCAGTCACCCTGAGAATTCTTGATTTTATGAATTCCGTTCTTTCTTCTTTTTTGATTAACAACTAAATGAAAGAATTTGGTGTTGTTATCTCCTTCCTTGAGCCACTTGATTCTAGATTTTTGCCTCCAAAAGATTTCTTCTTAGAGGATGACATGCTGAAGCTTATCTTTAAGGGAAGAAAGAAACTCCTCCTGATTACTATCCTAGGTCTCCTGCAATTTTATCCCAGCTAAACAGATTTGCTCTTCCAAATCCTTAATCTTGGCGAAAATATTTCCAATTACTTCCTTGTTCCAAGACTTGAGAGTAGTCTTTAATCTCTTAAGCTTAATAAAGAAAGATAAAATAGGAGGAGCATAAAATAGGAGGAGCATAATCAGGCAAAGACCAAGAATTATGAACTAACCTTTTAAATCCAGGATGAGTTAACCACATTTTTTGGAATCTAAAAGGAGTAGGTGCTTTGAAATTCAAAATCAGAGGAGCGTGATCTGAATTAAGTCTAGAAAGATGCGAAAACAGAAACATCATTTTAATAGCTGTAAGGTTATATCTTGAACTAGGTGTTACGGGGAAGCTAAGGCTTGTCCCATTGGGTGTGCATCTCTGACCACACTCTCGTTCTGGGTTCTAGTCCACTGGTGTGCACTTCAGTTGAAATATCCGCCCGAAGGTAAGTAGCCCTACTAACCACTGACCCCTCATCTACAATCAAAATAAATAAATAACTAGGTACATAACCGTAAACCCAGAGGTCTCGAATTCGATTCCTGGCTCCCCTCACTAACGGTTGCATGGGGTGGGGGTATTCCCTATGTAAGCCCGTGGAACTAGTCTGAGCTTTCAAGGCTCAAGATATCCACGGTTATCAAAAAAAAAACTAGGTATTATACATAATACTAATATGTAAAATATCATTTCAACCAAAAAATAACAAGGTATTATATGTAACATATAAGACCTGTGATGTAATATGCTATTGCCCCATATATACAAGTATATAAGAGTGCTAAGCCGACTTCTTAGTGAGGGGATTCAGCACTCATATGAGAATAAAAAAAAATTCAAATGGAGCCCAAAAGAAAGCTGTCATTTTCTTATTAATATTTTTAGGGCAAGTCATCTACAAGAAAGTCAGACTGCCATTATTGTTGCCCCATGTAACCAGGGCTATTCCCAAACCATAAGATAAAGAATGTGAGCGGGGCTAAGGGAGAAGTCCATTATGACAGATAATCTGTTGGAGGTGTGATCGACATGGATGCCAACTGAAAAATTCTTCTGTGACTAAAGAAAGGAAAAAATGAGGATCCCTCCTAATAGGCAGCAATTCTGAGCCACCCAATTCTACCTCCCTGTTTATCATGGCATCCCCTAAAACAACTTTCGTCATGCCTCTTCTTTTTGAATGTAGAAGCTCCCAGTTCAAAGACACCACACACATTTGACCTTTAAAATAAAAAAACATAAAATGCCTGACATTAGAGAAGGTGCTTTACGCTTTATCAGGAAACAGATATTTAAAATAAAAAAAAACTAATACCATTCTTGGTCACTCCAATCTATCTGAAACCATCCAAATAACGATTTTGTTCAGAGCAGTGTATCTATCATGCAGTTGAAGAGGGAAATTTTTGTTTACCTTGGGTCACAATACTTTTTATGAACCTATGAGTCAAGTTGATAATGAGCTATGTCCTTAGCCCCCAAACAAACATTAGCCTTTTGTTACTGATCAATTGCTCTCCACACTTGCATGTAGAAACCCTGAACAGAACTCCATTTCAAAAATCCCATGCACATAACCTTTATATCTTGCCTGATAAAATTTTCCCTCCAGGACCTGGTGGAACTGCTGCAGCCATTTGAAGTTACCATATCACCATTGCATTCCGCATTTCCAGACCAAAACTTAGTTACCATTTTCCTTCCGAGTCAAGCAAAGATCCATACAACAAAAGTAGAAGAAATCTCTTGGCCTTGATTATGAATGCAATAGATTGCCATTTTTTGTTGATGGGAAGTAATCAACCCAAGTCAGTAGGAAGCTTTCCTTTGGGCACGAGGCATAATGATCACCCAACTGGTTCTGATTCGCTAGCTGAACCTGAAATTATCATGATTTAATATACTATCATACATGAATAATAATGAAGAAGAAGAAGAACTGGACTTAAATCTGCTGCTAAACAGCATGTTATGCACATATTAGTGTGTCTTCTGCATTACTGGAGCAGGAAGTGGATGTGTGTATCATGATCATGAAGGTAGAGCAGCTATTCTTACAGTGCATCAATATGTATGGCTGTATATTCATGACCCTAAATAGATTGGCTATGCTTACATGTGTCAGCTTGTAGATCGTTAATTTGTGGTTTTCCCTTCGCGTGCACATAAAAGCATCAACATTCATTTAAAACTACATTCATGTGATGTCAGGCATACCGATCACATGCATTCATGTTGATATAAGTGTATGCACCATGCTTGTACACATGAAAATGTTTAATTCCAGCTAATGTCACCTCTTCCTAGGAAAATTTTGAGAAAATGTTACTGCAAGAAGTTCCAAAGATTTAAAACAGAAGTTCCAGTTCTTTGCACTGAACCCTACAAAAGTTCACTTGCACAGATGCATTTACTAGTTTATCAACAGGAGACGAGGTCAGCTTTTGGATTCTTGAGGTAAAGAAATGCTTGCTAGGTCATTCATTAGATGTCTCAGTGCTATATCATGGAAGCAAATTTGAAAGAAGATGCCTATGATTACATGTCTGAAGACTTAAAGGTAGGATATCTCAGATCACAGTTAGTTAAATCATAACTTTGCCTCTCTACATTCAGTGATTCCTCACATTATAGAATTAGATGTTGTAGTGACATTCAAACCAAGTCCCTCCTCATTGAGGTCAACTTCCCTATGGAACCAATAAAGTAAAGAGAGGCAAAGTTTTAAATTTTGGTCAGTGTAAATTTCGGTCACTAGGGAAGTGGAAACATTTCGAGAAAGTTTAAAGAAGTTCAAGAAAACACAGTAAAAATTAAGGAAATGGAGAAAATATTAAGAAAACGTTGATTCCTTGAAAATATAGGATAAAGCTTCAGGGAATGAATAACTAAGTATAAATTAACTCATTACATAACAAAATAGATGCATGTATAGTATCAAGTATAAGAATCATGCAAATTAGCATATGCTGTCCGAAATTGTAGAGCAAAATGTGCACATAAATGAGTTTTATATGATAATGCACTCAGAAACTCTCAAATCATGAGTCAGACTCATAACTACATAAAGCTTTGTTGTGACTCGAAGTCATCATTTGTGTTTCGACGAGTGAGTTCATGAAGTTGCTGCTCTAGGTAATAGCAGTATTGAGCCCAAGAACTCTGGTAGAGACTGGTATACTCCAAAATGTATTGCCCTTACTTTTGAGCATCAATACAAATAGGCATCCCTAATTATGGGTAATCTGGGTGAAGAGCTATATCTGTAATCATAAAAAGACCCATAGCCTTGCTCATAACCAAGACTATCGGTAGTGACAGATCCATAAGACCCATAGCCATAATCATAGGGCTGCATTCAATATAATGACAATGAGTAAGACCATTTGCTTAATTATTGTATAATTTATAACTAACTATAATATTTTAAATAACTTTTTGTTAGCCTTTAGGTTTTCAACCTAAGGTAACATCATTAATTTTGATGATAACACAATAATGTAAGGTCATTTGTGTTACTAATGCTTCTATTGAGTTTAAATGTAATTCAGTCTATGAAGAGCATTAGCAAGTCATTTAATGAAAAAGCATGAAAATGACATCATACTTGAAGGGAATTCAACATTAAGTCAAGTAAGTCAAGATGGATCAAGATGAAGCAAATTAAAGAGCAATCAAATTCCAAGATATCAACACCAAGTCCAAGTCATGAAGATGAAGCTTAAAGATGAAATCCAAGAAAATGACTCAAGATCAAGTCATGAAGAATGAAGACTCTTAAGAAAGGTTTAATGTTTTATATTTTAGTGAAAGAGTGTTTTAGGATTTTTGTAAAAAGTCCTCAAAGGTTGTTGGTTGAATGCTCAAATAACTTGTTGGTTGACCTTAGGTACCTTAGAGCTTAATTGCACATCATTATAAGGACCTTAGACATAATTTGGAATGACCAAAATCATAATTAAAATAAGATAGAAGACCAAGGAAATCATGCCCATCATATTGGTCAGCTTAAGATGAGATTTCTAGAATAAAACAGGAAATCTCGTTGACAAAATTGAAGAGGAACTTCAATATTGTCGACGAAATTAGCCGCAGAGCTACTATTTTTTATTTTGTCTCCATCTCATCGACAAATTCAGAGAGCATATCCAATCTCGTCAACGAAATCATGCGAGACGCAGAAAAAGCCAGTAACGGCTAGTTTTAAACGGTCATATCTTTTTCAATGTTTCACCAACGGCTATATCTTTGAAAATGCTATAAAATGGAATGTTTTATGAACAAAAAGATGATTTTTTTTAACTCCAATCATTCTAATACTCACTCTATCATTTATTAATCAATCCTTTGAGTTAAAAACCTAGAAAATCCAAGAGTCTGAATTTGAGCTATTCAACTCCATTCTTTGAGAAACTCTTAGAGACCTTAAAAGTGATCATCCAGCTCATGTAAAGGAACATATTGTGATTGTAATCCACTTTGTTATAAAGTGAGAGTGAAATCAAGAATCGGTAGATTCTTTTCCTTGATGCGGGGAGCTTTGTAAAGCGAAGAGAGGATTGTTCTCTTGCGCTGTTTAGGCTTAATCTTCGTCCGTAAGAAGATTTGTTAGGCTTGACTTTCTCCCGGAAGAAAGTTGTAAAGGTCTGGGCTTCACTCGTAAGAAGTCTGTGAAATTAAGTAAAATTGTGATGAATCCTCTAGCGGGTATAGCTTGAGGCGAAGACGTAGGCAGGATTGCCGAACCTCGTGAACAATATCTTGTATATGCATTCTCTCTCTCCATTCTTTACTTTATTGCTTTGTATTACTTGTGTAGAATTACATAGTTCATTTCCCTTTTAATTAGTATAATTGAAATTCCGCTTAAGGGATTAGGAAGAAATTTTAAATTGTCATAGACCTTATTCACCCCCCCCCCTAGGATCCAAACCTTGGGCAACACTTTTATAAAATTAATTAAATATTTTTCAACCCAACATGTAGCTCAGTTGAAAAGAAATAGCACTAATTAACTAATGTACAAACATATAGATCTAACCTCCATATTTCGTAAATTAGTGTACTATGTATAATAAAAAATATCTTTAATTAATTATGAAATTACAAATTTAAAAAAATCCAGAAAAAGAAGAATAATCTAATAGTTGTAAAGCGAGTGCATTTAATTAACATATAAAATATTCAAATAAAAACATGAAGTTTGGGGTGAAATTTAGTGGAAGTTGGGTTTTTCCTCATTTTTATTGAATTTCATCTAAAAATCTAGTTTAAATCCTTGGAATATATGAACATGCATGAATTCGATGCATTGGATGTTTTTAAGAAAAATTATGAAGTTGAATCACTAAAAGCAAGTTAAAAACCCTTCAATGTGGGAACTGATTCAAGAAAATACGAGAAAATGGATTTTAAAATATAGTAGAATTTTCTCAGCAAAAAGAGATGAAGTCAATCGACTTTGGTTCATCTCGACCAAAGTCATGGAATTTTAATAAATGTTTTGTAATATTTCAGTCGATATTACTGAAACGTTATCGAAACTACTAAATTATGTGCCAAAACCCTGTACTATTTAACCTCAAGTGTATATCATTCATCAATAATGAATCGGAAACGTTTTCACTAATGTTTACCAAAATGTGTTGATTTTGTAAATTACATAGGTAGGTTTCATGCCGGCACCCATGGAAAGGAAGAGTTTCGTAAGAAACTGTGAAGATATATGTCTACATTTAGATATATTTATTTAGATTGGTTCATTTAAATATTAGATATGCTTATATTAGATTTATGTTAGTTTCCTATTTTGGTTAGGTTTCCATTATTTACTTATCTTGTAGGTTGTAGCCTATTTAAACCCATTTTGTTGTAGGTTGTAGCCTATTTAAACCCATTTTGTAAACCTATTTTTCATCTAGTCTCGACTCTCTTCTCTCTCTCTCTCCTATTTTCTCTGCTTTTGCTTTTTGTCTCCATAGGATTTGAAGTTTTGGGATTTGGGGCCAATTCGGAGGTAAGATTTGCAATTCTAGAAGAGTCTGATAGGGGAGAGAAAGAGAAAGAGTCGTGGTGGTGAAAGAGCCAATAGATGAGAGTTTGCATTCTCATCTATGCAAACCTAATAGGAATCACCCATTTTTTGGGTTTTGAGTTGAAAAGATGTTTGGCTTTGTTGGGTTTGATCTTATTTGGGATTTTGTCTTCTTACCGGTTTCGGGTTGGGCTTGTAGCCCATCTTTCTAGTTCCTCTTTCTTGGTTTTATAATTAATTATGTTTGGACGTGCTCAGAAATTTAGGTTTAGGTTTGGGTTTGGTTTCATTTTGTCCTTGTTCTTAAGATTTTTTCGTACATGGATTCATGTTTGACCATAAAGTTCAATAATTTGTTTGGGAGTTTAAATTTGAAGATCTATTGGGGAATGAGAACGAAGCAATGAGATCTATTGGGAGTTTAAACATGGATTCATGTTTGATCTATTTGACCATAAATTTTAGTATTTCTCCAAAGGCTTACTCTTTCCTCCCCAAAACGCCATAACCACTTACCAAGCAAGGCCTTATTAAACTCAACAAATGGACGAACATTCAAACCCCAACTTTTCTTGGGCAAGAAACTGACTTCCAATCAACTAAATGATATTTTTCGATCACCACTCGCTCATTCCATAAAAAATTCCTTTAAAGCTTCTCCAACTCAAATGTAATGGAGACTGGGATTATAAGAAGAGATGAGAAGCAAGTCGGAAGACTACTTAACAAACTCTTCAATAGTGTGAGTCTACCTCCTTTGGAAAGATAAAAAGAATTTCAACCTGCTAGTTTCTGAGAAAATATATTGATGATGGGGTCCCATGCCGCTTTGGATTTGTATCTCACAGTGAGAGTTAAACCCAAGTATGAAGAAGGCAGAAAACTGCCCGATACCCTAGACATTCGGCTAACTCAACCAGGTTCAGGACATCCCCCATTTAATAAAGCACACATTTACCAAAGTTTATCCTAAGACCAGAGACCGCCTGGAAACAGCAGAATAGGCATCTGAGATACCCCAATTGTCTGTTGGAGGCACCACAAAACATAAGTGTATCATCCGTAGTAAACTGAAGGTGGGAGATCACCAGGGCCTCAGCCCCAATGGAAAACCCATCTAAAACAGACCCTTCCATCTTGCATAGCATTCTACTGAGAGCTTCTATTACCAAAATAAAAAGAAATAGAGATAGTAGGTTACCTTGACGTAGACCCCTAGAACTTTGAAAATAACCAACTGGACTCCCATTGATTAAAATGGAAAAAGAAACTGATGATATGCACAATCTCATCCACCTACGCCATGTAATTCCAAAAACCATTCTGCTCAAAACATAATCCAGGAATTCCCAACTTACATGATCATAGGCTTTCTCTATATCTATCTTGCATATCAGACTAGGGAGACCAACTCGAATCATCTCATCCACACATTAATTTGCAATTACAACACCATTCAGAATTTGTCGCCCTTTCACAAAAGCTCCCAGGCCAGGGAAATCAGTGAGCTCATTACTACACTGAGACGGGAAGCCAAAAGTTTAGCAAGAATTTTGTAAACACTCCCCACTAAACTAATGGGATGAAAATCCTTAAGATCATTGGCGCCTTCCTTTTCAGAATAAGAACAATGAAAGTAATATTCATTGACTTATCAAATATTCCTTCAGCTTGGAATTCTCTAATCACTTTTACCAAGTCTGGGCCAACTATATCCCAACAACTCCTAAAAATTTGATGGAGAAACCAACCCCGGTGCCTTTGCACCATGCATCTCCTTAATAATCGCTCGAATTTCCTCAACCTCAAAAGGTTTCTCTAAGAAATCTCTTTGCTCATTTGACAACTTATCGAACTTCAAACTAGCAACAATTTTCTCCTCATATAAATCCTCATAGAATGAGACTACAGTCTTCCTAATTGCTTCTTCATTTTCTATCCACTCCTCCCCAACCTTCAAGCAAGCTATGAAGTTGACTCTCTTTCGATGACTAGCCATGTCATGGGGAAAATGGGTATTTTGATCTCCTTCCTTCAACCACTGCACTTGCGATTTTTGTTTCTAATTAATTTCCTACAACCTCAAAAGTTCATTGTATTCTATTTTCAAATGTGATATCAATCTATTCTCATCTTCAGATAGCACAATTGACTCTTCAAGTCATGCGCCTCAATATTGCTCAGGATGACTTTGATTTTTTTTGGCCCAACACCAAACACTTCCCTATTCCACATCTTTATTTTTGATTTCAGGGCTTTCAACTTTAAACCAAAAATAGTGCTAGTAGACCCCCAAAATTTTGATTCTCTCCAAACCTCTGCTACTAACTCTCCAAAATCAAGGTGTTCCAACCACATGTTCTCAAATTTGAGGTATCTTGGGCCCCCTCGATGCAAGACTGTATCCAAATACAATGGGTCATGATCCGAAATCGGTCTAGGCAAAGAGGAAACCAAAACATTTGGATATTTAAATTCCCATTTATCACAAAATAGAAACATGTCCAATTTGCATAGATTTGGATTTTCTTGCATGTTGGACCAAGTAAATTGTGACCCTTTGAGAGGACTTTCAGTTAAGTTGTGGTGGATTATGAACTCTTTGAAGCCTCGCATTTTGGATGACATCAAACAACTCCCCAATTTTCATGAGAGATCCTCACACAATTAAAATCCCCACCTAAACACCATGGAAGCTCCCACTTGTAGCTTACATCATCCAACTCTTGCCAAAAATCTGTAAAGTCATCCTTCCCCACCGGTCCATACACACCTGTGAACACCCAGCAAAATCCATCCAATTTCGAACAACATCTAATAGAGAAAGAATGAGCTCCCTATTCAGAAGCTAAAACTTCAAGAATCTCCTTATCCCAGACTATGAGAATACCTCCTGAAGCTCCGATGGAAGGCGTCGCCACCAAATTCAAACAATCCTTCCCCCAAACCTCCTTCATCACACTGTCTGTTATGATTTCTAACTTGGTTTCCTGAATACACAGGATAGAAGGTTTCTTTGATTTGACCAACTGAAGAATCACCTGTCGTTTACCTTTGTGCCCCAATCCTCTAATATTCCAAAATATCATATTTACAACCATTACTAAACCTCATCACCCTCCCTGACCTTTCACGGACTCCTAGGCAAAACCCTCCCAGCCGACCCCTCGTAGTTTATACCTGAGGTTAACCTCTTCAACTCTCTAGACATACACTTGTTACTGATTGCCTCTTCTTCATGCAACACTACCACCAAGTGTTGTTTAGCACTTGAACTTTTCCATATGCTGGAAAAGGGCTAAAAGCTCATCTTCAGGCCCTTAATAAGACAGACCTAAAAATTTGCTAAAGTCAATTAAACTGCCTAGGACCTAGTCAGAGACATCCACTTGAACCCTAGGTGGATAAATAGATCTAGGCACTTCTAACACAGGACTCAAGGGGGAAGTTCGACGACAAACAGAGATTGGAATTGGTCTACACACAGTTAGATCCCGAACCAGATTTTTAGAGCCAGGAGCACTTCTCCATCCCCCTCCATCATCAAACTATGGTACCATAACTCCTTTGGGCAACAGATATTGAGAATTTGATAATTCACACTTTGAACAATTAAACCTTAACACGCCATCCCTTCACTCGCATATGGAATGATGGGATAACTAGGAAGACAATAGGCATTAGGCGTACCTAAGAAAGGAGTTGAAGGATGATTGATGACTGGTGATTAATATGCGAACTATATGTTGGTCAAGATGAAGGATGATTGATATGTGAACTTTTGTTGGTGGTAATATTTTTGTTTATGGCGTTAATCTCTTAACATCTTATATTTATCAAGTTTAAAAAACGACCTTTAAGTGTTATAAATTAGGTTTAAAACTTCAAGCTAATTATATATATAAATATGGGTGTTGCTAAAGTTCACTCAATGTGTAAACTTGGTAACCTTCACCAAGACATTTTTACCCCTGCCTTAGTTATCAAAATCCACTAAAGTTAAGGGTACTTTAGTCTTCTCATAGGAGGACCAGTCATTTAATGCAGGAGAGAATAAATACAGTTTGACTTTTCTTGTACTTCTTCTCTCCTATTTAATGAATTGTTTCCTATAAAATACCCTTGTATTTAATAAAATGTTAATAAGTTCACACATAGAGTGAAGGATAGAATTCTCATATATATATATATATATATATATATATATTTATATATTTATATGTTATATCAATGTTTTAAAACGTCAAGGCGTGAGGTGAGACGTTATGACCTTAAGATGCGTGAGCCGTAAGCCTCGAGGCGTGAGGTTTCAACCTCACAAGAAAGCCTCACGCTCCCTCAATTTAACTACATATATTATATATACGCTCCCTCATTTTAACTATATATATATGTATATTGTGTATATGTGCACGCATGCACATATACACATAGATATACTATATAAATTATTTAATCAACAAAAAAAAATATATAAGAAGGGCAAGCAAATGCTGAAATTTAAATTTACTTTTTTGTTCACACATATTGAAGATGATGTTCAATCATCAAATCACGTGGTGGATTTAGAATTTTAGTGAAAAAATGCAAAGAAATCATGAATTTCATTGTAGGCTAGCAGCTCCAAATCTTTGCAACGTCTATAAGAGAAATAAGTGTGAATTAGAGACTCAAAAGATTTTGAGGATTTTAAAAACTTAAATACGTTAAACATAATAAATGAGTGTTAGTTGAAACAAATATCATCATCATCATTTTCATTGCCTATCCCAAATACATAAAAAATAATATAAAAATCGACATTTTAAGTCTTAGAACTCTTATTTAGTTAATGTATTAAGTGCACACCACATACAAAATGAGCCTCAAAGCATGAGGCGTGTGCCTAATGTGAGCCTCACACCTTGAGGTATGAGCCTCATGGGATTGATTTATGCCTCATGGTTGAGCCTCAAAGCGTTTTCCTTGAGCATCGTCTTGAGGTGAGCCTCGAGGCGTAAGCCTCACACGCTTTTTAAAACACTAGTTACATATATAATTATATATATATAACTATAATTTTTAATTAGTTTTTCTCACCTAGGCCTCGCCTAAGCCATGCCTCACCTACCCGCCTTGACTACATTGGGGTGAGGGTTTACATGTCCATCACCTATTATCTAAATTTGATATCTAAGTGAGGGTTTGCATCACCTATTATCTGAATTTGCTATCTAGGGTGAGGGTTTGCATCACCAATTATCTAAATCTGCTATCTAGGATGAAGGTTTGCAGACCTATTACCATTTACTAAATCTACTATCTGAAGGTTTTCATGCCCATATTCTATGAAGAGCCCACCATCGACGTGTAGAGTCCACCATAAAATCTGAATCAGTATGGCATTTGAAGTCGACATCTTGTTCATATTTTAGCAAACTCTAGATGATGAATCATCTTGAGTTTGATAAGGGATCTGAAGATATATATATATATATATATATATTTAGATTGGTTCATTCAAATATTAGATATGATTATTACATTAGATTTAGGTTAGTTTCCTGTTTTGATTAGGTTTCCATTATTTACTTATCTTGTAGCCTATTTAAACCCATTTTGGGTTATGAGTAATTCAAGCCTTTGGTTTCTCTAAGTTAACATAAATAATGGAAAATGTGTGGGCAATACTGTGATTTTGATATCGCATGTAGATTTCATGTTGGTACCCATGGAAATGGAAGCGTTTCGTAGGAAACATTAGGAAAAATGTCGATGTTTCAAACCATGTAGAGAGGGCACCTTCAACGAACGAACAAGAGAAAGCATCCATAAGATAAAGAGATGGTCAGTGGATTGTGGAGAAAGAAGACCTAGTCCTCCCTACTTATCCATGTTGAATGGATATTGATGAGGCCTTCGAAGAAGAGCTAAGAGGAAACCGTGATGAGAGTTTGAGGTTAAATTTCTGTCTAGATCCAACAAATTCAAAAGGAACCTTGAAAACACGAGAGAAATCTTTTTTTTTTTATCAATAACTCATCTTATGAGAGCCCAACAGGTTTACAAGCAAGTAAAAGCAGCCCCAACTAAGCATACCACCTGATACCCCCACTGAAGCTCTTTAAAGACTAATACAAAATGTCCTGAATTTCCTCCCTAGACCTTTGGAGGCCCACCCACTCGAAAACTGCCCATCAGACTCTAGCGCACATCCGCGCCGACGAAGCCGAAATATCTTCGAACACTCTGCGGTTCCTCTCTAACCAGATAGTCCAAGAAATAGCCCCTGGAAGCACTCCCCAAACCTCCCACCACACTCCCTCCCCTCGTTCCCGTAACCAACAATCTAAAAGATTACGAAACGATGGGGGGGAAGCCCAGGCCATCCCCATGCAAGATAAGAAGAAATTTCACACATCTGACGCAACTGGACAGTGCATAAGCAGATAATCCACTGTCTCTTCCTGTTGAAGACACATGTAACACCGATTCGCCAGACTCCATCCTCTATGGTGCAAGTGATCCACAGTTAGTAGTTTGTCCAAGGATGCAGTCCATAGAAAAAAGGAAACCTTGGAGGAAATGCTGGGATTCCACACTACTTTATGCGGATACGATAACCCCTCAAACTCGAACAAAGAGTCAAACACATTGCGCACCGAGAACCTCCCTTGGCTACTCCTCGACCAAAATCTGCAGTCTCTAATCTCTGGGCATAGAGATACCGAGGAAATGCGCTCCAAAAGCCGAGAAAAGTCATTGATTTCCCAATCATTTAGATCTCTCCGCATCCTTGGGCACCAAACTACTCCCCCCGCGTCTCTCTCATATGCATCCTCTACAAGGCCTTCCTTATCTGCAGAAATAGCGAAAAGATTTTCAAAGTCATCCATAAGGCAAGTAGGCCCAGCCCAAATATCCTTCCAAAACCGGATCTCCGCCCCTCTCCCCACTCTAAATCTGAAGAATGGCACTACCAAGCCGGCATTAGCCAGTATCCCCTTCCACATCCCCAACCCATGGGGACCCCTAACATCCCGAGGAATCCAGCAGGAAGACTCCCCGTACTTGGCTACTATCACAGCCCTCCATAAACTTTCCCTTTCTTCTCCAAATCTCCACACCCACTTCCCTAGCAAAGCTCTATTCATATGAGTGAGCGGCTTTATCTGCAACCCACCAACTTCTTTAGGGCGACACAACTGAGTCCAAGCAACTAGATGGTATCTCGCTCTCTCCTCTCTATCGTGGCAGAGGAATTCCCTTTGGGCTCGCTCTATGAAGAGAGCTATGGAACGTGGAAGAACAAGAGATGACATGAAATACGTTGGGAGACTTTGCATCGTACTCCTGATCAAGGTCAACTTCCCCCCTTTCGAAAGATACGAAGCCTTCCACCCAGACAATCTTCTTACTATGCGATCTAACACCGTGTTCCAGACCGATTTCACCTTATATTTCGCACCCAGGGGCATTCCAAGATACACCGAGGGGAGAGACCCTACTACACAACCTAAGCACAAAACTAGATGATCAAGGATAGACACCTCCCCCACACTCAGAATCTCAGATTTGGCTAGGTTCACCCGCAATCCTGACACCGCCTCAAAACACCTAAGAATGCATCTGATATTGAGAAGATCCCGCCGAGAAGCCCTGCAAAAAATAAGGGTGTCATCCTCAAACTGGAGATGTGTAATCCTCACATCATTCCGACCGATCTTAAAGCCTTCAAACAGAGATCCTTCGCCTTTGGCCAACATTCTGCTTAAAGCTTCCGCTACAATAACAAAAAGAAAACGGGAGAGAGGGTCCCCCTGCCTCAAACCCCGAGAGCTTGGGAAATACCCCGCAAAACTTCCATTGATAAGAATAGAGAAAGAAACTGTCGACATACACGTCCACATCCAATGCCTCCACCTCCTGCCAAAGCCCATTCTGCCAAGGACATAATCGACAAACTCCCAATTTACGTGATCATAGGCCTTCTCCAAGTCCACCTTACAAATAATGCCCGGAACCTTTGCCCGAACCCTTGAATCTATGCTCTCATTTGCTATAAGGATCCCGTCTACAATTTGGCGCCCTCCAACAAATGTACTTTGTTGAGATGAGATGAGATAGGCCATCACTTTCTTAAGTCTCGTCGCCAACACTTTGGATAAGATCTTGTAGGTACTGCTTACAAGACTGACAGGCCTAAAATCTTTAAGCTCCACCGCTCCATCCTTTTTGGGGATCAAAGCTATGAAAGTGCTATTCATAACTTTATCAAACAACCCGGATTCAAAAAACTCCTTCATAACCTCCATGAAATCCCTCCCCACTATCTCCCAACATCCCCTGAAGAATTCAATTGTGAACCCGTCTGGACCTGGGCTCTTGTCACTAGCCAACTCACGAACCGCCTCTAGCACCTCCGCCTCCTCGAAGGGGTATTCGAGGTCCACCCTCTGATCCGATGAGAGTGCCGCGAAATTTAGCCCTGCTAGCTTGGGTCTCCATCTCTCCCTCTCACAATACAAATGCTTGTAGTAAGAGATTATACTATTTTCAATCTCTCCCTCCTCCTCCACCCACGCTCCGTCCACCCTCAATTTGGCAATAAAGTTCCTCTTCCGATTAAAATTCGTCGTCCGATGAAAAAATTTAGTATTGCCATCTCCCTCTTTTAACCATCGAGTTCTTGCTTTTTGCTTCCAATGAATCTCTTCTTGCTTCAAGGTTGCGATGTACTCCATCTTCTTAGCCTCCCTCTCTCCAGATTCGGAGCTAGAGAGATCTCGCTCCTCTGCCACTCCGTCCAATGATTCAATCTCCCTTAGGAGCTCGGAGAGAAGCACTTGGATGTTGCCAAAGACCTCCTTGTTCCAAATCTTTAAACGCTCTTTCAAGGATTTGAGTTTGATCCCAAATCTAGTACTGGCCGATCCCCACCCCCTTGACTGGCTCCACACCTCGGCGACTAGGGCTTTAAACCGCTCATCCGCCAACCACATGTTCTCAAAGCGAAAGGGGCTAGGACCCCCCTTGAACCTCCCCGATTCTAATAAGATGGGAACATGGTCCGAAATGGGTCTTGGGAGAGAGGATTGCACTACATCAGGGAAATGAGTCTCCCACTCTAGATCCACCAGAAAGCGCTCAATACGGCTTGCTACATTATTGTTGCCCCCTTGAGTCCAGGTGTATTGAGCCCCCCTCAACGGGTAATCAATCAAATCATGACGATCAACGAAATCTCCGAACCTTCTCATCTTGGAAGTGAAGGTCCTGCCTCCTTTTCTTTCTGAGGGAAACCGGATACTATTGAAGTCCCCCCCAAGACACCAAGGCTGCTCCCATCTTACTCTCACATCTTCCAATTCCACCCACAAATCAAAGTCTTCTGTCCTTCCTACCGGACCATAAACCCCAGTGAAAACCCATAAGAACTCCTCCCCTACTAACCGGCACAAAATAGATATTGAAAACGCCCCCACCTCGAATTCTAACACTTCCACCCTCGAGTTATCCCACAGAAGCAAAATTCCCCCTGAGGCTCCCAAAGATGGAAGCTGGAGCCACTCTGGAAGCTGATTACCCCACAGATCTCGGATGCCATTGAAATGTGAGAAATTTTACCCATGCTCATTCCTAATCTTAAAATAACTGTTCTGGATCGTAGATCCATCAGGGATTAGAACATATTAGAACTCTTAAACACCTATAAATACACATGCCTCCATCGAGTCTAGTGTCAACCTCGAAACTCAACGCACTTCTCGAGTTCTCTTAGAGCTAAAGCTGCAAAATAACTTGACCAAAAGTTTTGTTTTTCACAAGCAGCAAAAGCTCAAATAAGATTCAAAGAGAACTTGAAAATGGAAAGGCCACACAATTCTGACGGTTTGGTTGGGGTCTAACATCTGAGAACCATAACTCGGACTTCAATAGCCTAAGATTACATCAGCTCAGCTCGTGGCGGCTCTCGGCGAAAGGTGTTCAGTGAAGTAGCCAAGGGCTACCAAGTTATAGTTTCTATCTGTAGAATAGGTCAACTACTTTCTAGATCATCTTTATTCTAACTTAGAATACATTGCACCTGTTACAAATTTTAGACCTAGCTTTTAATTTTCCTAAATAGAAGTAGAGAACAACTTTTGTTGGGCTAGTATAGGTGCATAACATCTTTCCACATCATAACCTAATCCCACGAATCCATATTTTCACTGACCAAAACCAAAATAATTTTCAAATCATGACCAATCGGGTTCTCGGGATTCCTTATTTACTAATCCAAGGTGGCAACTTCTCAAAGTAACCATAAAAAAGAACCAGGGACTACAACTCTAGGCTGACTTCCAGTGTTCTCAATTATGGTTTAAAAAAGCACTGAAACCATTACTTACGGCGATTCCTACCAAAAACCCTAAATGTGCATAATGTTGTTATGTAACCTTTATAATGTCCGTTATGAACGATAAATACCGATCCACAATTTTTTTAGTATAAATGGGTTTTTAAAACCCTAACAAAACTTCCCTTCTTTCCTCTCTTCCTTCCAATATTATACCTAAATATCGAACACATTTTGATTTTTGTGACAAATAAAGAGTTAAAAGGTTCAATCTTCAAATCAAAGCTTTGAACCCCAAAACCATGATTTATAAAATTGGCACATTTCAAATTTTGGTGGAAAAGTGTCAGTTGTGGCAACCAACAAAATGATATCCACTTAAAGTGTAAATAATGGAGGGTTTGGGAACATGTTCATAAGTTCCGGCAGTTTTGATAATGTTTTGGTAATATCGACCAAAACTTTACTAAACCCTTCTATAAATTACATGACTTCGGTCCACATGAATCGAAGTTGGTCAAAGTATTTATTTTTGCTGAGAAAGCTCTTTTTCCTCCAAAAGAAATCCATTTTCTTGAATCCCTTCCAACATTTGAGGTGTCTAAAATTTCTTTTGGCTATTCACTCGGAGCTCGAATAACGATTTCAGTGCACTCTATTTACAATTTTTCATATAAATATATTATAATTGATCTAATCATGAGAAAATGATCAAATTCATGCATCTCACATGATTTAGCAATTTAAATTTGATTTAAAGATGAAATTTGGGAAACTTTGAGAAACAAAAATAATATATTTTCTTAAATTTCACCCAACCTTCAATGTTTTCCATTTGAATCTTTTATATGTTAATTAGATGCACCCAATTTATAACTTTGTTGAATTTCTCTTCTTTTTGTTTGGAAAAAAAAAACTACAAGTCTAAATTGCAAAAAATTAATATGTTTAATTATACATTACACTAATTCAGAAAAATGTAAGTTATATCTATGTTTGTACATAATTTGAAAATGTAGTTTGGCTCTAGGGTTTGAATGGAGAAGAAAGAAAAGGAGGAAAGAGAAGAGAGAAGGAGAAAGAAGAAAGAGAGTGAGAGCTTAGCTTCTAAGCCTCCTCTACTTCTTATTTATATGGTAGCCAAGTTACACATATACCCTTACAATCAAAAAAGGAAAAACACAGGCATAGATAGAAGGACATAAATGCCCTTACATAATATGTCACACACATACACTTTTTCAACACTCCTCCTCAAGTTGGTGCGAAAATGTCTAGCATGCTTAGCTTGCTTGTGTTGGTGTGAAATTGAGGACTCCCCATGACTTTGGTTAAGATATCAGCTAGTTGATCTCTAGTCTTCACAAAAGGAGTATAGATGATTCCCGAGCTAAGCTTTTCCTTAATAAAGTATCTATCAACCTCAATATGCTTGGTTCGATCATGTTGCACAAGGTTGTGAGCAATACCAATGGCTGCCTTGTTGTCACAATTTAGTCTCATAGGCCTCTGTGTAAAAAGACCAAGATCTTCTTACATCATTTCTAGTTATACAAGTTCACACACAACATGAGCCATTGCTCTAAATTTCATCTCTGCAATGGATCTAGCAACAACGGTTTGTTTCTTACTCCTCCAAAAGACAAGAATTCCACCCACAAAGGTGCAATATCCTGAAGTAGATCTTCTGTCAGACACAGACCCTGCCCAGTCAGCATATGTGTAAGCCTCTATCCTCATATGACCATGACAGGTAAAAAGGAGGCCCTTTGGGAGAGGACTTCAAGTATTTGAGGATTATGTGAACAACTTCTAAGTAAGCAGACCTGGGAGCATGCATGTACTCACTGACCACACTCACAACATAGGCTATGTCTAGACGTGTGTGGGAGAGGTAGATAAGTCTGCCAACTAATCTCTGATATAATGACAAAGTGAGAGATGGGATGTTTGGTGCATGTGTGAGTTCTTTTCCTAAGAGCAATAGGAAGATGAGTCATCATCAAAATAGGGAAAGTAGATAAAGACTCAGTATTACCTGGAATAGGAGGGTCAGAGGAGACTTTTTGACAGAGAGATTGAGGTTCTTTTCCTCTCCGTCTCGAATAGACTAATAGATCAGCATCATTGCTAGCTTGGTCACCCACACTATCACACAAAAACATGAATGTGAAGGGGTAGTGACGAAGACACCTCTTCATCCAGATGCTCCCTCTGGAGAGGTGGCTCCGGACCTGAATAAAAAGGAGTGGTCTCACAAAAGGTGACATCAAGGGACACCAAACGCTTTCAGGCCCAGAGATGATAGCACTTATACCCTTTTTGAGTGGGAGAATACCTGAGAAAGATGTACTTAAGTTCTTTAAGGTCAAGTTTGAAACGATCAGAGCGATGAACATGAATATAACAAACACACCCAAAGACTTTGGGGGGGGGGGGGATAGAAAAGGCGGAAGTGTGGGAGGGAAGGACATCAAGAGGAGCTATGTATCCCCAAAGACGAGAGGGTAATCTATTCATCACGAATGCAACAGTAAGAAGGGCTTCAGACTAGAAAGAGTGAGGTACATGCATGGTAAACAGAAGGGACCGAGTAATCTCCAACAAGTGTCGGTTCTTCCTCTCTTCTACCTCATTTTGTTCGGGGGTTTGAACACACGAAGTTTGATGTTCAATCTCATGGGCAGAGAGAAGATGAGAAGTAAATCCACTAGACATATATTCTCCCCCATTTTCAGATCTAAGGACTTTGATAGCAGTGCCAAATTAGTTGCTAACCATATTAGAAAAAGTCTTAAAAACTAAAAAACTTCACTTTTAGTCTTAAGAAGGTACAACCAAGTAACCCCCAGAATAATCATCAATAAAAGTGACAAAATATTTGTAACCAAACAATGAGACAGTAGAGGAAGGCCCCCAAACTTCAGAATGAATGATATCAAAAATGAGCGTGACTTCTATTTCCATGAAAAGAGTATGAAGCTCTACAATTTTTTGCAAGGACACATGGTTCATAATGTAGTTCCAAATTAGAAGATAAAAAATGGGGAAACAGTTTCTTAAACAACATAAAAGGGGGGTGGCCGAGCCATTGATGCCACTGCATCATATCAATAGCATGTGAGCTACTTCCAAAACAAGATTAATGAGGAAACTGCGGTGGTGCATCCAGCGGGTATAGGCCTCCTTCCTCATGTCTGCTGCCAATTGTCTTCCTCTTCTCCAGATCCTGGAAAAGACGATGAGTGGGAAAGAATGTAACACAACAATTCAAGGATTTGGTAATGTTACTGACAGACATCAAGTTAGTAGCAAAATTGGGGACATGTAAAACAAAAGATAAAGAGATAGAGGAGGTAGCAACAACACTACCTTTTCCCGATATCGAGGAATGGGTCCCATCAGTCACCCTAATTCTATCTTTGCTATAACAAATACGATCCAGGAGGGGTTGGTAGTAGAAAGGGTGAAACTATGGGCAAAAGCCGAGGTACCTGAATGAGCAAAGGATGATGCAACAGATGCAGATGGAGGCTCCAATCGGGATAAAACATGACGAAAGGCTTCAACTTCCTCTTGGGATAAACTAGAGATGCTACTGGGCACAGTAGGAGTCTGGTCAACGGGAGTAGTGTAGTTGGGATCACTTTCAATGAAGAAATAACTCCCAATACAGGAAGCTGAGTGGGCAAAGGTACCATCCTCACCTCCAAAAGGACCTCTAGGACGACTCCCACGACCCCTAGGTCTCGACGGACGACCATGAAGAATCCAACATGTTTCCTTAGTTAGACGGATACGCCCATAGTGCTCACATTTGAGTTGATCCTTATCATTTCCAAAGGATGCCTAATTCTTGCCTCTTCCTTTGCCACCACTCCAACCACCTCTCTGAGACATGGTGGCTAGGGCGAATCTTTCGAAGGTAGAGGAATGAAACATAGCACTTCTCCTACTCTCTTCACTCAGGAAATAGGAGTACACTTTGGTGAGTGAAGGGAGTTTTTCTCAACCCAACACTTGAACCCTCGATTGCTCATACTCAGGATTTAACCCAGCCAGAAATTCAAATGTGTGATTTGTTTCAGTCATCTTTTTCAGCTTAAGCAGATCATTGGAGTTGGAAAGCTAAAGATCCTGATAGTGGTCTAACTCTTCCCACAACCTCCTCGACTGGGAAAAATACGCTGCAAGGGTCTTCTCTCATTGTCTCAACTGACTAATACTCTGATGTAACTGATAAATGCGAGCCGAGTTCCCCACTCAAGAAAAGGATTGCTCCAAGGTATCCCATATATCTTTAGCAAGAAAAAAAAAAGGGAATTACTTATCTCTGGCTCCACAAAATGAATTACTAATCTCTCTGGCTCCACAAAATGAAGGAGCCAGGATATCACCACAAAATTCTCAGAACTCCATTTCTTGTAAATCTCTGAGGTACACTCTAGGGCAAGAATTTCTCTATTAACATAGCCAATTTTTCCTCTCCCATCAAGGTATAACTTCGCAAATTGAGACCATGATAGGTAGTTGGTGCCATTCAACATAACAATTGTAATCTTCTAGTTAGGGACATCCATATTGTGCCCACTCGACCCAGTAGGAACAAATCTACTACTTAGGGAGTCTTCTTCGAATTGATTCACTTCCGACATACTTGAAATATGACAACAACCACTTTCACAAATACTTAGTTCACACAAACACTTGGAGGCATATAGGTCAAACCACTTTCCTTAGGCTTAATAAATACCATCCAACTCTCCTGTAACATCAAGAAAAGCACCACAACAATCCTAAACAGCAATAGAGAGCAATACTTCACACAAACATTTTCACAAACACTTGGAGGGCATATAGGCCAAGCCACTTTCCTTGGGCTTAATAAATACCATCCGACTCTTCAATAATACCAAGAAAAACACCACAACGGTCCCAAACAGCAATAGAGATCAGTACTTTACCATTCCCAAGCTGAAACAAGGGTTCCATAACGTTTAAGAATAAAAAAGAGCAAAAATACCCATTTTCGAAATCAAATATGCCCCATAAAAGAGGCTATAACTCCTTCAAAACTTATCCAAAACACTTCAAACCACTTCTAGAACCTTTCTCCATAAAAAAACGTATCTCATATGGTGATCAAACCTCATAGAGAACAAGCAATAAAGATGGGAGACAGATTTGAATCAAACTGTAAAAAACCAAAAAAAAGGTTTCTACTTTTTTGGGAAAATCACCATAACTCTTTCAATATTCATCCAAAAATCATGAAACCAGTCCCAAAAAAGCTCACAAAAAAGAGTTCTACCATATCATACCTTCAAATCTAGGTATCCAAGACCTGGTTCGTACGGCTGCTCATGTCAGTCGTACGTACAGTGATGTCAGCCGGTGACTTTCTCTTTTTTGCCTTGGTTGAACTTTAAGGGAATTCCCCTATGATCTTTTGTTGCTCTGATACCAAGTTGAAAATGTAGTTTGGCTCTAGGGTTTGAATGGAGAAGAAAGGAGGAAAGAGAATAAAGGAGAAGAAATAAGAAAGAGTGTGGGAGCTTAGCTTCTAAGCCTCCTCTACTTCTATTTTTTATATGGTAGCCAAGTTACACATATACCCTTACAATCAAAGAACGAAAAACATAGGCATTGATAGATGGACATAAATGCCCTTACATAAAATGTCACAAACACATACACATTCTCAACAACCCTTGTATAAATTACATAACTTCGGTCCACATGAATCGAAGTTGACCAGAGTCATTTATTTTTGCTAAGAAAGCTCTTTTTCCTACAAAAGAAATCCATTTTCTTGAATCCCTTCCAACATTTGAGGTGCCTAAAATTTTTTTGGTTATTCACCCAGAGCTTAAATAACAATTTGAGTGCACTCTATTTACAATTTATCAAACGAATATATTATAATTGATCTAATCATGTGAAAATGATCAAATTCATGCATCTCACGTGATTTTAGCAATTTAAATTTGCTTTAAAGATGAAATTTGGGAAATTTTGAGAAACAAAAATAATATATTTTCTTAAATTTCACCCAAGCTTCAATTTTTTCCATTTGAATCTTTTATATGTTAATTAGATGCACCAAATACATAACTTTGTTGAATTTCTCTTCTTTTTTTTGGAAAAAAAAAATATATATATATATATAACTCTAAATTGCAAAAAATTAACATGTTTAATTATATATTACACTAATTAAGAAAAATGTAAGTTATATCTATGTTTGTACATAAGTCAGTTATGTGTCAATACACTTGACCCGATCTACAAGATGGGTTGGGTGGGTAGTTATTTGAAAATTAATTTTTTTATAATTAATTATAAATATAGAATAATAAAGCAGATGGTATTACACTTTCACTATGATAATGAATGAGGCTAGGTGATGCAGCGCCGAAACAATAGCCTTGATCAGGGACCGACCTTAATTACAAAATTCTCCAAGTTGGAAGATTTCAGCCAGGGGTAATTTCGTTATTTTATCTCACTAAAATTCAAATCCAACCTAGAATCAAGTTTAGAATAATGAATTATATGACTGATATGAATTTGAGACCAAACAAATGAATAACAAAATTTCTAGATCAAAATTATGGTCCAATGGTAATTCTGTAAATAGCAGAAATTTTCAGCAACCAATTTTCACAGAAAACTTCTAATTAACAGCAAGGGTATCTAAACTATTATAGGAGGAACAAAATCCCTCAATCAATTGAATTTTTTAATTTATCAAACACTTGGTAAGAATCCTACATCGAAACAATTTTGGGTATCTAAGCAAATTCAAAGTTAGGACTTGTAAGTTGTAACTATGAAGCAAACGAATGTAAAATCAATTGGGGGGAAGATCTCACAAATATGAAGGAGCCAAGGAGGTGACAGCTATGGGAGTTAAAAATCAATGGCTGACTTAGATAAAATTTCAAAATCCCATCCTCTATAATTCGGTACTTAGGGTTTCTTCAATAGTTTTGATGCAAAGCAATTACACATCTTCAATAAACGATTTCAGCAATAGCAGCTAGGAATTAATAAGAAACTCTTATCAAAGCTCTCAATTAATTTATTAACTTTCTCATAAATAAATATTTTTACAGCAAAATACTTATTCATAGACTCACCTTTAAGACTTCCAAATCCTATTCTAATTCAATTTGAAACTAAATCAAACTATACTTGACTACTTCCTTTCTCTTTAAATAAAGAATTAAAAACTCAAAACAACATCTAAAAATAAACTTCCTAAACTACACAAAGACTCTAATAACTTTTACTTTTCAACCAAAGTCAACAAGACAACCACTTAGGACATTTCGGCCTAACCAAAAATCAAGGCCTATAAGCTGGTTGAAACATGTTTAGAGCCCTCCTTTTATGGGAGGCTCATAATAATTTGAAGGCCTATAAAAACTTGAAGGCCTATCATATCAAGGTTTAAAAAAAAGGTTTCGGACACCGTAACAGACACAGCCGAAACCTTTACGTAACGCCGTTACGTAACGGTTTCGGCCTTTAATTATTTTTTTTTTCTTTTTTACTTAAAAAAATCCAAACAATTCCAATAAATAGAAAAAAAATAAAAAAACATATAATAAATGGGTAACAAGATACTTTTAAAGCCAATATGAAGCTCAAAATTTAGAAATAAGGAAATTAGATGGGTCGAGGGTTGAAACATATCCAAAATAAAGAACATGTCTTGGATTCCTTCAAATCTATGAATTAAACTCCAAATCAAGTTGTTAATTAACAAAAAATAAAAGGATTTTAGGAAAAAAAATGAACTAAGAATAGGTAGAGAAGAAGAGAGGAAGCAAAGATGAGGTTTTAGAATGAGTATAGGGATTTTCGGAACCCAGTCCTACGACCGAAACCTTTACGTATCGGGTGTAACGCCCGGTTTCAGGCGTAACGGTTTTGTTTCGGGATAAACGGGTAAAGGTACAGTATCGGGTATCGGAGGTCACCGAAACTTTTACGTAACGGGCTTTACGTAACGGTTTTGGCTTTTTTTAAAACATGTATCATATTAGCCCAAACCTAAACTCCATTGAGGAGTTTGGGTGATGTGAACCCACATAACGGCATAAAAATTAGCTCTAGATGCTCCTGGATCACTATGGGTCTTACAAACATGGCAATACCGATAGCCTCGGTATGGGCAAGTCTATGGGTTTTCTTACATGATTGCAAGTACAGCTCAGTACACAAATTACCAAAAATTAGGGGTGCTTGTGGGTATTAATACTTGATAGTCAACGGTATGGCAATAGAGTTACATGTCTTTGGCTCAATACTGCCATTACTTAGAGAAGCAGCTTCGTCAACCTCCTCATCGAGACATGAATGATGATTTCAAGCCACATAGGAGCTTTATGTGGTTCTAAGTCAAGACTCACAGGATGAGAATTTCTGCGTGTTATATTATGATATTTCTCTTTTTATGAGATACATTATTATAACACACATTTATTTTCATATTTGGATTTAAAGTTTCAGACAACACATGCCTCTTGACATTATTCTTATATACTCAACATGCTCTATTTGTTATGTAACGAGTTATGGATGTGTATATATGTTTGGTTATTCATATTTTCATTCCCTAAAGTTCCACGTTATATTTCAAACGTTTCATTAATGCTTCCTATGCTGCCTTAATTTTTATTTGTGTTTCTTTAGACTTCTTCAAACATCTTTTAAATGTTTCAACTTCCTAAGTGGCCAACGTTTACATCACCGACACCAAAGTTCAAAACCTTGTCCAATAACTCACAAAATCAAGTTGGATTTTTTCTATTCAATTTTTCCTTTTGCCATTTAACAAACGTTAGTACTTAAGTTCATGTATTTCATTCGAAATCCATGAACATAGGTTGATTTGGGTCATTTTTTAGTTGGAAGACATAGATTGAATATAGATTAATTATGTGGCTTTAGGCAATCCATTGTTTAGTTTGTTATGTTTTTTACAGTTCTCATCATGAACATGTTATCTATTGATTTGAATCAACAATTCAGTCAAGTAAGTCCATTATATTTGTGCAAATTAAACTTGGAAAGTGTATATTTATTATTGATTATGCATTTAATCATTAATTCTTGTTCGCTTAACATTTTTATTTATTTTTCCAAAGTTTTGTTATTTTTAAAATTTTTAATACTTTTCTTCTTTGTTTTTCCAGAAATGAGTCAACCGTTACATTTCGAGCCATTTCATACAATAACACCTGTTATACGATTTCGGCATAAGAAATGGTGTTTGGCCTGTAAAGTTACACAACCCAAAAAAATTTTAAAATCTGGTTCTCATAGTGTGGGCCTAACACAAAAAGACATAAATTGGCTACATAATAAGGACTGCAATGGATGTACATTACATCACACTCTATAATTGTGTTTGGAATCTATATTATGTCACTAGCTCGCTATGTAAGATGTACTTGTTTTGGTGAAATAGAAATATATTAATAGGAGCACATAGGGATACCCATTAAGAGAGGCACCCATGAGTCAAAGTACATAAAGATCCACAAGAAGCTCATATGGCACAACATATTGGGAAACAATCTCCCTCAAAGCTTGATTTGCCAACTCCTGAGCCTCTAAGTTTCTTGAGTCACACCCATACACCATCCATATATGGGGATTGTTTCTAATCAACTCCCTTCTTTCGGATGGATCTCAGGGTACTTCCGTCTGAGATTGTTCTACGGCATTCACCATGACACTAGGACTGGGACTAAAGCAGCCCTATCTGGATGTCTATCAAAATAGACGTTGCTTCAGCCATTGCAGCAGACCCTCCATGTAGATGGATAGCCAAACTACTAATCCATTTGTCAGTGTTGTCTCTAGCGATCACTCTTAAACTCCAGCAGCTAATCCCGATCTTAGCGCCGCACCGCACTATCACATATTACTTTGATAAAGCCATTTTCAGGCGACCTCCATCAGGCATGGCAAAAATAAAACCTGCTTGAATGGAGAGGGGCTTGAAGACAATACAAACTTCGAATCTCTCTAGAGTAGCTCTCAGCCGCTTGAATGATTTGTTTGGGACACAGTAGTGAGGACTGAAACACTTCATTTTTTTTCCTTCTACAAATGCCACAAGACCGATATCCTTTCTATGAGAATTCGACTGCCTTCTTCCAAGTTTGGGACTCTGGGTCCAAAAAAAGCCACCATTGAACACAATGAATCTTCTTATCGCTCGGGATTCGGACACCTAGAGAAGAACCAAAACATTCCACTCTTTTTCTGGTTCTTCTCTAGGCATCTAGAAACATCCTGGGTTTGATTGCCATGCATTCTTTTGTCTATGACAAATCTGATTCATACGGACTACTTATATCCAGGCATAATTCTTTTAGCATAAATTCATCCCTGCATTAATTCAATGTCCAACCTATATCATCCATGATGATAGAAAGAGTATATAACTCTTTGTATATGTCCTCCATTTGGGGATGAGATCTGTCATTATATACAAAGGCGCACATTCTTCCCTTCATCTCAATCCAACTACATGCCAATTCTTTCTTTGCACAACGATGTTTCATCAATGCTCTAACATTTTCTACATCTTCCCACATCCCTCTCGCAGCATATATATTTGATACAAGTACATACATCCCTCCATTTGAAGGTTGAAAACTTAGAACCTTTTTTGCAATGAGTGTACCTAGTTCCAAATTTCCATGAACTCTACATGCACTTAATAGGGTTTCCCAGGTATATGTCGGGAGATCTACATGTATTTGTTTGATGAATTCATAAGCTTCAATTAGTAATCCTGATCGTCCAAGGAGATCAACCATGCATGCATAATGCGCTGGTTTCGGAATTAAATTCCAATTCTTCTCCATTGATTTAAAGCATTTCCAACCCTTATCAACCAGGCCCTTATGAACACAGGTAGTCAAGAGGCCTAGAAAAGTCACATGGTCTGGTCTAAATCCAGCATGAATCATAGAAGAGAAAAGCTTGAAAGCTTCTACAGCAGACCCATGGTATGCCTGTGCCACAATCATGGCATTCCAGGCTATTGTATCTCGTTCTTTCATCCTCTCAAACACCAAGGAAGCGTCGTTGAGGATGCCACATTTGGAATACATAGAGACTAATGAACTTGTGACCATTGTATCATTTTCATAACCAGATTGTATTACGCGGAGGTGAATTGCTCTTCCCCAACCAACTACAGACAGAGCACCACATACTGGGATAACACTGGTATATGTCCCTTGATCAGGCTTAAATCCATCTTGCATCATCCTGAAATACAAAACCAAAGCTTCCTCACTTTGGTATCCAGAAATCATAGTATTCCATGAAGTTTCATCTCTTCGTGTCATCTTTTCAAAAAAATTATGTGCAATGATCATATCATCTTGCTGCACATATCCCTGTAAAATCAAATTCCAAGACACAATGTCCCGCCTTGGCATCTGCACAAACAGTTGCAAAGCATCTTCTAACATTCCATTCCGAACATAACCACCAATCATTGAGTTCCACGCAACAGTATCTCGATGAGGCATTTCATCAAATAATCTGCGAGCATCATTGATCTTTCCATTGTGCAAATAACCACAAATGATTGCAGTCCAAGCTGTGACATCCCTTTCAGGCATCTCCTCAAACAAACCCCTAGCATTCTCCATCTGCCCAGCTCGTGAGAAACAAGTAATCATAGTAGTCCATGAAGCAACATCTCGTTGTGCCATTCTATCGAATAATTGGCATGAATCTTCAAGATATCCCATTTCAGCATAACCAGACAACAATGCATTGTAAAGGGAAGTAGTCTGTTCAGGTGCTTGATCAAATAAAATGCAGGCTTCGGTTACCGGACCATGCCTGAAATACCCTTCAATCATGGTTGCCCATGAGACAGAATTTCTAATTGGCATGCCATTAAAAATTTCCCGTGCCTCCTCTATTCTTCCATTGCTTATGTACCCAGAGATCATTGAATTCCAACAAACAACATTTCTTTCAGGCATTCTATCAAATAAATTCCAAGCTTCTTCAAATTTTCCGCATTTGGCATACCCAGTTAACATTGCCGTCCACGATACCACGTTCCTACTAGGCATGACATCAAATAGCTTACGTGCTTCACCGAGCCTCTGATTCCTAACATACCCAGATATCATACAGTTCCATGTCACCAGATTTTTCTGGGGCATTTCATGAAATAACCGGCATGCAGTTTCAATATCACCTTGTCTGAAACAACTAGTGATGTTGGAGTTCCACCAATATATGTCATGATGGACCACCGACGAGTTCACATGATAACTCACACACCGAACCCATGAATTTCTCTCCGCGAACAGCAATCGAATATATAATGTAAACCTGTACTCTGGAGATCTAATCCGAGTAAACATGATCTATCACTTTCTCTTTCCCTATAGTCTGATATCTAATCATGCATTAGAAGATCATATTGTACAGCAATATTTGAATATTTAAAAACTTTAATCAAACAACAATGGAAAACAAATATACCCATTCAAGAGAAAAACAACAATCCAAGAAATTTACGCCAATAAAATTAAGAAATAAATGGAAAATTTAAACTTTGAGTTTGATTTTGTTCATATGGGGTTGGGGTTCCGATCAATCAACGGAAAAGGGGACAAAAATAAAACGCAATAGAAGGAAATCGGATCCGAGTAATGAAATAGAAAAGGTTGGAATTCAAGAATGGTGATTGTTCTGTTACAGTTAAAGGTACCTGCAGAAGGGGAGCTAAAGCTCTCTCCTCAACCTGCGACCATTTTTGCTTCTCTCTTCATTTCGTCTCTTCTACTTGGCTCTCGTCATCTCTGGTTCATTTTCTTCAGCCTCAAGCCAAGCTGGCTCGGCTCCAATCGGCTCAGCTCGATGTTTTTTTAGCCAAGTTTGGCATTTAATCCCCGCTAAGGTATTAAACTTTGGTTTAGGTATAAATTTCAGTCGCTAAGGAAGTTGACACGTTTCGAGAAAGTTTAAGGAAATCTAAAGAAGTTATGTAAAAATTAAAAAAGTTTAGAAAACTTTAAGGAAACATTGGAAATCTAAGATAAAACTCTATAAATTCAATACTAAGAAGCATAAATACACATCTAGAATTCATTAAATTATTGATGCAAACATGTAATACTCAAATGTAAGAATCATAATAAGTGACATGAATTGTCTGCTTGTCTGAGCTTTAATTTTTTCTTGGTATTTCTCTGGATTGTCAATTTTTTAAAAACTATTTTCATCTTCTTTGTCAAGTGAATGGGTATTTTCATTTTTCAATGATTACCCATGTTAATTGTTTTTGAAACCTAAAAACCTTATGAATGCACATTGAAGTCGATAAATAATTGAAATTCAATTTAGTTTCTAAACATATTTTATCGTACAATTGATGACCTCAATGTTTTTACAATACTGAATCAATATGTGAAGAGGAAATGTGTAGTTACATAATTTTGAATTTATGAAATACTATTAGGAAATTATTTGATTTTTTTAATATTACTAAAAAGTCATTATGGGCATAATATATTAATAACAAGATTATTAGAATAATAAAATTATAATTTATAATAAGGTTAATGCTAACCGCACTCTAATAATAAAATTATAATTTATAATAAGGTTAATGCTATGTACACATGTTTTTCCTTATGAAGAAAGTAAGTTTAAAACGAGTGAAACTAGTATTACCCTTTTAAGTTAAAATCTGAAGTCCTTAAATTTACAGATATTTTCTATACACTTTGATTAATTTCCACTAAAATTCTACATTTTCTCAACAATTTTTTTCTGTTTCGGTTGAAGTTTACCAGGAAGTTCAGTATTTTTAAAATACTAGTGCATTTCACTTCGGATACCACGGAAGTCGACTCAATTTGGTCAAATTCGACGGAATTGAATCGATTTTTGATACCATGATCCTCGCACTCCTTGAACAAATCAAGCCAAGCTTTTATTTGAGCTCCAATGTGCACAAGCCGGCTCTGTTTGATTCAACTCAACTCATTATCTTTACTATTATAATGCGAGAGGCAGCTGTAGATCATTTTTCTGAAATTCTCATACTACCCTTATATAAAAACAAAACTTTGATTTAATGTTTGCTTTAATTCCCAAACTACCCCTTGCCTTTTATTTAATTTTGAAACTACCCTTGCTCATCTATCTATTTTGAATCACAACCAATCGCGATTGAACTCAGAGAGAGTTCAATCACACCCCACGGGTTAACACGTGACCCTTTTAACTCCTATTAACTGTGGTTAACTCCTTCCCCTCGCTCTTACGTGCATCGCACGTGCCACTAGTGAGTTCAATTGCACCCGCGGGCTAACATGTGTCCCTTTTAACTCCTATTAACTATGGTTAACTCCTTCCCCTCGCTCTCACGTGCATCGCACGTGCTACCCACTAGTATAAATAGTAGGACAAAGCTTCAGAGACCTCCTTAGGGCCGAGACCATGCTCTAAGAGCATGAGATTTCAGGTGTGGCCTACCATGTGAACCCCCTTAGGGCCAAGACCATGTTTTAAAAGCATGGGATTTCAAGTGGGGCCCACCATGTGAAATTAGCCCCACTTGAAATCCAGTGTTCTTAGAGTATGGTATCGGCCCTAATGAGTCTCAGTAGCAATGTCTTAAATAGTATTATTTATTTTAATATATAATAATATTTTTTTAACTTTATTTGTCATAACTTATAATAAATAGGTGTAGAAAATAATAAGTTGGGCCCTCTCCCTCTTCTCTGCACTTGGATTAAATATTCAAGTCGAGCTTAGCCAAGCTCGAGCTTGGTTTGAACATACTCGAGTTCGGCTTAACTTGATTCGAGCTTTTATATTCAAGCTTGATCGATGCTCAGTTTAAGTCAAACTTGATTCAAGCAGAGCCAAGACCGAGTTAGCACAATCTTGATTTTTGGATTATTTTGATCAATTTTATGTGATTTTAATAAATTATTTATTATTAAATTATAATACAAGAAATTATACAAAATTAATCTAAACATACACAAAAATCATATCTGAGGATGGTTCTCAATCTAGAGAATTAGGGTCAAGGTTTTTGGTTTTAACTTTATTTTGTTAATATTAAATCCTAAACCTATTTATTATAAGTTACAAAGTATTATTATCTACAAATATAAACATCATTACCAATAAATATTATACATATATATAGGTCTTGTTAACGTTCAGTCAGTAAATCACCTACGCAGACTTTTAGCTTATTGGACTGTCTTACCCCGGAATTTGGACAATCTCTCAATTTAATGAGCATGGATTTCTTGTTTGAAATTCATCATGACTCGAACAACTTTCTGATTATCCAACTATTACCTTATCATAGTCCCTCAGGTAGAGAGTACTTAGGTGCAATCAACACAGTCAGATCACTGCTCAGTTATAAATGAACTCATCAGATCTAAGGATCATCAAATCTGTTCAATGTGAATGAGAGACCATCTATCTAATAGTATGTTTATGCAAGAGGTCTCTCATTGAATGCAATCATTCAATGTACATTTAAGCACCAATATGCCGATGTGTAGTCTTCACTACAATAGTTTGAGATAAAACTACATCTAAGCATTGTGGTAGTCATATAAGTGAAGTGATCTGCTTCACCCATAGCTGTGACTCTATAAGGTATAAGAAACTAAAAAACTATATCTACTTGTGTCAATCCATAACCAATCACATAGTTTTCCTACAATATGTCCTAGGGACCTTGTTCGATATCTCATATAGTATAGATCATCTCATGATCTTGGTCAATTACCCATAATGAATTCACAATAGATAAAGAAGATGTCTTTATTAATCTAATCAAGAAAAATCTTACAATCTAAATGACTTTTTTGGGCATAATGTCCAACACAAACATCAACAATTCATAGTAGACAGATGAGAATAAAATGGGCATGGAATAGATAAGCAATCAATTATCAACCAACAAGTCTCCTATATCCCTAACTTCAATCAAAGTGTAATAATCCATCTATCAAAAATTATGAAGCATGTCAATTAAGAATATCCAGAAAGGAACACACAAATCAAACGGATGCAACAACATGATATAGTCAAAAGTGGCCATATGGAAAGACACAAAGTATCCAACAACTTGTCCGGATATATACCCAAACCACAAAAAGTAGCTAAATCTAAGCACTACCACAGTCAAAGGACAAGCATAGTTAAAAGAGAATCATAGAAGATGTGCAAGAATCAAGTCTAGAAAAGTATCCAGAATTACAACCCAAGTAGATAGTCTGAGAAAAACAACAAGAAGTTTCAAAACAAGAAATCATCAAGCACCATCATCAGGCCAGCTAGTCACAACTGCGCTAGTGAGGTCAGCGAGCTCCTCCCTAAGACAGTCAACTAAATTACTCAATTCATTCATTTGGTCTCGTAGACAATGGAAGAACTCCATAGATGAGTTTTTTTAGAATGGTAAGATCCTCAGTGAGATTGTCATTGTGATTCTCTGGACCTGCTGAGCTCTGCTTAGTGAGGTAGGAGGCTCAGTTACCAGGCGAAAGTTTAGTTCAAAGAGTGAATAATAGATAATGAAGATTCCAAGTTTTCCTGTGGTTCTTTATCCATCCCAAAGTTCACACGATTGACTTGAACACTCTTTGCTTAGTGAGACAAGAGGCCCGGTTACTAAGTATAAAACCCGGTTAGGTAATCCATTTGTGTCATTGAAAAAAATTCAATTTAGACAAGGGTGTTCAATTTCTAGGTCACCTAACTTCTTCAAAATTTCAAATGATCTTCTCTTAGAGTAAATCTAACTCACGAATTTGAGTTCTATTTATAGGGCAAGGCTTTTCAAAAACCCAAAAGACCCTTTTCAAAATATCTCTCATAGGTCGGTTACAAGTTTTAGGTCAAAATGACCGATTTATATACATGACTCGTCGACGAGTGAGAAAACCCCAGACGCAGTCATCGATGAGTGGAACTACAAAAATCTCTGTTTCAACACTGTCTTCTTAATCGTCGACGAGTGGAATTCACCCAGATGGACTCGTCGATGAGTGTACCCTATTTTTTCCCTGTTTTGTTGTTTTTTCCATTTTCAACACTTAGACCACTTTTCTACTTTGTTTCTAACACCTATAAACATAAAAGAGAATACTTTAAAACTCTCATACATGTTATAACATATTAAACACTAAATTCAAATGCCAAAAACTTTTTCTTCATTGATAATAATCAAGGAATACACATAAGGCCACAGTACCTCACAACACTATTCACAGCACTATGAACTTGGTTCCGGGGTTTTGCATCCTCCACCCCTTATAGAAATTTCATCCTCAAAATTAAGACGATACTACATACATGAAAAAACATAAAAACAAGTAACTTTACATACAACAACCAAAACACTATTCAAAAAGGTGAGGGTATTTCTCTCTCACTTCAACCTCGCACTTCCTAGTAGGTTCCTCTGCAGAATGGTGCTACCATTTCACAAGAACGAGTGGAATAGTTTTAGTGCGCAACACCTGATCTCTACAATCCAAAATCTAAGCCGGTTGCTCCACTAGCATATGTTTTTCGCGAATCTCTACAGGATCGAGATCAATCACATGTGATGGATCCGGCATATATTTCCGAAGAATGGAAACATGAAAGACATTGTGGACCATTGTCATCTGAGGAGGTAATGGCACTCTGTACGGGACCTCACCAACTCTGGTAATGATCTTAAACAGACCCACATACCTAGGGCTAAGTTTTCCCTCTTGCCAAACCTCATGATTCCCCGGCTCGGAAAAATCTTCATAAAGACCCGACCCCCAACCTGGAATTCCAAGTCTCTACGGCGAGTGTCGGCATAACTCTTCTGCCTGTCCTGGGTAGTCTTTAACCTCTCCTTGATGATCTTCACCCTATCCGCGGTCTGCTCGATCAACTCAGGACCCAAAACCTTTCTCTCACCAACCTCATCCTAGTACAGAGGAGCTCTGCAACTTCTCCCATACAAGGCCTCGAAAGGTGTCATTTGGATACTTTCTTGATAATTGTTGTTGTAGGCGAACTCAACCAATAGGAAATGATCTTTCCAATTACCCTGAAAGTCTAACATGCAAGCTCGAAGCATGTCTTCTATAATCTTGGTCACCCTCTCGGTCTGCCCATCACTCTAAGGATGAAAGGTGGTGCTGAAGTCCAACTAGGAACCCATATCACTCTGAAATCTCTTCCAGACATGGAAGTAAACCTAGGATCCCGATCAGAAACAATAGTAATTGGCACCCCTTGCAAACGAACCACTTCCTTGACATACAAAGCTACAAGCTGGCTCGGTCTGCCCATCACTCTAAGGAAAAAAGGCGGTACTGAAGTCCAACCAGGAACCCATATCACTCTGAAAACTCTTCCAGAACCAAGAAGTAAACCTAGGATCCTGATCAAAAACAACAATGACTGTTACCCCTTGTAAACAAACCACTTCCTTGACGTACAAAGCTACAAGCTGGCTCGAATTGCTCGTAGTCCGCTAAGGTAGGAAATGCACAGACTTTGTCAACCGGTCTACTACCACCCAAATAGCATCTGAGCTTCTTGCCGTCCGTGACTAGCCAACTATGAAGTCTATAAAGACGTTCTCCCACTTCTATTCTGGAATAGGGAGGGTTTGTAAAAGACCTGCTAGCCTCTGATACTCAGCCTTCACTTACTGGCACACCAAGCAATGAGCCACATACTCTGCCACTTCCCTCTTCATGTTTTACCATCAGAAGTGCATCTTCAGGTTCTGGTACATCTTCGTACCCCTTGGATATACGATGTGCGCTCTGCATCGGTAGAAATACAACCTGCCCTTGAATGTGATGGCACCATCACCATTCACGGTAAAATCCTAACTTCCACTACTCATCGACTTATCTCGGTAAGCAAGCAACTCGACACCCGAACTCCGCAACTCCTGGATCTGATCTAAGATGTAAGGCCTGTGTAACGACCCCAAAATCCCATCTAGGCTATAATGGAACCTTGGGCTCATTACACTGCTTATCTTGGATTAACTTATGAGCAAGTAAGGCAAAACTAATAGAGAACCTGAAAATTTCTTCCAAAACATGTATATTTAAATCAAGTATCTACTTTGACAAGTCTATCTCAAAAATCTAACTTTGGGATAACCAGATCATTCCACATGATCCCAAAATCAACAAGTCAACATATGTACCGTCAAAGTAAAACTCTAAGTCAAATCAAGTCTCTATTACAACTTTTGATCACCATAAGTCTAACAACCTAATGATAAGGAAAGCGGTCGAGGTCTCGAGTTCCCTCCTCAGGAATGTCACCTTCTTCCTCCGCTCCGTAATCCTCCTCTAGCCAAGGCTCCGCTGGTATCTCATAACCTGAGACTGCTGATATGAAAACATATTGGTTGAGCAACAAAGCTCGATGAATATGAACTCCTAACTAGCAATGTCAGAAGCATCAAATAGCATAATCATTTAAGGATATAAAATTGTCAATGTGAACAAGTTTATAATAGCAATTCATATGAGCAAGTTAATCAAGGTAATTAAGCAATGTAAAACATACATAATTTAGAGTGCGGAAGCATCATAATCTTTTCATCATTTCTCATTTCTTATCTTATCTTATTCTTGTCTTGTCTTGTCATGTTTTATCTTCTTTTTTTTCACGAGTCTTTATTAAATTCTCATTTTCCATATAAGCATCATAACAAGCATAATCATTATTAGTAACTTAAAATAACTCTTCACTATATAGGTGAAAGAGATTACTATACTCTACCTCATGTATACCAACATTCGCACTTTCTTCGGTGCTCTCGGATTCACTTATGATTACTTGACTTGGCACGCATGCCTTGATCTTAGACTTGTCGGTTCTGGTCAAGTACAAAACTCACATGCAATTTCACACACATTGTTCTTATTTTCGTGTTCATGCCTTTATCCTACTTGTGCATTCGTCATAATAGCGTGTAAAGAGTAATACGCTTGTCGATTAAATAATATTTTAGATCACTAATCTAGATACCTTCCGTGATCCATCATGCGCCCCATATCATCATGATAAAAGACTAAGGCTCACTAGATTTAGACCCAAAGGCTTATTCACCCTACAATACATCACTTCATGCAATCTCAACAACATTCAACATTCATAATGACATATAAATTCACAAATTTCGATAACTAATCATGCATATTCATTGTGCTTTAATATTAGATTTGCAATGTCAATATCATGCTAAACTCACAATTTCATCATTTGATAAAAATAATTATGATAATTCAACATAGAGGTCTTAACATTTCTAGCATGCAAATCTACGTCATTTTCATGTATTGTAACATGGAAGAATACAAGGTTTAATTCACTACTTGCACACAACATCCTAACACCATTCATTCATAGTTCTACAATACAACCCATCCATCATTTCAATCCATCATACATCCCTTCCACCATTTTAAATCCAAACATGCATCCCATCCTCCTATTTCCACACCAATATTTCCATTCACCCATTCCATCAAACATCTTCCCTTAACCATTTTACAACAATGAACACAACATAACTAGAGAGGTATTTCTATAATAATTCATACTTAATCTTATTCTAACATAGGAACTTAGGATCTAAACTTTAAAACAAATGGTTCATGGCATTGATAGTGAAGAGGGTATATTTACCTTACTAGAGCTTTCCCTCTTGACCCAAATGCTTAAAACCCTTCCTTAGAGAAATCTTTAAGCTTAAATCTTCCTTCTAGCAAATCCTTCTTCTCCTAGCAAAAATCCACTCAGAATCCTAAGTTTTTCCCTTCTTTCTCCCCAAAATTAGGTTTAGAACCTCAAAACCCTAAAAACCCTCGAATTTGGGGGTCCTATTTATAGGGGAGGGGGTTAAAACCCCCAAAAATGCGTCATTTTAAAATGCTGCCAGCGCGAGGGAGATCGATCGCCCGACACTGTTTTTCCCATTTTTTTGCCTTTTTTCGCATTTTAAACACCCTACACTCTTAATTAAACTTAAGAACACTAAAAGCAATTATTAAGGACTATTTAAACTCAGTTAAACAAGGTATTAAGAGAAAGATAAATCCAGGTCTCTACATCCTTCCCCCCTTAAAAGAATTTCATCCTCGAAATTTCATACCTTAATCGAATAGGTGAGGATACTTTGCTTGAACTTCATCTTCCCACTCCCATGTGGCTTCCTCTACTGAGTGATGTTGCCAACGCAATAGAACTAAAAGAATGGTCTTTGAGTGCAAGACTTGCTCTTTCCAGTCCAAAATTTGAGCCGGTTGTTCAACTAAAGTCTAGTCTTCCCGAATTTCCAACAGTTCAAGGTTGATGACGTGAGAATGATCCGAAATGTATTTCCTCAACATAGAAACGTGGAAGACATTATGCACACTCGCCATATGAATGTAGGGGGATCTGGATAAAAATTTATGCGAAAACTGGATCCCCTAGATCTTAACACCATAGAAAGTATCAAAATTATCTAAGAGTTTTAGTCATATCATCTCGGTGAATGCTTTTTACCGGTGAAGCTTAATCCACTCGAACCGTCAGAATTCTTCGTAGAGATTTCTCCGAAAAAATACTAGAAGCTCGATCCTTATTCTTCGCTATCCCCATGAAGCTTTAGAATCTCCTTTGGAATTATAAAAGCAAGAGGAAGAAGATGGAGTAATGGTATAGACCTTCTATTACCAAAAACACTAAGGTTCAAAACCTTAGATTTGCAAAATCCAACTTTGGACCACCTAGTAGCTCACGAAAATCCCTAGGGGTATCCCCTAGGGCTCAGGGTTTGGAAAGAGAGAGAGAGGAGAGAAAAAATTCTGGAGAAAAGTGCTTAATGGTCTAGGGTGTTGGGGTATATATAGACTAGGATCCTATCCTAATCCTACTCTAACTTGATCTTATCTAGTAGGATTTATTAATTAACAATAACTCTCATTATTAATTAAATAAACTCCTACTTAATCTATAACTACTTTAGTTATAGTAATCCTACTAATTAAAGAGTCTCTATTATAAGAGGATTCCTTAATTAAAAGTGATAAGTCAACATCCTACACCAACATAGAAAACCTAGTCAAACTAGGAGTCCACAAGGGGGTCGTGAGCACTAAAGGGCATGAGTTTTGAGGTGTTAAAACTTCTTTTTGTAATCCAATTACTATTCCATCTTAATCCTAATTGTAATCCAACAATTGGATTTTAATTCCATAATTAAATGAATTATATTTTAACAATTATTTAATTAAACAAATCCTAATCCAATTAGGATTCCTCAAGTGGGCGCCCCACCCTAGGGTTTAAACCCATGGGCTTTGGCCCATATTAAAGGTCCATTTTAATGGGTTTATGGATATGGGTCAAACTCATTTCCCCTTTAATTATGTTAATTAAATAATTTTTAAAATTCATATGTTTAAATTAACAATTAATTTAAACAATAGATTAACTTTTAATCTATTTAATTAAATGATTAACTTTTAATCACTTAAAATAATTGATTAAATTTTAATCAATTATTGAGCTTGTATTTCTTATGTGAGCACCTCCACAGATTGCTCTGGGACTTTCTTACCCTGGCTTATCCAATGTTATCTCATTGACCCTAAACGGGAATTACATCAGAATTGCAAGTGACGTGAGATATCCATGTTGCAATTGAATCTCAGTGTACGAACATTAAACATTACGGATCCCGTCACATGAACTTTTAAATTCGATTTATCCTTCCAAATACATTATCCCTAATGGGTCTTCGAGATTGACATACTATCTAACCCATAGCCCATTACAAATCATCCAGGTTTTTAAGACTTATGATTAAACCATGAGAAATAATTTCTCATGAAAAACATTTTGAGAAAATCCTTTTATAAGTATAATACTTTTTAATAAAAGTATATTTCCAAACTTATTTTGTTTTCAAAATCACCTGCGCAGGATTTGAACTTAATCAACTGTTTTACCCGGAACTTGGATAATCTCTCAAATTAACGAGCATGGATTTCTTGTTTGAAATTCATCATGACTCGAACAACATTCTGACTATCCAACTGTCACTATATTGTATTCCCTAAGTTAGAAAATACGCTGGTGGAATCAAAATAGTCAGATCATCCCTCAGTCATAGATGAACTCATCAGATCTAAGGATCATCGAAACCGTTCAATGTGAATGAGAGACCAACTATCTGATAGTATGTTTATGCAAGAGGTCTCTCATTGAATGCAATCAGTCAGTGTACATTTAAGCACCCATATGCTGATGTGTAGTCTCCACTACAATAGTTCGAGATAGAACTACATCTCAACTATTGAGAACATCTTAGCATTCTGGCAGCCATATAAGTGAAGTGCCCAGCTTCACCCATAGCTGTGACTATATAAAGTATAAAGAATCGGAAAGTTATATCTGCCTGTGATAATCTAATCACATAACTTTCCTACAATATATCCTTGGACCTTTATCGATATCTCATATCGTATAGATTATCTCATGATCATGGTCAATTACCCATAATGAATGTACAATAGATTAAGAAGAAGTCTTATTTAATCAAATTAATAAGAATCTAACAATCTAAATGACTTTTCTGGGCATCATGTCTAACAATGAAGAGGCAAAATAACCCAGTAAGCAACTTCCCCGACCCGGGTGGTGATCTCAAAAGGTCCCATATACCTTGGGCTAAATTTGCCCCGTTTGCCAAACCTCATCACACCCTTCGTAGGTGAGATCTTGACAAACACAAAATCTCCCACTTCGAACTCAAGATCTCTTTTGCGAGTGTCGGTGTAACTCTTCTGTGTACTTTGGGCCATTTTCAATCTTTCCCTAATCAACTGAACCCGGTCTATAGTTAGTCCAACAAGCTCGGGACCCAATAGCTTCCTCTCACCAACTTCATCCCAACACAAAGGTGAGCGACAACTTCTTCCATAGAGCGCTTCAAATGGTGCCATTTGAATACTTGCCTAGTAGCTGTTGTTGTAGGCAAACTCAATCAATGGTAAGTGTTCATCCCAAATGCCCTGAAAATCAAGCATACAAGCCCGAAGCATGTCTTCAATAATTTGGTTCACCCTCTCGGTTTGTCCGTCTGTCTGTGGATGAAAAGTCGTGCTGAAATCTAAGCGGGAACCCATGACATGCTGAAAGCTCTTCCAAAACCTTAAGGTAAACCTCGGGTCTCGATCAGACATAATACTGACTGGCACCCCATGCAAACGGACTACTTCTTTAACATACAAACTTGTAAGTTGGTTTGCATTAAAAGTAGTTCGATACGGAAGGAAATGGGCTGACTTGGTTAAATGGTCTACTACAACCCAAATAGCATCAACGTTCTTACCCGTCCTCGGCAAACCCACAATGAAATCCATAGAGATGTTCTCCCACTTCCACTCTAGAATAGGAAGAGATTGGAAAAGTCCAGATGGTCTTTGATGTTCGGCTTTAACCTATTGACAAACCAAGCACTTAGACACGTAGGTTGCCACATCCCTTTTTATATTCCTCCACCAAAAGTACTTCTTGAGGTTCTGGTACATCTTGGTACCTCCTGGATGAATGGTACACTTAGACTTGTGTGCTTCGTCTAGTATCTCTCTTCTCAATTCCTCATTATTCGGGGCATAAATTCTGTCCTTGAAATATATCCCACCATTTCTCCAAGAGAAATCCTCGAACTCATTACTAATTGACTTGCTCATAGACGCGTGCAGTTCTTCATTATGTCATTGCAGATTTTTAATCCTGTCCAAAATAGTCGGCTAATTGTAATATTGGCCACCAAAGCTCTAGATGCCCTAAAATTGACACCCGCATCAAAGTTGGACACCTCTTCAAGCAATTTCCATTCTTTGACCATTAGGTGTGCCAAGTACCCCATGGGTTTTCGGCTTAGAGCATCTGCCACCACATTGGCTTTTCCTGGGTGGTACAAGATTGAGCAGTCGTAATCCTTGAGAAACTCTACCCACCGGCATTGCCTCAAATTTAGCTCTTTCTACGAGAACAGGTATTTCAGAATTTTGTGGTCGGTGAAGATCTCAAATTGTTCTCCATATAAATAGTGCCTCCATATCTTAAGAGCAAACACCACTGCTGCTAACTCTAAGTCATGGATGGGGTAACTCTTCTCGTGGTCCTTCAATTGCCAAGAAGCATAGGCAATGACTTTCCCATTTTGCATAAGGACACAACCCAATCTGATAAGTGATGCATCGCTATAAACCATATACCTGCCATCTCCTGATGGCACTGTCAAGACCGGTGCGGTGGTAAGGCATTTCTTTATTTCAAGAAAGCTCTCCTCGCACTTGTCATTCCACTCGAATTTGACATTCTTTCAGGTCAAGTGGGTGAGTGGTGCGGATAAACTTAAAAACCCTTCCACAAATCTTCTATAGTACCCTGATAAGCCCAAGAAGATTTGAATCTCTGTGACACTCTTTGGTCTTCCCCAACTTTCTACTACCTTGATTTTAGAGGGATCCACTGAAATACCCTCTCCTGACACCACGTGGCCCAGAATTGTCACTTTTTCAAGTCAAAACTCACACTTACTCAGTTTGGCATAAAACTGATTATTCTTTAGCGTCTCCAAAGTAGCCCTAAAGTATCATTCATGATCCTTTCTTGTTTCGTTGTATACTAGGATATCATCGACGAACACTATCACATAACGATCGATAGCTGGCTTGAAGATTCGATTCATAAGATCCATAAAGGCGGCCGGTGCATTTGTCAAACCAAAAGGCATAACCAAAAACTCATAGTGCCTGTACCGAGTTCTGAATGCAAACTTAGAAACTTCTTCCGCCTTTATCTTCAATTAGTGGTACCCTGATCTCAAATCAATCTTGGAGAAGTACTTGGCCCCTCGTAACTGGTCAAACAAGTCATCAATCCGTGGCAAAGGATACTTATTTTTGATTGTGACTTTGTTTAACTAATGATAGTCGATGCACATCCTCATCGAACCACCTTTCTTCTTTACAAACAATACAGGAGCTCCCCAAGGCGATACACTCAGGCGGATGAACCCGATATTGAGTAGCTTTTCAATCTGCTCCTTTAGCTCTTTTAATTCTATGGGTGCCATCCTATGAGTGGCTTGGAAATTGGCTATGTACCTGAAACTAAGTCAATGACGAAATCAATCTCTCTATCCGGCGGTAGGCCGAGTAGATCCTTGGGGAAAACATCTAGGAATTCGCTCACTACGGGGATGTTTGAAGAGTCTGGTACTTCCGATGTGGAAATACTCAATGCGGTGAACTGTGCTAGATCATTCTTCTGTAATCCCTTAAAATGGAAGGGAGGTCCACTAACTGGCTCAAAGTTCACTCTCTTCCCAAACCACTCCACGTGGCCGTGATAAGTCGAGAGAAAACTATGAATCTTGGTAACACTCTTCGGCCTCTCTCAGTTCATCATTGGCTATATCTTTGCAGAATCGACTGAGATACCCTTGGCAGATATCATATGGCCAAGGAACGCCACCTTCTCTAACCAAAACTCACACTTACTCAACTTAGCGTACAGGCTATGCTCTCGAAAAGTCTGCAGTGTAATGGAAAGGTCTCTCGCATGATCATCCAGCGTCTTGGGATACATGAGAATATCATCGACGAGCACGATCACACATCAATCGAGAGATGGTCTAAATACCCGATTCATCAAGTCCATGAAAGCGATCGGAGCATTAGTCAGACCAAACGGCATGACCAGGAACTCGTAATGCCCATACCGAGTCCTGAAAGTAGTCTTGAAATGTCAGTAGCTTTAATCTTCAATTGATGGTACCCAGATCAAAGATCATCTTTGATAAGAACCTCACTCCCTTTAGCTGATCGAACAAGTTGTCTATTCGACGTAATGGATAACAATTTTTTATCATGACCTTAGTCAATTGTCTGTAGTCAATGCACATCCGCATCGACCCATCCTTCTTTTGCACGAAGAGCACAGGAGCTCCCTATGGTGAAACACTTGGCCGGATGAAGCCAAGGCCTTGCAATTTTTCCAACAGCTCCTTAAGCTCAATAGGGGTCATCTGTATAGAGCCCTAGAAATCAGAGTCTTGCCTGGAGCAAGCTCGATAACAAACTCAATCACTCGATCGGGAGGCAAACCCGGCAAGTCCTCGAGGAATACGTTCATATACTCACTTACAACCAGAATGGCTGAGGAGTCTCGTGCCTCCTAGCTCGAGAGACTAAGGGCTGCAAAGAGGGCGATATCTCTCCCTACAGTCCCCTGAAATGAAATGGCTTCTCCCCAACAGGCTAGAAGTTCACCATCTTCTCGAAACCTGCCACATGCCCGTGGTGAGTTAAGAGCAAATCCATGCTCCAGATGACATCGAAGTCCTAGAAATCCAAGATGATAAGATTGGCCAACAACTCATATTGTCCAACTTGTATCACACAACCCGATATATCTTGTTTGCAGTAAAAGACTTGTCCAGTGGAGTCGAGATGTATAACTCCTGGTCTAACTGACTCGGTGTCAGACGGAAACCCTTCGTAAAGCTAGGTGAAACGAAGGAATGTGTCAATCCAATGTCGATCAACACCTGAGAGCACTCGCTAATCAGGAGGGCGCCTAAGTAAAATTAACTACGTCAAGCAAAGCATAGAGACTCATAACATATAGGTAATTTTCGTACAAGCATAGGAATATACATCACATAAGTCAATATCTCATAAATTTCAACAACTTGACTTGAACGTACCTTGCACAACATCATCTGATGCATGTGCATCCTGCTCGGTCATGGTAAAAATCTGACTCTAGTTAGCCTGGTGAGGTGGCTGGGTAGGTTGTGGAGTCCTGGAAATCTGTGAAGACCCCTGCTGTGAAACCTGCTTGATTGAAGGTCTGACTCCTTGCGGTCTGGCCTATAACTACCTCTATGGGCAATCCCTGATCATGTGTCTGTGATCACCATAGTGGAAGCAACCACCTGAGAGTCTACGATACTCCCTAGTCTTGTGCCTCCTGCCACATATGGCGCACTCCTCAAATGAAGACGACGCTGAGGAAGCCAGTGGTGCATACCTGGTCGCCTGTGAAGCAGTAAGGCGAGGTGCCTATGGGGCAAAAAGAGGTCTCTGAGCCTGCATAGGCTGAGAAAGCTGAAATAGAGCAGTCTTGACCCTCTTCTCAGGCTGTGCTGAGCCACTAGGCTGTCCTCTGGACATACCTCTCCCAAGGCCACTGTCTCTTCTCCTAAGAAATTTCTCGAAATTCCTCTCGATAATCTTTCCCACAATATCTTTCCAGGTCTCTACCTAGAGAATGGACACCCAATCTCGTATGAAAGATTTAAAACCCGTCTCAAGCTTTCTAACCCACATACCCTCCGTAGCAATTAGATGCAGAGTAAATCTCGACAAGCCAACGAACTTAGCTTCATAAGCGGCAACACTCATCTCTCCCTGCTCCAAAAGCATAAAATCCCTCTCATTCTGTTCCCTGATAAACCTGGGGAAGTACTGCTCATAGAAAGTATCCAAAAACTCTCCCCATGTCTAGGGTTCTCCTGCCTTGGCGGCATCCCTCTGCCTTTGGGCAGCTCTCCACCAGGGCTCGGCTTCACCTTCCAACATGAATGAAGCCCACTCTACACACTGCTCATCAGTATAGTGGAGTACCCAGAAGGTCTTCTCCAGCTACATAATTCATGCTTCTGTAGCCATGGGATCAAGAGTCCCATAAAAAGTAGGAGGCTGAAGTCTCCAAAAAGCCTCGAGTCCCACAGTGTGATGCACTGGAGGAGGTGCAGGTGTAGGTGCAGTAGCAGGCCTAGCTGCATGCAAAGCCAAAGTCTCTGCTATAGAATCCATAGCATGAGTGAAGTAGGGCGGCTCCTCATCCCTAGGCATATCACCCCCATTCACTCGAGTCTGGTAACCTCTACCTCGATAGCCATGCCTCATAATCCAATCATGAGGCAATAGCAAAGCGTGAGTCTAACTCGAAATCAAGCTCTTGCAACATAGAAATTCAATGACCATTTAGTGCTTTTTATAAGCATCGTATACAGATAATAGTATAAGCATACCAATAAAATCCTAGCGATACTAAGTTCTCAACTCGGTTAATGAGTTAACCAATTACATTACAAGACTAGATGACTATACTTGGAATTTAAACTTCTTAGATTGACCAAAGGACTTGCTTGATACCCATTATGTCACGGTATCAAACTTAAGTTAAAAAGTTCATCTGATTTCTAAGTTCAACTCAAAGAACATGCTTCCGCTTAAAAGATGATTTAGCACAAGGAAAACTAATCCTTAAGCTCTGATACCAACTCTGTCGTAACCCTAAATACCCCCTACGAGTTAAGGATACTTTGGTTCAGATGTGCCTTATCAAAGCATACCATCCTGTGAAATACACAAGGCATAACATAAAGGAAGCAATACATAGCGGAAGCAAACTTCTAATAACATAAACTTGTAATGGCTATAGGCCTAAACCAACAGATTGTATACAAGAACGTGAAGTATGAAGTGGACAAGTCCCACTCTCAAGTACTCTCAAAATATAAAGTATAACTCTCCCTCACTCACTCGGCAATAATCTAGATAGGGCCACCTATCTAGAGCTCCATCATCCTGATGATGATCCATGGTGGGCTTTGGCTCATAGTACTCCTCCTCTATCTAAGGCTCAAGAGCACGAGTATCCACTATCAAAGTCAATAATTTGACTGAGCATGGAATACTCAGTGTATACAAGCCACTAACTAACAATGTAATAATATCATTGATCATGCAAAGACATAGAGTGTAGAAATCCATGAAAGCCCGTACTAATTTCCAAAACCATTTCCTTATGAGTTTTCGTATGAAATCAAACCATATGAGTCGTATAAGAATCAGAGTCTTATGAGTTCTTCGAGTCATGTTAAGTTCCTTAGAATTCTTATGAGTCATGGTAAGCAATATGACCTGTAGAGACTTAGAGCACTTAGAGACTTAGAGCATTTATGGTCTGTAGAGCTTGTGAAACAATTTTAGAGTCATGGAGCCTTTTTCATAGAGCAGGATGTGATATATCCATTGGATATACCCTATCCTTGACCAACCCACAATTTGGATTTACCAATGCTTTGAGCTTGGTAGCTTATGAGTTCTTAGAAATCTTATGAATGCTTCAATAAATCCGTTTGTATGAGAAAACATAGAGTCATACGAGACATGTAAGACATAGAGTGCATAGAGTGCTTGTGAACATCATACTATACTTAGAAAACTTAGAAACATTGAATCATTGTCATAGAAATTCAGTAATAGTGATAGCTTACATCCCATGTGAAATCATTCATTCAAAAACACATTGTAAAACATGGTTTTGGTTAAAAGAATATCACAATGGTAGATAGCAGAGTGTATCTACCTTTCTAAGACCAATTCCCTTTGGTCTAGCGCTTGAGAAACACTGAGGATCGAGCTCCAAACTTGAGAAAGCTTGATCCTAGCTTGGGAAGCAAAAACAGAATTTCTCTTCACCAAGAACACCAACTCCAAATTGACCTTGGAGCAATCCAAGCTTAAGAAACCCTTTTAGATTGGAAATCCAGGCTTCAGAACATGAAGAAAATCAAGAGGAACACTTCTCTTGGTTGAATTTCCGAATTCAAGAACACTTTGAAGAACATAGTGAAGAATCATAGCCTCAAAATCCTCAAATGATCTTCTCTTAGAGTGAGAGTAAATCTAACTCACAAATTTGGGTTCTATTTATAGGCCAAGGCTTTCCAAAAACTCAAAAGACCCTTTTCAAAATATTTCCCATAGGTCGATTACGAGTTCCAGGTCAAAATGACCAATTTCTATATATGACTCGTCGACGAGTGAGAAAACCCCAGATGCAGTCGTCGATGAGTGGAACTACATAAATTTCTATTTCAACAATATCTTCTCAATCGTCGATGAGTGGAATTCACCCAGATGGACTCGTTGATGAGTGCACCCTATTTTTTTCCCGGTTTGCTATTTTTTCCATTTTCAACACTTAGACCACTTTCCTACTGTGTTTCTAACACCCATAAACATAAAAGAGAATAATTTAAAACTTCCATACATGTTATAACATATTAAACACTAAATTCAAATGCCAAAAACATTTTCTTCATTGATAATAATCAATGAAAACACATAAGGCCTCAATGCCTCAAAACACTATTCACAACACAATGAACTTAGTTCCGGTGTTCTACAATACACAAATCGATTCAATATATGTATCAATGTAAAAATAATATCCAAAGCTTTTTTTTTTTAGCAGATCGACCGACTCTCCTTGGTAGATCGATCGGGCAATGGTCATGGGCTTTACGGAAAACTTGGCCGATCGATCGGCCCAGAAGTGGCCGATCGATCGGGAGACACTAAATGCCAAAACCCCGACAAAGTTGATCAATCGACACCTTTGGGCCGATCGATCGACACCTTTGAGCCAATTGATCAGGACCCCTCACAATATTTTTTAAAAGATAATTACAAAAAACATTGGGTTGCCTACCAACAAGCGTTAAGTTTATCGTCTTCAGCCGGGCGTAGTGCAGCTCTCACTTGTCTTCATAGAGAAGGTCCAACCACTCATTTGATTTGATCTTCCCATTCACAATACCCTCAACTGGAGGTATAAACCGTTGGGCCTGACTCTTGAGTACACACCTATCTAAGTCAAAAAAAATTGCAACCATAGACCTTTGAAAGGCCACAGGTGCATGATGTAACCTACAAGGCTTGCGTCGATAGGACAGTAGACCGGATATGCATGTGTATGTGACTTTCCTTTTGGATTTCTCGTTGATGCTTTTCAATGGGAGGTATTGTAAGCACCCAATTTTTAGACCCCATCTAACCGTAGTTAAAGTCTTTTAACCATGGTTACCCTCTGCCAAATCCCCTAAACCTAGGTAAGCCTCTAGATAATCCTAGATAACACTCTGAGTTAAACCCTAGGACCTATCCCTAGTTTAATCTAGTTAAACCTTGGTGAAGGACATGTCCGCAACCTAGCCCTAGGTGACCCTAGCCGAAGCCCTAGCCTAAAGCCCTAGGGCACTTAGGGCTTGAACCCAAAATCCATGGCTTTTAGGGCCTGAGCCATTTACATGGGCCCACAAGGCCCAAAAACCTTAAAGACAACCTCCAGGACCGAGTGTGCATGGGCCAGGCCCTGTTCTTTTAAAAATTCCTTATTGGTGGTAGAAGGTCTACCGCCAATTAGAATTTGGCTTGATTTCACATTGGCGGTAGACCTTCTACTGACATTATGAGTTTGCAGACTGCGAACACCCCTACACACTCCACCCTTTACCTCAAACTCTCCCTTCAGGCCTCTCGCTTGACCTCCACCCGGTCCAACCCTCTCTCAAGCCTTTCCTTTAATCCCTCTTAGGTCCCTAGGAGTTTCCCTATAAAACCCCAACACCACCACTGTATTCAGGAGTGGCAAGTTTAAAAATCCCCTAGTCGTAGCTCTATTCCAAAAGGCTAGACCCCAGCACTCTTCCATCCCCTAGTTTGAATCCCAGGACCTGTCCCAAGTCTCCTCAGCCTTGTAGCATCGCCACAGTGGGCACCACCACTGTCATCCCCATTTCGGCATAATAGAGTGTTCGGGTAGGGGACTCCCTACCCATTTTTTTGGGTGTTTTATCTTTCATGTGAGCCCCTGGTCATCTCCAAGGGACATTCTATATGCCTTCTTGATGTATAGTTACACAGTATGAACCCAACAGGGTGTTCACCTACCTTTGTCATAGGTATGGTGAACCCCTATGGGTATACCCATCTTCTTCGAGCTTGCAATCATCACAGGACCTTCTAGGGGTCCCTCAGATCATGAGGGAACCTCTAGACACCTCTGTGCACAGCCCATGGGGGCAAAAATTTGGTTTTTTACAAAACTAGGAATGACGATAATCTCAGTACCGCCATTCCTGCCAGTCTCTTTTTGCAGCTCGTTTGGCCTATTTAGGTGGGCCCTGGTCCATGCCAAGGCCCAAAATGAACACCTCTCATCCCCTAGACCTCACCTAGTCCTTCCAAGTGCAGGGGTTAAGCCTAACCATGGTTAAAACCCTGAAAATCAAAATTGTGCATATTGGCGGTAATCCTTCTACCAACAATACCCATGTTGCTTAGTTTGGTATTGGCGGTAGAATAACTACCGCCAATATGAAATCTCTGTTGCAGTGAATTTGCACCTTGGTGGGGCCCACTCCAGGCATCCCCTGGGGCCCACACCAGACTCAAAATGTTCCCAGGAGTCCCCTCTACACTCCCATGATCTTGGTCCATAGTGGGTTACACCCTAACCCTAGTTAATCAGTGGCAAAATCATGGTTAAAAACACTACCTTAGTGTCGGTAATCCTATTACCGACATTAATTTTGTTTTTAATTCTGGGCTTTTGCAGGGGCCCAGGCCTGGTAGGGGCCACTTTAGGCCCTGCCTAGCCCCCTGGGCCCACCTCGGACTTTACCAGACTCTTAACCATGGTTAAATACACCTCCGGTTAACATTTAACCACAGTTAAGTACCTCTTAACTTCACAAATCTTGGAAAATTAATCTAAAAATCCTAAAAATCACCATGGACCATAAAACTGACTTTGGCCCATCCCTAACCCCGGTTAGCAATCCTAACCACAGTTAAACCCCCTTTAACTCCGGTTAGCAACCCTAATCGCAGTTAATCTCGATTTACGGCCTACCGGGCCTAAAAACCAAGTCTGCCGGACTTACTTTTGGCCTACTGGGCCCCGCTTTAGCCTACTGGGCTAAATCTCACATCCCCTTGACTGTGGTTAGCAACTCTAACCATAGTTAGTTCGGTCTAACCCCGGTTAGCAACCCTAACCCTGGCCAAACTCCATCCTATTCTACCAGACTACCCCTAAGCCTACCGGGCTTGAATACCTTGCACCTGACCCTCCTCGGTCAACCAAACCCTAGTCTACCTGACTAGTCCATGTTAGCCACCCTTGGTGCACACACACACGCCCCTAGCCTCGACACAGGCTCACGTGCCAGAACTACGCTCTGTCTGATCTCACCCTGTGAGTACGTAGGTAACCCAACCCGGGTTCGACCCCAGTTAGCTTTCCTTTCTTGGATTAGTGTTAACTTAAACCTTCCGGCATTTTAACAGGATTGACTTTAAATTGGCTTAAACCTGGGGAGTATGGAACCATTGAAAAACGGAAGTCTCGAGGTGCCTAACACCTTCCCTGAACTTAACTGAACCCCTTACCCTGATCTCACTCGCAGACCAAGACCTTATCCAAACTCGGGGGACTTATCCCTTCTGAATAAATAAGTGGCGACTCTAAATAATCAAACCCTTTCACACCCGTGAAGGTTTAAGGTTCACACATTCCTTATGAGTGAAGAATTTTCGTGCTCACAGGAATATCGGAAGAGTGGACTCAAGCAACGAATTTACATCCTCCTTGTGTGTTTCTACATTGGGGTCCAGGGGTATGCGATGAGCGACAGATGCTTCTAAGGCATTCTTAGTTAAGGCATAAGGAGGGGCCCTCTCAACTATGTCATCAATCACATCAACCATGCAACACTCTTCTCCTTTTGATTGTTGTTGTTCGGGGGTGGTGAAAATATTCAACCAAACTTTCTTGTTACCAAATGACACATTCATCACCCCTCTCATATAGTTTATGCAATCATTGGCATTGGCTAGGGAGGGACGACCGAGGATGACTGGAATTTGACCTTTTGAATTATGCACGGGTTCCATGTCAAGAACAAGAAAGGCAACTGGAAAGTAATTTTTTTTGACTTTATTCAAAACAACTTCAACTACCCCATGAAGCTTTTTCATAGATCTATCAGCCAATTGTAACATGTTGGATGTGGGTTGAAGCTCTCCTAAGCCTAGTTGCTTATACACCGAGAAGGACAACAGATTAACACTTGCTCCTAAATCTAGGAGTGTCTGGTTAATGGAGTGATCTCCAATGATACATGAAATGGTAGGGGCACCAAGATCCTTGAATTTTGGAGTGTTGTGTTGGATAATGGAGCTCACTTGCTCGGTGAGAAGGACCTTTTTGGACACATGAGTCCGAGAGTTACGTTTTTTGGTGCATAGGTCTTTAAGTAACTTAATTGGCATAGGCCGGGACTTGTTTAATAGCCTTTATAAGTGAGAGGTTGATTTTGACATGTTTAAAGACCTCAGTCATATCATCAACTTTGGCTCCTTTTCTGCCAAAAGGGTAATGATCATTTAAGCATTGAGGGAATGGATCTTTGGGTATATAGGATGTCAGGGGAGCAGGATTAGATAAAGATAGGAAAGAACCTTGGTCCTTCTCAGAGACACTCACCCCCTCTCCTTTGGATTTTGTTGAGCCCACAATGGGCTCATCTTCTTCACCTGACTTTTCCTAACCAGATTATCAACTATCTTCCCACTGCTTAGGGTGGTAATGGTAAGAATGTGCTCACAATGGGTTTCATTGTGTTGAGCGTCATCGATAAAGTTGACACTTCTAAGGTTGCTCACCGGTTGGTTTGGGTCTGGAGCTCCTTTCCTCTCTCTTGTATATGAAATTTAGTTAGTTGTCCCACTTGGAACTCAAGTCTCTAGATAGATTGAGAATAAGAGTACAGTAGTTGGGTGTTGGCCTCCAATCCTTTGAGAGCATTCAACACTTTCTCCTCGAAAGATGAGTTTTTTTTAGGAGGAGGAGGAGTAGAGTGCTGGAATTGTTGTGGTTGGGGAGGATGGCAGTTGGGCTGATTTTGAAAAGGCCGGACATTCGGCTCTTGAGGTTGGGAGAAGGAGTTCCCTTGAGCTTGAGCTTGAGGTTGCCATGAGAAATTGGGATGATTTCTCCACCCCGGATTATAGGTGATAGAATATAGATCATTACCCGAGTGAGTATAGGCAACATTAGCATGCTCTTGAACATATTCTGAAAATTGAGCAGTTAAGGGACATTCATGAACATGATTGGAAAGGCTGGATCATATAAAACACACCTCATTAATATTGGGAGGATGATGAGGAGGTCTATAAGAAGATGGCCTTGCAACCATGAGTTGGTCCTACTTGCGAGACAGCTCATCCACTTTTGATGAGACATCAATAGAAGTGCCAACTTCATAGATGCCTCTCTTAGGATTTGAGGTGGAGGGTTGTCTCTTAGACCAACTGCTGGAAACATGGTTTAGAATTTTCACTCATATTTTCAAACAGTTCTCATGCTTGAATTTCACTTTTCGTCATAAATGTCCCCCCACAAGAGACATCAACCATCTGTTGGTTGCATTGGGGTAGTCCATCATAGAAGGATTGGACAAGCTGTCATTTCAGAATTTGTTGGTGGGGGCATTTACGAAGAAGCTCTTTGAATCTCTTCCATGTTCCATGAAATAGCTCACCATCATTTTGAGAGAAACTCGTGATGGTTCGCCTCATTTGATTAGTTTTGCTAATGGGAATTTTTTTTAGGAACTCTTGTTGCAGTTGAGTCAAGGAGTTGATTGTGTCGGCCTTGAGACAATTATACTGCAAAATTCAAGGTTTTTTGTGGCGGTGCAAAACTGCCGCAGTAAATGCACAAACCGTTGTTATATGTTTATAACGGCGGTTTAACAAAACGTCGTGACAGGTCTTGTCGCAAGGTATGCTACAGCAGTTGTTATATCTGCAGCTGTCGAGCACATTTATAACGGTGGTTATTTTCTCCTTGTACTGGCAATTATAAAGGGTAATTTTTTCATTATAACGGCGTTACAGAGCCGCCGTAGTGAATCAATTTGCAACGACGGTTCCAACCATCATTATATAGTAAATATATAACGGCAGTTTTAACCGCCATTGTTATTCTCTATCTCTAACGGCGCTTTACAACCGCCACAATTAATTAAAAATTAAAAAAAATTAATTTAATTTTTTTTACATGCATTAATTGTACTTGTGAGCAATATAAAATAAATGCAAATTATCTACAAAATTTCTAAACACCGAAATCGAATCCATCAATATATAAATTCATGTCCATAAAAATGTCATAATAAACCGTCTAAAATGTAATAATTGCAATATATACATGTCCATAAAAATGTATCAAATGTAAAATAAAAAATCTGCTAAAGCTGCCTAGCAGGTCCCTCCAACAAGGTCGCTCCTACTGCTCCAAAAGCTGACAGATGTGCGCTGCCGACCCCCTCCTACAAAAATAATAAAATATAATTTATTATTAGAATAGCAAAATGATAAAATTTAACAATTTCATCATAAATATGCAAATAAAAAACTAATCTTAAAGATTTCATAGTTATTGAGTTGAACAGAAAAGTTTAATTCATTAGCCTAAACCTACAAACGCCCACCAAATCCAAATCGGGGGTCGGATTTCGATACCGTTTCTTCTAACACGTGTATTTCGACCCAACCTAAGTGTGAGAATTCGTTTCACTGAAATGCGAGGTCGTTTGCTCGATTTAGGCACCGAGAGTCCCGAAATCCATACTTGGATAGTATGTTTCAGCCTAAACCTACAAACAACCAACAAATCCAAACCGCGAGTCAGATTTCGATGTCGTTTCTTCTAACGCATGTATTTCGACCCAACCTAAGTGTGAGAATTTTTTTAGCCGGAATCCGAGGTTGTTTGCCCGATTTGGGTCCCGTGAGGCCCGAAATCCATACATAGTATATTTCGGCCTAAACCTACAAACACCCACCAAATCCAAACCGTGGGTTGGATTTTGATGTCATTTCTTCTAACGCGTGTATTTCGACCCAACCTAATTGTGGGAATTCGTTTTGCTGGAATCTGAGGTCGTTTGCCCAATTTGAGCGCCGAGAGGTCCGAAATCCATACTTGAATAGTATATTTCGGCTTAAACCTACAAACGCAAGCCAAATCCAAACTGGGGGTTGGATTTCGATGTCATTTCTTCTAACGCGTGTATTATGACCCAACCTAAGTGTGGGAATTCATTTCGTCGGAATCCGAGGTCGTTTGCCCGATTTGGGCACCCAGAGGCCCGAAATCCATACTTGGATAGTATGCTTGGCCTAAACCTACAAATGCCTACCAAATCCAAACCGGGGGTTGGATTTTGATGCCGTTTCTTCTAACACATGTATTTTGACCAATCTAAGTGTGAGAATTCGTTTTATCGAAATTCAAGGTCCTTTGCCCAATTTGGGCATCGAGAGGCCCGAAATCCATACTTGGATAGAATGTTTTGGCCTAAACCTACAAACAACCATCAAATCCAAACCAGGGGTCGGATTTCGATGTCATTTATTCTAACGCGTGCATTTCAACCCAACTTAAGTGTGGAAATTTGTATCGCCGGAATCCGAGGTCGTTTGCCGGATTTGGGCACCAAGAGGCCGAAATCCATACTTAGTATACTTCGGCCTAAACCTACAAACGTCCACCAAATCCAAACCAGAGGTCGGATTTCGATGTCGTTTCTTCTAACGCGTATATTTCTAACCAACCTAAGTGTGAGAATTTTTTTCGCCAGAATCTATGGTCGTTTGCCTGATTTGGGCACTGAAAGGCCCGAAATCCATACTTGGATAGTATACTTCGGCCTAAACCTACAAACGCCTACCAAATCCAAATCGGGGCTCGGATTTTGATGTCATTTCTTCTAACGCGTGTATTTCGACCCAAACTAAGTGTGGGAATTCATTTCACCAGAATCCGAGGTCGTTTGCCCGATTTGGGCACCGAGAGGCCAAAATCTATACTTAGTTAGTATACTTCGGCCAAAACCTACAAACGCCCACCAAATCCAAACCGGGGGTAGGATTTCAATGTCGTTTCTTCTAACACGTGTATTTTGACACACCCTAAGTGTGGGATTCGTTTCACCGGAATCCGAGGTCGTTTGCCCGATTTAGCCACCGAGAGGCCCGAAATCCATACTTAGATAGTATGCTTTGGTCTAAACCTACAAACACTCACCAAATCCAAACTGGGGGTCAGAATTTTGATGTCATTTCTTCTAATGTGTGTATTTGAACCCAACCTAAGTGTGGGAATTTGTTTCACCAGAATCCGAGGTCGTTTGTCCGATTTGGGCACCAAGAGGCCCGAAATCTATACTTCGATATGCTTCGGCCTAAACCTACAAACGCCCACCAAATCCAAACCGAGGGTTGGATTCCGGTGCCATTTCTTCTAACACGTGTATTTTGACCCAACCTAAGTGTGAGAATTTGTTTCGCCAGAATCCGAGGTCATTTGCCCGATTTGGGCATCGAGAGGCCCGAAATCCATACTTGGATAGTATGCTTCGGTTTAAACCTACAAACGCCTACAAAATCCAAACCGGGGGTCGGATTTTGATGTCATTTCTTCTAACACGTGTATTTTGACCCAACCTAAGTGTGGGAATTCGTTTCGCCAGAATCTGAGGTTGGTTCCTGCACTGCTTATTATAACCGCATTTATGGAAGAACATACTTTATAAATTTTCTTACTAAATGACCCTTACAGGGGTCAGGAATGTCTTCATTCTTGGGCCGCTCATGCAGGGACTCTTTACAATAAAAGGTTCGGTGATGTTGAGGCTCTTGATACATAAATATACATTCTTTTAGAACCTCTTCCTTGACCAGGCCTTCACGTCAGCATGCACACGGAATTGATGATGATAACATACAGTGACCAAAACAACGTGAACAACAATATTCACTTTTGGTTATGTCGTTAACATCATGGAGGGTTCTGTGGTACTGAACAACCACCAAACTACATGAATTTTAATAGGCTAAAAATTTTAATTCCTTTCTCTTCTTATCCCTTTCACCAGTACTGTTCGCGACAACTTCCTTTCTGGGATGGAGGTCATCCAAACCATTCAGAGATAGAAGCCTTGAAATTTGAGGTACATTCACCGAAGAAGATTAAAAATTTAGCTATCCATTCAAAGAACTACCTGGAATGCAAAAATTACCTATCTGAACGACTTTGTCTTCCACTAATTTTATAACTAGATTCAGACTAGGTATGTGGAAGTCAGGCTGATTTGGGCACCGAGATGTCATTTCTTCAATCTTTGAATGGTTTAGATGACCTCCATCCCAAAAAGAAAGTTGTCGGGAATGTTAATATTGAAAGAGATAAGAAGAGAAAGAAATGAAAAGGTTTAGGTTATTCAAATTCACGTAGTTTGGTGGTTTTTCAATAGTACGGAACCCTCCATGATAATAACGACATAACCAAAGGTGAATATTGTTGTTTACGTTGTTTTGGTCACTGTATTCATCATCATCCATTCCGTGTGCATGCGCACGTGAAGGCCTGGTTAAGGAAGAGTTTCTAAAACAATGTATATTTATAAATCACGAGTCTCAACATCACTGGACTTTTTATTGTAAAAGTGCCCTCATGAGTAGTCCAAGAATGAGGACATTCCTAACCCCTGCAAGAGTCATTTAGTAAGAAAATTTATAAAGCATCTTCTTTCATAAATACGATTGTAATAAGCAGTGCAAGAACCGGGTGGTACATCACTGAAAGTATGCCTTTTTTATTTTAGAAAAATAGTTCTTGGGGGGCATACATCGAATTCTAAGATCTGACTAAGATTCTAATTGATTTTATTCAATGAAGAATAAAATAACAATCACCTTTGCGTCTTAGAAATTGTTAAATCAAATCCACGATAGAACAATGCCTGCAAAACTTCGCAAGCATAAATTCTCCTTCGCGATTCACACGAACCTTCTTTTTCTTTTAAAGCTTTCTTTAATGGTCCTTCCAATTCAAGCTCTATGATCTTTTGTTCTTTTCTTGAATCTCAAGATCCTTTCTTGATTTAACAAGATTGGTTCTGCTTTTGCTCAAGAGAAAAACTAGAACCAAGAGAGAAAGGGAATGGTGACCATACACTTTCCAAAGAGGAGAAAGAAAGGGGTGTGATCTTGAGGAGTGAGAGAGAAAAACTTGGAGATAAATCCAATCTCCCAAGGGATGGACATCCCACTATATATAGATCTCTCTCTTGGATTGCTTTGCTTGCAATCCAAGACTCCTCATCCTTATCCTAATCAAATTAGAAATCCCTCAAAAGTTTCCTTAATGATTACTCCTAATTAATTAGGATTTATTTTTCAAAAAACTAACCTTATCCATTAGTAACAAACTAATCTTATCCTTATCTAATAAGGAATCTTTCATTAGTAACTAATTAATCTTATCATTTTCTATTTTTTAAACTAATCTTATCATTATCTAATAAGGAATCATTGATTAGTAACAAACTAATTAAAGATGAGGCTTTACATGAAGTGGGCATCCCACCCTAGGTGGGCCCCACTTCCACATGCCCCTTTAAGGGTTCAAAACCCCTTAGGTCATCAATTTGATATTTATCAAAATTCTCAATGGGTCCTACCCATTTGGTTTATCACATCTTATGTGATTTCACCTATAAGAGTTTCACTATACCATATAGTGATTTACTTAGAAAAATTAATTAATTAAATTAAAATTAAATTAAAAGCTTTAAGAAAGTCCTAGTGTGTGGGATCTAAAGGGATCTCCTATTTCCGGTTGTGAGACCAAGTTCTTAACCTTTTTGGTAAAAGCATTGTTACTATGAAACACTTTTCTACAACTCTATTAGGATTATAGAATTTCATCTATGTCATTGGACTTCCACTAATCACAATAATGTCCATTAACACAATGTGACTAACCTCTAGAAAATAAAGAATTTCTTGCAGGTATTTCTATTACAAGATTTGTTTACAGATGCGTCCCTCCACTTCCAATATTGTTATAAGCTTACGAGACAATATCTTATACTGTCTTTAATCCCTAGCTTATATTGAGAACCCTTTCTCTTTGATACTTTTAGTCAAACTTGAACTTTCAAAACTATTTTAGAAATTCTTTAAAAGAAATAATAATAATAATAATTACATTTTTTATATAGAAAATAAACTTTTCGATAGAACCATTTCATCGATAAATATCAGCGCTGAGTTTTTCAAGTTCGGTTTTGACAAGTATCAACTCAATATACATTACTCTAGAAGAGTAGTGGAATCCTTGTTAAGCATACACACACTTCTTATAATATAGAGTATATAACCCAACAAGCCCATATTTAGTCCGGTGTGCTACATCAAAGCTATATAGGCAAATACTAGAGAAGATGTCGACCTCTCAAGTTAAGGACAATCTGTCAAATGGACTACCCTAAATATATAGACTGTATATTTCTAAGGGTATCCACTGAGCGATCCAGTTGCAATATAAGTACTTCTTACTTATATCCACATCTTAGTTAAGAGACCATTCTCTCAGTGATTGAGATTCATCATTCCATCATATGGAACTAATAATGTGTAAGTTAGTAGGAATACATTGTTCAGACATATCCTGAATAACTTAGAATAATACTAGGTCTACAAGGAACCGAAAAACTATATCTCCTTAGCAATTAGTTAATAACTAATTGGATGGTTTTCCTACAATGTTACCTAAGGGACAAAGTAGTCTCATCTTATGAGATACTTTTAATATGTTACCCAATGTAGAAGACAATGTGTGAATGTAAACATGTTTTTATTGATTAAGTAGACTAATACAATTCCAGAATTGCTTTCGTGGGCATATATGTCTAACACATCGAGGCATAACATGCAATTTGCAGGTGAAACTTTATCCTTATTTTGAAGTTAGTCCTAGCTAATGTTGGAGTTACATCATCACCTTTCGATGCCCGATTTGGGCACCGATAAGACTGAATTCCCGATTTGGATGTCTACTTTGGCCTAAACCTACAACCTCGCACCAAGTCCTAACCGAGTTTATTTTCAAACAACTCAAGGATGGATCAAGAACCACGTATAACATATTTTTTTCCAAACACTTTCAAGGTTTCCTTCCAAGGCAACTCAAGTATAGAGTAAAGCCTAGGCATGGCTTAGTGACTAGAGTATGTTCTTGGTTTCTATTCACAATGACTCAAGTATATGTCCATAACTAAACATGATAGATTTTTACATAAGTGCATTCATGGTTTCCTTTCCAAATAACTCAAGTATAGACCAATAACTATACATGGCAAAAAAAAAATTTGCCAAGTATGTCCATGGTTTCTTTTCAAACAACTCAAGTGTGCATCAATACCTAGCATATCCGATTTTTATGAATCAAATTTATTGTTGCTTTTCAAATAACCCAAGTATGGATTAGTACAAAGGCATGGCAGATTTTTTTTGGCCAATTACATTCAAAGTTTCATTTGACATGCACCACAACAATAGCATGAGAAATAGAAAAACAATGAAAAAGGAAATAAAACAAGGCTTTAAGAAAAACAATGAAAAATGACATGCGCCACAGCAATACTACCATCACCACCCACCACTACCACACCATCACCACCACCATCACCCACCCACCACCACCACACCATCACCACCACCATCACCCACCCACCACCACTACTACCCACCACCACTACCATCACCACCCACCACTACCACACCACCATGACTACCATCACCCACCCACCACCACTACTATCCACCACGACTATCATCACCGCCCACCACTACCAAACCACCACGACTACCATCACCCACCCACCACCACTACCATACACCACCACCACCATAATATATAAAACATTTAAAATTAGAACTAAAATATTTTAAATTTAACATTTACCTTCGCAGTCGTGTGTGGTGCTATAGAAGGCTGAGCTGCACCCTGTTGTGAAAAAAGTGGGTAAATCAATGAATGAATATCTAAATATTAAAAAGTAATAATTAATAATTCTTATATTAAATACCTGTCCCGCCATGAAATCCTGCACAAAACACTCCAAGGATGCCAGACGAATCCGAGTGTCCTCCAACTGATCTTGGGTGGGCGCTAACCTGGCATCTCTCTCTGCCACTATCTCCTCGAGAGCTTTGATCCTCTCGGTAGTCTGAGGATCAACTGAAGAGGCACCGGAGTGACTCGCAGATCGTGACCCCCATAACTGGGTGGGGGACGGGCCTAATCCAACTCCACATACACATCCAGCTCTCTTAGGCCCATGACTTGAGCGAAGATATCATCTCGGCCCGTGGTATCCTGTAAGCCCTCCGGTGCCTGCACCATCAGCTCCCTCATCTCGCGCTGCAAACAATTGGAAACAGTTGATATTTCGTAGGTAAAAGGCTTCCATTCTAAGATATTCAAATAATTAAAGTTACATATAATGTTTTCGCCCGCCTCTTCGTGCACTGGCGTGCCATCCTTGTGCTGGTGCGTGATGATGTAGACCTCTGCACGACTAGGGGGTGTCTGAGAGGGGCTCGTAGCTCGCTATGACAGTCACAATAGTAAAATTTAAATATAGTCAAAACAATACAAATAAATTACAAAAACATCTTTTAACAAATCAAACTGAACATACCGCCTCATCCCTCACTCTAGCGAAGCTTTTCATGCCGCTATATGGCAAACCTTCTGTTTCGAGCGATTTATTTTATTTGTTTCGCTTCGTTTCTACAACAAATTTAAATTATGGTTAATTAAGAGAGTTTAAGCAAAATTTATTTATGATATCTGCAGGGCACGCAGCAACAAGCTGCTCCAGTGTAGCATCCGGTGTGATGCTCCCCGGCGCAGCTTCAACTTCCAATCTCAGTATTTATGCTCGAGGGAAGCAATAATGAATTTTTTTGTGAATGGTTCGATCTCAAATTTTTCCTAAAACACGATTTCAAATTATTAAACCATGACCAAATAGTAAACAAAAAGATATGTAATTAAAAACTAAAAATTAAACCCATTTCAGATATTTTTGGTTCTTACCCGAACTAACTGTAATGCTCGTTGTTTCTACTCCGCAGGGATGTGAATCCAACTGGGTACATTGAGCCGAAACAAATGCCCATCCCGGGCAAGATTACCTAGGTAATCAGGCAACACCTTCGTATCCCTCTTTACAGGTTGTGCTCTATCATAGGTGACTACCCTCTTTTTCACCCCTGGAGATAGTCTATGCAAGGGCAGGCTCCTATTCTTGCCTCGACCCCTCCTAATAGGTCCTGGAGGGGGAGGGGGAAATGTAGCACCAGATGTGTTGGGGTGGAGGTCTGCACACCTACCATCGACTGTTTAGGGTCCATCTGCAAAATAAACAACTCATCACAGATTTTTCATAATTACAGAGTTTAAACACATAAAAGTGTATGAATTTATTCACTAACATGATAATAAACAACCCAGTATAGATTTTTCATAATTACAGAGTACCAACACATAAAAGTGTATGAATTTCTTCACTAAAATGAAAATAAGCAACTCAGAGCAGATTTTTCATAATTACATAGTTTAAACACATAAAAGTCTATGGATTTCTTCACTAACATGAAAATAAAAAACCTAGAGCAGATTTTTCATAATTCAAGAGTTCAAACACATAAAAGTGTATGAATTTATTCACTAAGATGATAACCCAGTATAGATTTTTCATAATTACAGAGTACCAACACATAAAAGTGTATGAATTTCTTCACTAACATGAAAATAAACAACTCAGAGCAGATTTTTCATAATTACATAGTTTAAACACATAAAGTCTATGGATTTCTTCACTAACATGAAAATAAATAACCTAGAGCAGATTATAATAATTCAAGAGTTTAGACACATAAAAGTCAATGGATTTCTTCACTAACATGAAAATAATATATTGAAAGTCAAATTCTCATTCATTTATCTGTTTCAAATATTACATGGTAGCAACTAATTACATCATTCAATAGCGAACAATTACATAAGCTGACACATATTAGTTGTTTGTATCCGTTTCATTGTTATAGTCTGAATTCTCAACTTCATCATCACTAGATTTGATAGAAGAAGCTTGTTATTGTAGCACTTGAAGGGGCGCATCAACAGTTGTTCCAGTAATCCCTAATCTCACCCAACTGGCACCTTCATCATCATTAGGTGAGGTGTCATCCAACTGTTGGTCGTTGAATGGCTCGTTCTCCCTAATGCATAATCGTCCACAAGAGATTCATCATTCATGTCAAATAAGTCTCTTGAGCTAGTCTTGATGACGACATGTCAAACTTCTTCCATTGGATCTTCGACGTAAAATACCTGCTCTACCTGAGATGCCATAACATAGGGTTCGCTCGACACGAAGTGTCCCAGGAGCAAGCGTGTGAAGTTCACGAGTTTAAACCCAAACGCATCGGTCTTTATTCCTCTACCCTGTGACTTCACATCAACACAATCGCAGTTAAACAATAAAAATTTTAAACTTTTAGAATTCATCAACTAGACTACGTCTGTTAAGCGAACATAGTAGGTGATATCTGTGACAATGGAGGTTCTGTCCTTGGAAGTTGCATAGCTTGTAGTCGCTGTTGTGACCGCAACACCACTATTTTGACTCTTACGTCCATACTCCCTAAGTGTTGTACAAAACCTGTATCCATTTATTACGTAGCCCTTAAACCTTTTGCGGCTTTTTGTGGACCGTATGAGATCCATGTAATCTCGTCAGACACCGGGCTGCCTAAATCTCGCAGTAGTTGAACCTATTTGAAGGCCAAAATGCAATTAATTCAAATCTCAAAACATTAATAATGGGATGGGAAAAAATGTGTCCAGTTAAGAAAATAGGACTTACATAGCCCCTAAACCATGAGCTAAATTGTTCGTTGTGCTTTTTTTGGAATTCGTGGAGAGCCGATCTAATAAATCTGGGATTGGTCATCCTCAATTCATTCATATGCTGACTGTAAGGAACCATTCGATGTGCGTTGCTCAAATCTCCTTTTTTAAGTGAAAATTGAAAAATAAACAAAAGATAATAGAGGAAAGTCTTGATAATATTTGTCTTATTCTTGATATGTTGTGAGTTCGTCGGAGTTGAACAACACATAACGATGTGTCTACTGCCATTCGAATTCACTTAGAGCGAATGCCTGCGCACCCCCTATTGGAGTTTCATCGTAATTTCTCACCGACCTGTTCAATCTCGATTCCACATCATTTCGGTGCCTTGAGCAGAATGTCAAGCATTCTTCCGCCAAGTATCCTTTTGCAATGCAACCCTCTGGTCGAGCTCGATTGCGCACATAAGATTTCAGTGTATATAAGTACCTATGAGAATTAAATTTAGGTAAGAAAATTATAACAAGAAGTTTCAACATTTGATAAATTATAATCGATAGCATACCTTTCGATGGGATACATCCACCGGTATTGGACAAGTCCACCTAACCTTGCCTCTGCGGCCAGGTGTATAGGCTACTACACCATAACATCAAAGAATGCTGGCGGGAAAATTCTCTCTAAATGAAAAAGTGTAAGCACAATTTTCTCCTCTAACCGTCTCAAATCCTTGACCTGACAGACTTTGGAACATAATGCCATAATGAAGTTGCTCAATTCAATTAGGACTGAAGTTACATTCTTCGGTAATGCATTCCTCACAGCCAATGGTAGGAATTGTTGCATTATAATATGAGAGTCGTGACTCTTCAGTCCATAAATTTTACACTCTTTGACATTAACATGTCTTACAAAATTTGACGAGTAACCATCTGCAACCTTCACACTCTTCAAAACCTTACAAAATAACTCTTTCTCATTCTTGTCCATCGAAAAGCATGCAGGAGATAGATAATTTTTGCTTCTGCCAGGCTGGAACCCAGGGTGAAGTGAACGTCACATGCCCATATCAACCAACTCGAGTCGAGCTTTTAAATCATCCTTAGATTTTCCTTCCAAACCCAATAAAGTCCCGAGCACATTGTCGGATACATTTTTCTCGATATGCATTACATCAAGGTTGTGTCTCAACAAAATGTGCTCCAATATGGTAACTTGAAGAATATACTGGTCTTCTTCCAATTATAGGGGATATCCTCATGACCCATTTACCTTGGTCATTTTTCCCAGTCCGCTTTCCAACGGAGAATATACTACCCTCCAACTGACGCAGCACATCGGACCCATACATTATAGTTAGAGAACATCTGAACTCAGAATTGTCATCGAAAGAGTTTCTATTTTTCTGGAACCTGTGATCCGCCATTAAGAAACGATGGTGCCCCATGTAGCAATGCTTCCTACTTTTATACAGGTATAAGTGGCAAATGTCTTTGTGGCTTGAAGGGCATTCCAACTTCCCTTTCGTGCTCCAACCTGACAACACGGTATACCATGGGAAGTCGCTAATGGTCCAGAGCAATGTCACACGCATTAAAAATGTCTCCTTTTTCAACACATCATAAGTTGGCAACTCATTCGTCCACATGTCCTTCAACTCTTCGACTAGAGGCCTCATGTACACATCAATGGCATTTCCTAGCCTGGAGGGACCGGGAATAAGCAAGGACAAAATGAAATTTGGTTGCTTCATGCACATCTATGGCGGTAAGTTGTAGAGAATGAGAACCACAAGTCATGTGCTTTGAGCAATACTCATCGTCCCAAATGGGATGAAGCCATCACTCGCCAACCCAAGCCTGACATTGCGAGCATCTAAAGCGAAAAAATGATACTTTTTGTTTAAATTTTCTCAAGCTGGTGAGTCTGTAAGATACCTTAACCTCCCTTCCATATTTCGACCCTCGTCATGCCATCTCATTTCAGAAGCAGTCTTACACGACATGAATAACCTTTGTAACTTGGGTCTCAACGGGAAGTGATGCAAAATCTTCGCCGGAGTTTTCTTCTTGTGTTCCTCTTGACCATCCCCTGTCTTCATCTTGATTCACCACAGATGTCACATACTTTCTTGTTTGCAGACTCTTTCCAGTAAAGCATGCAATCATTGGGACATGCATCGATTTTATTATAGTTAATTCCTAAGTCTGACATCACCTTTTTAGTCTGAAAGTAAGTATCTAGTAGTGTTGACCCCTAGGGGAGTACCTCCCTCAACAACCTAAGCAACATGATGAATGACTAATTGCTCCATCCAATAAGACACTTAATATGATATAATCTTACAATGAAAAACAACTTCGTGTGTTTCTTACATGCTGGATACAAAGCATGTCCAGCATCCCTTATCAATTGAAAAAATCTATCAGACTGAGGATTGGGATCCCGACTACTAGTACCCTCATCTTGGTTTGGGACCTCGAACACATCGTGCACCATATCTTCCATTTCATTCTGTCTGTTGTGCATGTTAGGATTTTGAGACACTTGGGCAACTGGTCGGTGATGTAATATGTCCTCCCTATGATGAAACCAGATTTTATAATTCAAGTCAAATTCATCACAGATCATATGCTCAAAACTATAACCTTATCTTGATAAAGGACATTGTTGCAGTTGGGACACAGACACTTTATACCACCGGTGTTATCGATCGCTCCACGAGCTATCCCAAACTCTATGAACTCCTTCACCCCTTTTATATATTCCTTTGAAATGCTATTTAATACAAAAAATACACTCATAATTTCTTAGATACTAACACTTTATCATTCGATGCTGCTTAAAAAATTATGGACAAAAAGTACCTTGACATTTAAATCCAACTCCTATCCATGACGGATGAGATTAGATTTCTAAGTCCTTCTTCGTTTACTATTTGATATCATCAGTCAATTACAATATGTATGCATGCTTCTTATCGCTATCAACTCCTCTTCTAAAGGGTGGGGTGTTTCTATCCCATTTAGGAATGCATAATCCCCATCAGTCAATAGCTCAGGTGCTTTATTCCATTTCAAGGAAATTTCGGTAGTATTTTCCTATGGTTCTCCAAGTACACGACTTAAACTAGGGACAAGCCCTCCACATTATCTAAATATGTACCCAGAGAACAAGAGAAACGACTGACAAAATTTTCCTCAATTTGGACAAAACATGAGCAACTGACTATAATGGAGATCATGCATTCCCAAACTGTCCAACCAGACAATTCAATAATCATATATAAACAAATACACTTTATCACAAACAAGACCAAAAAGTTGTTAACCTGCTTTTAGCCCCACAAGAGAACTAAACGTCATACCTTACAACTAATCAATACAAATAGATGATACAAGAAATGCACTTGTCATACAATGATTATCAAACGGGAAATCTAAGGTTCAATGCATACATGTGTATGAACTTAAACCAATACAAAAATTCAACCATCATAAACACAAAGTTTAAACACCCTTAAGCATTTTAAACAGTTAACATAGCTACAAATTTACAATTACCATCAAAAAGACATTTCAATGAGTAATCATAATTGTCTACTACTATCAATCTCTATGGCAGCTCAGTATTATGAAATGGACTCTTAAGAGTTAAAAGATTTTTGTGTTGTAACCGGACTCTTAAGAGTTTGGTTATAACCATAGAGGATTAGTCATTGGGCAGCTGTCCCATACAATTTTTTTAAAAAAATATATTTTAACTATTTTGTTTAATTATTTAATGCATTAGTCTAAGGATACTCCCAAAGTGTACTCCCATATATACTCCCAAATCTTAACCGTTTATCTCAAGTATTAAACGGTTAGGATTAGAGTAGGCATGGCATTAGAAAGGACAAAATAAGCCAAATCTATATCAGCTTTCTATTATCTGTATATTTCCAATGAATCCATAACCTAATCTAGATGCGTGTGTGCATATCTCAAGTACTGCACCATAGTGACCCAATTTCATTCCTATCAAAAATTGGGAATTCCTTACTATACCATATAATTATTGTGAGCACGGGTTTTTGGAACCCACCTCACCTGGTTGGTTGTATACCCTCATGGGTGTGAAGGTTGATTTAGGGTCGCCACTTATTCATTTAGAAGGGATAAGTCCCCTGGAGTTAGATAAGGTCTTGGTCTCCGATTTGAGATCAGGATAAGAGGTTCGGTTAAGTCCGATGAAGGTGTTAGGCACCTCAAGGCTTCCATTTTACAATAGTTCCTTACTCCCTAGGTGTAATCCAATTAAAGTCAATATTTGTTAAAATGTCTGAGTGTTTAAGCTGATATTAACCTAAGAAAGAAAAGCTAACTAGGGTCGAACCTAGGTTGGGTTGCCTACGTATTCACAAGGTGAGATCAGACCTAGCGTAATTCTGACACATGAACCCGTGTCGAGGCTAGGGGTGTGTGTGTGCACCAATGGTGGCTAACTGGGCTAGTCCAGTAGACTAGGGTTTGTTTGACCGAGGTTGGTCAAGTGCATGGTTCAAGCCTGACAACTTAGGGTTAGTCCGATAGACTGGGGTTTGGGCCCGGTAAACCAAGAGAGAAGCCCGATAGGCTAAGGCGAAGTTTGACCAAGGTTAGGGTTGCTTACCGGGATTAGGCCAAACTAACCGTAGTTAGGGTGACTAACCATAGTCAAAAGGTAACAAGGTCAAGCCCGATAGGCTGGGATTGAGCCTGGTAGGCCAAGGGATAAGTCCGGTAGACTTAGCTCAAACCTGGTAAGCTAAGAGCGGGCCCAGAGACCAAAGGTAAAGCCCGGAGGCAAAGGAGTAAGCCCGAAAGGCTTAGGGTTTGGGCCCGATAGTCCTGGATTTGGTCCAAAGGCCAAGATTAGGCCCGGTAGGCCAAGGGGGAAGTCCGATAAACTGGATTTTAGGCCCGGTAGGCCAAAAATCGGAATTAACCGATGTTAGGGTTGGTCTAACCTTGGTTAGGGATGCTAACCATGATTGGCAAGGTCCAAGATCAGTTTTATGGTCCTTTAGTATTTTTCAGGGATTTTTTCTATAATTTTTCCAAAGTTAAATGGGCTTAACCATGGTTAAGGAAGGGATTAACCATGGTTAAGCTGATTTAACCATGGTTAGGAATGCTGCTGAGTCCAGTTTGTTCATTTTCTGTATTTTTAGATTATTTAAGAATTTTTGATAATTTCCAGGGTTTTTCTCTCATGGTTAGATCAGCTAACCATGGTTAAAGTTTAAGTAAGGTTGGGTTAAACCATGGTTAAGGCTAGGGAAGGTCTGAGGTGGGCCCAGGGGGCTAGGTAGGGCCTAGAGTGGCCTCCTACTAGGCCTGGGCCCTGTGCAAAGCCTGGAAAATCAGAAAAACATAAATGGCGGTAGAGGTTCTACTACCATTTTTAACTTCCAATTAACCCAGGTTTGCTGCTTGGTAACTAGGGTTAGGAGTTAACCCAATGGTCAAGGACCCAGAGGTTTTGAAGGGGAAGTCCCAAGATGGTTCTGGGCCTTTGGTGGGCCCAGAGGAGGCTCTGAAATGGGCCTGAGTTAAGCCCAAGTATGCTGCACATGAAATGATAAAATGGCGGTAGATGATCTACCGCCATTCTTGACAGTGTTAAGCTTTTGAATTTTAACCATGGTTAGTGATTTGGGGTGACCCTAGAAGGACCAGTGTGAGTCAAGGAGATACTTGGGGGGTCTAAACCAGGCCCTGGACATGGACCAGGACCCACCTACAAGGGTTCACAGGTGCTGTAAACTAAAAGGCTAGGAATGACGGTATTGAGTTTACCGTCATTCCTGGATTCACTCAGAATCAGGTTTGGTGCCCACAGGGGCTGTGCTACAAGGATCCCAGGGGTTCCCTCATGGAATGAGGGACCCCTAGAAGGTATGATTCTGGCCTAGGGAGTGCGGGGAGTGGTTCTATACCCATGAGGGGTTCCCCATACCTATGAACAAGGTAAGGGAAGCCCCTGTGTTGGGTTTGAGTAGCAAGCAAGCTACAAAAAATAGTAAAGTCCCCTGGAAGTGACCAGGGGCTCACAATGGATGCAAAAGACGATAAACAAAGGGATAGGGGATGCCCTACCCTGCTGCTCTGTTCTTGCCAAGGTGGAGGAGCTGTTGACAGTGGTGGTGCTGCACAGTGGTGGTGCACACCGTGGTGGGGGGAGTTGCGGTGATGAGGGGAACTCAAGTGAGGCTACTGGAGTGGCTTATGGAAGCTTGGAAGAGAGCTTTAGGGGGTTGGTGATTCAATAGAGGTTCGAATGGGAATTTGTCGGTAGCACCTCGGATTTTTCTATATTTAATGAATGGTACTTTCGTAGCTAATTGACCTTTCTTGTAGTCTAATTAATAAATAAGGTAGAAATTAGAAATTTTGAAACATCAAAAATGTTCCTTTTCGAAAGACGAACCCAACGCAAGTTGAATCGTCAAAATCCGACGAGCGAGTCAAAAGATATGGTCAAAACAGTCGGGACCTGCAGAGCACCGATCGCTCGATCATTAGTACCGATCGCTCGATCATTAGTAACGATCGATCGGTCCAAAACCAATCGATCGGAGGCTATCGACTGGTTAACTTTTTTGTATCGGGAAATTTTTCAGATAGCATGTTTTTGACCAGTCGCTCAGTCAATAACACCGATCGCTCGGTAGGCAACCGATCGATCGGTCATAACCACCGATCGCTCAGTCTTCGCGTTTTTGCAGAAATTTCAGTAAGGGCTTTTTCATCTTTTGGGGGTCAAACCCTTTCCTCTTAAGGCTTACCCGAGCCTTAGGGCTTCATTCACTATACTTAGGAGATTTTGAGAGATAGAAAGAGAGGAGAAGGGGATTCCTAACTTCGGTTTTCCTCTTGAGAAGAAATCAAGAATTGGGCTACCCAAGATTTGTCCCAAAGCTTAGATTCTTCAAAGCCAAGCCTCAAGCTCGTGGGGGAGTCCTCCTTCAAGTAAGGGCAGTACTTTCCAAGGTATTTTTAAGCGCGTTTCCTTCCCACTCAAACCTTCTTCAAGCAAAAGTCCTTCTTCTTGTAAGTTGGAGCTCCAATCAAGGTTTACAACCAAGATCAAGCCTTGATTCAACGTTAGCACACTCTACTAACTTACCCTAGCAATAATCTAGGTTTTCTATTATGAAATGTGATTCTTGCTATTATGCTTTCCTTCCCTATGAAATGTAACATCTCCAATAAATATAAATAAGATAAGAAAAGGTTATGGATGTGTATGGGGTGGATTGAGGTGATTGGATGCCAAAATGTATGGATGTGTGTGGTGTGTGAAATGGAACATAGAAGATGGGCATGTTACCAGTAATGAACTCACCTTGATGGTTGGATGGAAAATATGCACTAAGAAAAAGAAGATGAACTATTATGGAACATTACATGTTATGTGTTTGATAAAATGCCTAAACTATGAATAAATGACTTAAATGAAGAAAATGGAAGTAGGTCTTAGGCATGTGTTCTTATGACTGATGAATTGATCAAATGCCATGTAGATTACTCAAGTTTACCTATGCTTATACTATGAATTGAATTGTGATGTCATATCTCTCTTGTTATCCGCTTTCCAATTATTGTTACCATTGCCATGAACACGAGCACACATGTATGCATGGACCGAGATTTCAAGAGCATATGCATATAATAATCAACAAGAAAACATTGCATGTCAAGGAGGTTAGTAGCCCAGGGACATTCGGGTACTAGCCCCTGGCCCATGCACGCCAATGGCAAAAGGGGTTTGGCTTTTGGACTTTTGGGCCCCATGGGCCCAAACCAAGGGATCAGGCCCTAAGGGCCTTGGACTTAGGGTTTAAGCCCTAAGGGCTCTAGGGCTAGGCTAGGGTTAAGGTTTAGGGTTACCTAGGACTAGGGTTTGACTTAGATTTTGTCCTAGGTGAAAGTATGCCTCTTTTTAATTTTAGAAAAATAGTTCTTGAGAGGCATACATCGAATCCCAAGATCTGACTAAGATTCTAATTGATTTTATTCAATGAGAGTAAAAATCATAATCACATTTGCGACTTTGAAATTGTTGAGTCAATTCCACGATAGAATGCTAGACCGGCAAAACTTCACAAGTGTCAAGTCTCCTTCGCAATCCACACGAACCTTCTTTTTCTTTAAAGCTTTCTCTAATGGAAGCTCATGACCCTTCTGAATTTCCAGCTCTTGATTCTTGATTAAAAGATCCAATCTTTATATTCAAGAATGCTTCTTGATCTTCTTCTTGATATTCAAAACTAAGAACACAAGAGAACAAGAAAGAGGGGAAGAGGGGCTGACTGTACAACTCTAGAAAGAGAGAGAGGGGCGTGAGATTGAGGAGAGGAGAGGGAATAAAATTCTGAAAAATTCAATGTCCTCACAACAGTGGACATCCACCCCTTTAAATAGGATTTGCTTGGGTTGCTTGTAACCCAAGACTCCTAATCCTTATCCAATAAGGATTCCTCAATTGTTTCCATTCTTGATTTCTCCTAATTAATTAGGTTTAATCATTAATAGAAACTAACCTTATCCATTAGTAACCAACTAACCATATCCTTATCCAATAAGGAATCTAAATTAATAACTAATTAATTATTAGTAACAAACTAATGGAATCCCTAACAATTAGGGAATCTTTAATTAGTAACTAACTAACTGACTGACCTTATCCAATAAGGAGAGTAGTTATTAGAAACTAATTAAATTAGGTCTCCTTGAAGTAGGCGTCCCACCCTAGGTGGGTCCCACTCCCACACGCCCCCTTTGAGGGTTCCAAACCCTCTATGGTCTCTTATGATCTTTTATCATAATCCCCAATGGATCCTACCCATTTGGTTTTTCACATCTAATGTGATTCCACCTTTTAGAGTTTCACTATACCATATAGTGATTACTTAGAGAAATTGATTAATTTAATAAATAATTAAATTAAAAACTTTAAGAAAGTCCTTGTGTGTGGGATCTAAAGGGATCTCCTATTTCCGGTTGTGGGACCAAGTACTCAACCTTTTGGTTAAAGCATTGTTACTAGGAAACACCTTTCCTACACTCCATTAGGATTATAGAATTTTATCTATATCTCTAGACTTCAATCAATCACAATGATGTCCATTAACACAATGTGATTAACCTCCAGAAAATAGAGAATTACTTGCAAGTATTTTTATTTCAAGATTTGTTTACAGAGACGTCCCTCCACTTCCAATATTGTTATAAGCTTACGGGACAATATCTTATACTGTCTTTAATCCCTGGCTTATATTGAAAACCCTTTCTCTTTGATACTTTTAGTCAAACTTGGACTTTCAAGACATTTTATAAATTCTTTAAAAGAAATAATAATAATAATTACATTGCTTTTATACAAAAAATAAACTTCTCGATAAAACCATTTCATCGATAAATACCAGTGCTAGGCTTTTTAAGTCTGGTTTTGACAAGCATCAACTCAATATAATTTACTCTGTTTAGAGTAGTGGAATCCTTGTTGAGCGTACACTTACTTCTTCTAATATAGCGTACATAGCCCAACGAGCACTTATTTAGTCCGGTTTGTTGGATATTGACGATTGACTACATCAAAGCTATATGGGCAAATACTAGAGAAAATGTCGACCTCTCAGGTTAAGGACAATCTGTCAAATGGACTACCCTAAATATTAAGACAGTATATTTCTAAGGGTATCCATTGAACGATCCAGTTGCAATATAAGTACTTCTTGCTTATATCCACATCTTAGTCAAGAGACCCTTCTCTCAATGATTGAGATTCATCACTCCATCATATGGAACTTACAATGTGTAAGTTAGTAGGAATACATTAATTGTCCAGATGTATCCTGAATAACTTAGAACAATTTTAGGTCTACAAGAAATTAGAAAACCATATCTCCTTAGCAATCAGTTATCAACTAATTGGATGGTTTTCCTACAATGTTACCTAAGGGACAAAGTAGTCTCCTCCAATGAGATACTTTTGATATATTACTCAATGTAGAAGACAATGTGTGAATGTAAAATATGCTTTTATTGATTTAGTAGATTAATATAATTCCGGAATGGCTTTCGTGGGCATATATGTCTAACACTATGGTTACCTATGGTTTAACTATGGTCGGACCTAAGGTTAACTTAGAGCTTTACCTAGGGTTAGGGTTTGGTTCTAGGGTTACCTAAGGTTTGACTTAAGGTTGGACCTAAGGTTAACTTAGAGGTTTACCTAGAGTTAAGGTTTGACTAGAGTTATGTCCTAGGAATGAGGGGGCTCGCCTGGGGGTAACCATGGTTAAAAAACCTTAACCCACTACAAAACTAAAGGGTTATAGTGGCGAACAAATAGCGGCGTTTAGAGTAAAACGCCACTTAATATAACTTATAACGGCGTTTCTTCTAATACACCGCTAAAGGCATGGCGGGAACCATGTATAGTGGCGTCATATTAAAAACACGCCGGTATTAGTCAATTATTAACGGTGATTTTTAAGATAACGTCGTTATAGAAATGGGCAGAATCCGCGAAAATTTCTCTCGCCAACATAATGGCGACGATATTTGATGGTCTATACCGGCATTTTCAAAAAACGCCGGTAAAGACCTTGTATTTGGGGATTTAGGGCCCTGGTCTTTTGCTCTTTCCCTCCTTCTTCCTCTATTCCTCCTCTTTTCCTCTCCTCTCTGCTCGTGCTCGTGCTCCCTGCTCCGGCTCGGTCCCTGCTCTTGCTCGTGCTCGTGCTCCCTGCTCCTGCTTGGTTTGCTCTCAGGTTCCTCTCTCTCTCTCTCTCTCTCTCCCCATATGGTCTCTCTCTTTGCTCTAACTCTATCTCTCTGTCTCCGGTAATCAGGCTCTGGTGACCTGTTCCCGCGCTACTCCGGCCACCTACTCCAGCACACTCTCCGGCGGCCACCTCTGCACTCTCCAATCATTGGTAAGAGCATGGGGCATTTAATGGAACGACATTACTTTATGTAATTCACCACATTAATTTTACTGGATCAGAAAAGCACAAAATTTCTCTATACTGGGGATCCTTGAACTCTTTAATTCTAACTTGTTTTTGGTGAAGTACTTGTAAATGTTTATATTAGATAAATGTTTTTGTTTATCAAATAATGGGTGGAGAATCAATGTGGGGAGAAGGTACATTTGGATGTTAAGTGCTCAAATTTTGGTTATCCTGATGACATCTTGGTAAATTTTTTAACAAGCAGTATGCATTTCAATACATAGATTTTTTTTTCACCACAAATCAATTGTGGTTAAGATTTTCTTCATTCCTAGGGTTAAGCAATCTAACCGTGATTTTAAAAAAGGAAATAAACAAAAATGTTTTAATTTTTTTCTAGCTTAACCATAGTTAAACGAGTGTTAAAAGGGACAGTGTCAATGACATTGGACTGCATTTTCAAATGCGTGGTGAGATAATCACGGCCTTTTTTTAATGCCGCAAATGATTTACCCTATAACGACATTGAGAGCCCTATAAATAGGCATGCCTAAGTGGGATGGTTCCCAAATGAAGGATAGATTTGTTAGCTTTCAGTTTCCTGTAACATTAGTTCTTTTGAATAAGTTCTTGTTCTTCCCTCTGATCCTTAATCCGGTTCATTTTCTGGTCTTCCATCATTTAATCCAAATCATTATTTTCTCATTAAGATTTATATGAAAACGGTCAGATCTGTTGATTTAGGTCGATCTAGATTGTAAATCTCATCCCTAATCTCTGGTCATTTAACTCAATCTGAATTCTACTTAAACATATATCAAATAGTAATTTTAGAATAGATAATATAAAATGATAATTTCGTATAGATTATGCAGTTGTGTTGTCATTGCAATGATTAATGTGCTTGAATTTTGTGTAAGTAAGCGTAGTATGTATTTAAGTTAGGAAATGATCTATGCATGGGGCAACTGCCCTGGGTTGGATGCCCCTGAATTGGGTAATTTTTTTTGCTCAAGCCTATGAGATTTTAATTTATTTTTCTGAGATTTTTTCCCATTTACTGCTTATTTTCTAATAAGTTGCGAATAGAAAAAAAAATTCCTTTAATCGTTTTGAGATTTCTTGAATTTATATGAATACCCTTTTCGATTTTTGAAGTGAATAACAATGAATTAACTAAATTTATGGATTCCATGCATGTTAATCTTTGTGATGTATTCAATGATTTTTGTGGAATTGATCAATAAAATAGAAGTACCCATTTGTTGTTTTGTTATAATTAAAGACGGCAAAGATGATCTACCTTTGATTTATGAGAGACCCAAGAGCTCTAAATTATTGTTCTTGTTTGATTCTTCATTTATTTATTTGAATGTGAAGTACGCGCTAGTTTGATTTTGATGGATTGTCTGATATTTTGGAACTCTACTTTAATACTCATTATGGGTACTTAGGGTTTTCCAAGTGTGTTGACTTTTATATGTAATAATTTACTAAGAGCATATGAACTGGGTAATTTTTTATACTGCCGTCTCGACGTTCCAACGGCTCGTTAATTCCATCTTGGTAAATATCTTGGAAATCATCAAAGTCGAGCAAACTACCGTTAGGGAAACCCAAGAAGTGAGAAAGTATCTCTAGATATCCTTGCCACCAGAAAACTAGAGAAAAAATAGTACCCTTAATTATGCTTAACATTTGTTTCAAAAGAAAATTTTAGCTCTAGTACCCTTAAATGCAATAAATGATATTGGACTAATGATTGTGATTCTACTGTTTCTTAATATTATGGGTTAAATGTTATATATATATATATATATATATATAGTTAATTCATAACTTGATAGATAGACTAAAATAACATGCTAGATCTTTTGATATTAAATTCTCATTCAATTTTATTGCATTAAGTAATTCTTAATTGTTAACAACATGTTCCCATTCTGCTCTAATTTGTATACTGCATGACAGAACTTAAGATAGTAAAACATCCATCGAAATCCCATTCGTCTTCAGGATGATCATTTATAGTAAAACATCTCACTAGAACTAAAGCTAGTTAGATTCTTAGGTCGAGGATTTGAAGACCCTACTCTTAGAGTCAAATGACCTGAGCCTATTACCTGAACTAACCCTTTCCTAGGCATGGGCTCAAGTCTTAAACCAAATCCACAACCAAGTTTCAAGTGTGAATGCATATGCAACGCAATCCCAATGGAACTTCTCTTGAACTTTTCCAACTTCTTTAGATGTTCAACTGTATGTTTCTGTTTGGTGCTAAGATTGAAAAGTATCGTGAAGTCAACCAGCCCAACTAGAGGACTTCAATTTGTTGATAAGGAACCTGGTATTAAGTTAATCTAGGTGATTGTATCCTGGTCCATGCGCTAGGATGGGGAAAACATTTATATGGTCATAAGCTTTCTTCATGTTAACAAGATTCCTTTCGGCCATAAAAGTCTTCCTAGATCCTGGTGCATGGGCCAGGAAACAACCACCCAGATTATCTTATACCAGTCTCCTTATATTGAACCCCATAAACATACACTTCCCAGATCCTGATAGTATTGAGCCTTGGAGAAAATGACGAAATTAAGATTCAACGCAATATATAATAACAATGTACATAGATGTACATAGCTGAAGTTAGCAAAAGTATTACGAATCTATAGACATTCTCCTATAGCACGATATAATGAAATACAAGTTCATCTGTATGAGAAGACAGATAAAAAACATCAGGGAAGTAATGTAGTAGTCATTTGCTTCATATGTCTCGGATGCAAGGATATTTCGGCCACAGATAAGGAATGCTCATAAACTTTAAGCCCAGATAAAAGACTCGCTTCGCTTTGTTCTCTATCCTTGGAACTCGAGATTCAGACATGTAAGTTCTAGTAGTTGTGTTCATAATAGTGAGCACATCAAAGAGTATCGATATATGTTAACTGTTTAAACTGGTTAGAGGTGTTTAAACTTTGTGTTTATGATGGTTGGATTTCTGTATTGGTTTAAGTTCATACACATGCATGCATTGAACCATAGATCTCCCGTTCAAGAACCATTGTCTGATAAGTGCATTTTTGTTATCACCTATTTGGACGGATCAGTTGTAAATATGTTGTTTAGTTCTCTATCCTTGATATTCCGAGATTCGGGCATGTAAGTTCTGGTAGTTGTGTTCATAATACTGGCCACATCAAAGAGTATCTATGTTAACTGTTTAAACTGGTTAGGGGTGTTTAAACTTTGTATTTATGATGGTTGGATTTTTGTATTGGCTTAAGTTCATACACATGCATGCATTGAACCATAGATCTCCCGTTCAAGAATCATTGTGTGACAAATGCATTTTTGTTATCACCTATTTGGACGGATCAGTTGTAAATATGACATTTAGTTCTCTAGTAGGACTGAATGCAGTTTAACAACTTTTTGGTCTTGTTTGTGATAAAGTGTATTTGTCTGTATATGATTCTTGAATTGTCCGGTTGGACAGTTTGAGAATGCATAATCTCCAGTACAGTCAATTGCTCATGATTTTTCTAGATTGAGGAAATTGGAGTCAGCCGTTTCTCTTGTTCTCTGGGCACATATTTAGACGACGTGGCTTGCTTGCCCCTAGTCTAAGTCGTGTACTTGGAGAACCATAGGGAAATGCTGCCAAAATTTCCTTGAAATGGATCAAAGTACTTGAGCTGGTGACTTTTGGGGATTATGCATTCTTGAATGGGATAGGAACACCCCACCCATTAGAAGAGGAGTTGTTGACGATAGGAAGCATGCATGCATACATATTGTGTAGACGGTAAAGTTAGTTGACACATGTGTTATTGTAATTGACTAATGTGGTATATTTTTTCTATTTCTCAGAATAGCTAACGAAGAAGGTTCTATAAAACAGTAATCGTATACCTCATGGATAGGAGTTGGATTGGAATGTCAAGGTAGTTTTGATGTCCAAAAGTTTTTATTAAGCATCGATTGATAAAGTGTTAGTACTTAAGCAATTGTGAATGCATTTTTTGTACGAAATAGGTTGTCAAAGGAATATATAGAAGGAGTGAAGCATTTTATAGAGTTTGCATTAGCTTGTGGAGCAACTGATAACAATGGTGGTATAAGGTGTCCATGTCCCAAATGCAACAATGTCGTTTATCAAGAGAGAGGTATAGCGTACGACCATATGATCTATTATGGATTCGACCTGAATTATAAAATCTGGTTTTATCACGGGGAAGACATATTACAACACACATCCGTTGGGCCAGTGACTCAAAGTCCTGTTGTGCAAGACAGACATAATGAGATGGAGGATTTGGTGCACGATTTGTTCAGGATACCAAATGAAGATGAGGGTACTAGTAGTCGGGATCCTAATACTGAGTCTGATAGATTTTTCCAATTGGTAAGGGATGCGGGACAACCTTTGTATCCAGGATGTTCGAATCACACGAAGTTGTCTTTCATCGTGAGATTGTACCAGATTAAGTGTCTTAGTGGATGGAGCAACAAATCATTCACTTTATTGCTTGAGTTATTGAGGGAGGTACTCCCCAAGGGTCTACACTACCTGATACTTACTTTCAGACAAAAAAGGTGATGTCCAACTTGGGGCTTAATTATGACAGAATCGATGCATGTCCCAATGATTGCATGCTGTATTGGAAAAATTCTGCAAACAAGCAAGTATGTGACATATGTGGTGCATCAAGATGGATGATAGTGGATGATCAATCAAGAGACAAAATAAAGAAAATTCCAGCGAAGATTTTGCGTCACTTCCTGTTGAAACCCAGGTTACAAAGATTATTTATGTCATCCAAGACTGCTTCTGAAATGAGATGGCATGATAAGGATCGAACTAAGGATGGTAGGTTAAGGCATCCTGCAGACTCACCGACTTGGGAAATTTTAGATAAAAAGTATCCTTTGTTCGCTTCAGAGCCGCGCAATGTTAGGCTTGGGTTGGCGAGTGATGGCTTCAACCCATTTAGGACGATGAGTATTGCTCACAGCACATGGCCTGTTGTTCTTATTCCATACAACTTACCACCGTGGTTGTGCATGAAGCAGCCAAACTTCATTCTGTCCTTGCTTATTCCGGGTCCCTCCGGGCCAGGAAATGCCATTGATGTCTACATGAGGCCCCTAGTCGAGGAGTTGAAGGACTTGTGGGAGAATGGGTTGTCAACTTATGATGCGTCGAAAAAGGAGACATTTGTCATGCGTGCGGCATTACTCTGGACAATTAGCGACTTCCCAGGGTATGCCATGTTGTCAGGTTGGAGCACGAAAGGAAAGTTGGCATGCCCTTCATGCCACAAGGACACTTGCCACTTATACTTGTCGAAAAGCAGAAAGCATTGCTACATGGGGCACCGTCGTTTCTTACCAGCGGATCACAGGTTCCGAAAAAATAGATTTTCTTTTGATGGCACCGTAGAGTCCGGTTGTGCGCCAACTACAATGTCTGGGTCCGATGTGTTACGTCAATTGGAGGGTATTACCTTCTCCCTTGGAAAGCAGATGGGAACAAACGACCAAGGCAGATGGACCAGGTGGATATACCATATAATTGGAAGAAGACGAGTATATTCTTCGAGTTGCCATATTGGGAGCATAATTTGTTGAGACACAATCTTGATGTAATGCATATTGAGAAAAATGTGTGCGACAATGTGCTCGGGACTTTGTTGGGTTTGGAAGGGAAATGCAAGGATGGCTTAAAAGCTCGGTTAGACTTGGTTGATATGGGCGTGAGACGTGCACTTCACCCTCAGTTGCAACCTGGCACAAGCAAAGTTTATCTGCCCCCTGCATACTTTTCAATGGACAAGAATGAGAAAGAACTATTTTGCAAAGTGTTGAAGAGTGTGAAGGTTCCAGATGGTTACTCGTCAAATATTGGTAGGCATGTCAATATCAAAGAGCGTAAAATTTATGGACTAAAGAGTCACGACTGTCATGTCATAATGCAACAATTCCTACCACTGGCTGTGAGGAAGGCATTGCCGAAGAATGTAACTTCAGTCCTAATCGAATTGAGTAACTTCTTTATGACATTGTGTTCCAAAGTTTGTCAGGTCGAGGATTTGAGACGGTTAGAGGACAAAATTACACTTACGCTTTATCATTTAGAGAGAATTTTCCCGCCGTCATTTTTTGATGTTATGGTGCACTTGCCTATACATCTAGCGGCAGAGGCAAGGCTAGGTGGACCTGTACAATTTCGGTGGATGTATCCCATCGAAAGGTAGGCCATTAAATTATAATTTTTTAGAGGTTTAAAATATTTGTTATAGTTTTTTCCTTGTCTTACGAAAATTTAATTCAAATAGGTACCTATATACACTGAAGTCTTATGTGCGCAATCGGGCTCGACCAGAGGGTTGTATTGCAGAAGGGTACTTGGCGGAAGAATGCTTGACATTCTGCTCAAGATACCTAAATAATGTGGAATCGAGATTGAACAGGCCGGTGAGGAATGACGATGAAAGTGTGATAGGTGGTGCAGAGCCATTCGCTCTAAGTGAATTAGAATGGCAACAGACACATCGTTATGTGTTGTTCAACTGCGATGAAGTCAGAAAATATACAGAGTAAGAACACAATTATCATATATTTTGTTATTTTATTGTAGTTTCTTTTAAACTTAAAATAAGTGGGAAATGATTTGTTCTTTGCAGGCAGCACATGAATTTAATTAAAATGACACATCCAAGACTTCGAAAGTCCCCCCACGAACTCCAGAAAAAGCACAGCGAGCAGTTTGTTGAATGGTTTAGGGGTTACGTAAGTCTTACCTTTTGATTTCCAGGCAACACATTAATTAGTTATGTTTTGATATATAGTTATGTATATATTAATCATATTTTGTCTTGAAATAGGTTCAAAGGTTGCGAGATTCACGTACTTTGAATTCTGATCAGATTACATGGCTTGCATACGGTCCACAAAAAGTCGCAAAACGGTTTAAGGGCTACATCATAAATGGATATAGGTTTTGTACTAAGGATAGAGAGCGAGGACGCAGAAGCCAGAATAGTGGTGTTGCGACTGTTGCAAATACTACAAGTTATTCAACTTCTAGGGACAAGACCCCCATTGCAGGCCCTATAACCTATTATGGGTGCTTAACGGACATAGTCGAATTGACGTACTCTGATAGCCTAAAATTTGTATTGTTCAAGTGTGATTGGGTTAATTTGGATAGAGGAATAAAGACTGATCCATATGGGTTTACGCTTGTCAACTTTACACGTATACTCCCGGCAAACGCTGAGTCTCATGAACCATATGTTATGGCATCTCAGGCAGAACAAGTATTTTATGTCGAAGATCTAACAGAAGGAGATTGGAATGTTGTCATCAAAACTAAACCACGAGACTTCTTCGACATGAATGAGGAATATAACGATTATGCATTCAGGGAGAACGAGGCCTTTAGCCACCAACAATTAGATGACACTGAACATGATGATGACAGAGGTGTAGGTTGGGTGAGATTTGGAATTACCGGTGCAACTGTTGATGCGCCTCCCGAAGTGTTGCAACAACAAGCTACTTCTACCGAATCTAGTGATGACGACGTTGAATCAGAATATAACGATGAAACATAATGATTCTTTATTGTTGTATTGATTGTTGAATTGTTTGTTAAATGTGAGCATGGACTTGTCCAACACTTCCAAACAATCAACAAATGTATTTGTGTTTTTGTTTTCCATCCTCAAGTTTCGATTATTGTAGCAGTTGACTATTGATTATCTCCTAGTTTTATAATATAATTCTATTTTGGGCTTTTGCTTGGCAGATTCAACCATTGGTTGGAATGATGAGTTTTACATGGAGTTAAAAGAGCACTTGAAAAGGCTTCTAATGACTCAAGTTATAACCATAGAGGATTCCAAGTCAGTAGATTTATCGTACTCACGTTATATTGTTCTTCTATGAGCATATGAACTTTTTACTGGAGTTTAACTGACTTGGACTCCTCTATGGTTATGGTTATAACGAGGATAATGCTCGTAACTCTCTCTTTTCCTTTGTTTCTATTATAAGATACTCAAACCTAAAAAGACCTTGATTTGAATGGAATTATATTAAAAGGAGGTGTCTCTCAGCTGATGCTGTTATTTTGGTATTGTTAGCTCACTACTCTTTTACCCTTCTAAAAGCTAAATAAAAAATAAAGAAATTAGGATTTGGAAATGAAATTCTAATGCATGTCGAATTGTATATTTTTTTTCATTAGTTGGTTTTTTTAATTTGCTTTTCCTAGGTAATACTACCAACAACAAGTTAAGGTTGATTCAGTGGTTAAGTATATATATCCAAATTTTAATCACTCTTAAAACTAGAAAATGGGATTTCCTGGAAAATCCCCTATTGGCATGTTCTCTTATCACTAACAATAACAATGAGCAGACATATTGCCACATTTTATTCTTCGATGCACTGCGAATAATTTGTTATTCTTTCCTGCACTTGGGCTCTGTCCCAAAGAGCAAACTGTATGTACTTTTGTAAATAATATCAATCACATATAACATACTCCTGTTTCTACTTTTTATCAAACCTGAATACTATGAATCAATGAATGCTTTAAGATCTCTCAAAATTTAATCCTAAAAATGGCATACTCTTGTTTCTCATTACTAACAATATTGATCAATGTTGACATTTTTTTTGTCTCATTTATATCAGAAGCTAATACAAATATTTTGCAGATGGATCCTACACTTACCCCCCCATCTAGTGCGGGGACTTCCACACCCGCCGTGGTGCCGCCTAGGAAGGTACGAGGTAAGGCCAAATGCAAAGAGGTGCACAAGATGCGCCCTGGAGAGAAAAAGAAGGTCGGAGTAAATGAAGAAGGGCAGCCAGTGGGGAAGGAGGCTGGCTTGATGGCTAGATGGTCGGGCGGTATTGCACGAGATGCCCATTTATTTCGAGTAGATGTGCAAAATTGGAAGGAAATCACCGATGACAACAAAGAACGAGCTTTGAGTATGATAAGGGTAAGAACAAAAAAAGTTGGTAAATTATTATTAACATTCACTAATGTAGCTTCTTCACAAATATTAATAATTTAATAACGTTTTTACAGGACAAGTTTGACTACCCACCTTTCCTAGATGACTACCTTTTGATGTCTCTAGATAAGAAATGGCGGGACAATAAGCACGATATGGGGAACAAGCATTTTATTTTCATGGAACCTCCTGCTGAGAACTATGCCCGGTGCCCATCTGATATTCCTCGGGAACAATGGAATGTACTCGTCGACTTCTGGTACTCTGAGGAGGGCCAGGTATATCTCTACTATTATAAAGAGAATGAAAGGGTTAAAAGTGTTTGATTTTCTTATTTTCTTTGCTCAACTGTGTCTTTATTGATATAAGATATTTAATTGTAGTTATTTAGTCTATTTAATTGCACTTACTAGAACAGGACAGTCACGTGCATTGCACATGCATTCCGCTAGTTTGATAATTGAAATCAATAATGGTTAATACAGTTTTGATTTTACTTTAGCCCGTCTGACTGATTTATGCAACAATATTGTAGAAACGGAGGGCCACAAATAAAAGGAGTCGCGAGTGCCAAACGGTTCCTCATACGGCGGGCACAAAGAGCTTCGCCAGAGTTAGAGAGGAGGAGGTATGTTCGATTTAATCGTAGTAATTTATTTAACAATTTCATGCATATGGATTAAATATTTGTTGTTCTATTATTGTTACTACCATAGCGATTAGCGAGTCCCTCTTTAGTCGCTCCAGGCCGTGCTACGGTTTGGATAAAGACGCACACGAAGAAGAATGGCCTTCCGGTCAACGATCAGGCGGGAGTGCAGATTGTAAGTAATTTAAATATTTCATTTTATCAAATATATATCACTTTAATTGGAATTGAAGATAGTAAATGTTTCAATATGTTTGCAACACCAAATTAGGGAACTCCTCGACCAGGTACCGGATGGCTCACAAGATAGCACAGGACGAGATGATGTTTTATCTCAGGTCTTGGGGCCTGATCATCCTGGACGGGTCCGTGGATATGGAATGGGCCCGACTCCCACCAGGTTATGGGGGTCATCTTCGAGGAGTTTCGGTGCTAGTGGTAGTGGTGTTGCCGAGACCCATAGGTTGCGTGCTGAACTTGAGGAGACGAAGACCCGGGTGGCGTCCCAACAAGCTCAAATCAATGACATGCAACAGCTTATCCAACAAGTGTTGCATGGGCAGGTATATATTCTAATAAGCATTAATAAATTATTTTTAACATTTAGTTATGCCCACATTTATTTATTGTAAATCTTAACAACAGATTGTTGTTGGACCTGCTACGAGGCCAGGAACGCCGAATGAGGTAATTTAACATTTAGATATTCCCACATCGTTATTCCATGCTGTCTTTCCTGACAATATTTACTTATATATATGTTAAATCTCATCTTAGCATTTAAGTAAACACCCACTAGCCAAAATAGGGGGCATGTGGTTGGAAAAGTCGTTTCATGGGCCCCATGATTTTGACTTCTCCACACATTATTTGACACATGTCGATAAAATGTTCTGAGATTTTATCACCACATTTCATGGGCATGTGGTGGTAAAATATATTCTGAACTTGGACATAGATTTTCTATTTTTTATTTTTAATTAAAGGCCTCTCAATAGGAGAGGGGGGTTTGAACACATAATAGTATAATAGTATATGTGCTGATCATGTGATTATTAATCACCAAGATCTTTGACATTGTGTTGTACTTGTTTCGCCATTAACACCATATTTTCAACTCATTTTCTTTACTGTTGCCTGTAATTTATAACTGCCGGTCTTTAAATTTATAACCAGACCTCCAAGCAGTTCAATCCTGCCCCAGGACTGGCGACATAGCTGTGAACCACAGTGCCACTTGACCCAGGCAGTCTTCATGGAACCATTCAAAGAACAATTGAAAAATGCTGTATTGGTGCTGCAGATACCGTTCCCATTTATAACTCCAGACATTATTTATTTACTCGTGGTGCATCCAATGTGGGCTATGTCCACTTAGAGACCGTCTTCTTCACTAGTAAAAAGAAATGAGAATGCAGATATCACTCTTCCATAACCTTTCAAACAACTTCATTCTATGTAAAATAGAAAATCATAAACCAAATATTATATTATATATTGGATAGAAACCTAACTTTAAACAAACTCCTAATCCAATCAAGAACAACCCCAAAATTTGTATAGACGTGTGTGAGTTTGAGTGTAACGAGGGGCCTAAGTGTGACATACTAAATTTATAACAAGTTGAATGCAAGACAATTTATAACACCCTATGCAATGTTTAAAGGCCGAGATGCATGGTGTTGTAACAACGGTAAATAATCGACCCACAAGAAAGGCCATAGACGCTTTTGTTCCATTCTGAAATCACATTGCAAATTTGTACACGCACATAAATATATACAAAGACGGTTAGACGCTCCACGATCCACGCTCCCACTTACATTCCAATCTAACAGATTGAAAAATTGAAAAATGTTAACCTGATCGAATTCTATAGCGTAATCCCCTCTCCATTGAGTTTGGTTTTCAAACTCACTACAATTTCCATTATATTTATTTGAATTGTTTTTGGTTCAGAGATTCACAACAACGGAGTCTAAGTCATTTGCCATCACTTTATTATACAGTCCAAGCCTAGGAACTTCTGTACCAAAAGAAAAATGAATTATGCTTACCATTTACATCAATCTAATTCTATAGCGTAATCACATTGCATAGTGCTTATGACTTGAACATATCGAGACACGATACTTGTGTCGTGCACTAGATGGAAGTCCGAAATATGGTGGGGATGGTCCAGGGATGGCTTGTAGACTTAGGAACCTATCAACAGGCAAATGGGTTGCTCTCCACTCTATACACAACCACATTCGGCAAGCTTTCGACAAGGACGTACGACTCGGTGGACGAATTATAGTTGCTTTATACTTATGAAAAGTACTAATTGTAGGGAACTTGACTAGTCGTAATCTTAATCCTTTAGAGTTCGTCACAAATTCAGTAATCCGAATTGTCGATCTATAATTCAAGAAATCCCGATTCACTAGAACCCCATGTGCGAAAGTGACTATACTTAAGTGAACATTAGATGTTAAAGAGATTCTAAATATAAAGACAGCAAAGAAAGGTCCTGAGATTGTGAAAAGTTTCAGATTTTGAATCATTTCCATCAACAGATTCTCTACACAAAAGGGGCCTTCTCTGAGGTGGGAGGATTGAAACAAAAGCTACCTTGAAAGAATCCTTTTTATTGCTCATAGCAATATTTCGGGTTGGAGGAGCTAGGGATGACTTGTCTACACAAAGTCTTGGGCTTCAAAAGACATTGATTGGTGGGGATGGTTGATGAAGGTAGTGGGTGGGTCCTATATACATATATATATATATATATATAGAGAGAGAGAGAGAGAGAGATCCAGCTAATGGTTCTCAATGAGTGACACGACCCCACGTGGAGAGGAGAGGACTGCCAGTTCACGGACTTCTACAGGAGTTATAAATGTGGTGGCCTCGTAGAATTATAATGTAATCAACACATTATTAACCAAACCACGAGTTTGGTTTTCAAACTTAATCCCCTCTCCCTCGAGTTTGGTTTTCAAACTCACTACAATTTCCATTATATTTATTTGAATTGTTTTTGGTTCAGAGATTCACAACAACAGAGTCTATGTCATTTGCCATCACTTTATTATACAGTACAAGCCTAGGAACTTCTGTACCAAAAGAAAAATGAATTATGCTTACCATTTACATCAATCTAATTAACTAGAAACACAATTTCCCTGTACAAGTTTATATTTGGGCAGGGTTATCAACTGATCATATAACTAAATTATATAAAAATCCTCCTAAATCTCACTTACCTTCATATGCACATACCCACTGAAAATCTCTCCCATGTTTTACTGGATATTGGGTAAAATTTCAAGAAGCGTGGTTACATAATCTCCAAACTGAATGTCGGTCGGTGGGTGTAGATCGAAAACATATGAGACAGGCCTCGATATTATCATTGGCTTCTTAATACTATACTTAAATTATTAAATTTCAGAAATAGCATTTTTTATCATTTGCATTGTTTCGCCAGGTAAATAGGTATCTCTCAACAAATAACATGGTTGTTCCAATATCAATACTAATTCTCTCTCACACACGTCTCTAAATCTAACCACACTCATCCCTGAATCTTCGGTCTACCTCCCCACGTATCTAACTACCCCTCCTCTAATCTTCACTCAACAGTAAGTTTATTTCTTATTTTTTTCTTATACTTTTGTTCCTCTCCTTCCCCTTCTCCACTACCAAGTGTTTATTGCTCTTTTATTTATTTATTTATTATTGTTTCTCTCTCAAGTCTGATTGTATTCCATACTTGCTGTTTGTAACTAATCTGAGTTGCTTTCTTTGATGCTAATTATGGTAATTCTTTTGTATTTGTTGCTTCACTTTTGGATAGTTCGGCAAATTACAGGTGTTGGTTGATCTATTTCTTTTACTTAGTATTTTATATTTTCAATATCTAATGATCGATTATGGAGTCCTTCCACTGAATCTGGGCCAATTCATTTTGAGAGTTTTCTCCCCATACCATTGGCTTTACCGACTATTATTTCACGGTTCCTATTATGGTGGCGAAAATTAGGGTGGAGCTTCCGTCCTGACTCGAAGATCTGGTTGCAGTTCTGATTGGGATTGAAGGTAATTTTGATGATAATATGGGATGACCCATATGGTTATTCATTGCTAGCTTAATTTACGGAAGATAGGATTTTGATAGCATGATTATGGTTTTTGAGGGGCTTAATGTGAGCATTGGATTTTGGGCCTCTAGCTGCCCAAATCGGGCAAATGGCCTTAGAATCTAGCGAATCAAATTCTCACACTTCGGTTGGGTCGAAATACACGCGTTAGAAGAAACGGCATCGAAATCCGACCCCCGATTTGGATTTGGTGGGGGTTTGTAGGTTTAGGCCAAACATAAGTTTCAAAGTATGGATTTCGGGCATCTCGCTGCTCAAATCGGGCAAACGACCTCGGACTCTAACGAATCAAATTCCTACACTTCGCTTGGGTCGAAATACATGCGTGAGAAGAAACGACATCGAAATCCGACCCCCGGTTTGGATTTGGTGGGGGTTTGTAGGTTTAAGCAAAACCTAAGTTTCAAAGTATGGATTTTGGGACTCTTGCTGCCCAAATCAGGCAAACGACCTCGGAATCTAGTGAAACGAATTCCCACACTTTGATTGGGTCGAAATACATGCGTTAGAAGACATGACATTGACATCCGACCCTCGGTTTGGATTTGGTGGGGGTTTATAGGTTTAGGCCAAAGTATGTTAGAGCTATGAATTCGGCCTCGTTAGTAACGAAATTTCTAAACTTTTATGTGTTTTAATAATTAAACCTTATTAGTTTCAGAAATTTGAGATAAATTTGGATGTATGTTGATGAAATGCTACACTTCTATGTGTTTGAACTCTATATGTATGAAATATATGACATGACCTTGTTTCTTTGCATATTAATTTTATGGAATCCTTATTTTTTTTTCTGTTCGATATATTCTAATCATCAATTTTATTTTATTTTATTGTCTTTATAGGAGGGAGCCAGCACACACCACTCTGGTTTTAGACCAGCCGGAGGAAGCTGCCAGAGGGAGGAGAGACTTAGGATTTATATTTTTTATTTCCGATACTTTTATATGGACATGTATATTTTTATGATGTGTACATACTACGACTATTTGGATGAATTTCTTTTTGTCTTATGTAGATTGGATGTTAGAATTTCTTTTCTCTGGATAAATATTTCTGCTGCTCACAGGTACAAAATAATACAGGTAAAAAAAAAAAAAAAAACCACCAATTCCATGTAACTAGTTTTTTTTTTAAATTAGCACTATTAGCGGCGTTTTTATAACGCCGGAAATGAATAAAAGTTAGTAACGGCATTATATACGACGCCGTTATTGAGTAATTATTAACGGCGTTACTATTATCAATAACGGCGTCTTATATAATGCCGTTAATAATTAATCAATAACGGCGTTATCTATAACACCGTTATTGTGTAATTATTAACGGCGTCTACCAAACGCCGTTATTGATTAATTATTAACGGCATTATATGCGACGCCGTTATTGATTATATATTTAGAGGCGTTTGGAAAAAACCGCCGGTATATAGATTACCGACGTAGGTATTACCGGCGTTTACACTAGTACGCCGGTAATAACAATAACGGCGTTTTTTATCCCTTTACCGGCGATATTTTTACCCCGCTAAAAACCTTAAATTTTGTAGTGACCATAGTTAGAAAGGGGTGTAAAAATTGGGTGCTTACAATTATAACCCAAGTAATAAAAAAAACACCCACTACGAATTGGGTATTGACATTAAAAAAAAGACAAGAACTAATCAGCATGCCTCTGTAGGGAACCCGTAACATGAATCCTAACTTATGTATCGTCTTGAACTTAGACCAAACATAAATTCATAGTTATTTTTATTAGCACCGCTATAATAATTATCATATCACAGAAGAATGGAATTTCCAGAAAAATACCAAAAAATTACAACAGAGAGAAACCCAAAAATTTTGGTATTCTTTTAGTACTATTAAAAAATGAAAATCCACCTTAGAGAGAAACCCAAAATATTTTAATACAAGTAATAAACAAGTCACTATTCTCCTCAAATCTATCAGCGATAAACAAGTAAAACAAGTAATATTTTCAAAATTTTCGGACATCATACTTAAGATTTTTCATCTTTTCACCGTGCACAAGAAACATGAATCCCAACCAACAAAGGGTTTTCCACAAGATTAATCAAAACCCAATAACATATTATAAGAAAAGAGATAAATTAGAAGAAAAGAGATAAATTAAAAGAAAAACAAACCAAGAACTTGCATTCCCCAGAACACCAAATTTCAGCAAATTATTTAGAAATTAAAAACCTAATCCTAAACCTATTGGAAAATATTCTCCTAACACAACCTGGAATTCAAAAATAATGATCATAATAAATAAGAAATTAAATAAACGAATTAGAGGGTTTACAGAGAGAGAGAATTCTTATAGTGAGGGTGATCGAAGAGGGAGAGATTGCTGCGCAGTGGGGAGACGGCGTGGAGATGCTACCGGAGGTCTAGCTGCTAGAGAGGGTGCTGCCGGAGTGACCGAATAGGGAGAATTAGACAGACAGAGAGAGACAGAGAGAGACAGAGAGAGAGACTTACCGCAGTAGGTGGGTGGCCGGAGAAGGAAGCCGGAGACGTCGAGCAGGAGGTCAGAGACGTCGAGCAGGGAGTTGGCGACCAAAGCACGGAGCAGGAGGCCAGAGAAGGAGAGGGGAGCAAAGAGAAGTGGCCCGAAATCGATGAAGCAAGGTGAAATTAGGGGAAAATATCGGGACCCTATTTAAAGATTTGTCACGGCGATTGTTAAGTACCGTCGTTACAATTAAGTTGTAACGGCGTTTATTTTATAACCACAGTTACTATTAATGTTTATAACGATAGTTATTCAACATACCGCCGCTATAATCAAAGTGGGAATAGACAGGGCGGGAAGCCAAAAAGGTGGTGGGAACTCTTTGCCACAGCGGTTATTAATAAACCGTCGTGGGAATTAAGGTTGCAACGGCAGTTTATAAATAAACGTTGTGGCAAACAATACAGTAACTGTGGTTATTAATACACCGTCGTTATAAAGAAGCGGAAACCGAGCTTCTACTGCAGTTGTAGAAAACCGCCGTGACAAGTAACCTTCTACTGCGGTTATTTGAATCTGCCGTTACAGACATGTAGTTTTGTAGTGTTAAGTCAATGCTTGGCTTTATCTCTCAAGGAAAATAGGAAGATGCAGAACCTAATGGCATCATCTGAAAAATTCTGCAACATGAAGGTTGTGGAGATTTAATTGAATTCATCCAGATGCTTATAAGGGTCTTCATTGTTAAGCCCTTGATAAGATGGTAACATTTGAATTGTATTAGGCTCAATCTCATGATGAACTACCGTAGTGTCCGACAGTCGGATGCATGAAGGGGATGAGTAAGTGGAAGAAATAAAGTATACATTCAATGATTTGTTGGCGTCTTTTTCTTCTGTCATTGCAGAGAAAGGAGTACCTTTTAGGTTGGAATAAAATTAGGCTGAAGCCTTGAGAAGCTTAGCGGTATGCTCTAACTCTAAATTAATAGGGATTAACTTAGGATTACAAAACCTTCTACCGTGTATACACCCTAGAGAAAAACTCTATGTTCGACCGAAACCAATTTGCAATTCAAAAGGAGTAGATACTTACAGTGCTCTCTCCTGCTTTCCAAAAATTTGGAGACGCTCTTTGTGAAGCGATTCTTAACTCAAGCAATTTAGTACCCGCCAATCAACAGAGTTGAATTCAGTAAACAAAAAATATTTTTGTGATTTTTCGAATAAAAATGACTTAGCCTTGATCTCTTGAATTAAGCAACTAAACTATTCCAGCAATCCCCGACAACATGGCTAAAAATTGATCGTTAATTTATTAAACCTCGTAGTAGCTACAATTCGGTAGAATAGTGACTAGTATGGGGTGTTGAACCACAAAAGATTGAGTTGATTTCCTTTTTCTCAAGATTAATTCTAAGTCAATTGGTAACAAGATTGATTGATTTTAAACTAAGATAATAAATTAAACTAACAAATTCTATTTTAACTAATTAAACTAAGAGCTTTTCGTGATATATCAGTGAGAGAAGATCTAGGGTATTTAAATCCACATGCATTCATTCAGGCCGCTCAAGCATAAACAATAAGGATGAGATCAACTACAAGTCTCAACTCATTAAAACAAGAATGATTCAAGAGATCAAACTCTAGGCATATCCTATCTTCCGTTAGTACGACTGATACACACTATATTAGGGTTGTGAAATCACTCGTCTTCCCTAGGTATAAAATATCCTATAATTTAATTTTTTGACAGTAATACCATTGCGTAAAATCCATACTAACAATCAAAGAAAGATGATATGGATGATTTCAATTTCAACACAATAAAACCTAAGACAATGATAAGATCATATTGAAATCGATTATAAACTCTAATAAATTGGTTGAAAAACAACTTTCTCATTATGCAATCATTGTTTACAAAAAGTAGAAAACCTAAATAAAATACAAGGGATACAATTACTTGGATAGAGTTTCATCTAAACCCTAGAAAAAGATATTAGTTAATGCTAAGGAAAAAGAACACTGCTTTCGATGAGGAATACGAAGAACTCATCCTCCAACCTTCACAGATCTCCAGAGCCTTCTTCCTTTCAAATCCTCAAAATTCAGAACTCTTGTAGAGACCCAAAACTTCGTGTCTTAATGTTTGTGCACATTAAATGATAATCTTGATATTGGTGTCATGCATTTAATACTTCAACACTTAATGATCTTAAGTCAAATTAAAAACGGCTAAGTGTAGGAATATCAGAAATTCTAAAAGATGTGTGGTTTTAGCAAAAACATAAATTGTTGAATTTTGAGATAATTTTTCTCAAAAATTGATGTTTATATGTTAAATAAAAGTATGTGATTTTATGAGATTTTATTATTAAGTATAGAGTGGTTAACTCGACTATCGAAAATCTTACGACGGCGAGATTTTCAGTTTTTAGTCTAAAACTGGAAAATGAGATTTTGATTTATAAGGAATTAGATTTTCTAATATTTTTTATTGAATCCAAATGGGGGTACTTTCTTATTTAAAGTAAATGAAAAATATTTACTTAACTATTTTAAAGGAAAATAAGTATGTTGATGGACTGATGCTGAAGAGGAAAGGGTGATGGTGCTGTTACTGTTGAGAAAATAGGAATGTGCTACTACAATTGATCGCACTCAGTAAAAAATTTACAGAAACTCTCTATGTGTTATGCGACAGATCACCATCAAGTGCAATAGATCGCACTAGATTTGTGATCGATCGCAATGTAGGTGCGATCAATTGCAATCACGCCCAGAAATTTTTAAAAGTTACAGAAATTAGGGTTTTGAATCCCTAGACTATAAATAGTCATTCTAATTCGAGGGTTTCAAGGGGAAAGAGGTTTTAAACCTAATTTGAGAGAGAAAAGAGAAAAAACCTAGAGTTTCAAGAGGGATTTTACTTGGAGAAGAAGCATCTTGCTTGGAGAATGAGGATTTGGCTTGGAGATTGCCCCAAAACCTTGAGGAGCATTCTCAAGCGATTTGGATCGAAGGGAACCATCCCTAAGGTAGATATCTTTTCTAATCTAACCTTAGTAAATGTTTTGCATGTTTCAAATAAGAATGTTTATGGATTAGTAAAGTATTACATGATTATGCAAAGATGGTTAAGTAATAAGCATGAATGGTGGATTTTACTCTTGAAATGAGAGTTTTGCATGTGCTACAAGTTCTATTGTGTATGAATGGTCGATATCCTCTCTAATCCAACTCTATTTTCTATTATTGAATGATTTTATAATGATCAAGATAAGAATATTGAATTTCTATCATAACTTTGGAAAGATTATTGAATGTGAAATTGAAAATGGAGTATTAAAATTGTTAGAAATTTTATTTAGCATGATAAAGAAAATAGATGTTGTTTATTGTTAATTGATATGATTATATTGAATATGGATGCTTAGAAATGATAGAGAATGTGTTTAAATGAAAGGGTTGTGGATTATGGACGAATGGAAATTATGGTGGATGGGCTAAAGTGGAGAAAGACTTAATTATGAATGTATGGATTAGTGTTGAGTTTGGAATGGATGAATGTGGTTTATGGATGTGTATTGCTATAGTGATGGAAATGTGAAAATAGGGAAAGGGCATTGTATACATAATTAACGAATGGAAGATGTTTGTTGAAATGTTAAAGAATACTAAGTATTGAAATGATAATGTTGAAATGTTTGCATGAGCATGATGAGATTTGATATATGTGTTACGAAGAATTATGCCTATTTATGCTGCATGGTGATCGATATCCAGATAAGCCAAAGCCTAGAGGAAGTCCTTCATGTTGGAAATTCTCTAACTAGGGAGATGTAACCAAGCAGAGTTTCTTGGCGGAAGACTGAAATTTAGGTAATGACCGAATTCGGATCTTAATCACAACACTCAAGCACAAGTTCACGTATGTGGTAGTATACAAGTCTCATGGGTACACAAGCATGACATGGGTACTGCATGGATATCGCATGAAACACTGAAATACAAGTACAAGGACACAGAACACTGAAATACAAGTACAAGGACTCTGAAACATTGAAATACAAGTACAAGTACAAGGACACTAAACAATGAAATACAAGTATAAGGACTCTGAATACTGAATTACAAGCATAATAACAAGTACAAGAACAAGTGCATGAATTACAAGTACACTGAAACATGAATATGGAACTTATCATGCGTTGTCGGAACTTATCATGTGTTATCGGGACTTATTATGCACTGTCGAACTTATCATACATTGTCAAACATGAATACTGAATTACAAGTACTGTAACATAAGTATGGAACTTATTATGCGTTGTCGAACATGAACACTGAATTACAAGTACTATAACATAAATATGGAACTTATCATGTGTTGTCGAACTTATCATGCATTGTCGAACATGGACACTGAATTACAAGTACTAAAATATAAGTATGGAACTTATCATATGTTGTCGGACATTCACACTGAATTGCCAGTACTGAATCATGAATACTGAATTACAAAGACAATGAAATATGTCGTGATATACTCACATATTTTCCGTACTTTGATTGTGTAAATGTCATATGAATCTATTATTGATTTTGTAAATGTCATGTGAACTGTTATTTATTATTGATTATGTTATATGAACATGTCATGGATTATGTAAATGACATATGAACCTGTCATGGATTATGCAAATGTCATATGAACTTGTTATTGATTTTGTAACTGTCACATGAATTTGATATTGGTTATGAGCTTGAATTATTGTTATTGCTAGTTAGACTGGGTATCTACTAAGTATTGTTAATGCTCAGTCGACCTGTTGTTGTCGGCAGGTTTGGAGCCAAAGTGAGCCATCGAGCCATAGGTTAAAGAAGTTGTGCGAGAAAGAGAGAGTAGGTGATCTCCAAGAGGAGTGGACTTAGACATTTTCTTATGCATATTGTTAGATTTCTATTGTATTAAAAGGATTGTAATAAGAACTTGTTACTTTTTGGTTTATGATGTTGCTTAGGTTTAAATCACTTGTGGGGAGCATTAGGATCTAATTGTGGGTAAAGTTAGTATTGGTCACAGTTTGTGCAAGATGGTTGCTTCATTTCATACATGAAAGTTTTTTTATTACTATTGCAGTTTTATTAAGAAATTTTTGTAGACTCGCATTTTAGTATTGCCTTCTATGGAGTTAGGCAAGTTCAAGCAGTGTAACGAGCCCAATGTCCTATTAAGTCTAAGATGGGGTTTTGGGGCTTTACAACTCCCGTATGAGAGTATTACTTTATTATTTATAAAGAAGGGGAAACACTGCTATTTTGGCTTGAGAAACTCTCAAAAAGGGCCAAAAAATGGATTTTCGCACAACTCAAAACGGAGGAGGGGAGAGTCATCCAACCGATCGGCCTGTTATGGGCTGATCGTCAGTTAGGGCGATTTTTATTCAATTTTTCTTATTTCCTTCATCTTGTTCCCCTAGGCTCGGATTTCTACTTGGCAGAGGTTCATACGAGTCTTTTATGTTTGTATATTTTCCATTAAATTCTATTTTCTTTGCATGAACTTGAAATTAGCAAAAATACCCAAGTGAAGTAACGTAGTGGGTAAATGGCCTCAATAGGATTAACAGATGCAGTTTGAGGTCCATAAATGTGTAACAATTAGCACCAATCAGAATGACACTTATTATTTTTGATTTTTTCTTCTAAAAACCAAGGTTATAAGTATCAACCCTAAGGTTGTTTATTTTTCCTTATTAATAAACTGTAAGATTATTAATAAGGCATCATTTACTCTAGGTCAATTAGGCATCGTTTTAAGTCATTATTGGGATTAGTCTATCCCAAATCATAGTTGGTTTGATAATTAAAGAACTTAGCAGACTTGTAAATGGTCAATTGAGAATGTTAAATCTAGTTAGTCAACCCCTGTGGCAGTCTACCGAGTTTTGAAATCCAACCAATTCTAATTTGAAATTAACAGATCCAGTTCCATTATTAAACCGATTTGGGCCGAATTGACTCGGTTGAGTTTCGAGTTGATTCAATGAGTTTTTAGACAAAGACTTGAAGGAGACTGGTGGTTTATAATAATTGAAAATTTTGTATTTATAATTGATTACATGCATGAAATGCAAGGCTCGCATTTGGAATGTCGGATCCGGCTCCTCTGCTTGCCCAACCTGTGCTAGGATCGTGCATGGGTTTTAACCCCAGCACGCTACCTCACCTTAGTAACGATCCAACAGTTCACGATTAGTTTGACGCCTTGAGGGTTTTCGCAGAAAAAATGGTCGAGGAGGATTTACTTTCGAGGGAACTCAAAACCCCAAATGTTAGGTTAACCATGAGCTTCTGAAGGTTAACCAAGAGCTTCTGAAGAAGAAGAACCCATTCCAACGACTTTTGGGTTTTCGACAAGAAGATATCTGTGGGTTTCAGTTCTAACGACGAAATCAATCTATGGTAAGCTTCACGAGAACCATTTTCAGAAAGCGAGGCTCGCATTTGAAGATCAGAAGAAACTGAGATAAACTTCTGTGAGTTCAGTGCGTCCTCTTCTTTTTGATTGTTTTGAGTTAAGGTAATGCAAAACAAACTGATTTGTTGTGATTTGAGATCAGTTCTTCCTCTTCTTTGAAGATCAGAATCATAACCTAATGCTTATTGATCCATAACTTGAAAAAACACTCGATGAACCCCAAATAAAATATTTGTAAGAACTCTCAAACCCAAAGGGGGATGGCTAGGTTTCCCTATAAATCTTTCTACCATTTTTAAGATTTAATAATTAAATTATTAACTAAGGAAAGATGATAATCAAGTGCGGAAAAGGAAAACAAGCAAATCGCAACACAAGGTTTTTTACCTAGAAACCCTTTCGGGAAAAACCACGGGACCTAGTCCACCAAAGAGATATCGCTAAGACAAAGTCAACAAGAACTTACAAGACTCGAACCTGACTCATTCGGACTCAACACTACGATCCTTCAGTTCTTAGTCCTCCACGCCTCGAAAATTCATCACGTACCCATAAGTCCCATGATCAACTGCAGCCGCTCGTACTTTTGTTAGATCTCCAAAACAACCATGATCTTCTGATTGATCTCCATCAATGACGGCTCTGGATTCCTCCAACCCAATACCCACGATCCTTCTAGGATCGATCTCCTTCATAAAGTTTCCGGTTCACACCGGCCAAGATGTTCTTAACAAGAATGGGTTGATGGTTGATTTAAACAAACAAACCCTATTTTCAATCCCAACAATTGAATACCAAACAAGAATGATCAAACAATGTCTTGTTTAGAGTAGGGTAGAAGAGGAGAGGAGAATGGGTTGGGAAACCCTAGAAATCCTTTAAAAACTCTCTCATACTCTCACAAACTTCTTAGGTTCGAATAAGGATCAAACCCAACTTATATAGGGTCACTAGAAGAGTTAGAATGCAATTAGGAGTGTTAAGGTAGGACACCAAAAACAGGTGGATGGGTCGATCGGGCTTCATATGGATCGACCTAAGGCCTATCAATCGACCGGTCTTGGAATGGCCTTCTGGAAAAAAGTCTCTGACAAAAAATTCTTGTACTCGGTCGAGCGATCGCCTTTATCGGTTGACCAATAGGCCACAGGTCAACCGTCCTTCACGAAAGTTGTATATTTTTTTGTGCCAGTCGTTTTGATATATTATGGACCCAAATCAGAGCAATGGTCAATGAGTTATGCCCCGAACACCGAATAAGGGTTGTTTTGCATTTCTAACTCCTCGTATGCCACTTAAGGCTTGTATCTAGCCACCTAAGGTTTATAGAACATTATCTAATTCAATTCCACTTAGGGTATAAGGTATCTAGGTCACTTACCATACTATGATTGAAATGAAGGCGACGCTTTGAATGTCTTCAATCGAACTTCTTCGGTCTTCATCTTCACGAACATGGATGTTTGTAGACAATGGCACAAGACACTACTAGACACTTTGTTTTGACATCGGAATATGCCAATACCAAAAATATGGACTTACAATCTCCCCCTTTGGATATTCCATGACAAAACCCAACTGAAGTACACGACTTGACACAAACTCACCCAAACACATCAAACAGTGAATTAGGTCATTACATGACTCCAACACAATTATATGACACAAAATGAAATGTAACTTAAATTGTATACACTGAATCTCTTGTCATGTAAGATCTGTCTGTTGCAAACCTGCACCTGCACATGTTAATAAATACCCCATTAAGCATGTATGGTATAGAAATAAATAAACACAAGTATTGCAAGGAATGTATTGAACTCTAACATTCTCTCACTTTTTGGCACGAAAGCCAAAGGTAGGCAGGAAGCCAATATCACAAAAGATATACCAATTAATTGCATATGTAATATCAAAGAAACCACAATACAAACAAACAACTGCAGACAATGAGGGGACTATAGAGTGGGAACAAAATATAGTAATAAAAAGGAAAAATTCCTCCTCAATATCTCAACTTGATCTTCTCCCCCTAAGATCAAGGACACCACCTAAAGAATAGGACAACTCATGCCAGAAGGGCCCATGCCAACTAAAACTAAAAAACACATAATAACAAAAAATAAAAAGTATCATGTGTCATACAAACATGCATTATAAGCATTCCAAGCAAAAGTAATTTAAAATTACAAATCTAATGAAGAAAAAGATAAGTTAGTCCAACTGAGGATAAACATCTAACTAAATCTCATGGAATGCTAAAGCATAGCCAATTCATTTAGTCACATTTAGTGAACAGTTCCAAAGTGAAGCTTTGTGTGTAGTGGGTGGTCTGACTAGATACTAAATCAAGGTTTCTCTCACTTGTCGAGGATATGACATTTTACCACTAAAGGGACTCTTCGAGACTTAAATCTAAGAAGTCAAACTTAGTTAGATCTAGTCATGTTGATTTTTCATATTTTAGTGCACCTTTATCCATTTTGATTTGACCTAATATTTTTATTTTACTTTGGTCAAATACATCCTCACTATTTTGATGTTCTTTTTCTGAACATATATTTTCATGCAGTGATAACTTTAACACTATCTAAGTAGATAGCCCTTCTCTATTGGCAGTAGGAGCTTTTACTCTAGCAATCCAGAAAGATACCTAACTCGTTGACATAGGTAGTCATTACTACTGTTTGTACTCAATAGTAGCTTTCACACTAACCTAGTAGGTAGCCCTTTTCATTACAATAATTTTTGCTCATGGAGGATACACAAAATGGGGTTGACTAACTATATGGTCAACTAGACAGGTCATCCTAGGTCACATTTAGGGATAAGTCATATACCTACATATTAAGAAATAGACCTGTCAACATAATCAGTCAGAGTGCATGTGATAGTGCAAAGCATACATACATGAATAAGTCTCTAACTGTGCAAGATAAAACTAGTATAATTTTCAGCCTAACCAAGAGACTATGAAGGTGGTATATCCTCAATTAGCAACAAACTCATGTTCAACTTTGGACAAATATAGAAATAAAGATCACACAAGGAATACAGATCATGCAAGTCAAGCAAGGGCACATGACAAAAATATTTTTGGATTTTATAGTTTTTCAATGTTTTTGAGATTTTTCAAAATAAATAAAACAGAAAAACATACCAAAACAAATAACAATTAGTAAAAATAAAAACTATTAGTATACACAAACATCACAGCACCAGGACAAGTTAAATCACTAACAACACACCCTAGGCTATGACATACACGGGCTAAGTGAAACCCTTCAGGTCTTCATTTCTCACCCAAACCATTTTAACAGTTTGATCGACCATCTGGTCCTTAACCATTTCAGTTGAAGTAGGTATGCCCTTTTACCTCTTCCTCCTGTTCCTCTTATTCCAAGATTGAGTCCTAGAATTATGGCGGGCATTATGGTTCTTCTCGTTTCCTCCTTTATATCCAAAATAATGAGTGTTCTGACCATACCATTGTCTAGAGTTATTATAGATATTCAAAATATCATCATTTAACTTCCTAGACATATCCATTAGGATATCAACTCTCATTTGAAGATTCCCATTAAAATTATTTTGGTTCATAGAACCATGATTGGGCATTCTTCAAAGTTTAGGACATCGGGGCCTAATATGACCCTTCACTCCACATATATGACATGTAGGAATAAATTTCTGAGTAGAATGATCTTTTCCTTTAGCTGAAGGGTGCCTTTTAGCACCAGGCTCAGTGTTTGAGGTAGATGGAGTTCCCTTCTCATCTCCACACCTCTGATATTATTCAAGATCAGCTAACTTGATTTCAAGACTTGTCTTTTGATCAAGACAAACATGTAAATTAGATTTAAGAAGTTGAGTCTTCACAAGGAGGGAAGCCTTCTGTCTTTCTAGCTGAGACATAAGAGATTTCAACCTAGAAGCCACTTAGTCAGAGACATCAATTTCCTTTTTCATTAACTTGACATTTTTTGTCATGAAAATTTGAGACTTTTTCAGTCTTAGGTATTCCTCAAACAACTCATCATAAGCTGTCTAGATTTCTCCCCCAGAATCTGAGTCATTCTGACTATCTTCACCATATTCACCATTATTACTCATACTAACAATAGGTGAGGACTCTTTAATCCCATCAATGGAGGCAAAGGAGGCCAGATAATCTGCAGTCTTCTCATAGGTAACTTTAATACTATCCCATGCCTCTTTAGTCATAAAAAATTTATTTGAAGAATTAGAGATGGTCTGGTCTTCTATGGTTTTTGTAGGGCTGGTCCAACCCTTTTCTAATGTGCTCCGTATTAATCTTGTCCAAATATAAGTGAAAAACTCTCATACGAGCTTTCCAATAATTAATATTACACCCATTTAACAATGGGGGACAAGATACGAAACCACCATTTCTTTGGAGATTCATATTCACTAAATAAAAGAATGAGATTGCACTAATAAATTAGTGAACCCGCTTTGATACCAATTGAAAAAACACTCGGTGAATCCCAAATAAAATATTCGAGTTGAGAATTCTCAAACCCAAAGGGGGATGGTTAGGTTTCCCTAAAAATATTTCTACCCTTTTTAAGATTTAACAATTAAATTATTAACTAAGGGAAGATGATAATCAAGTGCGGAAAAGGAAAATAAGCAAACCACAACACAATGTTTTTTACATAGAAACCATTCTAGGAAAAACCACGGGACCTAGTCCACCAACGAGATATCACTAAGACAAAGTCAACAAGAACTTACAAGACTCGAACCTGACTCCTTCGAACTCAACACTACGATCCTTCAGTTCTTAGTCCTCCACATCTCGAAAAGTCATCATATACCCGCAAGTCCCATGATCAACCGCAGTCACTCGTACTTCTGTTAGATCTCTAAAACAACCACGATCTTCTAATCGATCCCCGTTAATGACGGCTCTGGATTCCTCCGACCAAATACCCACGATCCTTTTCGGATCGATCTCCTTCGTAAAGGCTCTGGTTCACATCGGCCAAGATGTTCTTAATAAGAACGGATTGATGGTTGATTCAAACAAACAAACCCTAGTTTGAATCCTAACAATAAAATACCAAGCAAGAATGATCAAACAATGTCTTGCATAGACTAGAGTGGAAGATGAGAGGAGAATGAGTTTGGGAAATCCTAGAAATCTTTAAAGACTCTCTCAAACTCTCACAAACTTCTTAGGTTTTAATGAGGATCAAACCCAACTTATATAGGGTCACTAGAAGAGTTAGAATGCAATTAGGAGGGTTAGAATGAAGGTAGGACACCAAAAACAGGTGGATGGATCGATCAAGCTTCATAAGGGTCGACCCAAGGCCTATCGGTCGACCGGTCTTGGATTGGCCTTATGGAAAAATGTCTCTAACAAAAAATTCTTGCACTCAGTTGACCTGTTCTTCACGAAAGTTGTAGATTTTTTCGTGCCGGTCATTTTGATATATTATGGACCCAAATCGGAACAACGGTCAATGAGTTATGCCCCAAACACTGAACAATGGTTGTTTTGCATTTCTAACTCCTCGTATGCCACTCAAGGCTTGTATCTAGCCACCTAGGGTTTATAGAATATTATCTAAGTCAATTCCACCTAGGGTATAAGATATCTGGGTCACTTACCATCCTATGATTGAAAAGAAGGCGACGCTTTGAATGTCTTCAATAGAACTTCTTCGGTCTTCATCTTCACGGACATGGATGCTTGTAGACAATGACACAAGACACTACTAGACACTTTGTTTTGACACCGGAATATGTTAATGCCAAAAGTATGGACTTACATAACTCACAACATTTTAACTCAAATGATGTGGGTTCATTACCTCTAAGGCTGAAGAACCTTTTCTGTTTTGTTAACTAGATCTGGTCAGGTTCCTCTTGTTAATTTGTGTGTTTTGGGAGATTTGGTCCAAATTAGTTTATTTTTTAATTTGTGCTTTATTTGTGATTAAAGTCTTATATGCCTTTTGTGGTTCTATATCTCTAAAATTTACATATTATTTTAGTTTAAATCTAACTTTTTATGCCTTTTCTTCTCATTTAAGACCGAATCTCTCAAATTAGTTCAGATTTTGAGCTGCTATGTTCTGGTTGTATTTTTCTCTAATAGAATTAGAATTTTTCCTTTTACTTTTTTATGGTGCAGAAGAAGTTGATTTGTTTGAAAACCTTTGTCCGATACTATCTTTCCTGTTCTACCCAGTCAGTTTCTTAAGTGCTCAAAACCTCTGGAGCTTTGCTGACGTATTTTGTGGAAGTCATCCAACTATTTTCTACTATCCATTCTGAGGGGAGCCAACACTAAGAGACTTTGAGGGACTTCTAGTTTTGGAATTAGTTAGTTCAACCAAGTGCCGTTCTGTTCTGCCAACAGTAATAGCTTTAAAGGGGTTCAAGAGCATATCTTTTTCCATTTGTAGTGCTGTGCAAAAAAAGTTCCAATTTCTCATTGGTTTTATACTAGCCATAAAGATGGAAAGGTTGTTTCCACTTTTCTCTTTACTAGTAAAGGGGGCTATGAGAGAAGTAGCATAAAAGCTAGAATGTTTTTTTCAGCTTTGTTTGGGGGGTTTATTCAGGGTTAGGTCACTAGATCTGAATGTTAGTTTAAATTATTCAAATCTTTTATCTTATGAATGTTTTTTTGGGAGATTTGGTTTAAATTAGTTTGTTTATGGAAGTTTGGTAGAAATGCTTACAAATCTGAATGTTAATGCTGATTTGATTATGTGATGTGAGTTAGCGTTTTTTTTTCTAGTAAATCCCTATGCATGAATTGCGGTTTTTAGGGATTTTGTTTCAGAGATTCATATATCTTGTGATAATGTTGCTTTTTTTCAGCCTAGAATTTTCATCTAAAAATATACATGGATTTTGAACTCATCATGGAATCTCTGTTTAGAAAACGAGACAAGTTATCCATATGAAGGAATTTCCTTGGGTATTTGAGTTAGTACTTTTGCTTGTTTTCAGGATCTAGACGGCGAGCCATAGGGTTTTTTAAGTATTTTTTTTAGTAAATCTGGATGATCTTTGAAGGCATTATAGATTTTTTTTTGAGTTCTGGTCACTGTAAACCTGTAGTATCTTATTGGCATCTTTGCTAGTTTGTGCAAATTTTAAAACTAGCCGACAAGTTGTAGTATCTTCTTGTCTTGATTTGTTTTCTGAATTTCTATAAGAAGTGAGGGATTTATTTTTATTTGATTGTGTAGTAAAATTGCTTCATCATCAATAATAAATAATTATAAAACTTGGCCGACACGGCACTGTGACTGTGAGTCGTCAGCTGTATCCATTAAATCATTCATTCCCAATAGTGGAAGCAAATACAACCAAACTCTACTTGTAATTTACGGATCCGGCTCCTCTGCTTACCCAACTCGTGCTGGGATTGTGCTTGGGTTTTAACCCCAGCACTAGAGGTGGCAATCGGGCCGGGCTGGGGTTAGCCTAAGCTCAGCTCAAAGTTCAAAACCTTAGCCCAAGCTCATCCCAACCCAATCTCAACCTAAGCATCCCAGCCCCAAGCTTGGCTCACAAATAATATCCGGCTTTTGGGCCAAGTTTGGGGTGACCTAAAGTGGACTAAGTTTGGCCCCAAAGTAAGCTTTAAAAAAATGGGGTCTTTCCTTTTTTCGGGCCTCCTTTTGGGCTGACAACTTGGGCTCCTACTGCCCTAGCTTGCTCTTCTTGCTTGTGGGGGTGATACAACAAATAAAAAGTGTACAGTTTTGGTTGCTGCCGTGTAAAGATTTCTCCTTATGCAATATATGCTATTAAGATTGAAGAGGGAAATGAAAGAAAAATGAATAAAAATTGGAAAAGGGAAGAGAGAAGAGTGAAAGAGATGAACCGTGAGGGTTTTCTCTCTCTCTCTATATATATATTACTTATAAAATATAAAATATTTATAATTCGTACCGGACTGAATTCAAGCTGAGTTAAGGGCAGCCAAGCTTACCCCAGTATTAACTTTGGGCCTATGTTCTTGTACAAACTCAATCCACCTAAACTTCGGGCCGAACAATCGGGCTTAGGCCAGCCCAGCTCAATTGTCACCCCTACCGAGTGAATTTTCACGGAACAAAAAAACAAAAGCTTCTCTCCGCAGAACGAAACGCAACGGACGGAAAATATTGAAGTGTTCCCGATAAAAACGCAAGAGAGAAGAAGGGCGCTCGTGAAGGAACCGGACCGGCGAAAGGGTTAGAGGTGACATTGACCTTCAACGCCGGTATTTTCCCATCTATTTCTATTTCTATTTCTATTTCTGTGCATGCAAGCTGAAGAGTAAACAAAGCCCTTTAAATCTAAAGATCTGCAAATATTTTTTTTTTCAGATCTACCATTTTTTTCACATCTCTGGTTCGATCTTTTTTTTTTTTTCACAAATCAGGAATTCATTCCACCAAAAATAATGTTCGGGTTTCTCTTTCTCTTTTATTGACACGAATTGTTCTGGGGTTCCTCTTGTAGATCAATGAATGGTATATCCTCTTCTGTTAACAATTTTTTTTTCTAGATCTGTGAGATTTAGTATTCTGTTTCATGGATAGCAGCATTACATGACTTGATGAATATTGAATTTCAGGAAGTTGGGAGAATCAAGAAAGAACATCCGGATGATGCTTCTGCTGTGATGAATGACCGCATGAAGGTCACTGGGGCTTTTGGTGCTGGCATTCTCAAACAGGTATCTCTAGATTTTAAAGCTTGCACATACATACACAGGCCACTTGTATAAACATCTACGAACATGGGCACACACACATAACCACTTATGCCCCTGCTTTCTGGTTTAGACATCTACAAGCATCTATTATACACACATGATTGATCATGTAATGCTCTCTCTTGATTAATTATGTTGCCAATTTTGCCATTTCTTCTCAACTTAAATGATAATGCAAAAAGAGTATTATACAAACTGATATCATATTAACTCAAATGAATGAAAGGCTCCACAAGATCCTAGATTCGCTTACGGTTTTCTCGTGCAAGAAGAGAGGCTGATTGAGTCAAACATAGACATGCCTGCTCAAATAACTCGAATTCACACAAAGGATTTATCAATTTGATATCCACTGAAAGATAGGGAATTAGAAATGAGCTCTGACCTCCATTTGAGCTACAAATCATGGGTAAAAAACAATCTGCCCCATCATGATCTAAAGGCATGTACCTAGTCGTAGAGTGATAAGGAAGAATCAAACCTGATTGCAATCTACTAGGAATAATAGGGTTGCTAGTATATGCAATATTTCACTAAACAATGTCGTATCATAAATAATAACTACTAATAGGAAATGAAACAAAAATTACTAAGTAAGAGATCTTACCATTCAAAAGAGTTGTTTTCTCCCCAGTATACTTGTATTGTCGAAGACATTGGAAAAACTGGAAAATATAAAAGAAAACGAGTACTAAAGGGATTGCAATGGAGTGAATACCACAAACAGAATCAGCTTCAAACCATGCAATTGTGGCAACCTGCACAATAAGAGGATACTTGTCTTAACCAGACAAAATCTATGCATAATTATTGGACAATACAGGTCAAATTTGTGCAGATTATAAAGATGTACACTTGTAGGGAGCATAATTATGCATCAAATTTCACAAGCAAACCTAGCATTAACAAAGCACAAGTGCTAAGTGCAAAGTGCATTCGTACAATTGTGGCCCAGTGTATTTATTTTCATATATATAATATATTACATAAATTAATAGTATAATACTGTTATGGTATAACAGTGATTTATGGACACTGTTATATAGTGCATATATATGTAATATAATTAACATTTATATATATAATATTGATTTTTAGTGGTTGAAACTCATGATCGGCAAGTGTTGTTTGCTGCTTGTCTGTGACTGAAACTCATGTATTTTAGTTCCAGAGGCAACATAAGTTTGGGCTTCTGTAGCAGGCTATCATAACAAGCTTCTAATTCCCATTATATATATATTCACATCTATATAACACATATATTATATTTTATTTATATGCATAATATATCAATATATATATATATATACCAATAGAAATACGTAATGGTGTTTTCGTAATGAAAGATGTTGAGGGTTTCTTCCTTTCTCTTTTAATACTCCTTGTAGAGATTTTATTTTTGATTTGATGAATGAATAAAAATATGAGAGATTTTGCTTTTGGAATCTCCTGTGAAAGGATTGTGTGAAGTCAAATTATCTTCTTCTTTCTTCTCCATTAATATCTTCTTTATTTTCTGTTTTTCCTTGAAACCCTAATCAAACCAAACCCCAGAAGCATCCCCATTGCAGCCGACAGCCTCCCCTTGCAATTCCCTCACTTCCGCACTTATTCCCCGAGACCCCCTTTGTTCTTGCGCATCTCTGCAGCCCTTGGGACTGTGGTAGCATTCCCACAGCATAGCCCTATTATTGCTACAACCGTGTTACACCATCCCACCCTTCCCCTTTGCCTGCTACATCCTTCTACAACCCTATGCCTCGCTGTCCTAAATTCTGAATGGCCTTTTTCTATTCTTTGACAGCCCTTTTACACAGCCCATATTGCTGTTCTAGGAAGTTTGGACGTGTTTTATTGCTGTTACAACCATATTCCACCATCAATATTGTAGTCACATCAGTACCATTATACCAAAACCCTAAAACTGCAATACCCATAAACTTCAACCCTAATTTTTACAACCCCTTTGTATTATTGCTGCTGATTTTTAGGTTCGACAATTCAATATTGATTGAAACCCACCGATCAAAAAAAAAAAAAGATTGAAACCCTACCTAACATGCATATGTCGCTTTATAAACATTGTTGAGCTTAGAACCTAGGTAATTTTATAACTTTCTTTATTGCTGGAATTCAATTTCCAATCTCTAAATTGCATCATCCTAAGTTAATTGTATGGTCCTGCATCATTAACCTACCAAGTACCAAGGGCCTCCGTAATCATAATGAACAAGAATAGTGAGAACTAGTCACCTTACCTCAAACTCTCCAAACTTATGAAATAGCCCGCTCGGCACCCATGTTTTTAGAATCGAAAATGGTGCCATTGAAATACAAACTCTCATCCACTTCCTCTATTTCACACCGAGTCCCATGTGTCATAAATAATCTTAAAAATCCAAGTTTACATGATCATTGACATTTTCCTAATCAACTTTGCATAAAATTCCCAGAGTAGCCTGCCTAAGCCAAACGTCCACATATTCATTAGCAATTAAAATACTATCTAAGATCCGCCTTCCCCTCACTAAAGCTCCTTGCGAGGGGATATGATGGACTCCATCACTCTCCTAATTCTGGAGGCAAGAACCCAAGATTTTGTACACACTCACGACCAAACTGATGGGGCTGAATTACTTCAAAGCTTGAACCCAAGATTCAACATCTATGAGTTCAATCCCTTCATAGCAATTAATGGAAATCACTGTATTTGAATGTTCTAAGCCATTTAATTATGGTTGTTTGCAAATTACTAATCAGGCCAATAAGTTTTGCTAAAGTCTGGAAAATTGTCTAGAAAACAGAATCATGAAAAATACCAGGATAAGAAGGCACATCTTTGATCACATGAGACAAGTTGAATGCCCTCAATTGTGGGGCGTACTTAGAGATGATAATGTTAAGCATGGCTCCGGTATTGGCACCGACATCGACCACTGATTTTGAGGCTCTTGAATCCTTTGTATGTCCCAAGTATTTTCTTCATGGTTATTATGGAGCTTTGAGGCATAGCCCTATTGAAATCCTCGTTGAATCTACATATGTGCCATGGTACTCAAATGCAGTCATCCCGTAGGCCTTGTTAAATGGAATTCCGCCGTCAAGAATCACATCTTTCAAGTGGTACCTACAATGAATATAAGTCTAATAATCAAGCATCACCACAACAAAATTGATGACTCAAATAGGGCCTTAACTTGAGCACTTTACAAGTGTGCCGTCGATTTAAGAGTTTTATTTATGTTCAAACGGTAGAGAGGAATCCAATTCACACGAATAATCCAGAATAAGTTTATTATAACACTGGATCAAGATAATACGTTATGAACATAAATAATTGTAATTAAAGAAGAAGAACTGTGAAGAATTTTAGTCATACCAGCTCTACATGAGAACCTTGCCATGATACATGAGCAACAAGGGAGCCATCAACACTCCATCTTCTTTTCTAACCAATAATTTACAGACGGGAGCCAGACCATACAGCCTCTCGACTTGGCCATTTTCTAGGTTGTGGAGAGAGCAAGTGAGAACTGAGTAGTTTGCAAGCCTTAGCAATGATCTCGAGGAGGTCAAGCTCGATGGCTACTTTCAAGACTGTGGAACGAGAGAGCATAAAGGGTACATGCAGATTTTATAATTGTATGATGGTATTTTAGGCAATAAGAAAAAGAGTAAGTTGATTGAAAGAGCTGGGTTGAAGGCATGGGATTGTGGAAAAATGGAGAGATGACGCCACTGGTGCTGGAAATGTGGCAGGATGTATTCTTTTCATAGGGTTTTGTGTGCAAGTTCTAAGTTATTAAAAGTAGAAAAAGTGGTCCTTTGGGAATACCATATATGAGGCAAGGTATTTTAGGATAACACAAGAGAAGAGTACACAGGAGTGGCAATTTTGAAATAAGGCGACACCAGCTTCTTTTTGCTTTTTATACAAGTTATAGATTAACATGAATAATCTCATTGATCAAAAAATATGAAACTAAGGTTTATGGGGATTTTTGTTTTGATTCTATGGATTGAAGTGGGAAATACCCTAGAAATTCAGGGTTTCTTTATATAGCCGAGCTCGAGCTTGGAGTGTTTTTTACTAATCTAGCTTGAACGTAAGCTGGGAAGCTCGAGTTGAGCTCTAGCCGAGCTTGAACACCTATATTGCAATAAGCCGAGCCTAAACATCCTACTACTCGGCTCGGCTCGGTATCACCCCTACTTTGCCCCCGCTTGGAACTCTGTTATATCCTCTTTGTTTTGTTTAATTTATTGCTTGTTCCCGATGAAAAAATTAATAAACAAATTATCTATGACCGTATCTTTTATTAATTTTGAATGTGTCTTGCTTACTGTCTTTTCTTTTCAAGGCAAAGTATCTTATATGTTCTTTAACAGTGGGTTCTTGGGTCTCCATTTTCTCTTGTTGCAGGTTGTAATGTTAAACAAAGAAACATAGAAGTCTTTCTGTATGCTATTATCACCCATGTTTGGGGGTCCTGTGACGATCCCTACTAATAGTCCTCATCTACGAAAGTCTGGCAGCAGGCCTGTTTTTTCTGACCTTGGTAAAAGAAAGCTTTGAGCCATGAATATGAAGCCATTGCTATTTATTTATTCTTTGTTCCAGTTCATTCGGTGGATATATCATGTAGACATCTAATATTTGTAAAATTTGTGTTAGGTACAAGTGAGCCTGGAAATAGTGTTGAAGAAGATTTTCTCGATCCGCTAGAGTCAAATGAAATGAAGAGTGCAAGTTCTCCAATGCATAGTGCTGCAATTATTCCGTCCCCAATTCTATTATGGAGATTCAAGGTTTGGTGTCTATATTGATATATTTTTAAAACTTTATTAATCAATATTCCTCTGCCACTTACTAGAGGGTTCGTTGTCTAATCACACAAAAGCATCGCGTGTCCCATTAAACCTAGTTGGGTTAGCATTAACCCCTAGAGTTCATGCTAACTCAATTTGGGTTTTTGGAAAAAGCTGGTCAAAGGCTACAAACCCCACACACATGTTGCGATTATGTGAGTATAGTGGAAAGTCCTCTAACAATTGCTAGAGGAAATCCAAACTCAATTTTTGTTTGTTTGATGAATAGTGAAATGCCATGTACTAAGAGAACACTTTACGTTTCAGATAGGGGTGATATCTACTCGAGCTGAGCCAAGTAGTGGGGTGTCCAGGCTCGTCTCATTTAGGTAGTTGGTTTCAAATTTTGACGAAATTTCAACGGTATTTATCGATATCAACGGGTTCCTAAACATCTGAACCATCTATTTACATTTTCTCGTTTGAGATCGTGCGAGATACGGATATATCCAATATTTCACACGATATCTGTTAAAAAAAATCCCCAAATCACAGTGAACTCGTGAAGGAAATAGAATCAGTGACAGTGAACTCGTGACCTACAGACCGAAGATTCCCAAATCAGTCCTCAGTCCTCACTGCTACTTGCTACAGACCTAAGTTCCAGACCCGTGACGTCGTGATTCACGGCCATTTCATGGTTAATTTGTTATTTGAACCCCAAGCATCCATTGGAAAACATAGCTCATCCAAAAATTGAGGAGTGAGCACTGAGAACTAAAGAAGGGAGGAAAAAAAAGAAAATTGAGAACTGAGAAGGAGTAGAGGAATATTGGAATAGTAGGGATTCTAGGGAAAGGGAAGGTAATATTCCGTCGCCGTCGAAGTCGTCGTGAACATTCGCCTCCTTCGTCATTGCCATCCGTCGCCAAACCCTTGCCTCTCAGCCTAGGTCTTCTCTTTCAGTCATGAGTCTCTCCTCTGTTTTTAACTTCGTCGAATGAAATATCAAATAAGTGAGAACTATTGTTAGACTTGGTACTTATGTTAAGTTGTATTGGTTATTAACAAAATAGAACCTATGTTATAAAATAATAACTTTAAATGCTTCTTTATAAGTTAATTTCATTCTTATCTATGTTTCAAAACCCTCCTTTAGATTTCACTAATTACAATAATGGTTTCTTAAAAAATTGCTTAAATGACCATATTACCCCTAAATGAGAGTGTTGCAAGTATTAACCTAATTATATATTATAAATTAAATATTATTTAACTATTCTTAGTATTGATTTTTATTATACACACAATACAAAAATCAATAAAATTTTAATACAATGTTATTTTAATGATTATACTTTGATTTCTTGAATAATTTATTTAGTAGTAAATTTTAATATGTTAATTACTTAGTATTATTTTTTTGCAAAGATTTCTTTCATTAAATATATCACATTATTTTTTAAGGATATATTTTATTAAATATTTATCTTTGTGGAGTTTTATTAAGGATTTATTTTATTAATTATATTTATATATCATTGTGTTATTTTTTAGAAAGATTTATTTCATTAAATATATCATAGTATTTTTTAAGGATATAATTTATTAAATATTTATCTTAGTGAAGTTTATATATATATATATATATATATATATCCTTGTGTTATTTTTTTGAAAGATTTATTAACTATCCTTATTCCTTAGTACTAATTTAATACGATGTCCTTTTATTTTCTTAGAAAAAATTATTTTAATAAATAAATATCATATTGTGTATTTAGAAGGATATGTATTATTAAATATATATCTAAGTATTTTTTAAGAATACATTTGATCAGATATTTATTTTAATTTATCTCTTTTAAGGATATATTTTATTTAAAATATATGTCATAGTGTTATTTTTTAAGAAATATATATTTTATTGAATATATATAGTGTTATTGTTTTTAGATAGATACTAGTTGGCCCGGCAGGCCGACACGTGCAAGATATCCTATTTTCTAATTAAATAAATCGACAACAAAAATTAAATAAATCAAAAGATGATATATTGAACAATTAATGTTTCAACTTGTGCAGCCTATTTCATTATGGCACCGGACATAGGTTGGTCTCATGGAAAACCAGTTGATGGGAATAAAAATTGGTCAGTGTGTAATTATTACAGTAAAGTGATAAAGAGGGGGGGGGGGGAGTGAGCAACATCTTGTCGGGGGTCATCGAGATGTGTCACCCTGTCCGAATTGTCCACCGGAGGTTAGAAAGGCAATGAAGGAGAACTTTGCTGCTTGGGCTAAGAATAGGGAGGAGATCGCCATCCGTGAGAAAGAGATTCACACGGAATTGAGGTGTCCTTTACGTCCACCACGAGCTGTGGATGAGGAAGATGATGAGGATTTAGATTGTGCATACCCAGTTGACTGTACAGGAGTTAACGAGAGGATTGTATATCGACAGGCCTATTGGGAATCTATGCGGAGCCAGTGGGAAAAATAGCAAGAGCATGAATTACAGTCCTCTGGTTTCAGGGTAGTACAGGTGCAGGACCATCACGGTCGAGGGGTAACACAGAGACAAATGTTAGGAGTCAGGATGTTTGGACGCACTCAGAGCGTGAGGGTCCCAAAGCCGTCACATGATTCAAGTCTTTACAGGAATCGAAACGCAAAACAAAGACGGTTGAAGGATCTATGGAGTGGGGCAAATGTAGTGGAGATGCTTGGGACAGCTGTATCAAAGTTCTTTATATATAGTCACGTGCCTGCTAACGCCGCCTCGACCCCACATTTTAAGAACATGATCGACGAGGTCGCACGGGTTGGTGCAGGGGTATCGCCTCCCTCTCTGTTTGAGATCACGGGAAAATACTTAGATGCATAGAAGGAGGTAAGGGATTATATTGACACCCTTAGGCCGTCGTGGGAAACTTTTGGGGTTACAATTATGTGTGACGGGTGGACAGGGCCTACTAGACTTTCCAATATTTACTTCATGGTGTATTGTGCGGGGAGGACAATATTTTGGAAGTCTGTGGACGCATTTGATCAGATAAAGGATGCGAAGTATATATATGGGTTAATGAAGAGTATTGTAGAAGAGGTGGGGAAGAAGAATGTAGTACAGGTGGCGACTGATAACGAGAGCGCATTCGTGAAGGGTAGGAAGATGCTTATGAAATATCACCTGCACTAGACCCTGTGCGCTGCCCATTGCATAGACTTGATGCTACAGGCCATAGGAGAGAGGCCTACTGTGAAATCTGTTATTGAAGAGGCAAGTATAGTCACCAACTTCATATACAACTATAGCTGGATTCTTGCAAAGATGAGGGCCACATGTGGTGGTGACATAGTACGACCAGGGGCGACTACTTACATTGCTTTGGAGAGTCTGTTGAACCATAAAGTTGGACTAAAGGCAATGTTCATTGATGCATCTTAAGAAGAGTATGCTAGTCGTTACACTGTTTTGGCGAAGAGAGTTGAGGACATCATCCTTAGCAATGCATTTTGGGATAAAGCGCGTTACACGGCTGCCATACTAGAGCCTATCTGTCGTGTTCTCAGGGTGGTAGACGTGGACAAGTGGCCGATTATGGGTTCTATGGACGAATTGATGCGGGTTATGAAGGAGTCGATAAAGAATGTGTCTCCCCGTGGATACAAGTGGGTCCACAAGATTATTAATGATCGACGGGATAAGACACTAGAGCATCCACTTCATGTTGCTGGTAACTTTAAACTTTTATTTTTATTAGATGTTTACATTAAATTGTTATTGTGCTGTTGTTAGGTTTTTTTTTGTATACTATTTGAACCCCAAATACCATTACAAGAACCAACTGGGGAATCGGGATGACCTAGTAAACGCCGTACATGACGTGTTTGAGAGATTGGACCCAAAGTGTAAGGGGAAAGGAGAGTTTGGAAATGAGGTAAAAATAAAACGTCTTTGATTATAGTATATTTATGTGCATGAATGCATTCTAGTACTTTGTGGCTTGTGCATAATTGGAAAGTGTGTTTTCAAACTTTGTAATTTGCTTCAAAGTTGCGCGGGGCAGCTTTGTGGCATTGCATAATTGGAAAGTGTGTTTTCAAACTTTGTAGTTTGCTTCAAAGATGCTTGGGGGCAGCTTTGGGAGAATTGCTGCTTAGGAGTCAAGGGAGCAATTTGTACATAAGAAAGTATCTATTTGCCTGCACATCAAATGTATTTATGAAACTAATGATAATAATGTTTAATTGCCAGCTGATTGGTGGACTATGTACGGGATTGACTGCCCGAACCTAAGAAAGTTGGCGACTCGCATGCTAGCATAGAATGCTTCATCTTCGGCATGCAAGCGTAATTGGAGTAAATTTGCTTCATCCACACAAAGCAGTGGAATCGACTTGGATACAAAAAGCTGCAAAAGCTGGTATTCTGTCACTACAATATGAAGCTGCGACTCAGAGGATTGCAAAGCGTGACTGGGAGGATATCAGAGCAGGATCCCTTAGACCTGATGACAGTCGGTCTGAATGATGATGAGAATAACCCACTTTCTGAGTGGGTTAAAGACTCTGCTTTTGATGAGGATGATGGACGTTCGAACACAATTATAGCTAGGGAAGCCATTGAGATGGGCATTGATGTGGATAGAGTCGTAGCTACCGAAGTGGGGTCTAGCATTAGCGAAGATTCATTTGCTGAGTTGATGAGAGGTCCTACCACTTCGGGTGTTGCAACCTTTGCGACGGGTGGATTATATGATTCTCATTCTGATAGTATTAGTGAGGGTGGTGATACTGATGGCCGCCACGCCATTGATGATGAGAGTAGTGGAGGCGACGACGACAATCCTGGGGATGGAGGCAACGACAGACCAGAGGTGAGCCAGAGGCCTCTTAACCCATTCACCGTTGAAGCTTCCTTTGACCATTCTACATAGGACCAAGATCATGGTGCCCCATCATCACATCCAGAAGCGAGCCAACCAAGACATTATATCTCCCGTCGGCAGAGCAGTGGCAGTGGCAGTGGCAGTGGCAAGAGTAGGGGTAGGGGTAAGGGCAAGGGCAAGGACAAGGGCAAGGAGCGAGACGAGGACGTCGACCAGAGGCCCACCATTTGTGAGAGGTATGGATTGACAGATGCTTGGTTTAAGGCTAGGGAACATCCAGGCTCTAGTTCTAGAGGCTCTCATCGTACTCGGTCCTCTAGCCAGGACCAAGATGCACAGTATCAGACATTGAGCTCTCGACAATCTGACTATGCACAACCATAACTAGAGGGTCAATATCCATATGGATATGTTTCTGGATATTAGCCGTATGATTATGGTTATGGTCCGTATGGAGGTGTACAACCTCATGTGCTAGTGTCGGTGATAGTTATCCATCATTATCCAGAGTATCCACCGATGGGAGTATTGATATGTGTTGGGGTAGATGATTATCAGCGTTATGTATATGAGTATACATCATTGTACTCTCATCAGATGAATTGGGCAGAATATTGTACTTACGTGGAGAATCAGTACTATCGTCAGCCTAGTCAGGACAGAGATGACTTTGACCCTGCGCGTAACTCCATGTTGATATGAGCTTGTGATCTTACTTGTTGAGGTTGGATACTTAAAGTTGGAGATACCAATGATAGTATTATTGGATATAGGCCAGAGATGACTTTGGCCCTCAATATCAGTGTTATTTTTTCTTGGAAGGATTTATTTTGTTAGATATATATCATAGTGTTATTTTCTTAGAAGTCCCGCTTGTTTACATCAAAAATAAAAAAAACACCTAAAGAAATTATAGCTGAATAGACAACACTCAATAGACATAGAGGTCTTGCTTGTTTACATAAAAAAAAAAAAAAAAACTTGAATAGGGGTCCTGCACATTTAAATAAAATTACATTAACTTCTTTTTACATAATTACATCAACTTCACATTTAAATAAAATTATAGTCTTCTTTTTCTCTTGAGTCTTAATTCAGAGTCTTTGATAATTCAACCATCTCATCCTCTTTCTATATTGATTTAGTCCTGTAAAATTGCGGTCATCAATTGACATTATATAGAAATATCAAGAAGAAATTATAGCTAAAATAAGTAGAAAACATCTCATTTAACTGGAAGTTGGAGATACTATTATTGATGTATTAACTATTATGTATGAAATTGATTGTATTTGAGTTAATTGTTATGGTTGATTGAGAAATGAATGTAACTTAGTTACATTAATATTAGTGAATCATACATTGTCGTCAGCATCAACGCATGTTTTTGGCCCCCTTCTCATTGCATCTCTTATATACATTGTTTTTTTTAATTTTAATTTTTGATTCTCAGATGTGTATTAACATCTATTTTAATATTTCCTGAAGTTTCATTGAAAAATTCAATGTTTTTCACAATTTTTTTCGATTTTTTCCTCCACGTGCGATATTGTTCCCGTGATATCGACATATCTTGCGAAATATTCTTGATATATTTTTTTTCCACGACTCGAAATGACATGTGATATCGATATTCAGAACCTTGCATTTAACCACAAAGGCGTTTAAGCTCGGCTCAACTCGAGCTTGATCATCTTTGTTCAAGCTTGGCTTGTGAAAAACACCCCAAGCTCAAGTTCGATTTGGTTTGTGTACCCGAATAATCCGAGCTCAAGATGATCTTCAACAACCTAGCTTAATATAGTACATATGTCATATATATATATATATACATATTAGTATAATTATATTTGAACGAGCTGAGCACATGCATGCTCGAACTCGGCTTGTTAAGCAATGACCTTGGCTTGTTTATTAAACAAATGAGCTTGAACGAGCTTTTAGCGGAGCTTGAGCTGTTCGCAATCAACTTGATTCGTTAATCAGCCCTAGCTTTGGATGCATTAACATTTGAAGTTTCCATTTGCTTTTTCTTTCAAAAAGGACTCAAAATCCTGATGCCTCTAATCAAGAGATTGAGTTCAATTACATGCTATCCCACCCTACCTCATTGTTAGAAATTTACATTTCATTACAATGTGATATACCCGAGGCTTTGTTAGGCTCCTTTATTTTATTGGGTTGCTTTCTTTTCATTTGTAAATATGACAAGACTTTTTTAATTTTTTAGTGATAGTGATATTACATGCTTGCAATTTCAAAGGAGTATCTTACTTGATGGAAATGCCCTTTTATGGAGAACAAGGTTCTAAATATCGATATTGCTCGACATGTCGAGCTGCGAAAAAAAGATATATCGTTTATCGGTGATTTTTGGAAAAATTGCAAAAAAAAAAGGACAAAACATGAAATTTTGTAGCGAAACTTCAGGAAATGTTAAAATAGATGTTAATACACCTTTTAGAATAAAAACATTTAAAAATTAGATGCTTTATTCAATTATTCTTAACAATTAGTAAATTTTAACTTTAATTATAGCCTATAGGGAGTTAAAAAAGGACACTGTATTTTAAAAAATATAAAATTCAAGATTAGATGCTTTAATTTTTTTAACCCTTGAACATTGTATTTTTTAACCCTTGAATACTGTATTTTTTTAACCCTTGAATATTGTATTTTTTTAACAAGAAATTTTAACCCTTGAACACTGTATTTAAAAAAAAGATGTTTTAAAAAAAAATTATAAAAGTCAAAATTATAAAGAGAGTAACAAGGTGACATTAATTTCTTTTATTTTTTTAAAACCAAAGTTAGATGCTTTAACCTTAAAGGTTAGTAAATCTTAACCACAGTTAAATGAAGTTAAGAGGGACACCCCTTTAACCTAAGATTTTAGGAAAAAAAATTCACAAGAGCTAGCGTGGGTTAACCATAGTTCAAGGCTGGTTAAGGGGGTTTTGTGAGGTTATGAAATATCTTAAGGGTATAATAGTAATTTTACTAACATGGATAACAAGAAGTCTTAAGGAACTTAGGTTATTTAAGTAAGAAACAATATTGAGTTAATATGTTATTATTAATAATTTATTTATAAATTATGAAAACTTAAGGGCCTCGTATGCAAAAGCCCAAACTTTAAGACTTAAAAGACCTAAGTCTCTCAGTCTTCGTAACCCAAAACAGTGAAGAAAAAAAAAACGCAGAAGAAGAAAAAGAAGAGGGGAGAGGGTTTACTTACCTCAAGGCTTCAGACTTTCGGTGGCTCGACTGAGACGGCGACGGCGACTATGACGGCAATAGCGAAGGCGATGGTGACCCTCCATGTTCCGGGTATGTCTTCTTCCTTCATCCTCTTTTCTTCTTCCTCCTTTCTCCTCTCTTCTTCCTTCTTTCTCCTATCTTCTTTTTATTTTTTTCATTTTCAGTTTCAAACAAAGTGAACCCTAACAGGGTTTCACGAAAAAAAAGTTCCACAAAAAAAAAATCAGAAAAGGGGTTTTTTTTTTTCTTGTTTCGGATGTTTTTGGATGCCTTGGTCGATATCGGTGGGGTTATCGCCGATATTTCGCCGATATCGCTGATATATCAGCAATATCGTCCGATACTATGTAAAAAATTCCTAACCATGTGTCGATGTGTCGGTTATGGTCGATACCGATAAATATCGGCGATATATCACCGATATCATCGATTTTTTGAACCTTGATGGAGAATTGCTTAGTATTTTGTTATACTTTCGTAGTAGTGCTACTTGTGTTCTCTTTAAGGTATTAAACTTCGGTTTCGGTATAAACTTCAGTCGCTAAGGAAGTTGACATGTTTCGAGAAAGTTTAAGGAAGTCCAAAGAAGTTATGTAAAAATTAAAGAAGTCTAGGAAACATTATAAATCTAAGATGAAATTTTAGAAATTCAATACTTAAGCATTAAATTCAAATGCGAGCATGTAGTACTGAAATTTTAATGTGAGAATCATGTTAAGTGACATACGTTATCTGCTTGTCTCAGCTGTAATTTCTTCTTGATATTTCTCTATATGGTCCATTTTTTAAACTATATTTATCCTCTTTGTCAAGTGAAGGAGATACATATTCTCTTTATTTTTCAATGATTATCCATGTTAATTGTTTTAGAAACCTGAAAAACTTATGAATGCATATTAAAGTTAATAAATAATTGAAATTCAATTTAGTTTTTAAACCTATTTCAATCTGCAATTGATGAGCTCAATGTTTTTATAGGATTGAATCAATATGTGAAGAGGAGGAGATGAGTAGTTAAATAATTTTAATTTATGAAATACTATTAGGAAATTATTTAATTTTTTAATATTACGAAAAATCCCTTATGGGCATAATATACTAATAACAAAATTATTAGAATAATAAAATATAATTTATAATAAGGTTAATACTAACCATATTTTAATAATAAAATCATATTTTATAATAAGGTTAATGCTAGCAATACTCTCTTTAAAAGCTAATTATATTTATAATAACGTTAATGCTGGGACACGTCTTTTCTTATGAAGAAAGTAAGTTTAAATCGAGTGGAACTAGAATTACCTTTTTAAGTTAAAACTTAAAAGCTCTTTAATTTACAAACTTTTTTTGTACACTTCGGTTAACTTCCACCGAAGTTTTGTATTTTTTCAATACTTTTTTCTTGTTTTGGTCAAAGTATACCAAAGTTTACTGAAGTTCACCGGGAAGTCCAGTATTTTTAAAATACAAGTGCATTTAAGTTGAGTCGATTCGGTCAACTTCGGTGGAATTGAGTCGATTTTTGACACCATGGTTCTCTTTTCTTTTGTTCTCTTGTGTCTTTAATATATATATATATATATATGCAATAGGTGAATAGTGGAATCATAAAATTTTCTAATATTGAAGTAATGTTATAATGTTTGACTAAAACTGCTTTCACAAATTCCACTCACAAATACCTCTCAGGTTTTTCTTAAGACTCCCTCTTTTATTGTACAAAATGACTTCCTTGTATTGGCCTATATATTTTCTTCTCAAGTTAAAACTCCATGTTCACCATTTTTCTCTCATAAATACTATCAACCTTGTATTGGTCCTATTGGACACATCTCCTTCCTTTTCACTCTTAAACAAACATCCATTTGCCCTTTTTTGACACTTCATATTTTTTAGGGAAGATTTTGGTCAAAAGACTAAAACTGCCCTTCAATTTCAAAATCTCAAGCAACCCTCTGGTTGCCGATGGTCAGATTTTGGCGGGGGATGCTTGCTAACAAGTGTGTCATGTGCAAGGCTGAGGAGGAATCAGTTGAATACCTATTGGAGGCTTTATAATTTGTCTTTGCTCTTGGTAGAGAATGTTGTATCCTTTTCTTTTTTCATTGTTCACCCATCAATGAACATTCTTTGCAGTTTTATTCTCATCTTTGCTATTTGATCCTATTTACCGATCAATAAAAAAATTCAAAATCTCAAAAGTGTAGACAATGGGGTAAAAAGTAATCTGGGGAAATTTTAACATTTTTCACCCATTTCTTGAATTTTAGGACACATGTTTATGCAGGTGTATGTGTGGGAGTGTGTGTATATACATACATATATGAGAATAAAGAGGCTCATTTTGAATTAATGAAGGTAATTTTGTAGTGGAAGACCAAGGTGAAATAACAAGAATATTCATTGATTGCATTGCTAGATTGTATTCAAAGGGTAATTCCATCAAGTTGAAAGTTAATGGATTAGAGTGGGACCAATTTCCACTGATTAGGCTGCTTGGATTGGATATAAATTTGAGGTGGAAGATATCAACGAAGCTGTGTTTGATCTGGGCAAAGACAAAGTCCTGGTTCGAATGGATTTCCCTTAGGCTTCTTCCTTGAGTGTTAGCACATTGTTAAATATCACATTTTTCGGGTGTTTGATGAATTTTATGAGATTAGGGTGGTGAAAAAGGGTAATGCAACATTTTTATCCCTTATCTTGAAAAGGGAAGCGCGAAGTATGGCCTAATGATTTCATGCCTATTAGTTTGGTTAGAAGTTTGTACAAGCTTCTTTAAAAAGGAAGTGTTAAACTTGATCATTTTATCTTCTCACTGAGCTTTAATTAAAAAAAAGAAAAAGAAAAATTCTGGACAAAATCCCTGTTGCTTTTAAAAAGAGGGTCATTGAGGGTAGTGCTGAAGCTCGATTTAGAGAAAGCATTTGATTTAGTGGATTGGGAATTTTTGATTTTTTGCTTGAAAGGACAGCATTGAGAGACTTAAAGAGAGAACTATGGTCTTGACTCTAGAAAGCCCTTAGAAATCTCTTTATTTCTTTTATAAGATTAGATTAGATACTGGTGGGGCGCACAGTTAAAAATTTGGGAAAGATATCTGGTGGAATGAGAATCCTCTCAAGCTTTCTTATTGTTGTTTTTGTAGCCAATGACATTTGAAAAATAGTTTAATTTCAAATATGGCTATCTTTTCAGTTTTTTGGTCCAACTTTGAACTTTTACTTTAACTTGCATAGAGTTCTTATGGCCATTAAAGTAGATGCACTTTATAATTGCCTTGTTTCTCCAAAAGGCGTTTATATTTCCCAATCTGAACCTGATTCTATAATTAGATCCCCTAACCCAATGGTAAGTTCTACACCAAAATGCTTTTTTTTTTCAATCTTTCAGCGAAATGATAGTGAATAGAGAGGAGCTGATCACCTCCACTTACCAGATAATTTGGAACCCTTCTGCTCCCCCAAAAGGTGATAATGTTTGTCTGGAGGCTTGCCCACAATAAGATTAATATGCTCTAATGAAGAAGGAAGCAGTGCTACCTTTTGTCCAATATTTGCGTTATGTGTATGCAGGATGAGGAAACCATTAGTGACCTTTTCATCTATTGCAGTGTTGCTCGGAGTATATGGTGACACCTTTTGTCATTAGCTAACCAAGCTAGGGTTCTTCCTCACATATTACATCGGTTCTGTCATGGTGGAGGCTGGGATGCCTCTTTTTGGAGGGCAGAGCCATGTGGAAGAGTTCTATCACAATTCCACATTATTGTTTGGATGATTTGGGAAGAGAGAGAAAAAAGGTTTTTCAATGGTACGGTTCCAGTTGCCTTCAATCATGAACATGATCAAATCCAGGGTAGCTTCTTTGGTTGTTTCCTTACTGATGCAGGAGCATCCAAGAGGCATACCGAGGCCAAGCGGGTCTACTAATCAGTTGGTTTGGATCTTTAGCTAATATGGAGTTCAATGTTTATTTTTATTTTAGTGTTTTCCTTTGTTTTCTTATGTTTTATCATAGTTTATAGACCATTGTTAGTAGTCATGTGATTTTGTTTAAAGGGCCGAGATTAAAAGTTTATAGGGCTATTCAAGGACTAGGATCTTAGGGTTGCTATAGCCCTAGTATAAATACTCTTTATGAGTCTTTGTAATCAGTCTTTTTTGTTATTATGACAGAATTTCAGATTCAAGAGGTATTCTTAGGCTTTTAAACCCTAGAATTCTCACCTATTTGCATTCTGACTTTGATTTTTATTTCAATCGTTAGCTATTTTCTGTTATTCTAGTGTTGGAAATCCCTCTCTGGTGTAGTTTTGCATCTATTGCATTAATTAGGCAGCAGGTTGTCACCCATTGGCTGCGTCACTTACCCTCTTTTCAAGGGTGAAGAGTAACGATTTTATAAGGGAGTGCGTTTGCTATGTCTGCACCTGATTCTAGATTTGTTGCTTGGACGCCTCCCCAAGCGAGTCCTTTAAGTTGAACTTCGACGGAAGCTACTTGGGTATTTGTGCATTGCTGGTATTGAAGAGATTATTATAGTGGAGGTAGAACTTTGCTGAAGTTTTTGGGACCATTGGTTGAAGTGAATTCGAATCAAGCCAAAATCTTTTCCTTGAGGCAAGTTCTTATTTTTCTAGCTTCCTTGTGTTTCTTCCCTGATTATAGAAGGAAACTCTAGGAATGCTATTAGTTGGGCAGTGGGTTTTTATCGTGGTCCTTCGAGATATGCTCAACCCATTAAAGAGATCCGTGATTTGGTGATCCAAATGAATATCTCATTCTGTTGGATCTCTAGATCGGTCATCGGTAACGAAATTGATGATCTTTGGCAAAGGAAGGATTTTAGAAGAATACCCTTTTTTGTGATGCTTTTTTGTTGTTGTAATTGTTCTTTTGGTTCTCTTCCTTCCCTCGTATGGTTGTCCAATTGACCACGACTGATCTCTCTTTCTTTTTCCTCTTGTATTATGCTATTGTAGGAATAAATTTTCGTTGTTCCTGATCAAATATGTGTGTGTGTGGAGTAAAATTCATGGTAACATATTTCTGTGCATGTGTCTGGTGAAAATCGTGGTATAATAATTGTCTACTGATAACATTTATCAGATATACAATATCCACAAGTTCTGACTCAGATGGTCCCTAAACATAGTGGGTGTCTGCAGCATAGGTCATATAACCTGGACTATTTATTTGTGCTTCTTTGTTGTCCTTCTTTTCTGTTGCATCCTTCTGTTTTTTTGTCTTATTAATCCCAAAAGAATCATTTATGGTCCGTGGGTGGATTTGTTTTCACGTGGACACTAATTTTTCAGAGCCTGGCATATTTTAGCAAGCCCCTAATTTACATTGATTTTCCAGGTATTACTGTTTGTTATCTGGGGTCTCAGTTGTTGCAAGGTCAGTTCTAATCCTTTTATTAATGTAATATAGATAGGAGGTTCCGGATGTCATTGAGGAAGTGCTTAAAAGATAGTTAAATATTATCATTTTGTTATTGTGCTCTTAGTTTATACTTTATATACATCTTAAAATTGCAGATTGGATGGGATTCTGTCATGAGAATGAGTGTGGATTTGCGGGATCTCTTTCTATATGAGGGATTTTTGTATTATAATCCTCTTCTTCTTGTGGTGAGTTTGAGCGTAAACTACTTCAAACATCTCATCATTTTGAATTGGTGCTGGATTCTTTCAATTTCTATTAACACCTTTCTGGTTTTGATGTCACAGACTATGATGGTTTGGCTTTGGGGAGTGAATTTATGGGTCTTTACTCAGGCTAATGTCTGTTACACAAAAATATTTGATCTTGATCAAAATCATCTCACACACAGAGAAATATGGAAGGTATGACATTCACAACATCTGGCTGATTAGTCAATCATGTTTGCATCCTCTCATCTTTTCAACTTATTAATTGATGTTGTTGCCTTTCAATACTTACTGTATTTACAGTCAACATGTTCTTGCATATTGTTCCTGTTTACTATTAAGACTAGCTCGCCACAATGGCACACAAAAAGAGCTCCTTTTTGATAAATTGAGAGGAAAAATTCTCTAGTCATTCCTATTCCCTTCAAATGTGTTCCTACTACAGACCGTTTTACCTTCAAATATATAATGCTGTGATACTTCCCGATGCAAAGCAAGAGAAACATATGGTATAGCTTTTCTTGGCGGATTGCGATAAAAAGGGCTTGAATGTTAAGGCCCAACAAATTAAGTATTCTCAAGGTAAACATAATACTAAGAAGGTCCTGAAGAAGGCTCTAAAGCATTTGAGTCACACTGCAATGAATATGCACATGGTCCACAGATTCGTTGGCTGACTCTCTCCCTCTCTTTCTCCCGCTAGATTGATACTATGATACCACTAGTAAATTTCTTGGGAAGAATAAAACACTTCAAGTGAGATGTTGAATCTAAAAATCTTTACAATGTCCGTGCCCAAACTGAAGCTTCAATTCTGGGAAAAATGAGTACTGTCAACAAGTTTTGACATTTTGAGGGACTCCCCTCCCCTCCCCATAGTCATGATATCTTGTGATTCACTGAAGATTCTCTGTGCTACTTAATCATTGGCTTTCTTAAAGCAATCTCCAATCACCGCTTTTTCCTAAGACAAAACCTAAAGAATTTGTATTTGCCATATGGCATTGATTATATATGAAAATATTTATACAATGACCAAAATCTTGTACTGCTTGTCCTGTTTAACTTTTCACCATAATAAATTATGACAAGTTTAATACTTGTTTATACTTTAGTCATAATACAGATATATTCCCAAACTAACTTCTAATTTCTATGTTTGCAGTGTGCCACTTGGATGACAATTATTGTCCCAACTAGCATGACATCGTACCTTTATCTTTACTCTCACGGAGAAGTATCATTGGCAGCATCACAACCAGTGTAATATCTGCATCCTCTCTTGATAATTACTGATAAGATCTTTTGGTTATTATCTGGCTTTGTTTCCCTTCACTATTAATATCTGATTTGCTGCAATAGTTTACATTTGATTTATTCTGGGCTGGTTCGAGTGTATCTCAATTGTAACTCAATCAGCATTTCAAAAAGCGTTCTCTTGGTTGTATGGGTAAGCACCTAGGTGCAGACATGAAACTAAGTGACAAGGTGCTTGTGCTAATAGTCTCAAGGTGAAATCCTGGATTTTGATGCAGGCCTAGGTGAGACCCAGGTGGTTTTCTACAATTTGTAGTGATTTAGTGGTCTCAACCATAGTTACCAATGTGAGAAGCGAAAACGAGAAGCGGGAAGCAAGGCTCAAAAAATCCCTAGGAAGCGGGAAGCGAGAAATTATATAGGTGCCTCATTCTCATTATATTAGGATGACCAACAAACCTTAAATTTTATCTTACATGATATATTTGTGGAGAAGTAAGTGTCTTACATCCTTAAGTTTCAATCCAACGATACTTGCTTAGGATCTATGTCGTAGGCTTTTGACTCGGGTCTATCACATCACATCCTAAATACATAACCCCCTTAGACCACAAAATAGAACCTGATGGAAGCGAGGCTGGGAAACGAGCTTCCCACCTTGTACATAGCTTCCTGGCAACTATGGTCTCAACCACAAGATATTTGCTCCATCAGAAGGAAAATATTTAAGGTTATGAAAGTGGGGGTCCAAAAAGCAATCTCATGGTTTCTTCCTTTTGTGAAATGTTGCAATGCTCTTCCGCAGAGAGATTTATTTTGTTTGGAAGGATCAGGGTAGTATGGTCCTGCTACTCTTGGACACTCGTGTTGGCTAAGATTCTAGCCGTAGATCATTTTGTTTCTAGTCAGCACTTTGTTTAGAATAAATGTACATATAGGCTCATGAAGAGCAAGCTTCAATGATTGTTTATAAGGTGCCTCATAGCTAGTGAAGTTGAGTTTATTTCTTTACCCTTTCTACTCTCTTGTGTATACTGTATCCCCAGAAAAGATTTTGGTTTGTTCATGGGGTGGTCGGTTGTCCCTCTAGATCAAGATTAATTTTCTTTTGAATATCCTTGTGTTTTTTTGGGGTACATGCAAGGGGAGAAGCATAAGTCCTTGATCCAACCAGTACTCAGACCAGACCTGGAGTTGCTGAAATCTCATCTCCACATCCGTCATTTGATTTTTTGTGCCTCAAGGGTGCACAATTTTTTTTTCTTTTTTTTTGGGGGGGGGGGGGGGGGGGGGGGGGGGCGGGGTTCATAATTATAAACATATATTTCATATATGAGATATTTATTTGGAACTTTTTCAAAAAGTCGTGAATTATTTGCACAATTTGCAACATTTCGAAATAGTACTTTTTTAATTCCAAAAGTTGCGAATACTTCGTGAATTAAACGTTCAACGAAAAAGTTGGGATTATTCGGGACTTTTTGAAAATATTGGAGAACTTAGTAACTATGCCCACAATCAGGAGGGCAGATTGGAGCAACCACAATCCCGAATCAGTTGAATGCCTCGATTGAAACTTTGTGATTTCAGGTGAATCTTGTGATTTCAGATTTCTCCTTGGCCAGGTCAGTCTATCTTCCTATCTCTTTTCATTCCTCTTTCTACATCTCCTCTTTGTTGCTTTAGTAGGGGATTGGAGGGCTGTGAGGGGGTGAAGTGGTTCGGGAATAGTGAGAATTTTGTCGAAGGTACAATGGAAGGAGGAGCTTTAGAATCCCTATCTTGTGGAGAAAAGAGATCAAACAAGGCATTAATTCAAGTTCCCAATGCATATGATCTCTCAGTGATATCTATTGTTCCTCTAGCTGTCTGTCAGAATGATCAATCTTTACTCTTTAGAGCATGGGGATTTCGGATTATTGGAGCTCCATGAATCCAATAGCTATCTTGAGGATCCTAAGGATTTATGATCTCAGAAAAACATTTTGAAGATCGATTGTGGGATGGATTGAGGAGTTAACTAGGTTATTGGGATTTTCATTCGATGGCTTTATGGAGGAATGAAAGCCCTTTTCCAAGAAATAGAGAAGGGTGAATAGAAAAACTGAAACTGTCTCGCCTATAAGTGCGAAGAAGGGAGAAAGGAAGAAATTTCTGAAAGAACTTAAGACACTGCTGAAAGAACTTATGAAATTAGAAAAAGGAATTAGTTATGAAGGGATGTTGGGGCCTGGGGGAGAAGGGGAAAAGAGTGAGGAAGAGGATGGGTAATAAGGGCAAACAACCTTATCATCGAAGTACAAGTCATCTACTATCTGTCTACAGGATACTAAGTTGAGGTGATGCAGGACCATGTAATCAAGGAGGTTTGGTGTCCCCGTGTTTCTACTTGGGTTTATAAAGTACTTCAAATGGGATTCTCGTAATTTGCAACAGAGATCAGATTAAGGTGTTGGACTTGGAATCGGGGAAGTAGTTTGATCTTCTGTCGAAAGTTGGTTAGAGAATTTTTAGTAGTTCTTTATAGGGGTTTATGGTCCAAATGCAGATCTAGAGTTTGTGATTTTTGGCAAAGAATTGGACCATGTCAAGGCCATATGGAATCTTCCTTCATGTCTTGGTGGAGACTTTTATTCTTTTAAACCTTCTCACGGGAAAAAAAGGGGGTTCCAGGAGGACTGCAGGATAGTTCACTTTAGTGAATTTAGGGATAGATGTGATTTGATCGATAGTCCGCTATATTGTGCTGGAATTACTTGGTCTTTTCAGGATAGTTCGTTGCTTAGCAGATTGGCTAGATTTCTGTTTTGCACTGAGTGGGAGGAAATGGTTCTTGCAATGTTCAAATTGGCTCTTCCTAGACCGACTTCAGATCATGTCCCCATTTAATTGGAGCATTTGGGGTAACGAGAGCAGGTTTGAGCCCATGACGATCTGTAATCGACGGGCCCGAGGGGTGCCACGAGGATATGTGGGTGAGAGCTATTTTTTGTTAGGCGATTGAGGAAGTGTGGAAGAGTTTTGGGGTTTGCCTCGTACCATCTTTGGTTATAATACTTTCAAGGGGGTCGCTGTTTAAAACGGCGTACTTTTGCAGTGTTACGTATTATACATTTATCCCCACACGTACAATACACATATTTTTACCGTACTTTTACTGTGTTAAACGTATGTTTTGTATTAAATGATTGTTATTAGTTAATATCATGATTTTTATTTATTTATAATTATTAATTATTTTTTAAATTTTCCGTATTTTTGCCCTTTATTTGCTGTACAACATCAGTACTTCCTGAATGGATCATTGTTGTATAATACCTGTTCCCGTACTTGGTAACTATGGTCATGACCAGATTGAAGGTTTGGGATAGGGAGTTGTTTGGTTTCCTTATTTCAGAAAAGCAAAGCCCTTTCGTATTTAGCTCAACTTTATAAGAAGGAAGACTTTTTGGCTTTACTTGAAAGTAAAGGTAAGAGAAGAGCGGATTTGAAGGAGTATCAAAATCTATTTCCTCAATGAGGAGGTATTCCCAATGCCAAGAAGAGGGCTAATCACATCTCTGTACTGAAAGTGGGGGTTTACTGCTTGAATATGGAAGAGGACATTAGAGTGGAATTTTGTTAAATTTTATGAGACTATATGAGGAAAGGCACAACTTCAGACCGAAATTAGATCGTACCATTTTTATCAAATATCAAATGGGGATAGGAATGGGCTCGAGACTTGAGAGTCCATTCCAGGAGGAGGAAACTCTAGGGGTTATCAAAGGAATGGTTGGTAACAAAGCTCCTAGTCCTAATGATTTCTCTATCTTCGATCAAAGGTGTTGGTTCATTCTTAGAGAAAACTTCTTGAAGGTGGTGGATGAGTTTCATAGGGTGGGGCCTTTTGATCAGGTTTTGAATAGCACTTTCATTGCCCTTATATTGAAAATTGGGGGCGGGGGGGGGGGGGGGTGCTTAGGTACTTAGATTTTTAACCTATTAGCTTGGTTGGTAGTGTCTATAAAATCATGTTTAAAGAGTTTGCTTGTAGACTAGAGTTGGTAATGGATTCTATTATTTCTTCTCCGCAGGGTGTTTTCCTGAAAGGGAGACGAATATTGGATGAGATCTTCATCACCAATGAATGTTTGGATTTAGGATTAACATCTGGTAGGGGATGGATCTTGTGGAAGCATTGTTTGGAGAAGGCCTACAATCATGTTAATTGGGCGTTCCTTAAGTGTTTAACTAGCAGATACCCCGTGCGATGCACGGGTGTGAATGAAAAAATAAAAAAATTATTCAAATAAATAATTAAAAAAAAGTAGAATATATTAAAACAATCATTAATAAGTCAACTTACTTTTTCTCTACTAACCTTTTTAGGCTATGACTGACTGGTAGAAAATACCTCATCAATCCAACTGTTTGGATTAGCATTTGAAATGCATCAGATTATCAATAGAAGCCAAAGGCATGTATTCCAGCGGTATGGTGATCATGATAGTATTGGAGTTATGGCATTAGAAAGAAACTACATCACTTAAGCTTACAAAATAGGGAGACCAAGTCCCAAGATTCATCATACTGGAACCCAAGTTACCATTTTAATCTACATTAGATTAAAGATTTGAACTCTCACACTGTCACATATCTAGTTGCAACGAATATACCATCCGGTCTCTATTTTCTCAAATGAAAGAAAATGAAATCTCGAAGATTCAATTCAAATCAATATAATAAGTAACCACAAAAATCGAAAGAAAGCAGAAAATGGATCAATATAATAGGCAACACCAAAAATCGAAAGAAAGTATAAAATGGAATGAACATAGCAATCAAAAGAAGAAAGGAAAAGGCGAAAAGCAGACCCGTGCGATGCACGGATGGTGTAAATAAAAGAAAAAAATAGAAAACTTCAAATGTACATTAATAAATTATAGAATCCATAAGAAATCTGAGTAAGAGCATAACAAAATACCTTGAGCTATGAAACCAAGAAAAATAATGGAATGTGGAATATCAATACCGGGACTCTTATAAGCTGCTTGGCAACATCTCTGAAGAGGATCCAAAAACTTCAATCCAAGTTTTTGAGAACAGCTAGGCACAAGCTGACCGCATAAACATATGATAGAACAGTGCGGAAAGGATTTGCCTGCAAAATATGATCCCATCAATTGTGAATAGGCAGCATCAGTGTAAACTGTAAAGAGAAGGGAAGCTACCAGTCCAAATGAGTGCTCTGATATAGGAGTGGATAGAAAGATGTAAAGACGTTTGGTTGAGAAGATGTAAAGACGTTTTTTTTTTTGGGGGAAATTAAGTTCGAATGAAAATTTTAATGAAAGGGAAGGGACTGAGACGGAGTGGGAGAGGCTTCTTGGGAAATGGAGAGAGGGAGGTATTTAATGCATGGGAGAGAAGGGACTGTGAAGGGAGTAAAAAAGTTTTTCTTGGGAAATGGAGAGAGAGAGAATACGAGAGGAGATATCTAATGGAAGGTAAGGGACTGATTGATAAAGAAGTGGGAGGCTTTCTTGGAAGGCAAAAGATTAGCTCTGGTGGACGGCTGAGCCAAGCACTCGGGCATCCACAAATAATGGGACACAAAGCCATTCATTTTCTCCCCATGATTTTGACTTCTCCCCCTTTGATATCTCCCCTCTTTATTATCGCGAGGTGCCCCATTATTTGTGGATGCCCGAGTGCTTGGCTCGGGCATCCACCAGAGCCAATCTTTTGCCTTCTTGGAAAATGGAGAAAGAATAAGAGGGAAGATGTGAGATGATGTGTCATATAGGAGAACAAAATTGAGAGCACTGAGGTATGCCACCTCAGCATCCTATTTCTTTGGTATAGATATAGATAAGATCAGACTTGAGAGAATTAATATGATAAAATAGAGAAAGGAAATGTATTTATTAAAAGGAAAATAGTTTTACACAAATGTCAATTATAATTCATATTTAGTCTATAGCAGCAAGAAAACAAAGAAAGTAACACGAACCTAAGTGCAAAGAAAGAATCCCTCTATTATCAAAAAGAAAGAATCCCTCCAACCAAATTCATAGAAGCTGGTCAGAAGATTATATAATTTGTTAAACTAAGATCTAGATAGGACATATAGGAAGACCAAATGATGCTGTAAGGACATATGGGCACAAATAGTTCACCATGTTCCAATATGAAAAATATCATAAATTTCTAGTCAACGATAGCCAGCACACAAAATTTTTACATATAAATTTTAAAAAAATATAGATTAGAGACATAAGTTCTTTATTGTAATATAACCCATACAAAAATCATGAAGTAATTGCTTCTAAAATTAATGAGCTGGCCATCTGGTAGCAGAAAACAATTGAAAAGAATGAAACTCTAACTATATCCTAAGATCAAGTAACAAAGGAGAAACATATTGAAAAGAAAAGCTAATTTTGATATTGAACTCGAATATCTTAAAAAAGACAGAACCCTAACCTCTTTAATTTTTGGGATTCTTGATCATTTAAGATAGTCAAGGTAGTTCACTTTTACTTTTGTCTAAGATACCTATTCAGCTTCATCTTTGCAACATCAATCTTGTTCTTTGACTTTGAAATGCTATTCTTCAGCAGTGTCTTAGTTGAAGTAAAGTAAAATGCAATGAACAATTAATGCTAGCTACTCTAACAGTCTTGATGACAGTTCCAAATCCAACCCTACACATCATTAATGAAGAACACACTTGCCTACTTGAAATCTAACCGTTTCATATTGCAAATTAATGGTAGTGGAAGGGGACAAAATTAGCATCTCACAATTCAAACTTAGAGTTTGCAATATGATATGGTTACAAAGTCTCCATATAACCAGACCTCAGGTAAAGGGGAACCAAGAATGGAGTACAGACTGAAGCTATTAGTATAAGAACAAATGTTATTCTAGTAAAAGTGTAAAACACAAAGTAAGATGGTGTGAGCAAGCCTGAACCTAAAATGCACCAAAATTTACCCAATAAAGGAAATAAAATAAGGCACTGTGAATGAACATAGACCTATTTGCCTTTCAAATTTCAAATTTGTGAACATGCATAACTTATGTTATGGAACATCGAATTTTGGGAGCATGGTTATGAACTTAAATTCTTCATAAAAAAGGCCAACGTTGAATAACCCAAGTTAAAAGAAAGTTCAAATAGCCTATACTGGGTTTTATTTATAATAGGTGCAATTCCCTTAGCTACTAATTTCCAGTTAGTTTTAAGTGCCCCTATAATATCACCTTGTTTAATGAGGGCAACACATTACCGGAACTGTACTAAAAAAACCCTTATGATTTTAGACTTATTAATCAACACTTCCCACAATATAATCCAACTGCACAGATGTTATTGTTAGTTCCATTATGATTGATCACAATATGGCCGATGTGAAATTATTGTACATGAAATCCATCTGATCAGTTACATTATGATCCACAAATGTTACCGTTACCTGTAAGCAGTTGATCTTCCTTGAAGAAACTCCACATTGTAAAGGCCTAATAAAAGTCTCCCAGATTTAACAGAGTTGGGCTTGTTGTACTTGAAACAATGTATGTATAAGAAAGACTACACATAACAAAGAGGGAAGAAAGGAATATACATAAGTGTAGAAAAATTAACTCAAGCATGATGAATTGGAAAAATGTTCGGGGATCTTACAGATGCACGATGGTTCTTCAAAGTCCCATATTAGGGGAATTTATGGCCGTATCCAACGGTCCAACCCAACACGAGACTACTTGTTGCACTGGATTAAACTGAAGGTGGCTGTTTGGCTGCATTACAATTTCTGATGACATCCCAACTGTTGGAAAATCGGGCAAACAAAACATATTTGAGGGAATTTATTTCTCACTTTAATACTTCTCTCGTCTTCAACCTTTCATTTTAGGAAAGGTCCAGACTCCAGAGCCAACGAAGAGACGTGATGGCCAGAGGAAACATTTTGTTTCCTACCGTTCCTCCTCCAAAATCCAATTAATCTTTGAGGCTGTAAATGGGTTGGGCCCTACACTGAACTGGTTCTCTGTATCACAGCCATATTGACAAGGGGAGTCCCCGGAGACTGCGACAATGCGGACTTTCTGGATGTCTTTGGCATTGGATTTCGACTTTGAGTTATGCCAAGCCAATTCCATCTCTTTTCTCTCTATACCCTTCCTCGATCATGAGAAAGTTCTTATATGCAACTCTGTTTTCTTCTCCCTTAATAAGCTCGCACCTTCACATCCCAATATTATTTCGATCATCCCATGGCCAAAGATTGATCAACATGAACTCTACATAAATCAGCACTCTTTGAATATCGTGATTCAGATGCAAGCTGTGATGCATCTTCTAGAACAGATCCACGGCGTCAATATCAATGACATACAACCGATCCAGGTGTAGTACATGCAAGAACACGATCATGATCATAGTGGGACTCGATTCAGAAGAAAAAAAAAATCACAAATGGCAAAACAAAAGAAGGTATCTTGAGAGAGAGAACTGAGGGTTTTGGTTGGGGACGAATGATGTGGGTGAGAGAGATGGGGAGTTTAAATGGAGAGAGAAAGAGGGTTTAATGGGGGGCAAAATTTTATTTTCTGGAAAGGGAGGGGGGTTTCATTGGGGGAAGACGAAGAGGCAGTTTAGGTTAATGGGGGAAAGGGTTTTGTTTAGAAAGAGAGGGGGGTTTCATTGGGGGAAGATGAAGAGGGAGTTTGGGACTTTCTGACAAAGGTATGGGTGGCAGTACAGAACCGATACAAAATGTGAGCATGTGAAAGTATGGGTGCAAGTGTGCAACTCATCACATTTTCCCATTTTCAACCAGTTGCTGACAAAGGTATGGGTGGCAGTACCAGATTGGGTAGAAGAAGAAAGAGAGATGGAACTTACGTGGCTTTGACCGACGTGGCAACGTGAAAAACACTCACAAACACGTATGTGTCATTCATAGAAGCAGACAAACTGTGTTATATAGTAGTAAGAAGATGGGTATTGGAGAGGCTGGATGAAGGCTTCAGGCTTGTTATGGATCAATCTCTTTCTCGACTTTGGAGAATTGGTGTTCATCTGGTAATTTAAGGACTTCATATGGTTTAAGGCAAGGAGACCCCTTCTCTTCATTATGATCATGGAGGCTTTGGATTGTATGATTAGGAGAGCGGAGGAAGGGTTATTGAAGGATTTTTGGTGGGTAGATAGGGTTTGTTGGCTACTCATCTTCAATTTGTTGACAATACTCTCATCCTGTCTGATACATTCAACCTCCAACTTGGCTACATTAGGTGTCACTTTCGATGTTTTGAGGCGGTCTTTGGTCTTAGGGTATTTTTTTGTTAAGTGTGATGATTGAAGTTGGGGAAATTCCCAAACTTGAGGAGCTTGCTGGTGTGTTAGCTTGTAAAATTTGTCAGTTCTCTTTGCATCTTGGTATGCCTCTCAGGTACGGTTTCAAATCCAAATCAGTGTGGTTCCTAGTCGTTGAGAGATTTTCTTGAAGGTTGGCCGCTTGGAACTCTCTCTCTCTCTCAAGGAGGTAGGCTTTCCCTTATCAAGCATGCCGAAGTATTTTGTCTTTGTTAACCATGCGACCATCTATAACTAATTATTAGAAAGAAGTAAAGAACGCAAAGAGACTTTCTATGAAATTATCAAGTGGATGCTAGAAAATATTTTACTTCTGTTAGTGGAAAGATGTGTGTCGTCCTTATGCGTGACGTGGGTTTTGGGATCCGTTCAAATGAAGGTAATCTTGCTCTATTAGAAAGAGGCTTTGAGGAGAGAGAGAGAGAGAGAGAGAGAGAGGTCATTGTAGCTAAATATGTGATGGACTTGATGTTAAACCCTAAGGAAGTTAGGAACTATTATGTGGTTAGCTTATGGAAAGTTGTCATGAAAGGTGGAGTTTCACAGGTCCATCAGATTTAGGATAACATCGTGGTGAGGTATCAAGTTTTGGGATGACCCTTGTGCGACAATAGTTTGCTTAGAAGTGAGCTTGGCGATACCTTCTCCTTGACATATGGTAAGCAATGTAAGGTGGCTTCTTGCAATGGGATGTGGAATGGCAAGGTGGTGTGTTTGTTCACTTTGAGAAGGAGCCAAATGATTGGGAGTGGGATGATTTCTTTGGGTTCCTTAGGTGTCTTACCCCGATGATGCCAAATCCTCTTGCTAGGGTTAGATGTGTATGTACTAGGGACGGTAAGGGCCGATTTACAGTGAGATCATTCTACAAGGCATTGGTTGACATTTGACAAAACTAGTGTATCCTTTACTCACAAAATCTTGGTATTCCTCGAAGATTGCATTCTTTCTCTGGACAACTTACCTAAGTAAAATTCTCACTTTGGACAAGAGTCGAGATTGGAGATTGGCATACAGGTGTGCATGGCTAAGGAGGCATCAGTCTAGCACTTGCTCATCAATTGTCTTCTAGTTAGAAAGATTTGGAGGCATTTCCTATCCCACTTGGGGGTGCTGTTGGTTTTCCCTTCTAACTTTAATGACCTAATCTTTGGATGAGCTATCTACCGGAAGGAGGGGGGGGGGGGGGGGGGGGGGGGGAGGAGAGGAATAGAAGAGTGTTTGACAACACTTCGGCTTCAATCGAGAAAATCAGTCTTCTAATATAAAATTTGATACTCTCTTGGTGCTCGATCAGGAGTGACTTTGATGGGATCAATGTTTTAAAAAGTGTGTGAGGCTTACGCCTCGAGGCTCGCCTCGGGGTGAGGCTTAACAAAAACGCCTTGAGGCTCAATCATGAGGCTTAAATCCCATGAGGCTCCCATAAGACACACTCCTCATGCCTTGAAACTTGCTTTATGTCTATTGTGTACATTTCATTCATTAACTAAAATTAGGTTTTTAGCCACAACCGATACTTAAATGTTATTTTTTAGATTTGTTTCAACTAATTTATATAGTATTTCCTATGTGTACGCGTGCACCCACACGAACGCACACAATGTACACGAATACACACACACACATATATATAAATATATAAATGTATCTCTCTATATATATGGTGTATATATATAAACTATAATCTTTGATTAATGTTTTAAATTTTCTTGTGTGTAAATTTTCTTATATTTTATTTATTTCTTAAAATTAATGAGCATGAAGCTTTCTTGTGAAGCTTACGCCTCACGCATCTTGAGGTTCTAACGCCTCGCCTCACGCCTTCACGTTTTAAAACATTGGATGGGATTGGGTGGTCTGCTTCTTTGATTGTATTTAGTGCTTGTATATTTTCCAATTGTTCTTTGTTTTCTTTTTGCTCAGTTCGCCTATCGGTGAACCGCCCACAATGTATGTCCCTTTTCTTTTCAATATATTCTGATCTATCAATCCATTAAAAAAAAACCGTATTTGATGATAAAAGTAAATCTATACTGTAAATTTGCACCATTATGCTTAAGAAGTTTCGAGTTCTCAAAACTCAAAAGTATTGGATTTGCTATCAGATTGGATGAACATTTTTCAAAGTGGCTTTGGGAAGAAGAGACCTAATTTGATTTGGAGGCCTTGATAGGGTTGTCAAGCTTAATGTAGATGGTGCTCTCTTTGTTCCTTGTCATTCGTGCCTGGAGATACAGTTGTCACGGATTTTGTGGAGGAGGGTGCTTTCTTCCATTATTCTGTTTATTTCTTTTTTTGCTATTTCAGTCTTGTGCTTGCCCAAACAGGCCCTTAGATTTTTGCATATGCATCTATTGGTGCTGGAACGACTTTCTATTGGTTAAGACTATTTTCAGTTCTTTATTTACAAGTTTAATTCTGTTAAGAGCATCTTGTGCCAGACCTTTTGTTATTGTACTAAATACTCCCTATTATTTCATGGTTGAATCTCTATATACTTGCATAAAAAATTTACTTTCTACAACTGTCAAAGGAGGCATTTTCTTGTACCATTATAATCTTCGATGTTGATAGCTCGATATTGCAAGCATGGCTGCACCATGATCCACAAAGACCTACCTTGATTATGCTACCTATTCTGTTATACTTAAGAACATGCGTGTTAACAAGTTGACTGCAGTGTTCTTTGTGCTCCCTTTACTAGTTTGTCAAGGAAACACAATTAAGCTTTTCATATTAACTGCTGCAGGTTCTCTTATATGCTGCTGTGGCGATGGTTCTCATATTCCCTTTTGATATTTTTTATTTGTCATCTCGCTACTACATGTTAAGGACGCTTTGGCGGATAATTCTCCCACTACAGGCAAGTTGCTATTTGGTTATATTTATTGCTCCAATTATTACTTGTCAAGGACCAGATTGTTGTATAAATATCTTCTTGAAGGCAAAATTTCAAAATTTATTAATCTCTGATGAATGCTATATGTCTGTGTATCTTCTGGACTTTGACGAGGCTATGTTAATATTTCCATAAGGAATTCCCCTCCCTGTCAAGTTGGATTACTAAATTGAATCCTACAAAGCACAAAAGAAATAAATAGAACTAAATGTACGTTGCTTCTTTCTGGATCCTGAGACATTGACAAGTCTTCAGCTTGAATTTTGGCTTGCTAACATTTGTGCCTTCCATGAATTGCTGGGAATGTACTAGAAGTCTAGAATACTTCTTCCCAGTTGTGATGTTTTTGTTTTTATATATATATTTTAAGTTCCCCTCAGATGAATATAGATATAATGCGCATATTGCCCAAGTCAAGGAGAATATATTTTGGTCTCTTGCTTCAGTGTGTGTGTGTGTGTATTTTGGATATAGAAATCATTTTGAATTCGTGGGGCCTATTTGGAGCTTATCACGTTTTAACTTAATTTAATGGATGTTCGCTGAATACAGGCAATTACATTTTCCGACTTCTTCTTGGCTGATATTCTAACCTCGATGGCAAAGGTATGCATACTGTAGCCTAATTCATTCTCTAGGTCAATCTGGATGCCTCAGTTACGTTAATCTTATGTGTTATTTCAGGCATTTAGAAAGATAGAGAGTGTTGACTTCCAAAAAAAGGAAAGAAAGATATCGGTGTTGCTTCTGAATGATTTAAATTTGTGTTAGATTTTTTAGGTTTGCTGATTTAAAAGGGGCAGTAACTCATGACAATAGGTGCTTTTAAGATAACTTTTGATTCATTTTTTCTACTGAGAATTTGAATCATTGTTGTTATTTTTTTTGTTTCCAAGGATGTTGCCGACTTGTTTGCCTGTTGGGAAGTGTTGCATTTATCGAGGATAAAACAAGGGTTATCAATTTATGGATTGGAAGGGGAATAATGGATGAGATATAAGGACTATATGGCATTTTACGGAGTGGGTCAAATCCAAATATATGCTCAATCATGCCTTTTTTGGTGGGTATGGATTCTTAAAGTTGGAATCATTTTACGAGGATTGGATAAAAGTAGGGAATTTTAAATCTAACTTGGATTTGGATTTGGATTAGATCCTAGGTTTTTTCAGATCTTTGCCAATGCCGAGTATAAACATATAATATGCCTGAGGCATATTTGTGACACAAGTTTCCTCTTTATATAATTGATATCTTTAATTTCGACCATTAGTCAGATTTTCCTCGTGTTGTGCCTTATTCTCGTTAGGGTTTTCCTCATCTCTTCCTCTTGTGTTGTGCCTTATCCTCGTTAGGGTTTTCCTCATCTCTTCCTCTACCCGAGTTCATTCCTGATAACTCCCCTAAATCCTAGTCCTAGCATGCCGAAACCCTAAAATGGACTCAGCCAACAAACCCACTTGCTGTCTCAATTTTAGTCAAATTGAATCACCATCAATTGCTGACGATGACCCAATCGGCCACTCCACTATTTTAGTTCTTTATATTGCAGTGCCCTACCTTCTTCTCTGGCCACCTTATTAGATCTGTAGTCGTTTTCATCTTTTTTCCGTGTCTTATTCCAATTATTTGGGTTGGGAAAATGGACCTGTAGTTGTATCCTCACAAATCGTCAGTCGTCACCCAGACTCTCTAGTTGACTAGATCTCCTAGATCTGAAGTCTGAACCAATGCCTCTGAATCTGTTTTTATCCATTTTCTCCCCATGGGTGGATGGCGATTATGCTGGATTTGCAATCTTGCATCCCCACAAGATCACTTGGATCACACCATCTACTACTTTCTTGCTCTATACATCATCACTAGTTCCTGATCTATTGTAGACATGAGATCATTATTAGGTCTACAAGCCTTGCCTTTGGATTCTCTCTTGTGCAAGGTTTTAATTGTCGATGTCGGGCAATATATCACACTTTGAAAATGGAATATATCAAGGGATATTATTGAAATAGTAGCTTTTTCGCTTTGCAGGGGAAAATTGGGTAAAACATAGTAGAACATTGAATATTTCGGCTAGACTTCAAGAAATATAAATATAGACATTATTGCTGACTATGGATTAACAAAAAAATTGCAAATAACAATAATGTATATAAGAGATGTAATTGAAAGGGGGCAAAGATATTTTGATACCAATATATTTTAGTCTGATCTTTATTTAACTAACATACATTGTTTCATATATCCAATAGTCTTAAATATAATTGTAAAGTCAAACAATAGTGAACTACTACCGTGATCTACACTAAGAGCTACAATTGGATCTACATAGAGTTGAACGGAGGCTCAAATTCTTCGTCTCTATCCCAACCAGAAGGGCAATAATACTAGTTCTCTATATGACTACAATGATGTACTCAGCTCATGAGATCATCATACTATGCATATACTAACGAATATAATGGCGGTACTTGTCCTGTTTGAGCTGAACCAAACACTTCCATTGGTGAATATTGTGGGTAATACTAATGAGTCGTCACTGTCACTGTACTGTCATGTGAGGCTATACACCTCCATAGCTATACTCATACGGATAATACCCTGAAACATATTCATACATAACATCATAAATGGTGAGCATTGGGTTAATAATAGTGTTACCTAGGCACTTTAGTTTTCCCAAATTTTGTTGTGCTGACACTTGGACACGACATGACACTCCATGGCACGACATGACACTCCTTGATACGTGCCTATACCATGTCATAGTGACATTAACATTATGATTAGGCACATGGTACTTCAAGTATGCCATACCATTTTAAAAATACAATTGCAAGGAATTTTTTGTCAATTTGTGTTGTTTTTTTGGAAACATAGATGAAATTTTACTGGAGAGCAACGGCAACAACAACGATCAATATGTACATCTCTCTCTTCTCTTCTCTCTTGTTGCTCATTTCTATTCCCTATATTCGTATTTTTTATAACTTATGTATATACTTTTTTAAAATATTGAGGACCGGTGATCCCTCTCTTTTTATTATTATTGTTATTTAAAATTTTTGAGTTATAAATTATAATATATATACATATATATATATATATATATATATATATATATATATATTATAATCATTTTTAAAAATATGTACGTCCGTGCCGCCATATTGGGATTTTCAGAGCTTGCCGTGCCGAACACCTCTAGACACTTGGACACTTGGCACCCGTACCACGTGCCTAGGTAACACTGGTTAATAATAATTCTGGAAATATAAATATTAAATTTTAAAATGATTTGCTATTAAAACCTTATTAAACTATTTTTTTAAAATAAATTTTTTTCGGCCAATCTATATATTGGTTGAAAAGTAGAAACAAACATAAAGTTGAAATTGATTTGTCTAGTATTTAGAAACAAACATAAATTTGAAATTGATTGGTCTACTATTTAGCTTAATTTGTTTTCTTAAAATATAACTTTATTGTGTGTTCTTTGAAAAAACATTTCCCCACGCAAACTACCTGACAATTCTCACTAGATTTTGGTTTGTGAGGTTGACTACCCCCCCCCCCCAAATATAAGCAAATAAGGTGAAGATTTAGTGAATATAAAGAAAAAGAGGAAGTCCTCAAATATCTCAAAAGTTGGTCGACATATTATAACTTTTATTATAAAACAATTCAATTTACCACAGATTTTTTTAAAGATATTAGTGAAAGTTGCAAAATAATGCAATTAGTTGTGATATTTACACAATACTAACCGATATATATATATATATATATTGTTTAGGCTCCGTTTCTTTGCACGTAAATGATTTTACGACATAAATTATTATGGCGTAACAGATTTTGTGTTAAAATATGAATTTTCTACCTATTTTTTGTTGGTTGGTTGGTTGCATTCTTGGAAATAAGACAGAAATTTCTTTATGTTGTGTTTGGAGATGTCACATATATTTAAAAACCTTGCGGGAAACGTTGGACTATGCAACAAATATATGATTTGTGTTATTGCCTCAAGGCTGATATTTAAAGTTCTACTGAGTTCCCAACCAGGATCGGTTACGTCTTAGCTTTGTTTCATCACCTGCTCGACAAGATTCCAATCCTATGCATGCCCTAATCATACAAGACTTTTTGATGAGGTGGAGGAATTCCGTGTCAAAGAGCAGATCTTTGTTCTTATCTAGAAATAGATTCATCTTTACTTGCTTCCCAGATTGGTTTCTGTATGGATCTATGTATGCCTTTTCTAATATGGGTCAAATATAGGTCTTAAATTGGATCTGGATATGGTTCCTAGCCTAAGAGGATTTACAAATGACAATTTCAGCGCATATTCTTGTCAGTTTCATTCCCACAAAGAAGTTTCCTTTTCCTTTTTACATGATGAGACACTTATCCATGGAAATGCCTCCCTTATCATTGCAGACATCATAAATAGATCTTAGCTTATATGGGCGCATATCTACTTTATTGTTTTTTCCATTTACCGAAACCATATGATTAACAATTGCAAAATGAAGCTCGAAATTTACATAGTACCGTACCATTTTGGGCTTGAGCACACTGCACACCAATATATTGTCAAATTCAGCATTGTTGAACCACAACAATAATTTATATGCTGGATTCGACTTAAATCTGGATTGGAATATGGTTCTTGGTCTAAGGGGATTCACGAAATATGGTTCTTGGTCTAAGGGGATTCACGAAACGATGACTTACTTGGATGCATCTTCCTGTCATTTTGTTTTCCAATAAAAGGGAAGTTTTCTTTGCCTTATTACATGAGGCGGCATTTTTTTTCTAGTAAAAGGGAAGTTTTCTTTACCTTACAAGTCATTTGGTAAACTCTAAAAATTAGAGCTTATTTTTTGAAAAATAAGTGCTTATTCTGAAATATGACTGTTTGGTTAAATTCTAATCCAATGTCTATATATTTTAGCATAAGAGGTTTTTACTTCTAAAATAATAATTAACCTCAAGGTTACTTAAAAAAAAAAAAACAAACTCAAGGTTACTTTTTTAGAGCTTATTGTGCTAAAGCGAGTAGAGGTTTATTTGCGCACATGTGCATTTGATTCACTAAAAACATACTTTTATGCCCTTAACATTTTTTGTAAATGCCTTTTATATCCGTTATACTTTTTGAAAATGCCTATTCTATCCCTTCCACTACAAATATCCCTCAAAAAGTGCTTATTTATATGTTTTACCAAATAACATATTAGAAACAAGGGCTCCCCCCACCCCCCACCCAAAACAAATTTGATTTTACTAAACAAACTATTATAACACAAGACCTAAGATAAACAACTCTTATTTTATAGATTTAATCTAAATAGCTTTTATTAGGCCATATAAGAGTTTCCAAACACCCCTTAGCTGTGGAAATGTCTTAGTTAATATGGATGCATATCCACTTTATCATTTTTTCTTCACTCATACCAATGTGATATGTCAATTGTGAAACAAAACTTTAATTGTACATAGTATCATACCATTTCAGTCTGACACACTGATATCTTGTTAAATTTAGTATTATTGTGTATTGTACCACGACAATCATTTATTTATATAAAATTCGATTTTTTATCATATTTATTTATATGCATAATTACATATAACTTATTATCATCAATGCCTTATATGAAATATTTGCGGTCGGCAAAATGAATCCTGTTCCTCCGTTTCATTCTATTAAAAGCCACAACTTCAATTTAGGTTGGTTGACAGCTGGTATAGAAAAATCCTGCTAAGGTTTCTTAACTTACATGTTATGCATAACATAAATCTAAGTAACTTTTGATTTTCATATCATCATGCTTATGTTCATTAAAATTTCTTGACTCTTTATGTTATGCATCTAAGTAACTTTAGATTTTCATATTAGTGCTTATTGTGTTGTATATTATAACATGTTAAAATTTCTTGACTATTTTGATCATTTCACTATGTATATTTCAATGCACTTGCGTGCTCATATCTAATGATGCTTGCTGCCAAGCATGGACTAAAATTCTACTGTATCTTATCGGGCCACAGGCCATCGGTATTACTGATACCAATAATTAAAACTATGCATGCAGCTAAACTTGTACTAAAATTCTATTCCCAGTTGACGTTTGTCTTCAGGAGTGTTAGCATCAATTCTTTACGAAAATGCTTTCCACATTTGGATTTATCTTCATTGTCTACTTATGCATGGCATTTTTTGTTGTACTACTTTAGGAATATTAAGGAACTTAATGTACTAGTTTCTGCTTGTAAAATATTAGTTGTTTGTATTCTTCTTGATGTTTCTTATAATTGTTAATCTTCTGCAGGTGTTTTCAGATTTGGAGCGTTCTGTCTGTCGAATGGTCCATCGACAGGTTAATGTTTTAGTGTTGAAGCTGCTGGTTGTGCTTATATTCTGATAAAGGCTAACTAGCCTTGGCATTTGTTCTTTATGAGATCCTCTTCTTTTTTGCCCCAACAGAACCAAGTTAACTCTTTTTTTTTTGTTTCTTCATATTCTCTACAGCTTTGAATTACTTTCTTTGCAGTATTCTATTATTTGTATTATCATCTGTGTGCAAACTATAGTAAATGAGTCTTCTAAATTTCAGTTAATTATTACACTGAACTACTCTACTTTGTAGAATAAATGCAGTTCTTAACTTCTGCTTCTGGTTTTTCAAGGCAGTTACTCTAATAGTTGAGATTAGAGCTTGTTTTGTCATGTTGAGTTATGACTACATGGAATTGTTTTTCCAGAATCTATTTCATTTAAAATATAAGGGTGCATTTGTGTTCCTCGAATTGGATTCTACCCAAAGAATTGAATTCCATGAAGTTGAAATCCATTGAATTGAATTCCACATAGTTCAGAATTTTTCCACTTGGATACACTGCTGATTAGATGGAATTTTTTTTGATCAATAACTCTTTTTATTAAGAAGAAAGAAAGATACAAGAACAAGGCGAAAGCCCTACTGGTTTACAAGAAAGTAAACATAACCCCGCCCATTCTCCTATACCTGAGCCTACTCTTTCAATCTCAAGGAGCTAATACAAAATGTCCTGAATTTCCTCCCTTGAGTAATGTAAGCCTACCCACTTCAATAATGCCCAACGGACTCGACTGCAAATCCGGGGTGTTGAGGCCGATGTGTCTTCGAATACCCTGCGATTCCTTTCTAACCATAGGGTCCACGAATAGCCCCCGAAAGCGCTCCCCAAACCTCCTCGTGAACCCCCGACTCGTGATCTCGAATCCAACAATCTAGGAGAAGACGAAATGAAGGTGGGGTTGCCCAGACCTCCCCCACGCGAGATAAGTAGTGCCATACCTCCGATGTTACCGGGCAGTGCAAAAGAAGATGATCCACTGTCTCTTCCGCTTGGTGGCACATGTAGCACCAGTTCGCCAAGCTCCATCCTATGTGCTGCAGATGATCTCCAGTTAAAAGTTTGTCCAATGACGCAGTCCAAAGAAAAAAGGAAACCTTAGAAGGTGTCCCGGGATTCCACACTACTCTATGGAGGAACGAATTCCCCGAGAAAGAGGCCAAGGACTGATACAAGTTGCTAATCGAGAAGCGCCCTTGGCTGCCCCTAGCCTACATTCTACAATCCTTAAGCTCTGGACAAATAGGAACCGAGGATATGCGCTCCAGAAGTCTTGTGAAGTCGCTGATTTCCCAATCGTTTAAATCTATCCTCATCCTTGGGCACCAGATAACTCCGCCTGAACCTCTCTCGTATAATTCCTCCACGAGGGCTTCCCTATTTGAGAAATATCGAAAAGGCCTCCGAAATCATCCATGAGTCGAGTGAAGCCTGACCAAATGTCCTACCAAAACCTGATCTTCGACCCTCGCCCCACCCTAAATCTGAAGAAAGGCACTACTAGACCGGCGTTAGCCATGATGCCCTTCCACAACCCCATCCCATGGGTACCCCTGACCTCCTGAGGAATCCAACAAGAAGTCTCCCCGTACTTGGCTGCTATCACTGCTCTCCACAAACTTTCCCTATCTTCCTCAAATCTCCACACCCACTTTCCTAGCAAAGCTTTGTTCATTCGAATGAGAGATTTCAAATTCAACCCTCTTTCCTTAGGACGATACATTTGGGCCCAAGCAACTAGGTGGTACTTGGCTCTGTCCTCTCTATCATTCCAAAGGAATTCCCTCTGATGCCTTTCTATAGTTTGCGCCACTGAACGAGGAATTACGAGAGCCGACATAAAATACATTGGGAGACTTTGCAATGTGCTTCGGATCAAGGTCAATTTGCCCCTTTTCGAGAGATACGATGCCTTCCACCCTGACAATCTTCTAGCTATTCGATCTAACACTGGATTCCAAACTGACTTCTCCTTATATTTCGCTCCCAGAGGCATGCCTAGATACATAGAAGGGAGGGTCCCTACTACACACCTGAGGCACATGGCTAAGTGATCAATGATGGCCACTTCCCCCACCCTCATGATTTCCGACTTAGCTAGGTTCACCCACAATCCTGACACCGCCTCAAAATAGCGAAGGATGCATCTAATATTTAGAAGATCCCTCCGTGAAGCCCTGCAAAAAATAAGTGTCGTCCGCGAACTGTAGATGGGAAATCCTCAAACCATCCCTACCAACCCGAAAGCCTTCGAAAAGAGATCCTTTGCCTTTTGCCAACATCCTACTTAAAGCCTCCGATACAATAACGAAGAGAAAAGGGGAAAGGGGATCCCCTTGCCTCAATCCCCGAGTGTTGGGGAAATACCCCTCTGAACTTCCGTTGATCAGAATAGAGAAAGAAACCGTCGTCATGCAAGACTGCATCCAAAGCCTCTACTTCCACCCGAAGCCCATTCTGCCTAGAATGTAATTCACAAACTCCCAGTTCACATGATCGTAGGCCTTTTCCATGTCCACCTTGCAAAGAATGCCCGGTTCCTTTGCCTGCACCTTTGAATCGATACTCTCGTTAGCAATAAGGATCCCATCTAGAATTTGGCGCCCACCCACAAACACACTTTGTTGAGGAGAGATGAGATAGACCATTACTCTCTTGAGACGCTCCGCCAACACTTTAGATAATATTTTGTACACGCTATTGACTAGACTTATGGGCCTGAAATCTTTGAGCTCCTCCGCCCCTTCTTAGGGTTCAAAGCTAAGAAAGTGCTATTCAAAATTCTATCAAACCTCCCAGAAACATGAAGCTCCTCCATGACTTCCAAGAACTCACGCCCCACTATCTTGCAACAACTCCTGAAGAACTCTATGATAAACCCATCTCGGCCTGGAGCTTTGTCACAAGCCAAACCACGAACCGCCTCTAAAACCTCTGTTTCCTCAAAGGGTGTCTCGAGACCCGCCCTCTAATCCGGAGTTAGTTCCGCAAAACTAAGCCCATCTAGCTTAGGTCGCCATCTTTCCCTTTTGCAGTACATGTTCTTATAATAAGAAATCACTTTTGCTTTGATCTCTTCCTCCTCTACACACACCATCCACCCTCAATTTGGCTATAAAATTTCTCTTCCGGTTAAAGTTCGCTATTCTATGAAAATATTTGGTGTTCCCATCCCCCTCTTTGAGCCAACGAGTTCTTGCTTTTTGCTTCCAATTTATTTCCTCGAGCTTGAGCGTTGAGATATACTCCATCTTCTTAGCTTCTCGCTCCCTTGATTCTGGAAGAGAGAGATCTCGCGCCTACTCCAATCTGTCCAAAGCTTCAATCTCCCGAAATAACCCTGCAAGCCGAACCTGAATGTTTCCAAATACCTCCTTATTCCAAATTCGTCAGTGAGCTCTCAAGGTTTTCAACTTAATCCCAAATCGAGTGCTAGCTGACCCCCACCCCCTTGTCTGACTCCACACCTCGGCTACTACGGCTTTAAACCGGTCATCCTCCAACCACATGTTATCGAATTGAAAGGGACTAGCCCCCCCCACAAACCGCCCCGGCTCCAATAAAATTGGCACATGATCCGAGATGGGTCTGGGGAGGGAAGACTGAATTACGTTAGGGAAATGCGACTCCTAATCCTGACAAACCAGAAATCAATCAATACGGCTCACTGACCGGATGTTACCCGCTTGAGACCAGGTGAACTGAGCTCCCCTCAAAGGATAGTCTATCAAACCGTAGCGACTAACAAAATCGTCAAACCTCCGCATCTTGGGAGTAAAAGCATTGCCTCTGAGCCTCTCCGAGGGAAACCGGGTGCTGTTGAAGTCCCCTCCTAAACTCCAAGGCTTGCCCCACCTCACGATGACATCCTCCAATTCAGCTCACAATTCGGAGTCTTCATTCCTCCCAACCGGACTATACACCCTTGAGAAAACCCAAAAGAAATCCTCCCCCATCAACCTACATAAGATGGAAATTGAATATGCCCCCACCTCTGACTCCATCACTTCCATCCTGGATTTATCCCACATGAGCAAAATTCCCCTTGAAGCTCCCAATGACGGAAGTTCAATCCAACCCGGTTGCTCATCTCCCCATATCTCTTTGATATAAAACTCCCAAATTGTTATTAATTTGGTCTCCTGGATGCAGACTATCGACGGGTGTTTGGAGCTAACGAAATTCTTTAGGGCCACTCTCTTCTCTAACTGACCCATACCCCTGATGTTCCAAGACAAGATGGAAAAGCTGTTCATCTGTATACCTGAAAATCCCTCTCTGACTGCGAACTTGCAAGTTCCCCTTTCCTGTTGGATCTGTCGTAATTTACATTGCATTCTAAGCGTCTTAACTCCTTCGCTGATGCACTCCTACGACCCCCACTTGTCTTACTTTTCGATCTGCCCCTGTCTCCCTTGAGCCCCCCTTCAATGGTCTAGAAAATCCTGGCAGTTTCTGAGGCCCTACCGTCCGAGGAGAGACCCAACTGGTTCCCTACCTCCCCAATCTGATTGACCACCCAAGTAAAGACCTCCTCCTCGCACATCTGGGGAAGAACTGCCTGAAACTCCCTCTGACCCTCGCCACTCTCCCTTGAAGAAGGGTGGGAGGAAACCTCTGCTAAAACCTCGGTCTCTACTGAACCCTGTACTACCATCCTTTGTTCTTCCACGATCAAATGGGCCTCCACCGACCTCTCTGTGCACTGGTCTAGAATGACTGCGACTCTAGACGACTCCTGAACCTCCCCCGTATCTTGAGGTTCGAGCTGCTCAACTGATTTATGGGGTAAGTCACTTGCTGTTTGCCCAAGATCCTGCTCCCCGTCCTTTTCTAACCTCGCCTGGTATGCCTGCGTCCCATGGACCGACCCTTTGAACTCCTACGGCTCCTGCCGAAACTCAGACGGTATCGGCTTGAACATCAATGGTGTATAGTGCTCCAAATCAGAGCCCTCTGATTCCACGTCCCAGAATCGTCCCTCCAATTTGAACTCCTATGGCTCCTGCCGAAACTCAGACGGTATCGGCTTGAACATCAATGGTGTATAGTGCTCCAAATCAGAGCCCTCTGATTCCACGTCCCAGAATCGTCCCTCCAAGGAACTTTTTGTTGAGAAGGGATTTGGCCCGAGTTTACCTGCTGAGTTCAAACCACTCTCGCTGCGTCTTCGCCCCAATACTGGAGTGGAAAAAATTTTGCACTCCGGAGGTCAGTCTGCTGGCCTCGCCCTGCTCCCTCTCTTCCCCCTCGATGGTCCCCTTAGATGATTTTGAGTTTATATCCTCAGAGAGTGATTTAGGGCTTGCCGGACCTGACTTGAGCATCTCGTTACTCCTTTCAGGAGGATGGGCCCCTGACTTAGAAGAAGATGGCTATAAACCCTGCCCAACTGGCTTCGAGCCCTGATGAAGAGGCCTTAATCCCTTCGTTGCACTGTGGGCTTGAACTGTTGGGCCCAAACACCTGCCTCCCGATAAAACACCAGTGGGCCCATGACTAAAAAGACTGCCTTGGGGTTCAAGCCCTGTTGGGCTGGGCCTAGAGGTAAACTCAGAAGCTGGTGCGGCCCAAACCTCCAAATGGGCCTCTGCCCTATCCGCCTCCTTGATTGAAGCCAGCTCATACCTACTCGATTAAAGGTTGAGGTTGACTCAGTACTGGCTGAAACGCAAACCTTGATCCCCTTCTTTCCCACCTCTGCCTTCTCCTTCTCCAATTTATTTTTTGATTTTTTTTGGAATTACGGCCTCTGCCGCTCGTCCCTCCTTTCCTTTTCTGTGAAAGCTTTGGGATGCCCCCTCTAGAGACTCCTGCCTGACCGACCTCTGTGGCTGCTGCACCTACTACTGCTGAGCTACTTTTCTGGGGCTCTGGCTCCCCCCCAGTCGACCTCTCTTCCTGATTCACCACCCTTCTTCCTCGTACGAAGGACGCCCACCCAAAAGACAGACGGCCCGTAGTTGTCCCAGGGCGATCAGGTACGGCCCCCTCGACAACCCTCTCCTCACGGAAATTTGAAAATCCTACCGGAAACCCTCACCGGAGATTTCTCCCGTTACGGAATCTCCCACCTCCTCCTCTGAGAGCACCGTGATTCCTAACTTGATTAAACCTCCCTGATCTGGAAAGTTCAAAGTTCAGTGAATGCTGCCTCTATCAGATGCTATGATTTGGATTCTTGCCTGACTGAAGTCCGATAGGGAAGAAGTACTCTCGTCGGCCCTCAAAAACCCTCCACAGGCATCTCCAATCTTATGAAAAAAAAGATCGTTCCACAGGTGAACTGGAAGTCCTTGAATTCCTACCTAGAAGGAGGCCCTAAGGAATGTCTCAGGAAGAATGTTTGAACTCGGCCACCACCGATGCAAGTATAAAGCACCCCCACCCGGCAATTGCCAAGTTCCCTTAGCGCACAGATCTTTCAAAGAGGACAGGCTATGCACTGCTATCAACCCCTTCCCGGACATATACGAGATCAATTGGGGTCGGTCATCGGAGGGGAGAAGGGAGTGTATGAACTCCTCCAGCTCGGACCAGCCAACATTCGCCTGATAGAAGGAGCAGATTAACGCCCTGTCCCACCAGCCCTCAAGCACCCCTGAACCCTCGGCAGACAGAGAAGGGAAATGCCCAAATAAGGGACCTCCCTGGGGATCGTGAGTAGTCACCACCTCTAACTCCTCAGAGTTCCTTCACCGAATGTGGGCTGGAATAACGCCATTCAACGCTGCTAACACTCCTTCCCATCTGAACCTCTTACTGGCCCTGGGGAAAATGATCCACATTCTCCTCCCTCCGTCCCATGGAATAACATGCAGAGATATGAAAGCCCCCTTGGGGTTCTTCTTCCTTTCCAAAAAGAAGATTTTATAAGAACACTTGCATCTCTCCACCTGATATGCTTCCTCTGCCAGTCTAACGCAATCTCCTACGAATCGGAGTAGCAACCAGAAACTCCTCTCCCCCAAATTCAGTTCCACCGAGCTCCCCCTTCCTCGCTCTACGATCTTTACCACCAAACCATCTCTACCTTCCTCACTACTGAATTCGAAAGTCTTGAACTCAACTGCAAACATATTCTTCCTCATTTGCACTTAGATCTTAATCTCCTCTCAATCCAACCCTTGACACAAAACAGATCAACTTCCTTCCATCATTTGCACTACTCCTAGGCTTGTGAAAATAAATTTCAATTTCATTATTTGGACGAATAAATATTATGTGAAAATAAATTTAAATTCATATGGATTAATAATTGGGTCTATTTGTGTTCCTGTCCATCCCTTCATGGATTAGGGTTGATGTTTTGGAGTCATGGGTTGGGGTCGAGTTTAGTTTTCACAATCCATTTATAATTAGGTCGGCTTTAGTCTTGGAATCATCGATTCATAATATTTACTTGATTTAGTAATAAATGTATATACTTATTTTCATAATATATTTTTATATATTAAAATTTTAATTAAAATATTATTATTATTATTTATAAGTATAATTAATTTACATATATATATATATATATATATATATATAATTATTATTCATTCAAATAATGGGTTAGGACTTAGGCGTTGGGAGTTTATTTTGAAGATTTCCTTCTTGGGGGTTTAGGTTAAGAGTACACTTACTCAATCTAAACCAACTTGACTTGTCAACCCGTCTTACTTTTCAAAAGTTAGGATTGAGCCCATGGATTGGGGGTGAGTTTTTTTTTCACAACACATTTATAATTGGGTTGGATTCGGGTTTGGCTCTTGAAATCAAAAAAAGTCATAATACCTACTTAATTTAGTAATAAACGTTTATACTTATTCACATAAGATATTTAGTAAATATTAAATGTAAGTTTAAAATAATAATTTGAATATATTAATAAGGATAAAAAATCATAATAGTTACTTAATTTAGTAATAAATGTTAATACTTATTTACATAAGATATTTAGTAAATATTAATTGTTAGCTTAAAACTATAATTCGAATATAATAATAAGGATATATAATTGTATAAGTAATATATTAATTTAAATATTATTATCATTTTATTTATTAAATGAAAAGTTAGACGGCGGTTTTATTTGAGGGTTCTCTTATTGGGTTGGGTTCGAGTTTGGCTTTTCAACCCATTTAGAAACAGGTTAGATTGTGTTTGGGATATATTTACTCAACCCGAAAAGAAACATTTTGGAGGTCATTAAGGTATTGATTTAAAGGAGTTAGGGTCAATCTTAGATTTCAAAGCTAGGGGTGTAAACAATCTTAGTCGGGCTGAGCTTGGTGCTGTTCGAGCATTACTCCAAACAAATGTAAGGTTGCTCGAGTTCGGCTCCTCCACAATCGATTGAGCTCGTGCCGACTCGGCTTATTGATGTAAGTGTTATGAAATTATTTTATAGGCTTTATTTAACAAAAAATTATTTTAGTTTCTTGTATTTTAATTTTAAAATTAATTTTCTAAATAGATAAGCAGGGTCTGAGCAAGGGGCAGTTGGCCCTGAACTTTTGAATTGTTTTTAAAATATATATTATATATCTTTTCAAAAAATAAATTTTTTATATTATATATCATTATTGTATAATATCCCATTATAATGATTTCAAGCAAGCGTTTTCTTTCATCATTTCAATCATTCTATTCTTCACTGCCTCAGCTCAATTTCTTGTCTTTTCCTTTTTAAGCCTTCAAATGCGACAGAAGAACGAGAGGAGGGCTTGCATCCGCTCTTCTTAAATATGTATGAAACTTATGGATGAGATGGCCCATGTACTTGGTCCTCAAAAATTTCCCTCCACACCCCCTAGTCCTAAATTATTTTGTACATGCCTAGTCATTCTTCACAAACCCATCAACAATTACTGACATTGTTAATCGACCATTGCTTGCCCCCTTGCAAGAAAATATGGCTCCGCCTATGTAGATACCAACATAGTAATAGAATAAGCGGAGCTAAGGCGAGACAAACTATCTTTACTCAAGCTCGACTTTAGCTATTTTATCTTGTTCAAGGTCAGCCTCCTGACAACTTCGACTCGAAGCTGAGTTAAGGGACAACAGGAAGATGGAGTATAAGAATATGTTACGTCTTGAGGAGATTAGTTGGAGACAAAAATCGACAGTCAAATGGAGTTAGGAAAGCGATTGGAACACGAGATTCTTCCACAAGATAGTTAACTTTTTTTTGATTGATAATCAGGCAGATATATATAAAAGGGGAAATAATCAAATCTACATGGGCATAAGACTTATAGAAGTTCACAAGGCTGTAAACTGAAAAACAAGAAAGAAGAAAGGAGACAGTCGAAACTTGGAGGCCCTGGATGACTGGACCACCACTACTATAATATCAAACCAACAATGTACCCAGCTCACCCCCCTCCCGGTCTAGAAGAACACCATGCTAACACCAACGACCGGATTTTAGACCTGATCATATCGATGGATGAGTGAGAGTTCTCGAAAACTCTCTTATTCCACTCTTTCCATATGGACCAAGATACAACTAGCTCCCAGTAGGACTTGCCAGATAGCTAACTTTTGAAGGAAGTCCAATAATATTTCAAAGCTGCTGTTAGTAAGTGACGATGGATAGAAAGCAATGAGGAGATTAGGGATTTTGTGGTTTCCTATTATAAGGAGTTGTATACAGAAAGCCAGTCTTAGGGGCCAAAACTAGATATTCTTGTGTTCGATATGTTGTTAGATGACTAGAGGGATTCTCTGGAGAACCAGGCAGATTTATAGAAAGAATTTGAAATTATGACCATGTGATTGGGGGCAGAATATGGGTTCTATGGAACCAAAAGGTTGTGTTTATGCACAAACTTTTTTCGGCTTGAAATTCATTGTGAAGGAGAATGGCTGGGTACTTGAGAAGTTTCTTTTTTCTGCTTGCTTTTTTTATGGGGATAATAGTGCCATTGACCGAAGGGAAATGTGGCAGCAAATTAGGTCAATTTTTATTAGGGTGGATGCTCCTTGGATCGTCATGGGGGATTGAAACTTCTTAACGCTTAGAAGCGAAGATTGTGGGTGTCATAAGAAACATGGAGGGGAACAAAGCTCCATGCCCAGACAGTTTCTCTAATGAATTCTACAGACATTGCTGGAATATTGTGGGTAGAGATTTCCCAAGAGTGGCCCAGGAGTTCTATGAGAGGGAGCCTTTTGATCCATTGCTAACCATCACATATGTGTCCCTAATTCCTGAAGTAGCTAGGGCCCAAGCTTTGAAGTAACTCAGCCCCATCAGTCTGGTCGTGAGTGTGTAGAAAATCTTGGGTTCTTGCCTCCAGACTTAGGAGGGTGATGGAGTCCATCATATCCCCCCCGCAAGGAGCTTTTGTGAGGGGAAGGCGGATTTTGGATAGTATTTTAATTGCTAATGAATATTTGGATGTTTGGCATAGGCAGGCTACTCTGGGAATTTTATGCAGAGTCGATTTGGAAAAAGCCTATGACCATGTAAATTTGGATTCTTAAGATTATTTATGTCGCATGGGACTTGATGTGAAATCGAGGAAGTGGATCAGAGTTTGTATTTCAATGGTACCATTTTCAATTATGAAAAATGGGTGCCAAGCGGGGCTATTTCAAAAGTTTACGGAGTTTGAGGCAAGGTGACTAGTTCTCACTATTCTTGTTCGTTATGATTATGGAGGCCCTGGTAGGTTAATGATGCAAGACCATACAATTAACCTAGGATGAAACAATTTAGAGATCAGAAATTGAATTCTAGCAATAAAGAAAGTTATAAAATTACCTAGGTTCTAGGGTCAACAATGTTTATAAAGTGACGTATGTATGTTACGTAGGGTTTCAATCAATATTGAATTGTAGAACCTAAAAATCAGCATCAATAACACATAGGGGTTGTAAAAATTAGGGTTAAGGTTTATGGGTGTTGCAGTTTTAGGGTTTTGGGATAATGGTAATGATGTAACTGCAATATTGATGGTGGAATATGGTTGTAACAGCAATAAAACACGTCCAAACTTCCTGGAACAGCAAAATGGGCTGTGTAATAAGGCTGTCGAAGAAAAAAAAAGTGCATCCAGAATTTGGGACAGCGAGGCATAGGGTTGTAGAAGGATGTAGCAGGCAAAGGGGAAGGGTGGGGTGATGTAACATTGTTGTAGCAATAATAGGGCTATCCTGGGGGAATGCTACAGCAGTCCCAAGGGCTGCAGAGATGTGCAAGAACAAAGGGGATCTTGGGGAATAGGTGCGGCAGTGAGGGAATTGCAAGGGGAGGCTGTCGGCTGCAATGGGGATGCTTCTGGGGTTTGGTTTGATTTGCAAAAACAGAAAATAAAGAAGATATTAATGAAGAAGAAAGAAGAAGATAACCTGACTTCACACTCACCATGATTTCGCACAATCCTTTCACAGGAGATTCCAAAAGCAAAATCTCTCATATTTTCATTCATTCATCAAGTCAAAAATAAAATCTCTACAAGGAGTATTAAAAGAGAAAGGAAGAAACCCTCAACATCTTTCATTACGAAAACACCATTACTAAGGAGATAATCTCTAATCACTAAAATAGAATAAAATCAAATAACAAACTAAAATATTAATAGTCCCATGAGTTAATCATAGCCCTCGAAATCTCCATCTCGCGATCCAATAGTGGATCTCCATCACGAGCATGATCCAATGGCGGATCTCCTTCACGATCATGATCCAATGGTGAATCTCTCTCAAAAACATGATCCAACGTTGGATCTCCATTAAGAACATGATCTAACCCCATATACAAGTCATTCATCTATAATGAGACTTGTGTAGGGGATCTCCTCTGCCTCCGTTTGTATACTTGCATACTAGGTGATCCGATGTCCGTATTAGTTAATCTTTAGAGTGGAAGGTCCAATGATTGGGGGGTTTACTATATTGTCAGGGTTTCTAAATCTCCCACTTGTAGATCCCAATTCTTTGCAATGCCTCCTGTAGACAACCTGTGAGCCTCGCTGCTTGTTTAGGTGTTTCGAAGCGGTCTCCGGCTTGAAAATTAACTTTAGCAAGAGTAAGATTGTATTCTTAGGGGAGGTTCCCAACTTGGAACTGGCAGTTTGTCTTTGGTGTTGACTGTCAATGGGCCAGTCTTGGGCTTAGTTAGGTTCGATTTTAAATGGTTCTGATATATATATATATATATATTAGGCCTGAGTCCTACCCTTTTTCAGTTGGTTGGGTTGGGTTCGGGCAAGCCTATATTACGTATTTCTATTGGTATATATATAATGATATATTATGCATATAAATATAATATATGTGTTATATAAATGTGAATATATATATATAAGGAAAATAGTTAATGGACCCATGGATCCCATTTGATAACCCAAGGCATCCACCTATTGGTGGATGCCTTGGGTTATCAAATGGGATCCATGGGTCTGCCTATCACTACTCTATATATAATATAACGGGAATTAGAAGCCTGTTATGATAGCTGCTACAGAAGCCCAAACTTATGTTGCCTCTGGAACTAAATTACATGAGTTTCAGTCACAGACAAGCAACAAACAACACTTGCTGATCATGAGTTTCAGCCATTAAAAATCAATATTATATATATATATATATGATATTTATATTTTATATATGCACTATATAACAGTGTGCATAACACACAGTTATACCATAACAGTGTTATGCTATTAATTTATGTAATATATCTATATATGAAAGTAAATTCACTGGGCCACAATTTTATGGATGCACTTTGCACTTGTGCTTTGTCAATGGTAGGTTTGCCTGTGAAATTTGATGTATAAATATGCTCCCTACAAGACTACATCTTTATAACCTGCACATATTTGACCTGTAATGTCCAATAATTATGCATAGATTCTGTCTGGTTAAGACAACTATCCTCTTATTGTGCAGGTTGCCACAATTGCATGGTTTGAAGCTGATTCTGTTTGCGGTAGTCACTCCATTGCAATCCCTTTAGTACTTGTTTTCCCTTATATTTTCCGTTTTTTCCAATGTCTTCGACAATACAAGGACACTGGGGAGAAAACAACCCTTTTGAATGGTAAGATCTCTTGCTTAGGAATTTTTGTTCATTTTCCTATTAGTAGTTATTTTTATGATACGACATTGTTTTGGTGAAATATTGCATATACTAGCAATCTCATTATTCCTAATAGATTGCAATCAGGTTTGATTCTTCCTTAGTCACTCTACGACTAGGTACATGCCTTTAGATCATGATGGGGCCGATTGTTTCTTACCCATGATTCGTAGCTCAAATGGAGGTCAGAGCTCATTTCTAATTCCTATCTTCCAGTGGATATCGAATTGATAAATCCTTTGTGTGTATTTGAGTTATTTGAGACGGCGTATCTATGTTTGATTCAATGAGCCTCTCTTCTTGCCACGAGAAAACTGTAAGCGAATCTAGGATCTTGTGGAGCCTTTCATTCATTTGAGTTAGTATGATATCAGTTTGTATGATACTCTTTTTGCATAGCGATAAGATATCATTTAAGTTGAGTTGGACTTCATGTGTCATTGTGATTCATTGTGATCCAATACATAAGAGATTCAGCCTATTTTTTGAGCTAGTAGATTTGCTAAAGCCGGCTAGTATTTTAAACACGTTGATTTAACCGAACCAAAGTTAATGGGATATAGGCATTGGATCTGCCAGCTGTCTTGAGAGAGAAAGCATACGAGTTTCTTCTGTATTTAAGTGTCTTCTGAAGTTCATGGTGTCCATTGCTTAGTGTATGCCCATTGCTTCTTATGGTACCGAAACGTTGAAAAAGATTTTTCATCTACCAGCTTGTTGATTAGGGTACGGAATTTTCCTTCTCGGTCATTACTGTAGATATCTCAAACTATGCTTCCTAGTTATCTAGGAAACTTTAGTAAAAATCATCTATTTTCCTTCAAATTTCTTCCAGTCTGGAAAAAGAAGATTGATCGGAAAGAGAAATTGAAATAAAGATACTGAGCCTTTGTGGTGGCATCGACTTAGAGACACTACGTGCGAAGCCCCACATGCTGATTGATCATAAATAGAAAGTGAGGTAGCAGCCCTATAGTTATTATATTGCCTAATTTATCAAGAGTTAAATATGTGATGAAAAATTAGAGTTTTTAGTTGAGTGGTCCAGTTCATTAGAATTCTAAACCTTGGAACTAAAAGATTTAAGTTATAATTGGGAAAGCATCTTGGATTAGCGTAAGAAGTTGAGGAAGGTTAGGCCTTTGTAGTGGACTACAGTAAGAGAATATTGAACTTGACTTTGATGGGAGTGCTTTGTGATCCCTAGGTTTAGCAGACATAATTAAGGTTTAAAAATGGGTTTTAGTATAACCCTTTAAAAGTGGAAATATTCCGTGGAAGTTTATGAAGGTGTATGAATGCATTCTAAAACATTTGGTAACCATGGTAACATTATGAAAACCATAAGAAATTTGTTTCGACATTTTAGAAAAATGATAAAATAAGAATGTATGCATACTCGATGCTCATTATATAATAATTAAAAAAAAAACCATTTTGAATAGGAAAAATGAGATCAATAGCTTGTGACATAAGTTGTCACATTACGTAAGTCTAATGTTCAAAAATCAATTTATCCATAATAAGTGGTCTAACAAAGTATGCATCCAAAAAGAAACCAAATATGGGAAGATCACATGAACCGTAAGTCATATCAACAGAGTTATGATGTGGCTCGAGATATTTATATTTTCCAATTTGAAAATAATTTCAATTAGGGAATTACTACTAAACAAAATATGGATGTATATATATATATATATATTGTTCTATACATTCCCAAATTGTTTTTGGGAATGTTGGGTTCTTTGTAGTTAAAATATTGTACTAAAATAATAATATAAATATTTTAATTATGAAAATAGGTAAACTGTCAATTGTAATTAACCAACTGGAGTCCACTCCATAGTAATGCAGGAGCAAAAATGAGCCAAGACGAAAAATAAATCATACCTATTGATTGGTATTCAAAAATAGGGCTTGAAATAATTTGGACCCTTAAAAACAATGGTTTTGCATTCCAACCAACCTACATCTATTGGGCTTGGCCTCCAGATCAACCTCCAGGATCAACCTCCAGGTGAACCCAAGAGAAGAAAAAAGGAAAAGAACAAGCCTTATTGAAGTTCTACAAGAGTCCGAAGACCAGGGAGGGTGAAAAGTCAAAATAAAGAAATGCAAGTGGCCCCTACATGGACCCCCCCTAGTCCAACCAGCCCAACCGCAAGCTTGAGGGATCACTTCCCAAGTGGTATGACACCCCTATGGCTCCAGTCAGGTCATTAGTTATGGAGATATGCCAAATATCCTTCTTAGGGATGTGTTTTTACAAGATTTTCAGAATTTCTAGCAATTAGTAATTGATTTACTTTCCTATTAGAGTTAGGGAGTTAATAGAAACAAGTCATGTTGACTTATTCTATTACCATTAGAGTTAGATTGCTATTAGGATTAGTAGTTTTCTTATTCTAGTTATTTCTAATTTGGGTTTTAGGGTTTCTTTGTCTATAAATAGTTATGTAACTCATTGAAGAGAAGAGTTTATGATTATTGAAGAAATTTTTGGAGAATAGTCATCCAAGCTTTCTAATGCTGAATTAGAAGAGAAATTTACTTCTTAATATCTTTAGTAAGAGATCTTTGATTTCTTTTAGAACAATAGTCATTGTTCTTCACTCCATCCATCAATCGAAGTAATTTTACTTCGCCTTTTTTCATATCTATCACTCTAGTTTTTGGTTAATCATAGCTTACTAGTTGATGTAATTGAATTCTTAATTTGTTCTATTGCTGATTTTTCAAAAAGATTGAGTTCCCCTTATATAACTGAAATCTACAATTACACATATAGATCAATTTTTGAAACCCTAGTGCTTAGGGTTGATTTCAGAAAGCATATTAAATAGGGGATTTGAGTTGTTTTAATTCACTTGTTTGATATTCCAAGTGATTTAAGTTATTCCCCAAAATTGGAGCAAACTCTACATTATCGAAAATTTAGATTAATTGGGGATTTGCTGATTTACTTGAAATTGAGTTGGAAAATTTGGGTTTGATTTGATACTTTGAAGCATAGTACTAAAACTCGGCGAGTTGACTTGAAACTCGACTCGGCTGAGTTTCGAGTCAACTCGCTTGAAAAACTCAGCTTTGAATAATCGGAGAAAACTCGGACGAGTCAGGCTGAGTTGGGTTGGTTTATTGACTCGACTCGGGCGAGTCTTTAACAGGATACATGCATGATGGATTTTTTTCACTAAAGTAGTCATGACGACTTGTATTATAGTATTACCCCTTCTTTCACAGTCATCACAGCACGGTGGCCGCCTTCCATAACCATCATAGCATGGTTTACAACAAACCCCAAATGGGTAGGCTGGAACAAGTCAACAAGGTAGGCCTACCTTGTTCGTTATTAACAGATTAACAACGGATACTTTTATGTTTTACAAGAACAAAACCACGACATAACCTAATCTTGGAGCGGAGGCTCCAGAAGAATTCGTTTGTCTGGTCTGGCTGAAAAAAATTGAAATTATTATTGCTACAAAATTGTTAGAGATGCTTATCTTGTTTGTTAGTGGTAGTGGTGCTTTAGTTTGAGGTTGTTTAATATCTATCATGAATGCTAGTTATTTGATGATACTCTTATTGAAATATTAGAAATTTTTTTGTTTTTTATCTGGAGTTTTATATATATTTCCAAGTCGGCCGAGTTGAGTTTTTTTCGAGTCTTCTGAGTTTACTCGACTTGGCTAACTTCCGAGTCGAGTCGAATTTTCGAGTTTTTGAACACTGCTTTGAAGTGATGATTGAGTTTGAATATTGAAATTGATAACTTTAGGGTTTATTCCGCACTTTTTGAACCCTAGATTATTAATTGCAAGAGAGAACTTGAATTTTTTCCCCAAATTCCATTCTTGAAACCCCCATTCTGGGCTAACATCACATATCCACTGATTATTGAAAATCATGTGTTGGGTTACTACATTTCTGATTTTTTTTAAAAAAAGCATAAGCATCATACATAATATCAGATGTTTTTAAATAAAAATATTAGAACAAAAAAATGTTCATTTTTCATCTCAAAACTTTAAAACTGGGCTCAAAGATGGAAAATGGGAAAAAAGGAAGAGTTTCACTTGCTTGGGTGTTGAAATGTTAATCATTTGGTCAACATTTCTCAATTCTCATACATTTCAATTGAAACAGTGTGCAAGGTTTTAAGACTTTGAGTTTGTGGGTAATTTTGCAGTCTGAAAATGGGAATTTCACAGTTTAGAAATGTTGTGGGAATCAAGGTTCAAAATATCGAAAATATCGGCGATATATCGCCGATATATTTCGATATCGGAGGTCACCGATACGTCTACATGATGTTGAAAAAAAATTGCATGATTTCGGGAGATATCGCCGATATATCGCCGATATCGACCCAAAAAGATTGGAATAACAGGAAACCCACATGTTGAGTGGGGTTTATGCAGGCAACATTCCAAAAATGAGACAAAAATTTCGAATCAACCTTTGATTTAGAGGATAAAAAAAAGGGTGAAATTTCAGAGAAGAGAAGGAAGAAAGATCAAAGAAGAATACATGAACTGTGGTTGCGACTTGCAAGAGCTGAGAGGAGGGTCGCCATCACCTTCGCCGTTGCCATCGCAGTCGTCGTCGTCGTCGCCGTCGTAACCTGAGCCACCGAAGGTCCGAGACTGAAGGTGAGTAATCCCTCTTCCTCTTCTTTTTCATCTTCTGGTCTTTTTTTTTTTTTTTCCTTTTCTGTTGGGTTATGACTGTGAGAGAGAAGACTTATGATATGGGCTTTTGCAAATGAGTTCCTTAAGTTTTCGTAATTTGCAAATAAATTATTAATAATAATATATTACATATTAACTCAATATTGTTTCTTAATTAGCAAATAACCTAAGTTCCTTAAGACTTTTTGTTATCCATTTTAGTAAAATTACTATTATATCCTTAAGATATTTCATAACCTCACAAAACCCCCCTTAACCAGCCTTGAACTATGGTTAACCCGCGCTAGCTCTTGTGAATTTTGTTTTTCTAAAATCCTAGGTTAAAGGGGTGTTCCTCTTAACTCCCTTTAACTGTGGTTAAGATTCATTAACCTTTAAGGTTAAAACATCTAACTTTGGTTTTAAAAAAATAAAAGAAGTTAATGTCACCTTGGTACTCCCTTTATAATTTTGATTTCTATAATTTTTTTAAAACATTTTTTTTAAATACAGTGTTCAAGGGTTAAAATATGTTGTTAAAAAAAATACAGTATTCAAGGGTTAAAAAAATAAAGTGTTCAAGGGTTAAAAAAATAAAGTGTTCAAGGGTTAAAAAAATTAAAATTTCTAAACTTGAATTTTATATTTTTTAAAATACAGTGTCCTTTTTTAACTCCCTATAGGATATAATTAAAGTTAAAATTTATTAATTGTTAAGAATAACTAAATAAAGTATCTAACTTTAGTCTTGAGATTTTTTAACAGATGTGTAGTATAAAAAATTTCTACAAATGACGTATCATGTAAAAAAATATACTATATGATAAAAAAATATTTTAAAAACTAGTATTGATTTATATTAGACACCTAATCCAAAAACAAATATATTAAAATTTTAATATAAGGTTTTTTTTTTAAATTTTAATGATATACGTGAAATTCATTGATATTATATTTAGTTATGAATTTTAATAATGTTATGTTATTATTATTAATAGCTAATAATTTTTAAAATTAAAATTTTAAAAAAATATTATATTGGACAATAATTATATTTGTATAAAATTATATTGTAAAAGAATTATATATATTTAAAACATCATTTAATAGACCTAAATTACATCAAATAAAAAATTATATATATTTAAAACATAAACAAGAGTCCCGCACATCTAAATAAAATTTCATCAACTTCTTTTTACATAATTACATCAATTTCACAATCAAATAAAATTACATCAATTTCTTTTCTTCATAGTCAAATAAAATTACATTCACTCCTTTTTACATAATTACATCCATTAAAATTACATGAACTTCTTTTTACATAATTACATCCACTTCATAGTCTATTAAAACTACAATTGTCTTCATTTTCTCTTGATGCAGGGTCTCCGATCATTTAACTATTTCATCTCCTTTCCATATTGATTCAGTCCTGTAAAAACATTGAAAAAACATTGAGCTAATCAATTGCATATAGAAATAGTTTGAGAAACTAAATTAAATTTCAATTATTTATCAACGTTAACGTACATTCATAAGCTTTTCATGTCTAAAACAATTAACATAGATAATCATTAAAAAAAAAAAGAATCACGGGTTTTGGTACTTGATTATAAAAATTATCGTCACTCGTCAGCGCACATTTTTGCTCTCTTCTCATTACATCTCTTATGTACATTGTTTTTTTTTTAAATGTTTTTATTCTAAAAGGTGTATTAATATCTATTTTAACATTTCCTGAAGTTTCACTACAAAATTTCATGTTTTGCCCCATTTTTTGTCATTTTTTCCAAAAATCACCGATAAACGATATATCTTCCGATATATCTTTTTTTCACAACTCCGACATGTCGAGCGATATCGACATTTAGAACCTTGGTGGGAATTATCATTGATAATTTTAGATTTGGGGGAATATTTTGCAGATGCAGGAAAAAAACAGGAAAGCTACTAGTTACTGAGAGGAGGTTACTCCCTTCAATTACAGTTATATTTGAAATGTTACGTTGTCATATATTTAGGATTTTATACTATAATGTTCAATGTAGAATTAAAGGTACGCAAGATCGATAGTGTAACGTGTATGAAGAACTTCTTTGAACTGTGTTCAGCAAGAATAATAATAATTTCAGGGTTTTTTTTTTGTTTATTATCATTCTCCAGTGTATTTTATATCTTATATGGGACCTTCTAATTAGGGGGTGTCATGCTCATTATGTTTCTTTTCTTTATTATTTTTGTTATAGCTTTTTCAAAAACCTTTTTACGAACTTTTATGTTTACTGCCAGACCTCGAATTGCTCAACTTTATTACATATAGATCCAAAAGCTTAAATCTCCATATCTGTGCACAAATGCAAACTAGTGAACAACCGTCTATTCTGTTTGCTTTTCCATTTTTATGTTCATATATTTCTAATTCCTTCTCAATTGATTCTTGGGATCCTTGTTAGTTTTTTCCGCTACAGCTGCCTTACGGCACCTATAGGCATATCGATTCATACTTCATTTGTTTAATATGTTAAGGATGGATTCATACTTTATTTGATTATAAAATGTTTCCATTTTATAGTAACCAAATTTGTAATGTGGTTTTCAGCTTTAAAATATTCGACGGCAGTCCCAGTGATTTTTCTTTCCGCCCTTAAATATCATGTCTTCCCTGATAGGTGGACAAACATTTTTCGCCCACTCTGGCTTCTCTCGAGTTTTATAAACTCACTGTATTCATTTTACTGGGATGTGACCCGAGATTGGGACTTGAGGTATGTGAATGTTCTTCTCAGTGATTAACAATGTCATCTTGTGTTGGAAATCATCTTGTTGAAAACTTCCAGTGGTGTCAGAGACGTCTTGGTTACATGCTAACACACTATTTAGATGAAACTTTGATTTTTCTTTTTTGTCCTGTGGGTTTCACCTTGGAGATCTTCGATGTCAAAACCCAATAAGATGGGCAAGCTATGGATTCATTTTGATGTTCAGAAGAAATATGATCAATGGTCCAGAAAAATGTTTTTGACTAGAAATACTGCAATCTTTTGTGAGCTGGTTTCTGACATGGGAGGTCTCTAAGTGGGGGAACTGAATTGTGTGGATCAACCCTCTGGATGTGTGATGTACGGTAGAAAGGAATACCCATCACCGAGATAATGTAGATACATGTCCGTGTGTTCGTGCTTGTAGTTGTTGCTTGTTAGCACGTCATTTTTTATGACTATGCAACTGTAATTTGATTAAATAACAAAAGGGGAGGTGAAGCCAGAAGCCCATATAAAATAAGGCTATCACAAAAAGAGCATAGCCCAAAACTATACAAGTATATCAATCATTGAGAAGTGTTTATTGGCACTCTCTCTATGGGTACAAGGCATCATTTATGATTAATCTACTGTTAGTAGTTAGAGTTAGTCGGTTAACAATTGGTGAGTGGATCTTCTGCTTGCCACATCCCTGAGAGAAAGCTTCTCTCCCTGGGACTTGATCCCAGGCCTACCCTCATGAGGGGAACACATCACCATCTTAGCTAGAGGGGCAGGTAATTATAAACCTTCTGAAAAGCATACATCTTACCTATATGCATGTATATTATTACAAAAAAAATAAAAAGCTGCATGTGTATTCAATTAACACTATATGCATATAAATGTTCATAAGTATATTTTTTTTCTTGGCACAGAAGTTCTTAGGCTTGCTCATGGAGTTGCCATTGTATACCATGAGGGGTTTTGAATCCAAGAACTGCCTCTAGAGGCAGATGCCCTTAACCATCCTTCCATGAGGTTCCAGAAGTATTACTGGATATACCATGCAATTAAATTGACAGCATCAAGAAAATTGACTTGGAAATTAATTGAAACAATTAATTGATTTATTTGGTAAGCTGCTTGCAAGTGGGTTTCTTACCCAAGCCTCAAGGGCTTGGAACCCATGTCTATTGGTATTCCACAATCAAAACTTGATCGACTGACCAAGCACCAGTTGGTTATTGTTAATACATTCTTACAAGCATTTAAAGTAACAATATTACGACTCTTGTTACTTTAATATTCTTGTAATGATGTGTTAACATATCCGGCACTGAAACGTTTGTGTTGATGTCCTAGTTGTACTGTAGCATTTAACACAATCTTTTTATAAAGCACAAGTTATTATTCCACTGTTATTTCATGAACTACTTATCAACATTCTTCCCTTTTGCCAGTGGCTTCTCTCGCATTTTCAAGTTCACCAAACCACATACCTGCTCAAACCTGTTATATGGACGGCAATGGGTACGGATTTATTCTGGTTGTGTTGGCCAACTGTTTTATGTTTGAAAGTAAATGTGATTGAATGTGGGGTTGCAGGTTTATTTTTGGGCAATAGGAAGTAACCTGATTCTTCGCTGCACATGGACATACAAACTCTCTGCACATCTCCGACATAATTACCTGACTGTGTTCACAATCACTGCCTTGGAGATGCTCCGCCGCTTTCAATGGGTTTTCTTCCGTGTAGAGAATGAGTGGAATAAAATGAACTCCAAGTCAAGCCTTCAGATTTCCATGAGCGACATCCCAACGGAGGAAGACAAGTTACTGGGCTCCAACCACAATGTATAAACCACTCACCTTGGTTTCATGCCCTATGGTATCATCATTTTTGAACTTATATCTATCCTATGACTTCATATTTTGGCCTGAAAAAGTTTATTCTTCCATTTTGGTTGCCCATTTCATCTGACCACAAGAAAAGGTCGGTATATCTATCAGCTCTCATTTGTTTTCTTTAATTGTTAGGGTCTCACTGCTGATAATTGTTTGGTTGAAATTCAATAGTCTTTCAAGTATGTAGTAGTGACGACCTCTCTAACTGTCTGAAGCTATTTTCATGTTGAGATAAAAAGACTTCCAAATTTACCAGATGATGATGGGGGCTTTGCGGTACTACATTTAATAATTTCATGGTTCTTCCCATTTGATGGTAATGATGGTTTTGCACTGTAATGGGCTCAAGTCAGTGCACATGCCCGCAATCACTATCCGTCGATGGGAGGGATGAGAGGGATTGACGTGGGTTTAAGGAACTTAAATCTTACTCTAATCTCACTCTTGATAAACTCTAAGAGTTGCTTATATGTCATTTCAAGGAATAATGATATCATTTTTTTTATTTCCCAGCCTTATAGACAGCCCATGTCAGGATAATTGTTTTTTTTTTTTTTTTTTTTGGTCTTAATAGCAAATTACTGGTACAGGTATATTTATAGACAAAATATGGATGTTAGCAATGCCGACCTTCGGGAAGCAATCGATGCTCTCACACCTACCCAACGCCTAGTTTGGAGACAGTCTTATCATATGGATGGGGTTTATCTTGAACCTTGTCATAGTCATTCCAGAATGGCGTCTTGTTACTGCTGCTATCCAGTATTGGAACCCGCCCTATATGATATTTTATATTGGTAAGAACGAGTGGTGTCCAACACCGGGAAGAAATCCAACGCATTTTGGACTAGAGCATTGAAGGGGAAGCTATAGTGTAGTGCTATAAGATAGCGTATAAGGTAGATCTCGTAAGATTCTTGCAGGTAGAGCGTGACCCTGATTGAACTTAAAAAATGGCAATATACCTCTAGAAATAGTACAGTGGAAAATGGCTACTTGAGAATCTATTCTGGACTCAACACCTTTGCATTGCTAGTTCTGTTTCATCTCGTTTTCCTGAAGAACCTCAGCTTCACTGAGTCTGTACTCGTAGGCATCATCCAAGACATGCGCAACTCATGCACTATCGTAACGATCATCTTGCTGAACTCTGCAAAAGCCTCAACCATTGGACGGACTATCGAAAATGAACCTTCAATGCCAGTAAACCTTTACTACATCTTTGGCTAGTAGAAGATTTACCAGCAATCGTCACAGTTCCTACCAGTATCCATGGGGCCTACATATTAGCCAAAAGGTTCGCTTAACATCAGTCAACAATTGTGTCCACGGATGTACGAATTTTCTACCAGCTCCTCCAAATACGACAGAAGATCAGGTTGTGTGCAAATGTGAATGGCTTCTACCAGCTCCTCCAAATACGACAGAAGATCAGGTTGTGTGCAAATGTGAATGGCTTACCTTGAAAAGACTACCTCGTATAGCCACCCACAAATGTGAATGACTTACCTTGAGAAGACTACCTTGTATAGCCACCAACAGGGAGAAGATGCATGATCCTCACTAGTCTAACCGGCTTATCACCATATGTTCTAATTAGGGTGCTCTGCCAGTTCGGATACCCGCAATGCATCTCAGTGATAGACAAGTTGGGAAATGATTGAATGTTTAGCCAGGTGTTTCCAAGCAGATTGACATAGCTCCAAGAGGGACAAGCTGCCTAAATATGTGCAATTGACTTTGATTAGACTAGACCGACCCAAAGAGGACCCAAAGAGGAACGTACTTGAAGAAGCAGGAGTGTAACCTAAATTCAGTGAGGTGAAGAACAGAGAGTTGTGGTGGGGAGTGAAGCCCCAATACAAATAGCAATAAAAGGCCGTAAGTAGGAATTGTCACGACCCAAAACCCCACCTAAACCAATATGGGCCTTTGGATCATAACATTTCTTAAAAACCTGCTTGAGCCCAGCATACAAGGCAAGATAACAAAGTTCTTTAAAATGACAAAATTTTGACATAAAACTCCAAAACCATACTGCATAAGTATGATCAAGAAGTAATACCCACAAATCATAAGGTCCAACAAGTATAAATCCGAGTGACAACCAACTATAAGAAAGTAAGCTACCAGGGGTTTAATACAAATAACCCCACCCAACCCAATTACTTTCTACTATGGAAATGATCCAATTCTCTAGTCTCCTCACATAAAAAGGGGTCACTTTCTTCCTTAGCTCCACAAGCCTCGTCTACCCAATGCTCAACTACGTACGCTTGCTCTAGACCTGCCAAGACAAAAGTTTGGCTGAGTACAAAAGCACTTGGTGTATATACAATCCAAGTAAACATCATAATAACCTGCATTCAGTTAGTACCATAATCCATAGCATAATGAGGGCTTAAGAATGCGGAAGAATAAACATATGATAATCAATAGCATAAAACATAATCAGAGTGTGAACAAATATATGTGCATAATATCATATCATCACCTTGACTCGTGCACTTATGAAAGACTTATTATATGACGTATGCTTAAACTTACTTATGCATATGACATGCTTACGATCATCCACACTTATGCAATACTTCTTTTCCCTAATTAACAAGTGGCATATCAGGGCCTCTTTCGCAAAATGTGTTGTAAAGTCCATGTTTTAGTGTTGGCTTATTCCGGTGTCAAAACAAGTGAGTCTAGGTGATTAGTTGTGCATCGTGTGTCATTGCCTTCAAGCATCCATGACAAGTGAAGTTGAAGACCGAAGAAGATTGGTTGAAGACTCGGTTGATCATTTCCTTCGTTTCACTCATAGGATGGTAAGTGACCTAGATATCATGTTACCTTAGGTGGGAAGTGACTTAGAATAATTATAATATGATACCTTAGGTGGAAATTGACTTAGACTAATCATATGGACACTAGGTGATTAAATATGTAGCCCAAAACAAGTTAAAAGTTTTGAAAATTTTAAAAAAATTACTTGTAAGAGGCATATCTCACAAACCGTAGCTCGGATTTTACTCCATAATATATCAAATCGACCGTATCGAAAAGATCTACAACTATCGTGAAGGAAGCAAGAGCTAAAAATGCGATCTTAATATCACGGTCGGTCGAACAACCCCCAGGGTCGACCTTGATATGGACAGTTTTTGTATGGGGAAAAAATCCAGCAAGTGAGAAAAGTGGCGGTCGACCCAAGTGGATGTTAGGGTCGACCCTGACATGGAAAAACATGTAAAATCACCTTAGGGTCGACCCTGAAGTGGATTTTTCTTACTAAAAAGGTTTTGACAACTTCTATAAGTGGGTTTTGGGTTCTCTATTTATTGTGAACCCTTCTAGTTCGTGGAGAGCAACTTTGGGGCAGTATTGAGAGTATTTTTAACTATCTCTAGAGTTAATAAAAACTCTATTTTTCATTGTCTCTCCTCCTCTTTGAGAGTTCATCTTCCATCCTAGTTTATGCAAGCCAATGCTCCATTTATGCTTGTTTGGACTTTTTCATTGAAGGAGTCCTTCTAGGAATTGATTCTTATCAAACCATCAACCCGTTTTAGATAGAACAAATTGGCCGGAGTGTCCCAAAGAAGGATCGTGGATGTGTGATTTGGTCGGTGGAATCCGAAGTCGTCATTGACGGAGATCAATCGGAGGATTGTGGACTGTTTTCGAGACACAAAGAGAAGTATGAGCGGCTGCCGTTGATCACGAGACTTATGAGTACATGATGACTTTTCGAGGCGTGGAGGACTAAGAACTTAAGGATCGAAGTGTTGAGTCCGAATGAGTCAAGTTCGAGTCTTGTAAGTTCCTGTTAACTTTGTCTTAGTGGATTCTCATGGCTGGACTAGGTTATGTGGTTTTTCCCGAAAGGGTTTCCACATAAAAATCCTTGTGTTATGGTTTGCATGTTTCTCTTTATTTCCGCACTTTAACTTCATCATTCCTTGAGCTAATAAAAAGGGTAGATAGAATTGTAGGGAAACCCAACCATCCCCTTGATCTTGTGAGTTCTCAACTCAAACCCTAGATTTGAGGTTCACTGAATTTTTTCATGTATAAAGGGCTTTTTTGCAGCATAACATGACCTCTTTTCTCGAATAGTGTATTGAGTTCTTTTGTAGCATAACAGGGTCTCTTTTGGAATAGTATTGAGGGTTCTTTTACAACATAATAGGGCCTCTTTTGGAATAGTGTATATAAGGGTTCTAACATATTTCTTTTCCAATGATACATGTATCTTATCATGGTTCATTTGTATCTTATCAGCTCATCATATCCCTTATCATCTTATTCATATCTTATCCACATCTTATAAATCTTATACTTCTTAACAAACATATGCAATGCTTAACTCATGATTAATGCAAACAGCTTGTGAGATTCTTAACTTAACACACAAGTGAAAATTGGTGCAATAGTGTCACAATTGATATTCAAGTGAATCACCTCTTAGAGCCTGGTTCTCCGCCAAAGAACTTTACAAGGTTCATTACATCTTGATTAGAGAATCCTTAATACGGAAAATCTTGTTCTAAGTGTGACTTACCCAAATACCAACTATCATACGGAATAATTAGGGCATAATTTAGCACAATTAACAATAATATAATTTCACATAATACATAATCATTCCTACCATAGGGTTTGAAACAAGTACTAATCCCCCACAACTCTCATCGATCCCATGCATATGAACCCATTTCATTCATTTCATAGTAATAATATCATACAAGGTTTCACAATTCATTTCCATGCAATCCATTACCCTAATTCTCCCTTCCAAGAGTTTGAAATCCCAATTCCTCTACAAGCAAACACACCAAATTCAATCCATATTCATACTATAATACACACATATTCCATATTCCATATTCCATATTCCATATTCCATAAATACTAGAAATGTTACTATAGAAGACAATTCATGACTAGAGTAGCTTAAAAACACAAGGTTATTCATAATGAGGTTGAGTTGGATAGTATATTGACCTCTCAAGACTGAAATCCAATAGTCTACAGCTTGAGTGGGGGTTGAGAAGGCTAGAATTTGGCTCTCCAAGCTTGAGGGAGTGAATCCAAGCTTCTTCTTGCTTCCCAAGGAGCTTTCCTTAGAAAACCAAGGGTTTTCTCTTCTCTCTTGCCAAATTAGGTAAAAAGGCCTTAGGGTAGTCTAAACCCTTGAATTAGGTAGTCTATTTATAGTCCTAGGGTTGGAATCTCCAAAATCCGCACTGACACAAGTTCTAAAAAAAAAAAAAACAGATTTTGCAACTTACGTTCGAATGGATTTTCCTAATTTTGGTTTTCTTCATTTCCAACCCACTTGGTTTCATCACACCCGATCTACATGCTCCCCAACCATTCCAAGACGAGTTTCAAGATCAGAAACTTATCGAGGTGCTTCAAGGACATTGGTCACACATGCCAATTGACCAAAATACCCTTGGTTGCCTCCTAGGCCAATTCTTCATTGAAGCTTAAGATATTGATACCCGGTTTTAGTCTAGCATTGTTGATAACTTCAAGACACACCCAGACAACTCCTAACATCCCTTTTTAATAAGATAAAAGTCCTAAAGCCCGTACCTAACCTATGTGCTCAAATTCCGGTCTTCACTCAAACCTAGCCATAACACTATTCATAGTACTATTCACCGCATTGGGGTTTTCCGGGGCTCTACAGGAATGGACAATGAGATCCTAATAAGTAGAGCGAGCGAGGTAGAGAGCTAAAAATCGACTGACCGAAAGAGCCTGCTGTTGTGGACGAAGAAGTGCATGCTTCTATAACATTATATAGTCATTTTAGTTATGGGGTGGACCTATCTTATCTAACCGGGCGATAGGGCTCCGTAAAGTACAACGGGAACATCCATCGAACCAGAGTACTAGTTCTGGCTAGAGAATCTAACATCCCATCTGAATGCCCGCACAAGAGAGCTACCAATGCTAGTCTCAGAACCCTCGAAAGGGACTATACCCATCGCAAAAATGGCCATCTCTGGAGAGACATTTTTAGAAAGGCAACTCCGGATCAGGGAAAGAGAAAGGAAGCTGAGTAAATCGCAATAGGTGCACATGCACTAGAAGGTAGAGAGAGACCTCAAGCTCTGGTTGGCCTAGGAGGAGATAGAACAACTAGAGCACAAAGTCAACTCTCCAGAAGAGAAAACAGGGCGATGCCCGAGATGCGACTGTCATCAGAGCCCAACTCTATTTTAGATAATGTAAAGGCGGAGATGACCACCAGGATCCGCCAGTTCGGGTCCAGAATCCATAACGCTTCTTAGATGATTGACAACTTAGAGGTCAAGATCGCATATCTTCAACAACAAATCATGGACTTTGATGGCGTGCCCCGACCACTTGACTTCGCTATCCCCGAAGGATCTGCCTAGGATTAAGTCTTTTTCTTTATTTTTGCACTTAGTCCTGTCACCAACACAAGCATGCATCAATGAAAAAACTTTTTGTGTCATCAACACTTTGCAAATCATACATATTTATGTTTAGTCACTGCATTCTTTTTAGTTACATAAGCTGACTCATGACTCGCTCTATGACCACAATTTTCGCAGAAGCAGCAACACAAGATACGGTTTTAATAGAAGTCCCTGTCATAACAGAAACATATAGTACCATGTTTCCAAGAAGCCTGCCGACTTCAGAATCAGCATAATGGATGGCAGAACCATCAGACCAGCAACAGAGGACTAGCAAAATCCTGCATGCTCATGATCAGAATATCGCAACCATGAAACTCAAGCTCGATAGTGTTCTAGAATCCCTGAAGATTCTCATTAGGGCCCAACCTGACAACTTGACTAACCGATGCCCAACAAAAGAACCCTTGGACTAACCCATCCCAGAACCATACCTAGCTCGAATCCCAATCATCATACTCAACCTGCCAAGTCTGCTACACCAACCGGAGGTGGAGAAATCGACTATGGCCAGTATGGCCAACTCATCCAGTGTAAGGAAATCCACTTCCTTTTGCTCTCTGATGTATACAGGAAAGTACTGCTTTTAGAACAAATCCAAGAACACTCCCCAAGTCCATGGTTGTCTTGTCCTATGTGTCTCTCTGCGTAACTGCAGATCTCCACCAATGTTTAGCTTTCCCTTCCATCACAAAGGAAGCCTAGTCAACTCTCTGCTCTTCTGTGTAGTGTAGTACCCTGAAGATCTTCTCCAGTTGCATGATCCATGCTTCTGCAGCTATTGGATTAGTAGTCCTATAGAAAGTCGGAGGCCTGAGTCTCTAGAAAGCCTCAATGCTTGACTGGGCTTAATGCACAAGAGGAGGTGAAGGTGCAGTAGGTGCAGCTGCAACAGGTTGCCTAGTTGCAAGTAGATCCATTGTTTGAGCAATGGATCCCAAAATTTGGGTCAAGTCGGGCTACTCATTGCCCATTAGAGCTTCTCCTCCATTACTCCTAGTGTGATACCCATGACCTCATTTCCTCGCCTCATTCTGATAGTCTGAGAGCAGACAGTAAACCATCAGTCTGACTTGGAAACAATCTTAATTTATCATATAACATATCATGTTCCACGTATGATTATACTATAGTACATTTACAATCATCATAGAAATTTTTATACTTAAATTAGTAATAATATGTAATGGCAACCTTAGTCATTGTCCTTCACGTTAAAGCATTAAATCTTCCCTAAAGGTGACTAATCCTACACCGTGATCTTATTCTGACATGTAGCAATACTAAAACCTAAGTCCCTATGGTCCTAATGCATTTGCTCTGATACCACTTCTGTCGCGCTGCAAAATCTCACCTAGGAGAGTGAGACCTTGACACGTGACTTACTTATCAAACCATCCTGTTAGAAGCATAAATGCATACTAAAATGTAAAGTTGAAAATTTCTTCAATTAATATCAATCAATTCTAAGTTCCATAACTAAAACTGAAATATAATTGATCTGAATCATCCATCATGATTCCCAACATCAAAGTAACTATGAATCATATTCATCTAATAAAATCTAAATTACAATTTCTCAACATAAATGCGAAGTCTAATGAACTAGACTCAATAATAGGGCCATCTGTCAAGGTCCCTCTCCCCTTCCAGATGATCACCTGTAGGTTCCTCTTCTACGTAGTTCTCTTCTATCCAAGGCTTCGGTGCACAAATGTCGAAGCCTGAACCTACTGACAATAATAGTTCGGCTGAGTATTGAAACACTAAACGAATATGGATTCATAGTTAATAATGACATATGCATTAGTACAAAGCATATATCATGGTTTAATAGAATGGTTATGCATACCTTAATCTGAACATACATATACATCAATCAGAGTGCAAAACATACATTATTTTCAAATCTTACTTTGTGCTAACTTGTGCTTACTTTTCTTACTTTTCAGACTTTTCTTACTTTTTCCCGTGAGTGACAATACTTCCATATATCACTTACATGCATTGTGCAATAACTTTAAATAACTCACACCATGGATAGAGATTAACTATACATTCCTTACTGAGTTACTGCTTACTAGACACATACTATGGTGCGCGTGGGCTTACTTGATTCACTTATTTGGATAAACATGCATCTTGATCTTAGAATTTTGGTACTCGGACCGTGCAAAACTCAATCATGCAATTATACTTGTGCGATACTTACTTTTTGGCGTACTTGTGTTCATACTTGTGGTAGTGGTTTTAATCATGCTTGTGTGTACATCATTATGGTGAGTGAACAAGTGATATAACCCAGAGTTCAATGGTGCCCTAGATTATTAGTCAAGAGTCAATGGAAATCCATCATAACAACTCATTCCATTATGATAAACATCCTACACAATTGAGACCATAATCTACAACCAAGACCCTAATCCAAGACATCTCTTAACCATATATCACAACATGCAATTGGTACATCATATTTCAAATCATAGTATATTATTCTCATCATGGTTGGTAACTTAAAGCATGCATAATCATGGCCTTTCAATCATCAAGTCAATGGGTCATTAATCATGCATTGGTTTTCAAATGGTACATACATGAAAATAGTCATAGCACAAAATCTGGAAATCATACATCCAACATATCATCCTTCAATAATCTCAGGCATACCTTCCATTCCCCCACATTCAATCATACATAATCCAACAATTAAATCTCTTTCCCCATGTTAATCACATATACATAATCCAATCAAATCCACACATCAAAATTCATGGTAAGACTTGCATAGGTTTGATTCTTACGATGAAAACATACTTTAATCGTTACTCTTACTTCAAATCAGTCTTACTTTTCCTTATTAACATTAATGATTATGACAAAATCAACATGGAAGACATCTTTATGTTACTTGATCGTCTCCCTACGATCACAAGCTTGTGAATGTGGTTGAAATCTTGATCTTCAGGCTTTCCTTCTTCTTCGAGTGAAAGCCTTCTCAAAAACCTTAGGTTTTTCTCTCTATTCCTCTTTTAGAACTCTGAAAATGCTTAGAAACTCTAAACCCACGAGGTAAGTCCTATTTATAATGTTTTAGAACCCCTTTAAATTAGAATTCTCGGAAGTCAAATTTAGAAAGGAATCTGGGCGAAATCACAACCAGTTGATCGACCAGTTGTGTAGGGCGGTCAATCGATTGCTGACTGGTTAGCCGGTTTTGCGAGGCGGTCGACCGGTTTGGTCGGATGTCCCCTGTTTTGCCTTTTTGTATACTTTTTGAGACAGTGGTTGACCGGATTGGGGGTCGGTCCACCGGTTTGCCTTATTTTGGTCCCTTTTCCTATTTTTCTTCAGTCTTAACTCTTAGACCAATGGTCATACAACATGGATACATATTATAAATCATAAATGCATTGATTTAAATAAAAGTTTCCAAAGTTTTCATTCATTCATGGTGTACGGATTGCATGACATGCGTGATTTTGGGTCTCTACACAATTTTTCCTCCACTCTGTGTTCTTCATCATTCGGCGGTGGAGACGCATGATTTGACATGGCTGTCTGTCCTTTGATCATTTCTGTCATTTGCGTTTTAGGAATCCTAAAGATGAGCCATCATCTGAGACTATGAGTCTTGAATCTATGTCTGCAAGTGAGTTTGCATCTGCAACTGCGAGGCTTGCATCTGAGCTTGCATCTCATCTCACATTTGAGTTTGCGATGATTGCAATGACTCCATCAGAGATGCTGTTTGGGCCGCAAAGTGAGATCCATGGTCTGAAATGTGAGGATTTGAAGATTCCTCTTATAGCTCCTCCGATGATGAATGAGGATGAGTTGTTGCACCTTTTCGGACCATCGTTTCTTCGAAAAGTTTTCAGATCACCCCAGCAGAGTTTCCAAATTGCTGAAGTGGGATTTGGATAGCTCAAATTTGAATAAAGTAACCAGACATTTGGGGTGAGATCTACAATCTAAATTTACCTAAATCAGCAAATTTGACCGTATTAATTTAGATCTTAATAAGGGATTGATGGTTAGAATCAATGATAGAAGAAGGGAGAAGAACTAGGCTGTGGATCAAAGGAAGAGAGAAGAACAAGAGCTTCACCCTAGATAATTGGTGTTGCAGAGAAACTGAAATGTTGAGAGAGCTCGTTTCTCTTTCAGGTGGCTACTTCCTCTAACCTCACGCACAAGGTAACCCTTTATTTATAAGATTCCCAAGTGGGGTCCACAATTCTATTAGAGGTGTGACAGCTCATACCTCTCTATCAAAATATGCTCCTAACAACTCAGCAAATCAGTTACAACTGCCTTAGAACGTGATAACCAATCAGAAACAAATCATAAGCTCAAGAAATGATTCGTGATAGCTTTGGATTGTTACGCATAATTTAATTATAACGACGTCTCAATCCTTAATGTGTTCAGGAAAGGAAAGGATCCGTGATTGCTTTGGATTGTTACACATAATTTAATTATAACGGCATCTCAATCCTTAACGGGTTCTTTGGCATCCTTCAAACCACAAATCTTAGAACACCACCCAAGAGAGAGAAAGAGTTCAACATATGGAAGGCAGGCCATACCCCTTCCAAATATCACTTTTAGGCAGTGAATAAGGAAGCGTCACTGAATCTTTTGATTCTCATGGTGAAAGAAATATGGCCGGAATTTATTCATCCGCTAGATAGGAATCTTCCTCCACCCTCAGGCTTATGGTATGCATGCCACAAAGATGAGCGATGATACAGTCATAACTAATAGGGATAATGGGGATTTAACGACGTCCCATAGCACCCTCTTGACCATCAGCTCGGCGTACTCATACCTATGGGATAGACGGTTGCCACAACCCACTCATTGATCCTCTGACAAAGTGTCTAGGTTTAGCTTGGGGTAAGCATGCCACTAAGATAAGATGTGGGGGTATGCATGCTGCCATTCCTACGGGGTTATGATAATTTTCCATTCATAATCCCTCCTGAGGGCCTATGTAGGAGCGCACAAGTTGCATATTGGTAATGCCCCTCGCCGAATACCTGTCATGATGTTTCACAATCTGTCCAATAGATGGAGAATGTTCCTTTTTAGAACCTAATTATGGATGTAAAATATATTAGGTATGTATTCATCACGTGATCTTATCACGTGTAGTTTATTCATACACGTGGCAGATATCCTAAATATCATCATCAACAAACAGTAAATGAATGATGCCTTTAGGGGTGTCAACCGATCGGCTTGGGTTGCAGTTTTGTGATTTTTGAAAAACGCTCAACCCTTTTTTTCTTCTTTTTGTAACAAAAGGGTTTTGTGGCACCAATTCCGCTGGTTGGCATTCCTAGCTAGATGCTTTGCACCAAAATTAAAATAAAATAAAAGCACATAATAATATAAGAGAGAAACTATGAATAAGGCTCCGGTTGAAGAGATAATGGGAGCAACCCAAAATTTGCCATTTGACAGGGTATTTTGGGAATTACAGAAAAGGGTTTTAGCTGGCAGAAATACCCCTTCTTTATATCTGTAATTCACAAACTACCCTGCCATAGGTCAAAATTTGGGTTGCTACGGTAATTTCTTGAACCGGAGCTCCTGTTCATAGTTAACCTCATAATATGTAGTGTGGATTTATTCCAACAACAGAGGCTATTTATTCCAAAATAGTCTAATTATTAAGCTTTAACGAAGCTAAAGCAACACACTAGTTGCTCATATCCTAATCCTACTACAGAGCAACCACGCCTTAAGATAGCTCATACCCCATTACAGAGAAACCTGTGTGTAATTATTTAGAGACGTATAGCACACAATATGGTACTGCTGCTATTGAGGCCTACTAGTTGGTTTCATGACCGCCTTCGCTAGTGCAAGGTTTGTAGCAGAAGTTGGTGATGTCGGTGCAGCGGCATTGGGGAGGAATTGATCTGGTGCAGATGCAGCCTTTGCAGGATGGGTAGCAGTATGGCTTAATGTCCGTACATCGGCACTGAGGAGGAATTGATTTTGTACAGTAGCAAGTATCACAACAATCTTCAACCGCGTCCAGCACTGCAAAACATGAGAGAAATATATAGAAAAAAAAAAACATTGATTAGCCTCATGATATTATTGTTGAAAAACACACACACACTCACACACTCTCACACACACTCTCTCTCTCTCTCTCTCTCTCTCTAGGGTAGAGACTGCTACCGAAATTATCAGTTTCTAGGACCATGGACATGGAGCTAAGAATCGGAGAGAAGTCGAGGCGAGCATCGACCCTTGCAACCACAGCTACCAAAAGCAACAGTGTCACCCTCAGCACCACCACTTTCAGGGCCATACTTGCCTACACTCTTGTAGTAACTCCTACGGTGGATCTTGTGAGGCTCATCTCGCAAGGCAGGCGTTTTATAGACTCCCCATGGACCATGCCTATGATTTTCACGTGTTTCTCGAACTTCTTCCCATGTTAAAAGAAACTAAAACATAGCAGAGGTGGCTTAATTTGTCAGATAGAAAAGACAGATTTTACTAGCTAGCCCACGTGCTCCCGATCGTACTAGCCCCATTCTAATGGGTAAAAAGGATAACATTTGTAGCAGGCCCACAGAGATACCTTTATATTTGTTTTTGTCCGTGTCCGATTCGGATAAGAATTCGTTTTCTCGGTTAATTTTCTGCCATAGATACCTTTATCTTTGGTATCATTCATATCCGATTCGATTCGGATAAGAAGTCGTTTTCTCGGTTAATTTTCTGCCATAGATACCTTTACCATTCATATCCGATTCGGATAAGAATTCGTTTGCTCCTATAATTATCTGAATAGATATCCAGTAGAGCAAATTCAAATAAAGATTTTAATATCCGTTTATAATCGGATACAAATTATATTTTAAATATTTTTTCAGCATTTTTTCCTTCTTTAAAGTAATCAGATAATCGGATATTATCTTAATTCAAATATTTAAATCGGAGTCTGATATAATTATCATATTGTACTATCTATCAAATATTTATTTGAATTTGGATAGTCGGATATGTAAATGGATACGAATTCGAATACACCTCTATCATTTCTAAATTCACTCCGTTGACAGCCCTAGCTGCGGCCCCAATTAGGGCTGGTTAGCAGAGATTAGAGGGTTACACTTTAAAAGTGTTCTAAACATGGTGGGCTTATAAACAATGCAACGCCATTGGAGAGACCGGAACCTTGAATGTAAAACCCCGAAAATCCATGTGCACATCACTGGTGAATAGTGCTTTGAATAGTGTATGTAAAGGCCGAAAAGATTTCCATGTATGGTTCGGGTTGTATGAGTAATAATAATAAGGGTGTGGTATTTAAAAATGTGTTCTGGAACGGGTTCTAAGGTCCTAGGTGTAAGACCCCAAAACTTCGGGTCATAACCTCAGTGAATAGTGTTCCAAGGCTTGAAGCCTTTTGGATGTTCATTACATTGGTTAATGAAAATGAAGCTTAAATTGTGTAATGTGTATGACATGTGTTTTAGGGTCCTAATGACTCTTGAAATGTTTAAAGAAAAGAAAAAGCCTAAGCCAATAAGAAAAAAAAAAGAGAAAACGAGAAAATTAGAAGAAAACAGGGGTGACCGTTCAAACGGTTCCCATGACCGTTCAAACGATCCCAGTGGATGATGAATTAAACATCGACATTCGAAGACAGTAGGCAAAACCGTTCGAACGATCCCAGTAAATGTTGAATCAGGATTTCAGAAACCAATACAGTAGGCATAACCGTTCGAACGATTACACCACCATTCGAACGATCAAAAGACTGTTCGAACGGTCATGTACAGTAAAGTCACAAAACAACCATAAATGCAAGATTTTTAGGGTTTTATCCCCTTGGGCTATAAATAGAAGTCATTTTTGTGGGTTTTAGGGTAACACTAAACCTAAGGAAGATTTTGGGAGAAAAGGGGGAGAAAGTTAGGGTTTTTGAGAGGCTTTCTCAAAATCAAGGGTGAAACCCCAAATCTCACCTCAAGGCTTCTCAACATCAAATAAGGAGCAAGGATCTTATAATCCAAGGCGTTCTTCACACACAAAGTCTCGAGGATTCGATTTCTAAGGTAAGTACTAACACTACCCAGCTTTGCTATGAAACAATATTAAAAAAGAAAGATCGAATGTATGATTTTGATTAGATATAGTAAGTACTACTACTACCTAGCTTTACTATGATACAAATAGTAAGTATCTACTATTACCTAACTATGTTATGATGCAAATAGTAAATGTAGGATTTTGGGTAAACTATATTATGATCAAATGGGTAAGTAAGGGTTTAAGATTAGGGTTTTTTCAAAGAAAATGGATAATTATGTTACGCTTGGATATGATTGTGACTATCTCCAATAAACTATGATTGTAAGTGTGATGTGATGAAATAGGCTTAATGGCCAAAATTTGTATGATGAAAAAACTCTGAATGTGAATGTCTTATGTTTTTAGAAATTGTTCAAGTATACTATGATGCAAATTTGTATTGTATGAATTCGTATAAAATGTTTAAAGCTTTCCATATATATATGATGATGCTCACAAGCACTCCACTTACAAGATGTTTTACATAACCGGGGTTTTTCTCATAAGCATGTATTTCAAGAACCATAAGAAAGGTTTTTCAAAGGAAATTCATAAGAAAAAGCATAAGTGCATAAGCATTGATAAGGCCAAACTTCGGGTTGATATTTCTAAGATCGGTTACCTCATGCTCACAAGGATCAAGTCTAAGATCTTGCATAAACTCCAAGGATCATAAGTCTTGTAAGGCTTTCAAGAACTCGTGCATAAGTCTAAGATCTTGCATAAGTCTCCAAGGATCATAAAGCTCATAAGAACTCGAAGCTCACAAGAAGCTCATAAGAACTCGAAGAACTTGTAAGAAATGCATAAGTCTAAGATCTTGCATAAGTCTCCAAGGATCATAAAGCTCATAAGAACTCGAAGCTCATAAGAACTCGAAGCTCACAAGAAGCTCATAAGAACTTGAAAGCTCACAAGAAACTCATAAGAACTTACGAGACTCATAAGCATTCATAAGAACTCATAAGCATGAACAAGGTGTTTTGTTTTCCATGAAGGATAAGTTTTGATGAAAGGTTTTCCATGACGATTTTTAAGCATGAATTTTATGGATGGTATTCCTTTACGCACTTGCATGTGATATTATTGTTCTTATAACATTGTTAGCTAGTAGCTGTGCTCGCTGAGTATTCCATGCTCAGCTGTACATTTTATGTCGGCAGGTCATTACGACATTTGTGATCCCAGTTCGTGGGTTGAGGAGGACTACGGTGAGGAGGAGCCGGTAGGGGCTCAGTTAGAGGAGGATAGGAACCTTGACAGGTGGCCTTATTTTAGATATTATTGAGAGAGAAAGAGAGAGAGAGAGACTACATAAGAAAAGAAAGTTCATCTAGCTCCTCCAGAATTTGAAGCAGGAGGTCAAGCAACAGTTGATGATCTCCTTGAAGTTAACCTTGACTCAGAACAAGACCCAAGGCCAACATTTGTCAGTGCTTCGCTCTTTGAAATAGAAAAAGAGAAATATTTTTGTCTCCTAAAAGAGTACAAGGATGCCTTTGTCTGGAACTATACAGAAATACCTTGCTTAGATCTGAAAATTGCAGTTCATCATCTCATAACTTGAGAAGATGTCAAGCCAATCAAGCAGACACAAAGACAAGCTCGCCTAGAACTGGTCGCTCAAATTGAAACCGAGGTAGATAAACTCCTCAAAATCGGGTTCATAAGAGAGGTTCAATACCCTACTTGGCTTGCCAACGTTTGTTCCCGTAAGGAAGAAGAACAGATATATTTGGGTTTGCTTAGACTTCTGTGATTTGAATGAATCCTGTCCCAAGGACGACTTCCCTTTGCCCATCACAGAAATGATGGTCGATGCCACAATTAACTTCGAAGCCCTATCCTTCATGGATGGATATTTCGGCTACAACCAAATCAAGATGGCCCCGGAAGATGAAGAGCTTACAACCTTCCGCACTCCTAAGGGAGTGTACTGCTATAAAGTCATGTCATTCGGCCTAAAAAATATCGGAGCAACTTATCAAAGGGCAATGACCATCATATTTTGGGATATTCTCCATGACAAAGTTGAGTGCTATGTCGATGACTTGGTTGTCAAAACAATACAACGAAGTAATCATATGGATGATCTTCGGGAAATCTTCGATAGATTGCGACAACATCAGCTTAAAATGAACCCGCTCAAATGCATGTTCAGAGTTGCATCTGGGAAATTCCTAGGCTTTGTAGTATGCCACAGTGGAATCGAGATTGACCCTACTAAGATAAAGGTCATTCGCGAAATGCCCTCTCCAAGAAATTTACACGAGTTGAAAGGACTTCAGGGTCGACTCGTTATATCTAGAGATTCATCTCCAATTTGGATGGAAGGTGCTAACCATTTTCCCAGCTAATGAAGAAGGAAATACCATTCCAGTGGGATCAGGCTTGTCAAGATACCCTCGATACCATCAAAACATATCTCACCAACCCACCAATCCTCATGGGTCCTATTAGAGGAAAGCCACTTATCCTCTATATAGCAGCGCTTGAAGGATCTCTCGGAGCTCTCTTTACTCAGTATAATGATCAAGGAAAGGAAAACGCCCTGTACTATCTAAGCTGGACTCTGGTTGGAGCAGACTATAGATATACGCCGATAAAGAAAGTCTGTCGGGCCCTCATCTTTGTCCTGAAGAAATTAAAGCATTATATGCTCGAGCATTCGGTGAAACTGATATCCAAAGCCGATCCTCTCAAGTACATAATGTCCTGCCCCACTCTCTCGGGTAGAATGAAAAAATGGGCGGTACTCCTATTTGAATTCGAAATCGAATTCGTACCCCAAAAAGCAATGAACGGGTAAGCCCTTGTTGACTTCCTTGCAACACATCTAGTTCCTATAGACTCTCCTTTGGTCATCGACCTACCTGATGAAGAAGTTATGCAGGTACGGGTCAAACCAGGCTGAAAGATGTACTTTGATGGAGCTTCAAAAAGCCATGATGGAATCAAACGCATCAACCCAAAGGAGAACAAGTCAGGTGTTAGTATTGTTCTTGTTACACCAGATAACGCAATCCTACTCTATTCCTTCGTCCTAACAGAAGGATGTTCAAACAATGAAGCTGAATATGAAGCCCTGATAGCATGTCTTGAATTGACTCTTGACATCCTGGTGGATGAACTAACCATCTATGGAGATTCAGAACTCGTCATCAAACAAGTTCGAGGTGAATATATCGTGCGAAGAGTCAGCCTCCTTCCCTATCAGAAGAGAGTGGACCAGCTATTTGCTCAAATTCCAAGAAACAGCCTATTCCATGTCCATAGAGGACTTAACAATCAAGCTGATGCTCTGGTCGGTCTTGCAGCATCTCTACTCTAACAACAGACAGGGTGCTGACTATCACAGTGGGGGAACTCTTAAACCCCTTCCAGAGATAGATCTTCTGGAAACAATTTGTTTTTATGATAATCAAAGAAAAAGATAAAGACTGGCGACAGTCTTTCATCGATTATTTCCAACATGGTCGATTGCCAGGATATCGTGCTAAACGCGCTACAATCCGTCGATGGGTCACAAAATTTGTGATGTTGGAAGAAACTCTATATAAAAGGTCCCTGGATGGTATCTTAATGAGGTGCTTCTCAGGAAATGAAATTGATCAAACCATGGAAGAAACTCATGTCGGGATTTACGATGCCCACCAAGTTGGGCCCAAGCTACAAATTCAGTTGAAAAGATTAGGCTATTACTGGCCTACAATGATCACTGATTGTCTCAACTATGCAAGAAAATGTAAAGTTTATCAGCTTCATTCTAATTGCATACATCGGGCTCTCGAGCCTCTTCACATGACATGTTCATGGCCTTTCACGGAATAGGGAATGGATGTCATAGGACCATTCACCGTACTATCATCTGCTGGGCATCAATACATCCTAGCTGCGATGAACTACTTCTCAAAATGGGCTGAAGTCGTCGCTCTCAAAGAGGTCAAACACCACTCAGTGGCAGACTTCATCTGGACCAACATCATATATCGGTTCAGGATTCTAGAAAGCATTATCACGGATAATGGGCAACCTTTTCGAAGTGCTCCTATACACATGTTGTATGCCAAATTTGGTATCCGAAAGAACCATTCCACCTAGTACTATGCAGCTGCGAATGGTCTCGCCGAAGCCTTTAAGAAGACTTTGTGCAAAATTCTCAAGAAAGTTATGGACAAAAGCAAACGGGATTGGCACGAACGCCTACCCGAAGCCCTCTGAGCATACAAAACTACTCATTGGACTCCGACACAGGCCACGCAGTATTTCATGGTCTTCTGCGGTCAAGCAGTTCTCCCCCTAGAAATTTAAATTCCCTCCCTATGGGTGGTAATTCAGTAGTCTATCACAAAAGAAGACTCTGCTAAAGTTCATCTTGTAGAGCTTGAAACTCTTGATGAACGCCGTCTCTAAGCCCAACAGAGTTTAGAGATGTATAGACAAAGGTTAACTAATGCCTTCAACAAAAGAGTAAGACTAAGGTCTTTCAAAATAGGAGATTTGGTCTTATTGGTCAGGACTCCAATCATCGTCACTCGATGAACCAAGGGAAAGCTTGAACCAAAGTGGGAAGGGCCCTACGGCATCGAGAAGGTATATTCCAATGGAGCGTACCTATTGACTTCAATGGATGGAGAGCGAATTATCCCTCCAACCAATGCAAGATTCCTCAAGTGATACTGCTCCTAGGAATCGAAACGCTCGCTAGACCAAAACTTTAAGAGATGGTCTAGGCAAAATTTAGAGCACAAAATGACTCACTAAGTTGAAAACCCTAAGGGGCGGCTTAGGCAAAAATTAGAGTCAAAATCATGCTCGCTGAGTTGAAAACCCTAAGGGGGTCTTAGGCAAAAATTAGAGTGACAATTACTTACTAAGTTGAAAACCCTAAGGGGTGGCTTAGACAAAAACAATTGAGTCAGAATAAAAGGCCCGCTAGACCAAAACTTCAAGAGAAAGGTCTAGGCAAAAATTATGGCAACAAATAGCTCACTATACTTACACTCCAAGAGTCAATCTAGGGCAAAAATTAGAGCGATTTGACAAGCTCCTGAATACGAGCTAAAACTATTCACAGTGCTTCAAAAGTCTTCAGAATATAAGACCGAAGTCCAAAACCCTCTTAAGTATGAATGGAAACTGTCTATTCGCTATCAAAATGCGAATCAAAGCTTCAAAAGCCCCCCAAATACAAGGCCTAAGTCAAACCCTCATAGGTATGAACGGAAACTACCTATTCACTATCAAAATATGAATTAAATCTTCAAAAGCCCCCCAAATACAAGGCCAAAGTCAAACGTCCTAGGTATGGACGAAAACTGCCTATTTGCTATCAAATTGTGAATCAAAGCTTCACAAGCCCGTGAATACAAGGCCGAAGTCAAAACCTTCCTAGGTTTGAACAGAAACTACCTATTCGTTCTTAAAATGCGAATCTAAATGCCCCTTCTGAACTACATTTAGCTTGATCTTATCATGGGTACGTAGGTAGCCTGAGAAAATTAACTTGGGTTCAGCTAGTTCTTCTAAAAGAACACTATCCCCCTGGGATACAAAATCATCATTATTGCCCCTCAATATGGATGAAGTGAAGAAAACTGTTATTTGATGTACCAAGAAGAAACCACAATTCTAAGGAAGGACTTCTCACCATCAGAAGCATATCTGTTGATTACAATGGACGGACAATGGTGTATCTCCCCCGACCAATGTAAGATTCTCAAAGCTAGCTAGACCAAAATCTCAAAAGATGGTCTAGGCAAAAATTAGGACACCAAAATACCCACTAAGTGAAAATCCGAAAGGACGACTTAGGCAAAAGTTAAGGTAACATGACTCGTTAAGTTGAAAATCCGAAAGGATGGCTTAGACAAAAATTGAGTCAAAACAAAATGCCCGCTAGACTACAACTCCAAGAATTAGTCTAGGCAAAATTTAGGGCAACAAAAAGCTCGCTAAACTAACACTCCAAGAGTCAGTTTAGGCAAAAATTAGAGCAATTTGATAGGCTCCTGAATATGAGCTAAAAAGATTCATCATTTTTTCAAAGGCTTGCCCCTAAATTATAAGTCTAAACCTTCTTAGGTACGAATGGAAACTACCTACTTATCCTCAAATTACAAGTCTAAACTTTCCTAGATATGAACGGAAACTATCTACTAGTAAATTACGAGTCTAAAATCACCCATATTTGAAACTACGTTTGGCTTGATCCTATCATGGGTACGTAGGCAGCCTGAAAATGGGTTTAGCCTATTCTTTTAAAAGAACACCAATTCCTCAAGATACAAAGAGGGAGTCATATCATTAAAGAAAAAGAGGGAGGAGTACAAGATGAATCTTTTATTCATGGATAGCAAAAGGATGGAACTCCACATAAATTGGAGAACTCACTCGAGTTAAACAAGTAGTATCTTAAGAATATGTTATCAGCTCTAACAAGCTACTGAGTTAAACAAGTAGTATCTTGAGAATATATTGTCTGCTCTAACAAGCTATTGGATCTGACAAGTAGTGCCTTGAATATAAGGTCGGAGGCAGAACACCATATTGATGGACGCTATTCAAAATAGAATTCCTCCTGCAACTAATTTGTCCACCATCATCTTTGGTGTTGATCTGTCTCTAGGGGAGGATTCTAGCCCATCAATAGCAGTAAAGGTGACATTTGGAAGCAGAGCGAGGAATTGTCTCTCAGTGTTGTCAACCACGGCAAGTTGCAAAACTGAATAAGCAATACCTTGAAAAGTATGCCCCTCAACATCAGTGAGGTGGTTGTTCAACAGCATCAAACAACCCAGGCTAGCTTCATCAAGATAGATGAATAGAATACAAAGTATTCCCTTCAGCACATGCTCAAGCTCACCATCAAGAACATCTAAACTTTTAACAGGTTCCAAGATATCGAGTTTGTCCTTATGATGTCCTATCATTAAACTAATGATAAGATTGTAAGAAAATATTAAAGCATTGTTTTTTGCAATCTACTTTACCAAGTCACACAGCTTGACAACTTCAGTCTTATCAATGAAAAGATCCCTTGTAGTCTTCAAATAATGAATGAAGGCAAACTCGATTCTGTTGATCTTCAATTGATCAAGGATATCCCATCTCGAAGCATGCTGCAATGAAAGGTCCATTTTGCAAAAGGAAAAAAGTATGAAGTTAGTAAGGATACATATATATCAGTTACTGATTAAAAAAAAAATTAATAATAATAATAATTGTTCACGGACAACCTTTTGGACTTAACCAAAATTTGAAAAAAAAAAAGAAGAGAAAAGTTTAGGTCTGCGGACAAAACATTTGGACTTAACCAAAATTTGGAAAAGTCCAAGTCCATGGACAAAATGTCCACGGGCAATAATTAATGCCCGCAGGTATGATACTTGCGAACACTAAATTAAAGTCCGCAGACAAGTTCCGTGGATGAAATCAGTCCGCAGACGAAGGTTATCTTTTAGATGACCCTTTAGGTTTTCCTCATCGGAAAACCTTAAAATTTTGGTAAATGGCACTGAAAATCTTATCAAAATGTCTAGAAAGACATTCCGAAGCTTTTGGATGAAATCCCCTTCTTTTGAAAAGCCAAGAAACCCAAAAGAAAAGGTTTCTTCTCTGAAAACGTAATCGAACATACCTTAAAAAGGGATGATTAGATCAGAGAAGAAAGAAAATAATTTTCTGAAAAGAAAAGTGAGCTCTGAAAGATGATCCAGAGTCCTCTCTGATTCTGGAGAAGGAGAAGACAAAATACCTTCTCCGATTGTTAAGGATCCTTTATATATAGGATCTTTCATTGGATTTAGGTCATCCATTTCCTTGAAATGGACGGTCCAGATGGCTTGGAATTTCCCCAGTCACTCTTGCATTGGCTGTTGGAGTCCCTCAATATGGGGACTCCTTGAAACCATGAGGGTTTCTCGAAACCCACTACGGTGTAGTGGGTTGTCCGCTATGTTATAGCTCGCGTAATGGAAGACAATAAGCCTCCCCACGCTTACTGCCATATGGCAGGATCTGAATGGCTGAACCATTCTCAGCCGTTCAGATCTTGATGGGCATTTGTGGACAGTGAAATCTCACCACTCGTAAGGCGGGTACATGGTGTACCTACCTACATATCACCACCCTTCGAATGGGCGATTAAGCTTCGCACATGCCAAAGGCATGCACACTAGCTGGCCAAGGGCTGACTTGCCGCTAGCTCACCTAGCATTAAATGTTAGCAATAGGGCAATAATGCCCCACGGATAACCCTTTGTTTCAGTTCTTAGGGGACTGACACATGGATAGGGTTTTCCCTCGCGGACGGACCCTCACTCAAGCCTTGGGGATAGACTCTATAAGTCCATCTGCAGGCCAGTCAATGACTAGCCCAGTCCATGACCATAAAAGGCCATAGACCTAACCCAGACCAAGGGTTGGACCCATGGTCCCACCCTGTATTGGTTTGTCGACTGACTAAGGTCAGACCTTAGTCCGTAGCCCAAATAGGCTTTGGACATAACTTAGACTGCGGGTGAAACCTATGGTCTCACCTCTTTAATTTACAGACTGACCAAGGTTCCTAGATGGCAGCTAGTATCTGAATGTCATGTGGTAGGGAATCCTTAACACAAAGGACTCTTTGCTAGCTTTGGGGGATCCCAAGATAGAGATCCCCTCTCTTTCTCTAATGAGAGAGTGCCATATGACACCCTATCCAAAAGGGGAAGTAATTTCCTTCCATTTTCTGGGAAGATAAGACTTTTTCCCCATTTTTGGGAGGAGAGTTTGATCCTCCCAGGTTTCCCAAAAAAAGAAACCAATTTGAAGTCCTTTAAAAAGGACTCTCATCCGTATGGTTTCTCTAAGATAAGAGAAACCAACTATCTTGGACAGATGACCCTCTCTAAGGAGAGTTGACCTCTTTTGATTTCCTAAAAATGAGGAAGTCAAAGGGAAGTCCAAAGAGGACTCTTCAAAAAGATATAAAAGAGGGAGTTTCACACAAAAAACCCCCTAGAAGTAAACATACGCGAAAGACACAAGGAATTTATTTTCTTTTTGCAGGAACAACAACAACTAAGGAGGAAGAAGAAGGATCTCCCACTAAATGGAGAATACCAGGTGAACCCTCACTATGACCACCTCTCTTTCTTTTCTTTCTTTTGATGCTAAAACCTCTATGAGTATCTTGTAATGCCTACATGGGATCTGAGCAACCCCATTGAATAAACAAATACTTTATTCAATATTTTGTTCTTCTTGTTATCTTCTTCTTAATCAGAGGTTCTTCCCCAAATAGGGAAGGTGATTAATAGTTTGAGTTTACTCAGATTGGAAGGATAGTTCCCCCATACAAAATAATAAAGTTCATACAACAATGGAGGAAATTTGATACACATTGACGAATTTTTGTGCTTACACCGCCAATGCTTGCATTAATTATCGAACCTGAGTAATGGATATCTCTTTGGGAACATGAGGGTGCGGTTAAATATCTTCACTACTCAACAACCTTCGAATAATGAAGAATGCTTCTTGGTTGATTCCATTAAAGAGATGATTGAGGACACCCTTCCTTACATCTTATCTAATAACCCTTTCGAAGCATGTTTGACACATTTTAAATTCGACTCCCCTTATGGATTCTCCTCCATGGAAAGTCCGGGCTGAACCTCTCCCTACCATCTCTAGTATCCCAGCCACCCCATCCCTTGAAGCACCTCCGACTCTTGGGGTCTCAAGACACTCTTCCGATCATTATTGCATCTGATTTTTTAGTTGAACAAGAGAGTAAATTGATAGCTGTGCTTCAAAATCACAAAGGGGTTATAGGGAGGACCATCGCTGATTTGAAGTGAATTAACCATTCCATGTGCATGCATCGCATCCATCTCGAAGAGGATGCCAAACCTTCTAGAGAAATACAACGAAGGTTGAACCCTAACATGAAATTTGGTTATGAAAGAAATTGTTGGATGCGGGTATCATATACCCCATCTCGGATAGCAAGTGGGTGAGTCTTACACAAATGGTATCAAAGAAATCTGGTATCACCATTGTGTCCAATCCAAAATGAGAGTTAGTTCCTACTTGTGTCACTACCAGGTGGTGTGTTTACATTGACTATCGGAAACTCAACTCCATGACTAGGAAAGATCACTTCCCACTCCCATTCATTGATCAAATCCTAGAGTGGTTAGTAGGCAAGAGCGGTTAATTACCTCAAGGTCATTAACTTCCCACTCCCACTCTTGGTCAACTCTTCCCATGATCCTTGGCTTATCCAAGACTCTTTCCCGGATGAAAAATTTCTCGAGGTCATTCAAGTGCAACCTCCATGGTTCGCAAACATCGTTAATTACCTCACAATTGGAAAAATTTCCCGTCATTGGTCCAAACAAGACAAATCTCGGTTCTTTTCCCAAATCAAAATTTTTTTTTGGGAAGATCCGGAATTGTTTAAATACTGTCCAGACCAATTGATCCGACGATGTGTGCTGGAGAGTGAATTCCATAGTATTCTCACATTCTGTCACTCTCTTGCATATGGGGGTCACTTTGCAGGGAAGAGGGCTACTGCTAAGGTCTTATAAAGTGGTTTTTATTGGCCCTCACTCTTCAAGGATGCTCATGAATTTTTCGGGCTTGCCTAAGGTGCCAACAGTTGGGAGCAATGTCCCGACGAGACATGATGCCTCTTATCCCAATACTCGTTGTTGAAATATTTGATGTTTAGGGTATTGACTTCATGGGACTAATGACCACAAAGTCGGGGTCAAGTTCTTACAAGAACATATTTTTTGTCAGTTTGGCATCCCGCGGGCTATCATAAGTGATGGAGGAAAACACTTCCTCAATCCATATTTCGAAGCCTTATTACTTAGATACTCCATCACTCACAAGGTAGCCACGCCATATCACCCACAAACGAGTGGCCAGGTTGAAGTCTCAAATAGGGAGATAAAGAATATCCTGATGAAAACTGTGAGGCCAGATAGAAAACATTGGTTTGTCAGGCTCAATGACGCCCTTTGGTTTTATCGTACAGCCTATAAGCCCACATTGCTATGTCTCCCTATAGCCTTGTGTTTGCAAAGGTCTGCCACCTTCCGGTCGAACTAGAACATAAAGCCTAGTGGGTCATTAAGAAGTTCAACTTTGACATAACCGCAGCCAGATCCAACAAGAAACATCAACTTTCTGAGCTAGAAGAGATGCGCAATGATGCATATGAGAGCGCAAAGATCTATAAATCAAAAATCAAAATCTTTCATGACAAGCATATCCTCTGGCAATCCTTCATCTCGAATCAAAAGGTTTGGTTATTCAACTCGAAATTGTGTCTCTTTCTTGGCAAACTTTGCTCCAGATGGGATGACCCATACATTGTCACCTCAGTTGCCCTCATGGATATGTTGAGCTTCAAGACAACAAGGATGGATGTCTATTAAAGGTTAACGATTGAAGCCCTACGTTGAGGGCATTGTGATTGGTGAGCTGATTGAGACCATCGACCTGATGGATCTCGTGTATCTCGATATCTAATTGTGAGGACTTCTAGCTGAAGACGATAAACTTAGCGCTCGTTGGGAGGCAACCCATCGTCTCGTGTGAAATTCTTCACATCTTTTGTTGAACCCAAGTTTAGGGTGGTTTGCATAACACCCCTCTATTCATCCCCCTTGACCATCGATCATCTGTTACCACTGATCGATCATCCAATTTTCAGATCCTTAGGGACCATTTGGATTGTAGGACGATCGATCGTCCCACTCATACGATCGATCGTCAATTGCATAGACTCTTGGGGAGCTTTTGGGTTCTTGATGATCGATCACCATACCCCGACGATCGATCGTCCATGCTCAGATTTTTAGGATGGCATTTTGTTTTTTGGACGATTGATCATCCATGCGTGACGATCGATCGCCTTTGATCCTACCATGTGGCCAACATGCGTAAACCGTGCCGCGCGTTTTAAGTTACAATTTCCTCTTGGACGATCAATCGTCCACACGTGACGATCGATCATCAGCACAAAAAATTAGATAAATCCCCAGCCTGGTTTCCAATTGTTCAGTGTCCCCTTCCCAATTCCACTCCTCCTCCGATCTCCCCGCACTCTTTTCCCATTCGAGTCCCGGGTAGCCTTCCTCTACACTCTATACCTGCTACCACATGTGTGCTCGTGATTTCGGGATTGTGGACCTATTGGGCTTCTTGAGAAAGTTTACCCATTGAAAGGTAAAACCCACACCCTCACTTGGTCCATTGAATTTTTTAGTTCCTGTATGTGATTGAGGAGGACAGGTTGGCCGTGTGTTCATTGAAGTGTGATCATTGTAGAGTGGGGATTCGAAGTTGAAGCTTGAAGGTTGTGGGTGTGTGGAGCTAATTGAGTGCCCACCACATGTTTGTTAAAAGTCCTCAGTGACAATTCTGTGTTTGAATGGCTCCCAAAAAGCAAAAGCCCAATCCTAAGGCCCCCAACACCAAGAAGGCGGTCGCGAAATCGACCCTGCCATCCATTGAGTAGCCCAAAGGGGACTTTACGGATTGGGAAATTTTCCCCCAGACTCATTTTGATGTGCCACTCTTCCAGGAATTTGAATGGCGGGGTCTCATGGGTCTTCTGCAAGTCCCCACCCTAGCTTTCCAGTGGTTAACCTGGTTGTTTTACTAGAACATGCAGAAAGGGTCGCATGGAGGAGTCCCACGCCTATGGGTCTCCATCGATGGATCTTCCTATGATGTGATCACCAAGACCATTGCTCTCACCCTTGGTTGTCCCATTTCCCCACCTCCCGGCCTCAGTTTCACTCCACCCTCGACCTAGAAACCTACCATCCATCAGATTATCGCCGACATGTGCTAGGGGTGATATCAGTGGGATAAGAGTTACAATGCCTTAGTCAGGAGCATCGAGAAGAGGATCCCCATAGCTACCCCTTCTGATGATGAGATGCCTGGTGGGAATGATGTCAAAGATAGCCCCCATCACTCTCCACCACCTCCACCCCCATGTGCGGAGGAGCCTATCCACCACCACCAGCGCTGTGTTGTCCAACAGTAGTTCAGTACAACACCTATCGGTTCATGGACGAGACCCGATAGTCCTTACAACAGCCCTGCGCTAAGTTCATTGAGTTTTGTGAGCATGCCGGTCAGCGTTGGTCGCAGGCAGATGCCTTCTATGCGTAGTAGTCCCAGAGCATGTTTGAATTGAGCGCCATGAGGCAGGTTATGTACGATGCCTAGTTTCCCCCTCCCCTCCCCCTCCCCAGTAGGCTACCCCTCTAGGGCCTCTAGCTCCTAGGCTTCTTTTTGGATGACTATTTCTTTTTACTCTCTGGGAGAGTCTCCCTCTGACCTTTTCTTGACTATGCTGCATTGATTATATTTTGTGCTAGCTTCAGGCTAGTGTTTCTCTGTTTATTGTGGGTATGGTTGTATATGGCCTGTGTTGACTTTTATGATATCTTTTAGCCGTGTGCAGCTCCTATTATGCATCTCAACTCTACTAACCATGTGTGATTTGTTTTGCAAGAAGTTTGGGATATATATTTTTTTCTGACCGCTATTTCCCTTTTTTACTTCTGCTTTTGAGTCTGGTTGTGTAGAGACCCGGATTTACTTTTATCTTATTACCTTGTTTAATAGGGTATAAATAATCAATAATGTTAGCTTGTCATGATTCACTGATCTGGATAAATTTCAAATAATATATCCTTATATGTGCTTAAGTATAACTTCTAAGAGTGTAGGGTCCTAATCTTGGATTTGCAGTATTAACCCGAATGGTTTAGGGTTCTCTCTCACCTTCATCCAACTTGATGAGACATTTTGAACTCTAAGTACTTGGAGTTAGGATATATCTATTAGAAAAGAAATTGTTCCCCTTTGAATAACGATTTCAACGCATCTTGAATCGTCCAATTCCGTCAACCAAGTCAAAAGTTACAGGCCAATTACCAGAGTGGGTTCCAGATGAAAAATTGCCTAGTTTTGCCTGTAAGGCCCGATCAATCGGCCCAGGCAGACCGATCGATCGGTCTGAACCCGAAAGGTTCCCAGTTGAGTTCGATCGATCAAAACTAAACCTTGATCGATTGGTGCGCGCATTTTTTGTTTTTAAAAAATCCCCAAATCGTGGATATTTAGGGTTTTTAACCCTTGTGACTATAAATAGGAATTCTATTTTGAGGTTTTAGAGTGTCGTAACCATTTCTAACCTAATTTGGCTAAAGAAGAGAGAAAACCTAGTGTTCTAAGAGGGGTTTTACTTGGAGAAGAACCATCTTGCTTGGAGAAGGAGGATTTAGCTTGGAGATTACCCCAAAAGCCTCGAGGAGAATTCTCAAGAGATTTAGATCGAGGGGAACGATCCCTAAGGTCGATATCTTTTCTAATCTAATTTTAGTAAATGTTTTGAATGCTTTAAATAAGAATTATTATGGATTATCAATGGTATTACATGATTATGCAAAGATTGTTAGATAATAAGCATGAATGGAGGGTTTTACTCTTGAAATGAGGGTTTTGCATGTGCTACAAGCTCTATTGTGTATGAATGATCGATATCATCTCTAATCTAACCCTTATATTATGTTTATTGATTAAGTATGATAAACGATGAATTTGTATGAGATATTGCATGTTTAAGTAAGGATATAGATGAATTTGTATGTTAAAAGCTTAAATTGGATTATGGGTTATGCTTTATGAGTTATGGATGTATAGAAATGATGATGGATGGGCTAAAATGGTAAATGGATGGATTATGGATGCATGGGTTGGGGTTGAGCTTGAATTGGATGCTCATGGATTATGTGAATAGCTATTGTATGATGGAAAAATGGGGAAGGATAATGTACACATAACAAATACACTTAAGGTATTTGTTTAAATGCCTGAGAGTGTTTTCAATGTTAATATGATGTTATTGAGAATTGTGAAACTAAGGTAAGGATATATTATGGTTTATCATGTTAAATTATGTGCTATTTATATAACATGAGGATTTTTACATGTATTATAAATCCTATTGAAATGAATGTGGGATTTTATGTACCACATGGAGGGTTTTGCATATGTTATAAATTCTATGGAAATGAATGAGGGATTTTATCTATAATATGGGGGTTTTGCATGTGTTATGAATTCTATTGAATATGATTAGGGGGATTATGTCCATGACATGGGGTTTTACTTGTGATGCAAATTCTATTAAGTATGATTCTACTATTATGATGTTCTATGAATGAGGGGAAGTGGATGGGGTTTACTATTTATGAAGTTGGTTAAGAGAATCGTGAAATCATGATAAGGTATTGTTTACTATGACTATGTAAATTATGCCCTAAAAACTCGTATGCTAAATTATGTCCTATTTATACTTGTACGGTGGTTGACATTCGGATAGGCCAAAGCCTAGAAGAAGTCCTCCAGGTCTGGAATTCTCTAACTAGGGAAATGTAACCTAGCGGAGTTTCTTAGCGGAAGACTGAATTCTAGGCAATTACCGAGTTCGAATATTAATCACGAATGTTAAATTATACCTATCTATATCGTATGGTGATTGATATTCGGGTAGGCCAAAGCTTAGAGGAAGGTCTTCCAAACCAGGAATTCTCTAGCCATATGATATGAGACAGTATGGTGGAGTTTCCATGGTGGGAGATTGGAATCTAAGTAATGACCGAGTTCGGATGTTAATCACGACACTTAAGCACAAGTTCACATGTATGGTAGTTTGCTTACAAGTCTCATGGGTATATAAGCATAGCATGGGCATTATATGGGCATGGTCCATATCCATTTCGAGTGGCATGTTAGTTAAGTTATTGTATGGGCATGGTCCGTATCCATTCTGAACGGCATTGTCAGTTCTGTTATTGCATGGGCGTGGTCCGTATCCATTCCGAGCGGTATTTCAGTTATGTTATTGCATGGGCATGGTCCGTATCCATTCCGAGCGGCATGTCATTATATTATTGCATGGGCATGGTCCATATCCATTCCGAGCAGTATGTCAGTTATGTTATTGCATGGACATGGTCCGTATCGATTCTGAGCGGCATGTCAGTTATGTTATTGCATGGGCATGGTCCATATCCATTCCGAGTGGCATGTTAGTTATGTTATTGTATGGGCATGGTCCGTATCTATGTTGAGTGGCATGTCAGTTACGTTATTGCATGGGCATGGTCTGTGTCTACTTCCAAGCGATATGACAGTTACTTACAAGTATTGAATCATGAACACTGATTTACGAGGACAATGAAACATGATATGATATGTCTATATGTTCTTCCGTACTCTGATTATAGGATTACGCATTGGATTGAGATATTGATTATGTAAATGCTATATGAACCTATCAATGATTGTCATATGAACTTGTCATGGATTATATAAATGTCCTATGAAACTTTTATTGATTATGTTATATGAACCTGTCATGGATTATGTAAATGTCATATGAACTTGTTATTGATTTTGTAACTGTCGCATGAATCTGATATTGGTTATGAATATGAGTTATTGCTATTGTTAGTTAGACTGGATATCCGTTGAGCGTTGTCAATGCTCAGTCGACCTGTTATTGTCGTCAGGTTTAGAACGAGTTGATTGCTGAGCCATGGTTGAGGATTTCTATGTCGAGATAGAAGAAGAAGGTGAGCCTCTTGTTGAGGAAGCTCGAGAGTTGGTTAGGTGACCACATTATTAAGCCTTGTTTTACATTTTAAAAGGGATTGTAATAGACTTATGTGTTTCAGGATGTTGCTTAGACTGTCTTACTTTTGTTGGTGGTTTTAGACTATCCTGATTATGGTGAGATATGTTGAACATATTACATTTGTACAAGATGGTTTGAGTTTTATATATCGAATTTTATTATTCTCATTTTTGGAGACTCATTTTGTATGCCTTGTATCTCATGGGATTTAAGCATGTTTAAGAAATGTAGCTGGCCCAAAGTCCATTATGGTCATGGTGGGGTTTTGGGGTCGTTACAGGTTGGTTTCTCCCCCAGGTAACATCATTTCATCTCCCACTCTGTTTTATTCGTCTCTTACATTGAGGACGCTGTAATGATTAAGTTTGGGGTTGGGATAATTTCATTATATGTAACTGTGCAACGATGCAAAAAGGGTAGAATATGCAAAGAAATCTAACTCTGAAAATAATTAATCAATTTTGAATCTAAACAAAATTGTGATGCTCATATGATAATTTGTTAATTATTACTTGGTTTAATTCAAGAACACATGATCCCAAATAAATACAATTTCTACCATTGACTGAACTATATGTGAGCACGGGATTTCGCCCTTACAAAAAAAGGAGTTGTGTTTAGAATTGCCACCTATTAATTTAGTCATGATAAGTCCCCGGGTTGTGGATAAGGTCATAGTTTGTGGTAGAGGTCTAGGTAAGAGGTTCGGTTAAGTCTAGGAAATGTGTTAGGTACCCCAGGATTTCTATTTTACAATGGTTCCCTACTCCCTAGGTGTAAGCCAATTTAAAGTCAAAGTTATTCAAATGCCTAAGTGTTTAAAGTAAATAACCAAGGTTAGAGTTGTTAACCAAGGTTAAGGGTTAAACTAACCATGGTTAGGATTACTAACTATAGTTGAGGGTAACAAGGTTAAGTCTGGTAGGCTGAGGTTGGGCCCAGTAGGCCAAGGGTGAGCCCGGTAGGCTAAGAGATTAGGTCAATAGGCCAAAAATGGATTTAACCGAGGTTAGGGTTGCTAACCGGAGTTAAATGGGTATAGTAATCATGGTTAGGGCTGCTAACCATGGTAAATAGGCCAAAGCAAAATCATTTTGGACACTTTGCAAGACTTTGAATGTTTTTAGAAATTTTCCATGGGTTAAGGGTTTAGGCAGGTTAGAGTAGGCCCATAGAGCATGGCAGGGCCTAGAATGACCTCCTACCTGGTTTGGGCCCTGTGCAAAAGCCCAAAGTATGAAAAATCCATAATGGTGGTAATAGGATTACCGCCATTACAGAAGCAGTTCTGAACCTGGTTTGCCACGGGGTGCTGGACCCACAGGGTTGAAGAAGGAAGTCCATGGAAGACCCTAGGCTAGATGTGGACCTTGGAGGTGGTCTGGAGTGGGCCCCACAGTGGGCTGAACACCCTGTGGTTGGTATACTGTAATAGTAGTAGACAGTCTACCGCCATTATGACAGTCTTTAGTTTTGGCTACATTAACCCTGGTTAGGTGCATGGGATGAGCCTAGAAGGACCAGGCTAGGCAAATGAGGGTCTAAGGAAACCAACCATGACCCTAAAAGGGACCAGCGCCCCACCCAAAGTGGTGTACAGATGCTGTAAATGAAAAGTCCAAGAATGGCGGTAATTATTCTACTGCTATTCCTGGAGTTTTTCAGAAAATGAGTTTTCCCCCACGGGTGCTGTACTAGGGTGTTCCAAGGGATCCCTCATGGTCTGAGGGACCCTCAGAAGATAAAGGGGAGTGCTGAGCATGAAGGGGGTCTTGTACCCATGATTTGAAACCTCAAGTGGGTTTCCTTACCAATGAGGAAGGTAGGGGAACCCCTGTCCTTGGTTTGATATGCGAGAATAGGAAATAAGAAAGAAGTATATGACCCCTGGAGTTGGACCAGGGGTCTTACAACATTTTTCAAAAGAAAAGGAGGGGGTAAGGGATGGTCCTACCCTCTGTTATGGCTTCTACAGTGGAAGGGAGGACTATGCACGGTGGTAGTAGGTGGAGACAGGCCTGGGGTGGCTTGATGCTGCTCCTAGGAGATCTAGGGATCAGACAAGGTGATGGATAGGGGTTGGACTTGGCCTGGCCGAGCTGCACAGTGAATCCAACAGGGGTTCACTGTTGGAAATTTTGGAGTGAAGATGAAGCTTGGAATGGGGGACTATTTATAAAGTTGGGAAGGCTTTGGGGTACTATGGGGGATTAAAAGAAAGGTTCTAAACACTGGGGAGGCAGATTGAAGAGCTACATGAGGGTGAGCTGTGCTGCAAACTGGAAATCCAGTAATGGTGGTAGATGTTCTGCCGCCATTACCTGATATTTGCTAAATAGGGCCCAACCCTCACACGATTAGCCTGATCCACTATGCATCTTACCAAAAAAGGAAATGGCAGTAATGTTACTACTGTCATTCTTGGATTTTTTGAAATTTGGGTGGTGGGCCTCACTGCAACGGCTCCTGAAGGCTTATGGGCCCATATTTGGGCCCATAGAGGGCCCTGGGCCTGATTTTTAGGGTTTTTGGATCTAAGGGCTGATTAGGGTTCAACTAGGGTTAGAATAGGTTTTGCCTAGGGTTAGACCTAGGGTTTGAGTTTACCTAGTGTTAGGCCTAAGGTTTGACTAGGATTTACCTGGGGTCAGACCAGGGTTTGATTAGGGTTTACCTAGGGTCAGGCTAGGGTTTTACCTGGGATTAGGGTATGTTCTAGGGCTTGAATGAGACTCAGCTAGGGATAACCATGGTTAAAAGTATTAACTATGGTTAAGGCAGAGTGTAAAAATTGGGTGCTTACAGTTGCCCCTCTTTGTCGGAGAGTATCGAATTAGCAATTGAATGGAAAAGACTGGAAACATCCTATTTTTACACCAAAGATTGGATTTTAAGGGATGATGATATGCATGGATGCTGTGTAAGTTGTGCAATGAGTGATGTGATTTAGGGAGAATGGAAACAGTTAGGACCACTCTCTGGGAAATGAAGAGTAGTCTGTGCTGCTTACGCTGGGGATTGATGGATGCTATGAAGGATGACATGTCCTGGGGTTGCTTGCCAGGATCAGTTGATATGACATTACCTGGAGGTACTTAGCCAAAATAAATGAAGGACACGCGGAGTGTCGGAATGGGGACATGCGAGGTGTTGACAAAGTGTGTTATGTCGATGCTCACCTGGGATGTCGGAGACGCACAAAGTGTCGAAGGGGGACATGCGAGGTGTCGACAAAGTATCTTATGTCGATGCTGACCTGGGATGTCAAAGACACACGGGGTGTCGAAGGGGGACATACGAGGTGCCGACAAAGTGTGTTATGTCGATGCTCACTTAGGACGTCAGAGACACACGGGGGTGTCGAAGGGGGACATGCGAGGTGTTGACAAAGTGTGTTATGTCGATGCTCACTTGGGATGTCAGAGATACACATGGGTGTTGAAGGGGGACATGCGAGGTGCCGAAAAAGTGTGTTATGTCGATGCTCACCTGAGATGTCGGAGACACACAGGGGGGTCGAAAGGGGACATGCGGGTGTCGAAAAAGTGTGTTATGTCAATGCTCACCTGGGATGTCAGAGACACATGCGGGTGTCGAAGAGGGACATGCGAGGTACCGACAAAGTGTGTTATGTCGATGCTCACCTGGGATGTCGGAGACACACAAGAGTGTCAAAGGGAAACATGCGAGGTGCCGACAAAGTGTGTTATATCGAAGCTCACCTGGGATGTCAGAGACACACAGGGGTGTCAAAAGAGGACATGCAAGTGCCGAAAAAGTGTGTTATATCGATGCTCACTTGGGATGTCGGAGACATATGGGGGTGTCGAAGGGGGACATGCGAGGTGCCGACAAAGTGGTTAAGTCGATGTTCACCTGGGATGTTGGAGACACACGGGGGTGTCGAAAGGGGACATGTAGGTGGTATCACGGTTGGCGAGATGGCCAAGGGATACGCAGGATGTCGGGTGCACACGGGGTGTTGAAATGGTTGTGGCATATCCCGAAGGTACTAGCCGGATTGAAATTGAAATGGCATGACCTGGAGGCACTAGCCAGATTGATATTAAAGTGGCCCAGGGGCGCTAAATTTTGATGATGTCATGCAGGGTATAAAGGCGAGGAAGCTTTCCCATGACTCTGTTGATTGCGACTTATGGGGGTACTCAGTGTCGGCTTCTCCTGCTTGTCTTTTCGAGGGCTGCTTGATGCAGGTTGGTACGACCAGGTCTTGGTATCGGAAGCTCTATTTTGAAAAACGTTTTTAGAAAAGTGATGGAGTTTTGCCAAAGTTTTTGGATTTTTAACCGAAAGAATGTTTAGCTAGCTTTTATATTTGCCAGGAAATTACCTTTGTCAAGGCTTAGGGGATTTTGTACTTTTTTTTTTACTCTCAGAGATTAGAGTATGACCCAGAAGAGGCTTTGTCACCGCTAGGGATGCTTGGGGGTAGACCTGCTTGTCTTACTGTAGCTGGAGATTGAGGAATCTGGTTGGGGAGAAGCTTGAACAGTAACTAGAAGCTTATAGACTCTTGCTAGAGAGAGTGTTGTAGAGAGCAATTGAAGGTTTCTACTGGGGGTCCGCTGGAGAATGCGACACTATTGTAGACTACTCTTGGGGATCTATCGGGGAGTGGAATTCTGCTGGAGATTGCCAACTGTCTGTTGGGGAGTTGAACTCTGCAGGAGATCACTGCTGGGGGAGCTTGTTTCTCAGTAGGACCCACAAGGGTTTGTTGGGGATTTGGCGAGACTGATTGCTGCCGACTTTTGTTGCCAAACTGCTTTTCAGCTTTCTCCATTTTTTACCCTTGAATGACAATGTCATGGAGTTCGCATGATTTTTGCTGCGAAGCTGATTGATTTTTATCCCTTTTTGCCCCTAGTTGCAAGACTGGTTCTGGGTTCGTGTAATTTTTATGCAATGAGGCTGTTTCTGGTTTTCACTCATGCCCGCGATTTATTGGAAAAAATAGATCTTCTCTCTTCGTTGCCCTGAATAGCGCTCTACTGACAATTGTGTTCCGTTGAGGATGTAGATGTGATACTGTGCTTGCACTCGTAGTTTCTAGGAGATCTAAGAGGACTTAGAGTGATACAAAATATAGGCTAGGGGATCAAAGTTTGGGACACCCTGGGATTTCTTTTTGTTGCAGTTGATCTTTAGTCTTTTGCGGATTTCTCCCGTTGTACTCTCCTGGGGATATGTACTTTGGGAATTTCGACAGAGTTTTTTTTTACTCTGCTAGGGAGAATTTTCGGGAGAGCTTGTCTCTGCTTGGGGAAGGCTCTCGGGAGAGGTTGTCCCTGAAAGGTTTTTACTGGTGAAAGAGTCCGGAGAGGTTACCTTTATAGGGAGTCTCTGACTTTTAAGGATGTTTCAACTTCTATTTTAGGTTTTTCTTCGATGGAAATTTTATACCCTTGAGAGTTGACTCGGTTGGGGAAGTCGAGACGATTCTTGCTTTGTTTGGACTCTGTGGGGAGACATTTTAGAGAGGCTTTGACTCCACTGGGGATGGTTTAGGGATGTCTGGATCCTTTTAGTGACCGCACCTGATTGTCAGGTTGCCTACGTACCCTTTGCAGGATTAGGTCATGACGTAGTTCAGACAAATGCCACAGATAGCAAAGGAGGGTGCCCCTGAAAAAGTTATATAAAAGAAGGGCTATTAGGCTCAAGAGGGGCTAACTAGCGGATTTCATTGATTTGAAAATGGTTTTACATTGTTGGGGATAAGGAGTGTGCCAATGATGGCCTCTTGTCACTTCTTGGAGAATCTATGAGTGCATAGTACCTATCAGATCTAGACCCTAAGCATAGTATCTTTTGACTTTGTCTATGTTGGCGGTCTCTGGGAGGTCTTCGTCATCCATACATTCGAGTCGAAGGGCGTCGCTGGAGAATTTGTCTCAGACGATGTATGGGCCTTCATAGTTGAGAGTGAACATGCCCCTTGGGTCAGGGCGGTTTGGCAATATTTTCCGGAGAACCAGGTCACCGACTTTAATGCTTCGTGGCTTGACTTTCTTGTTGAATGCCCTAGTCATGCGCCTCTGACCTGAGAGTGGTTGATGGCTTTTAGTCGCCGCTCTTTGATAAGATTCAGCTGCTCGTACCGGGTCTTTACCCATTCTGCTTCTAAGATTTCTGCTTCCATTAGCACCCAGAATGATGAAATTTCTACTTCAATAGGGAGGACTGCTTCTATACCATAAGCCAAAAAAAATGGTGTTGCCCTAGTTGAAGTTTAGATGGACGTTCTATAGGCCATGAGTGCGTATGGAAGCATCTCATGCCAGGCAGAGTAGTTGGTTGCCATCTTCCCTATGATTTTCTTCATGTTCTTGTTTGCGGCTTCTACTGCACCATTGGTCTGAGGCTTGTATGGTGTGGAGTTGTGATGTTGTATCTTGAATTTCTGTTAGAGATCTACTATCCCCTTGTTGCAGAAGTTGAGAGCATTTTCTGTTATAATCTCAAATGGGACACCGTACCGGTAAATAATGTCCTTCTTAAGAAAATGCTGAACCACAGAGGCTGTGACGTTAGCATAAGAGGCTGCCTTGACCCATTTTGTAAAGTAATCAATTACTATCAGGATGAATCGATGTCCGTTTGATGCTTTCGGGGCTATGGGCCTGATGACATCGATGCCCCAAGCTGAGAATGGTCATTGAGCAGTGAGATTGTGCAGCCTGGTCGGTGGTGCATTGATTCTATCGAGATAGATTTGGCACTGGTTGAACTTTTGTACATGCTAGCAACAATTAGATTCCATTGTAGACCAGTTGTAACCTAAGTCTGAGTATCTTCTTAGAGAGCATTAACCTGTTCATGTGTGGGCCGCAACTTCCTCCGTGAATTTCTTCAACTACCTGTGCAGCTTCACGAGTGTTGAGGCATCTGAGCCAGATCAAGTTTGGCAATCTTTTGTACAAGATTCCTCCAGAGTGGATAAACTGAATGGCCAGTCTTCTGATTGCCTGACGGTCTGTTTTGGTGGCATCGAGTGGGAAAGTCCCGTCCTTGAGATATTGCTTGATGTTTGTGTATCAAGGCTTGTTGTCAGATACCTCTTCGATCTCAAGGCAGTAGGCAGGTTGATCCTGTTGTTGAATTTCAATTGGCCAGAGCATGATGCCCCTGGGAATTTATACCATAGAGGCGAGAGTGGCCAGTGCATCGGCAAATTTGTTGTGGTTCATGGACCTATGACTGAAGGTGATTCTTTTGAACTGAGTCACCATAGATGTCTCAAGATTCATTTGCCTGACAGATTACCAAGGATGAGCCACCGTAGATGTCTATCTCTTCAATCCCAATGCCAGGGCTTCTTTCAGACCGGCTATGCACGTCTCATATTCTGCTTCGTTGTTTGAACATCTGAATTTCACCTTGACTAAGATATGGAGGTGAGCTACCTTTAGAGAGATCAGTACTGCTCCTGCCCTATGTCGGTGACTGTTAGCGGCTCCGGTGAAGTATAACTCCCAATCGAGGTATTGTTGCTCTTCAGGCTCTACATACAGGATGGTTTCATCTGGAAACTGATCATATATTGAGATGTAGTCCTGTGCTAGACTGTGGGCCAGGTAATCTGTAATCGCTTGCCCCTTGATTGACTTCTGAGTCATGTACGTGTGTCAAATTCAGATAACATCATTAGCCATCGGGCTGTTCTCCCAGTAATGGCTGGCTTTTCCTGTAAGTACTTAAGTGGATCCATCCGGGAGATTAGGATTGCCGGGTAGGTTAACAGATAGTGTCGTAGACGCTGAGTAGCCCAGACCAGTGCCAGACAAGTTTTCTTGAGCGGGTTATACTTCTCTTCATACTCTATCAGGAACTTACTGATGTAGTAGATGGCTTGCTTTGTTCTACTTATCTCGTCATGTTGTGCCAGGACGCACCTCATGAAGGTTTCTTACACTGAAATGTATAGTAGCAGCGGCTGTCTCGGTGTAAGAGGCACGAGTACTGAAGGGTGGAGGAGATATTACTTTATTCTGTCAAAGGCTTCCTGGCGCTCGTCTGTCCAGACTGTAGGTACATTCTTCTAGAGAAGCTTGAAGATTGGCTCGTATATCAGAGTGAGCTGAGAGATGAATTGACTGATGTACTGAATTCTGCCAAGGAAACTGCAGATTTCCTTTTCAGTTTGGGGTGTTGGCATTTCGATGATAGCTTTAGCTTTAACTAGATCGATCTCTATGCCTCTTTTGCTGACTATGAAGCTAAGGAGCTTTCCTAATGAGGCTTCAAAGACATATTTGGCTGGATTCAGTCTTAGGCCGAACTCTCTGAGTCTATCACACAGTCTTTTCAGGTCTTCAGGGTGCTTCTTGACAGTTGGTGATTTGACGATTATGTCATCCACATAAATTTCAATTGACTTGTGGATCATGTCGTGGAACAGTGCCGATATGGCCCTCTGGTAGGTTACCCCTACATTCTTGAGTCCGAAGGGCATTATCTTGTAATAGAACGTGCCTCAAGTCGTAATGAAAGAAGTTTTCTCCATGTCTTCTTTTGACATTCGGATCTGGTTGTATCCGGAGAAACCATCCATGAATGAAAGTGTCTCGTGTCTTACTGTATTGTCGACTAGGATGTCGATGTGCGGGAGAGAGAAGTTGTCTTTAGGGCTTGCCCAGTTCAAATTATAAGCACCCAATTTTTACATACTGCCTTAACCATGGTTAAAATCTCTTAACTATGGTTATCGTCAGTTGAGTCCTAAACCCTAGGTAATCCCAGGTAAAGCCCTAGACTAAGCCTAGGTAAACCTTGATCAAACCCTAAGCCTAACCCTAGGTGAACCCTAGGCCTAACCCTAGTCAAGCCCTAAACCCTGGACAAACCCTAGACTAACCCTAGGTAAACCCTGGTTCCTAGTCAAACCCTGGTCAAACTCTAGACTAACCCTAGGTAAACCTTGATCAAACTCTATGCCTAACCCTAGTCAAGCCCTAAACCCTAGGAAATCCCAAGTAAAACCCTAGACTAAACCTAGGTAAACCCTAATCAAACCCTGGTCTAACCCTAGGTGAACCCTAGGCCTAACCGTAGTCAAGCCCTAAACCCTAGGCAATCCCAAGTAAAACCTTAGACTAACCCTAGGTAAACCCTAATCAAATCCTGGGTCTAACCCTAGGTGAACCCTAGTCAAGCCCTAAACCCTAGTCGAACCCTAGGTAAGCCCTGGTTAAATCCTGGTCAAACCCTAGGTGAACCCTAGTTCAGCCCTAGGATCCAGAAACCCTAAAATCAAGCCCAGAGCCTTCTGTGGGCCCAAACATGGGTCCACAAGCCATTTGGAGCTGTTGTAGTGGGGCCCACCGCCAAAATTCAAACTTTTCAGTAATGGCGGTAATAACTTTACCTCCATTACCATATTAGTCAAAAGCTACAGTGGATCAGGCCAATCGTGTGGGGGTTGGGCCATGATTAGGAAAGATCAAGTAATGGCGGTAGATGTTCTACCGTCATTCCTGGTTTAAGTTAATCCAGGAATGGCGGTAGACTATCTACCTCTATTACTGGATTTCCAGTTTGCAGCACAGCTCACCCCATTGTACCTCTCCAGTCCGCCTCCCTAGTGTCTACCTCCTTCATCTTAATCCCCTAAGTGCCCCTGGGTCACCATTACCCTATAAATATCCCCCATTCCTAGCTTTATTTCCATTTCGAAACCTCCATACCCAAGCTTTGCCACAGTTCGGCCAACCCTAATCCAGCCTTACCAAACCTCTGCCCTCCACCTGAGGTGATCCCTAGACCTCCCAAGAGCTCCCCTAGGCTTGCCTCAGCCTTCCACCACCGTGTGCAGACACCCCTCCACTGTGGAAGCGGTAACATCTGAGTAACAGTGCCCCCCCTCTTATTTCTCTTGTGTTATAGCATTGTAAGAGGGGGGGCACTGCAGGGGTCATTATTTCCCATTTTCTTGTTGTTCTCTTATTGTTCAGCTAAGGAAAGGGACCCCCTACTTTTTCTATCGGCATGGGAGGATCCCTTGTGGTTTAAACTCAGGCATCAAGGCCCCCCACCTGTCCAGAGCTCCCTTTAGGATTCTGGGGGTCCCTTAAGCCATGAGGGATCGCCTAGAATGTACTGGTGTAACTCCCCAATAGGGTAAAATTCATTTATAGAAATTACCAGGAATGGCAGTAGAATAATTACCGTCATTCCTGGTCCTTTCTTTGCAGCCACTGTTACGCCCTCTTCGATGGGCCCTGGTCCAATCCAGGGCCATGTCATGGTCCCTCAGACCTTCCTCTACCTGGCTTGGTCTTTCCAGGCCCAACCCATGCACTTAACCGTAGTTAATATGGCCTAAACCAGTACCTATCCAGAATGGTGGTAGTCCATCTATCGCCATTTCAGTATCATTTTTACAGTGACTTTGGGCTTACTTCAGGCCAATTTCATACCAGTTCCAGGGCCCACCAGAGGCCCAGGACATCGTGGGGAGTCCCTTGACCAACCTTGATGGGTCCCTGACCCTTGGGTTAACCCTTAACCTGCTATCTCAGACCCTGCAAAATCATTAACAGGAATATTGTTAATGCCGGTAGACTGTCTACCGCCATTCCAAAACAGTGAAGTTTTGGAATGGCGGTAAACAGATTACCGCCATTCCTTATTCCTGTCTTTTGGGCTTTGCATAGGGCCCAGACCAAGTAGGAGGCCACTCTAGGCCCTGCTATACTCTCTGGGCCCACCCTGACCAGACTAGTAATCTTAACTGGGGTTAATCTAACCTCAATTAGTTTTTAACCATGGTTAAGCAATCCTTGACCCTGAAAAAAATCTAAAAAAATGTTATAAAATTCTAAAATTTTTGAAATGCCCAAAATGTTACTAATTTGGCCTCTCCACCATGGTTAGTAGCCCTAACCATGGTTACTTTACTCATTTAACCCCGGTTAGTAACCATAACCTCGGTTAAATCTGATTTTGGCCTACTGGGTCAAATCTTGTAGCTTACCGGGCTCACTCTTGGCCTACCGGGCCCAACCCCAGCCTACCAGGCCCAACCCCAGCCTACCGGGCTTACCTTGTTACTCTCAACTGTGGTTAGCAACCCTAACCTTGGTTATCTTCAATTTTGGCCTATCGGGCCTAATCTTAGTCTACCGGATTTACCCTTTGGCCTATTGGGCCTAATCTTGGCCTTCCGAGCCTAATCCTTAGTCTACTGGACTAACCCTAAGCCTATTGGGCTTAAACATTGCACTTGATCAAACTCGGTCAACCAAACCCTAGTCTACCGGACTAGTTCATTAGCCATCCTTGGTGCACACACACACACCCTCTAGCCTTGGCATGGGCCCGTGTCAGAACTACACCCGGTCTGATCTTACCCCGATGAGTACATAGGCAACCCAACCCGAGTTCGACCCTAGTTAAATTTTCTTTCTTAAATTAGTATTATCATAAACATTTAGGCATTTGAATAAAATTGGCTTACACCTAGCAAGTAGGGAATCATTGAAAAATGGAAGTCTCAGGGTGCCTAATACTTTCCCTGGACTTAATTGAACCTCTTACCTAGACCTCTACTGTAGACCAAGACCTTATCCCTATCCCGGGGGCTTATCCCTTCTGAATGAATAGGTGACGAGTCTAAACATTATACAACCTCGTGAGGTAAATTTAGGGAGTTAAAATTTTGTGCTCACAGCTCTGGCGACTCTACTGGGGGTTGCACTAGGGTTTAATCCGAAACCTAGGTCTAAGCCAATTAACCTCAATCTTGTTCAAATGTCTAAGTATTTAACTTAATACTAATCATTTCACCTCTATGGTTTAATTGTGTACTATGCATATCATATATATCGTAGTAGTGTAAATATCATATTAAACCCAATAGTTAGGCTTATTACGCTTACGGCTGGTGGATGATCATCTTCAATGTTAGAGGCTTAAAAGTCTTGAAGGTTCGCAGAATTACGCCTAGTCAATGATCACCCTCAGGGAAGGATTCTGAATGCTCCCGCTTATACCAATCGTCCCTTTTCAGGTATGTTCTATATCGGGGAGTCGCATTATATGGTGTTAAGTGATCCCCCCATCCTACTAGGAACACACTTGCATTCAACTAGCATTCATATATGTAGACTAGGTTAGGGTATAGTCTACAAGTAGCCCATCTTAGGAGGGTTACTCTGAACCCTAACCTGCTTGCACCCTATACCTATCCTCAATCATGGTTGACTATCATGGCACATTCTATTCCGATAAGTACCCATCCAAGGGCATGTAATGAGCCAAACCTATGCTTGTAATAAACTACATCCAATCCTGCATCTCGACATAGCATATGGGGTTCAAATCCCAGGCGAATAGGTCCTCATCGGACCTATCCCTAACCTTGACCTGATAGGTTCCCTAGTTACCAACAACCCGGGTAAAGCATGTCGAACCTCCATCCGTCTGCCCTATCGGATCACATGCGCCTTGTCACACCCAATTAAAATCAAAAAAATCAATAAAAATAATTGCATCATCATTTTTGCATTTCATCGGCAAACACAGTACATTCACATCGAGTCTGTCTTTTGTCCAGGTAGATGCCAGGTCCTTCAGGGATTGTTAGGTCAATTGGTCAACTGTCACGCCCATGCATTTGACATCTCAGGCGGCATTTGACGACCACCTCTGGGAATCAATTGGAGCCTTCACTCCTAGTCAGCGTCTTGCTTGGGCTCAATACTATAAAACCGGGTCGATCTTAAACCTGTCCATGGTTAAACCAGACCCGCGCCTCATGAATGCTGCTGTTCAGTGTTGGAACCCATCACATATGGTATTTCGTTTTGGTAAGAATGAACTGTGTCTAACACTAGAAGAGATTCAGCGCATTATAGGTTTAAACATGGACGGCGAAGCCATAGTACTGTGCTACAAGACAACATACCAGGCACACCTATCAAGGTTCTTGCATATCAAGCCTGCTTGCTTGCAGCATGGTCCTAACGACTCTTTTGATCGGATACTCATCGAGTATCTTGAAAAGCAGTACTAGCGCAAGTGGAACCCTGACTCCATGAGAACTGAACTTCTAGGTCTCAATGCCCTTGCACTAATAGCTATGTCTCAATTGGTGTTCCTGAAGTGCCGCTCCCTTGCCGAATCAGTACTAGTAGGGATCATCGAGGACATGCACAACTTCGGATCAGTTGTATCTGTCATCCTTGTAGAGCTTCTCAAGGCTCTCAACCAGGCAGCAGACCACAGAAAGGGCATCTTCCATACCAGTGCACCACTCTTGCATCTATGGTTGTTGGGACACCTCCCCGTAATCATCCCAGTATCTGCTGATCTCTGTGATGCATACAGTCTACCCCGGAAGATTGCTCAGAATCAGGGACAGATAGTGACTACTGATGTCAAAACGCTCTACTAACTTCTCCAAAATCTGTCAGAGGAAGAGATTGTATGACAATGCAAGTGGCTTGTTCTAAAAAAGTTACCTTGTATTGTCATAACCCGAAGACGATGCATGATCCTTGCCGGTCTAACTGGTTCAGCAGTCTATGCACCACTCTAAGTTCTCTGTCAGTTTGGACTCCCTCAGCGCATCCAAATGATAGACCGACAGGGAAATGATTGGATTATCTTCTCAGTGCACTCCGACAGCCTCACTCGACGCTTCCAATCAGATTGGCGAAGCTCTAGACGAGAACAGTGGCTGAACTGTGTAGTTACATCAGATCCACTAACCGATTTAGCATACTGACTGTGGGTGGAAGATCTTGACATTCCATCCAATGTGCCTACACCTAGGGAACTGCCCACACCTCTCTCAATGCCATCAAGAGGAACCATACCCATAGCAGAAATGGTGGTTCCCTAGAGAGACATCTTCCTAGAGAGACAGCTCCAGATTTAGCAGAAGGAGAGAAGACTACAGAAAGCCCAGCATGCATTCAGGCAACAAGGAGCAGAACCGTGAACTCCAAGACATACAAGGGCAGGTCGAGCAGCTTGAGCAGACAGTCCAAGCTCTCCAAAAGAGACGCTATAACGACAAATTTCGACCGCCTAACCTTGGTATGAGGTAATTGAACTTCACTGTTCAAACATCCTCCTTTAATGGAGTTTATCACTTTATGTGGGGAACCATTTCCGGCATAAGTGAACCTATGCCATTAATTACACTCTCTCTTGAGAGAGATACCTCTGATTAAGAAGAAGAGAGAAAGAGAGACAAGCGTAGCATTTTTCATTGGATAAAGAGGGTACCGAATGTCCCGTTTCGGCATTTACATTTGCCTCAAAAGAGGTCACTCAAAGTAAAAGGGGAGAGAGATAAAGAGGTAGGCATTTTTGGCCTAATTTGTAGCATCCATTAGAGTGCTGGTTCTTCTTGACTGGAGTTCTATCTTCTGGGGAATTCCTCTCTGGTTTTCTTCTAGGTGCCGATCCCCTCAAAATAACTAAATCCCACTTTTTATATCGTGGGAGTTAATGTGGAGAGGTAGTTTTACAACCACCACCTCTAACTACCTTTTTCTTTGTGAAGAAGACATCTGTCCTCTTCGTTGGAAAGTGGGGACTATCCCCCACCCTCCTATTTTGGATCGTGGGTGGGTATTTTACCCATTACTGGACAGCCAAATGGCAGTGCCAAGTGGCCTTTAGCCATCTTTCTTTAAGGCAGCAAGGGACCTTTTTGCTGCAAAAGTGGGGTCTATTTAATGACCCCTTTTAATTTGGGGCAGCAAGGGGACACCTTGCTGCCAAGGTGGGGTCTATTAAATGATCCCTTTTAATTTGGGGTAGCAAGGGGACACCTTATTGCTGAGGTGCGGTCTATTAAAAGACCCCTTTTAATTTGGGGTAGCAAGGGGACACTTTGCTGCAAAGGTGGAGTCTATTAAAAGACTCCTTTTAATTTGGGGCAGCATGGGGACACCTTGCAGCCAAGGTGGGTTCTATTATACGACCCCTTTTAATTAAGGGCAGCAAGAGGACACCTTGCTGCTGAGGTTCGGTCTATTAAAAGACCCCTTTTAATTTGGGACAGCAAGGGGACACCTTGCTGCCAAGGTGGGGTCAATTAAAAGATCCATTTTAATTTAGGGCAGCAAGGGGACACCTTGCTGCCAAGGTGGGGTCTATTAAAAGACTCCTTTTAATTTGCGGCAGTAAGAGGACACCTTGCTGTCAAGGTGGGGTCTATTAAAAGACCCCTCTTAATTCGGGGCAGCAAGGGAACAAGTTGCTGCTAGGTTGGGGTTTAGTAAATGATCCCTTTTAATTTTGGGCAGCAAAGGGACACCTTGCTTCTAAGGTGGGGTCTATTAAACGACCCCTTTTAATTTATGGCAACAAGGGTACACTTTTCTGTTGAGGTGGGGTCTATTAAAAGACCACATTTAATTCGGGGTAGCAAGGGAACACCTTGCTGCTAGGGTGGGGTCTACTAAAAGACCCCTTCTAATTTGGGGTAGCAAGGGGACACCTTGCTGCCAAGGTGGGGTCTTTTAAAGACCCTTAGTTTTGGGTAAACAAGATGACTCTTTGCGACCTATTTGTTTTTCCTTAATTTGGGGTAGCAAGGGGACGCCTTGTTGCCGAGGAGGGGTCTGTTAATGGCCCCTTTGTTTTAATTTTGTTTTGTGGCGGCAAGGGGACTCCTTGCTGCCCATCTATTTTGATTTTTGATTTGGGTGCAGTAAAGGGGCACCTTACTACCAGGGATGGATCTGTTAAAGATCCCTTTATCTTAATTTCGATTTGTGGTAGCAAGGGGACTCCTTACTACCCATCTATTTTAATTTTAGATTTGGAGCAGAAGGGGACACCTTGCAACCAGGGAGGGGTCTGTTAAAAATTTCTTTGTTTTAATTTTGATTTGTGGTAGTAAGGGGACTCCTTGCTACTAAGGTGTGGTCTATTAAAAGACCCCTTTTAATTTGGGGTTGCAAGGGGACACCTTGCTGCCAAGGTGGGGTCTATTAAAAGACTCCTTTTAATTTGGGGCAGCAAGGGGACACGTTGCTGCCAAAGTGAGGTCTATTAAAAGACACCTTTTAATTCGGGGCAGCAAGAGAACACCTTGCTGCTAGGTTATGTTCTATTAAAAGACCTCTTCTAAATTTGGGCAGCAAGGGGACACCTTACTGCCAAGGTGAGGTCTATTAAACGTTCGCTTTTAATTTGGGGCAGTAAGGTCACACTTTGCTGTCGAGGTGGGGTCTATTAAAAGACCCATTTTAATTTGGTGTAGCAAGGGGACACCTTGCTGCCAAGGTGGGGTCTATTAAGAGACCTTTTTTAATTTGGGGTAGCAAGGGGACACCTTACTGCCAAGGTGGGGTCTATTAAAAGACTTGTTTTAATTTATGGCGGCAAGGGGACACCTTGCTTTGAAGGTGAGGTCTATTAAACGACCCCTTTCAATTTGGGGCAGCAAGGGGAGACCTTGCCCTTGAGGTGTGGTCTATTAAAAGACCCCTTTTAATTGGCGACAACAAGGGGACACTTTGCTGCCACGGTGGGGTCTATTAAAAGTCCCTTTTTAATTTGGAGCCGCAATGGGACAACTTGCTGCTAAGGTGGGGTCTATTAAAAGACTCCTTTTAATTTGGGGTAGTAAGGGGACACCTTGCTGCTAAGGTGGGGTCTATTAAAAGACCCCTTTTAATTAGGGGTAGCAAGGGAACACCTTGCTGCTAGGTTGGAGTCTATTAAAAGACCCATTTTAATTTGGGGTAGCAAAGGGACACCTTGCTTCCAAGGTGGGGTCTATTAAACGATCCCTTTTAATTTAGGGCAATAAGGGGACACTTTATTGTCGAGGTGGGGTCTATTAAAAGAACCCTTTTAATTTGGGTAGCAAGGGAAGACCTTGTTGCCAGGGTGTGGTCTATTAAAAGACTCCTTTTAATTAGGGGCAGCAAGGGGACACCTTGCTGCCACGGTGGGGTCTTTTAATGACCCTTTTATTTTAATTTATTTTTGGGGCAGCCAGATGACTCTTTGCTACCTATTCTTTGCCTTAGTTTGGGGCAACAAGGGGACGCCTTGCTACCGAGGTGGGGTATGTTAAAGGCCCCTTTGTTTTAATTTTGATTTGTGGCAGCAAGGGGACTCCTTGCTACCCATCTATTTTGATTTTTGATTTGGGGGCAGGAAAGGGACACCTTGGAATCAGGGAGGGGTTTGTTAAAGACCCCTTTGTTTTAATTTCAATTTGTGGCAGCAAGGGGACTCCTTACTGCCCATCTATTTTGATTTTAGACTTTGGGCAGCAAGAGGACAGCTTGCTGCCAGGGCAGGATCTTTTAAAGACTTATTTGTTTTAATTTTTTATTTGGGGGTAGTAAGGGGGCACCTTGCTGCCAGGGATGGGTCTGTTAAAGATCCCTTTTTCTTAATTTCGATTTATGGCAACAAAGGGGCACCTTGTTGCCAGGGAGGGGTCTGTTAAAGACCCCTTTGTTTTAATTTTTGATTATTGGTAGCAAAGGGACTCCTTGTTGCCCATCTATTTTGATTTTAGATTTGGGGCAGAAGGGGACACCTTGCTGCCAGGGAGGGGTCTGTTAAAGATCCCTTTGTTTTAATTTTGATTTGTGGCATCAAGGGAACTCCTTGTAGCCATCTATTTGGATTTTTGACTTGGGGGCAGCAAGGGGACCCCTTTCTGCAAAGGTGGGGTCTATTAGAGACCCCTTTGTTTTAATTTTGATTTGTGGCAGCAAGGGGACCCCTTGCTGCCCATCTATTTTGATTTTAGACTTGGGACAGCAAGGTGACACCTTGCTGCCAGGTGGGGTTTATTGGGGACCCCTTTGTTTTAATTTTGATTTATGGCAGCAAGGGGACATCTTGCTGCCCCTTAGATTGGTTTTAATTCAAGGCGGTAAGGATGCTCACGTTCATTTGCACGTGTGAGGTGATCACAACCCTCCTCAGGGTTGTTATTTGATGCATACCGTGCACCCCACTCCTTGTGTGTGGGGTGTGAAATAAATGGTGAGATTTCACAACTTACAACTGCCCCTCCGGATCTGAATGGCTGAGGTTACTCAACCGTTCAGATCTTTCCAAATGGCCGGAATGCCAAGAGGCTCAGTTCCTCTTTTGGCACATGGGACACTCCTTATGGGTGTCCCATCTTCATTAAATGCGGAGAACGGCAGCAGTTGTTCTCCATCAAAACCGTCCATTTGAAAATGGAAGGTCAGATCTGAGATTTTCAATTCCCTTTAAAAAGGGAACTTAAGCTTTCAGAAGGCATTCTGCCTTCCGAAATTAGAAGAAGCTCAAGAGATTTTGAGCCTCTAAAGAACCTACAACCGCAAGTTCTCTCTACTCTTTCTTCCCTTTCTTTTTTTTTTCAAAGGTGGGTTTTTCCTCTTTTTATTTATTTATTTGTTCCCTTCTTCCTCATCCATTTTTGCCAGATGAGGAAGAATCGACCTTATTTAGGGGATTCTGAAAAAAAGGGGTTCCTGAGGAGGAAGCCTTGGTTTTGATTTCTTCTTATATATTTTTTTGTATTAACCGGATTGTGAATGAGTTCAAATCATCAGAACCCTCTTTGGGTTGACAAAGAGGGTTCTCTGTGTTAGTAGAGAATCCTAGGCTCAAAGCTTCATTGCTGCAGGCAATTAATATTCGTAACAAGTCTTTTGCTATGAACCTTAAGCAGAGTCTATGACTTTTACTACCATGGATTTACTTAGGGTTCGCGGTATTTTACTGCGAACATTTAATGCCTACAGAATTTGGCTATGAGCCTTTGAGCTCGCAACAAATTTTGCTGAGACCATTAAGTATTCACTGCAAAAAACGCTATGAATATTTGATTGAGGTTCGTAGTATTTTACTTCGAGCATTTAATGCCTACAACATTTAGTTGTGGGCCTTCTGCTGCGAACATTGAGTATTCACAAATTTGCTACGAGTAGCTGGTTTTATTGCTATGACATTTTACTGCGAGTGCTTGGAGCTCATAGTAAGTTACTGTGAACACTTGGTGTTCCCAGTGTTTTATTATGAACATTCAGTGTTCACATCATCTTGTTGCGAACATTTAGTAAATACAATTTTACTGTGGGTACGATACCTTCAGGCATTTACTGCCAGTACTTAAGTCATCTTGCTGTGAGCATTTGGGGCTCGCAGCAATTTATCAAGAACACCTAGTGTTCTTCGCTCTTTGCTATAAACACTTTGATGTTCACAGCAATTCTCTGCAAACACTTAGTGTTCTTAGAATTTAGTGTGAACTTTTAGTGTTCAAAGCCTTTTGTTGCGAACATCGAAACCTGCAACTCTATTGCGGGTACCTTAGCTTTAGGCCCTTACTGCGCATATAATGCCTAGGGTATTTTGCTACGAGCATTTGGAGCTCACAGCAATATGCTAACAACGCTTAGTGTTCTTCATTCTTTGTTGTGAACACTTAGTGTTCCCAACGCCCCTTTTTTATTGGATTGGGGTATTTCTGTTGGCTAATATTTTCTGTATGTGTTTTTTTTTTTTATAGTTAGAGAGATGGCACACTACGTCTGTAACGAGCACCTTCGTGAACCCCAGGACGTAGAAGAGGAAGCCAGTGGGATTTCTTTGAAGCGGCACTTAGAAATCTTTGGAGATATGGGCATTAGTGAAGTCAAGGAGAAGATCACGAAGGACCCCAAAGAGATGACACCCGACGGTTACCTGGTCTTGGGGAATGTAGCTCCGGAACGAGGTATCGTTCAAGGATCGAGGTTTGGTATGAGCTGTTACCTTAAACCCAAAATGGGTAGAAATTTGGATGAAACACCTGAAGACCTGGTCTTGTAACCGACTTCTTTCGATCTCCCTCTTGCTTGAGCCAAGGAGTGCTGTTGGTCAGTGATGTGAAATTGAGAAGTTACTCTACTGTGGATAGCAGATATTTATGGCTGTTGTGGGTACATGACATGTATGTCCGTTTTGAGCCAGAATTAAGAAGTTTGGGCATCCATGGCATGGTGGGACTGGTGAAGTACGATTATTGCAAGGACATGTACTTCCTTCAGACTTTGATAAATCACTGGTGTCACGAGACCAACACCTTCTTTACAACTTGGGGTGAAGTCAGCGTTTCCCTCTACACACTGAACCGTGTTTTCGGGTTGCTAGTTGATGGTCATTTTTATAACGAATTCAACCCGTTCAATGACGTCTTGTATTCTCCAGATACCATTCCTGACTGTACCAGAGAGTTGTTCAAAGTTTACAACTCAATCATAAAGGAGCGAGTAGGTAGCGAAGGATCCAAAACTAGAAAAGCTACTTCTGAAAAGGATGCCGTGAAGAAGGTTTCTTTCTCGGTGTGGTTTAAATATTTCTTTACCGGGGGACCATGTGAGTTTTCAAGAAGAAAAGCTCCTATCCCTTCTGGTGAATAGATCAAGGCCTCTGAAATCCCTACTACTGACAGAGTGTCTCGGGAGGGTTACCTGGCCCCTTTCATTTCTTGCTGGTTATGCGCCTTCTTTCTACCTTGTAACAGGGGTGAGCCAATAAGCCCCAAAACTTTTGTGGTTGCCAGCCGAATGGACACTGGTAAGAGGCATTGTTTAGTTGTCCCAGTTTTGGCTATCCATTATTGGGCGTTAGGTGACATTACCCGAAGCAAGTTTCTTGGTCCAGCTTGGTTCAGGAGTCATTTCAGTATCTCTTCGGGTGGGCGTATATGCATTTTCTGAAGACTCACTCTCCCAGAAAGCTCAAAGATTCTGACAAGTATATGTTGTGCTTAATACTGATAGCGGACTAAGTCCCTACTAGATTTGATAAGAAAGATCGCCCGCACGAAATGTTTATATATTCGGGAGAGTTTTGTCCCCATCCTTTCAGAGGTCTGCTTAAACCTAGCGAGAATCGCATTCTCGAGGACACCCCGACCTGCAGCAGAGGGGAATTAAGTTATCTAGATTTTCTTTCACTGCTCTCTCTCTGATGTGGTTATATGATGTGGAGACTCGGGGAGGAATGTTTTGTCAAGCCTTACTACCCGAATAGGTTTGGACGACAATTTGGATATGAGCAAGTCGTTCCCCCGGATGCAAGAGAAATAGTTCATACAATAGCTGAGCTATCCTTTGCGAAAAGGCAATGGCTATATTGATTCGTGTCCACACGGGCTGTACTTTCGTATACGCCATCTTGGAGTCGAAGGTAAGGTCACCCAGCTTTATGCGGTGTGGTGGAGGGACAGTACTTTTGCTTTTTTGAAGAGGAACGCATCAGACATTTTGTTGGCGCCTCCTGGAGCTTGGATCGTTGATGGTCCTCCCCTTGCACTAGCATCGCCATCTGGCTTGACAAGCCAATGTGGGGTGACAAAGTGGAAGAGACGCACTACCGCCAAACTTCCTACTAGTCAGGCCGCCAAAAAGGCAAGGTTCGTTGAGCCAATAGATTCGCCCGTCGACATTTGTTCGGCGGATGAAGAGTATATTGAACAAATTCATGACATGGCCGACTTGCTGGTGGCAACAAGTTGCATAGTTTTTTCTGACGCGATTGTATCTCTGGAACCGAATTAGGATAGTTTATATGCTAAGCCAATTATGAAGGCAACAGTGGTGATCCCTCCCGATGTGACCAGCGGGGATGAAGAAGATAAGGAGTCATCAGAGAATTTATCTTATTATAATCCAGTGACTGATGGGGGACCTAAAGGCAGTACTGTCGGTGACGAGGTCCAGAGCGTCCCTACTGATCTTCGGGAGAGTGTTTTCAAGGAAAAATATATGTTTGAAGAAGCATTTCAACAATTTCTTAGGAGATCTGAGAAATCTAATCTTCCAGAAACCATTCCCCAACCCGATTCTTGTCAAGAGGCGGAAGATATAGCCAGAGCAATCTATTTGTCACGGATGGAGCAATCACTCCCCGTCAGAGATTTTTACGTTGGCGGTTACTCAGAAACCAAAGAAGACTCGCACCCCTCGAGTATGGCCAGTGGTGTTGATCCCCTCCTCTTAGTGAGTGAAACAAACATGCCAGAAGAAGTAGCAGCCCTACAAATTCCAAATGCCAGTAAGGATGCTGAGATGGCAGATGCTTCTCCCTTGACTGGGACAGGAGAAGCGGTGGGGGAAATTCTAGCTCCAACGGTCTCGACTATTAAGGAAATTGCAGTCCCCTCTATTGCTAAAAGTGTCGAGCTGCATGACGAAACTTCAGCACCGGGGCATTTGATAGCCCAACAAGATGTTGGTAAGGTAGAGAATATATCTGTCCTTGAAGAGATTGAAGTTCCCGTAGAGACTGAAATTCCAGAATCAACCAGCAGAGATGATGAGGACAATGTCCCTATTTCAAATGTACTTTGGCTGCAACCAGACCCTATTGATGACACCATGGACATCTCTTCGGGTGTCGATGCCCCTGAAGGTGTTGTGGAGGAGGTTCACCAGCTCAGGGAAGTTCTTTTAGGATCTGATTACCAATCGCCATCTATTCCTCTACCGATAATCCTGTTGTTAGGGGTTCTGGTTGAAGATCGAGCATCTCTAGACGAGGAACTGGCTGCCCTTACTTCTCAACTCGTCGCATACTGAAGTAAGTAACCGTAACTTTTTTTTTTTTAACAATCCTTTCCTTTTTGCAGAACTCTTTGGGGAGGTTGAAAGGGTAAGACCTTTTATTTTTTATAGGCCGGATCAGGGATCATTGCCTCCAGTTTCTGAATCTGCAATGGCCATGTATCGAGACGGTGCTCACCGTTTTTTGGATGGTCTTCATCAGACTTTAGTTAATTGGCACCGAGGGATGTTGACCAAATAAAGTCTGATGCTTCTAGCGTCTTTTCTATTTTAGACACGATGTTTTTTGACTATTTGTTAGTCCAACGGCAAATAGAAGCTTTGATTGATGATGCCACCCTCTTCTGCGGATATAATAGAGCTACAAAAATAGATGAATTTGAGGGGAGAGCGACTTTTGTTCTGAAAAGTTGACGCATCGAGGGACACAGCTATTTGAAGACTTAGATCGTCACTGCAATAGTGTCAACTGTGCACAAGCTGCTATTGACACGGCTCGGGAAGAGGTCGCTGATTACCGGAAGAAGTTAGAACTAGCTCTTAATATGGCCAAGGTTGCTGAGGTAGCCTTGGAGGCTGGTGAATCTAGCTTGTGAGCGTGCTCTTTTGATATCACCGAAGCTCGACAAGGAGCTGAGAGGTCCGGCTTGCTAGTCTTCCAAATATCCGAAGAACGCCGCCGATTGATGGAGGCCCGAGATACGGCCCTTAGAAGGTTCATCGAACGACAAGACCGCTTCAGGCAGTTGACCGGATGATTCTTTGTACATCCTCCTTTAATTTCCCCTTCCCCTTTTTTTTAGGTGAGTTCTAATGTGGAGTTACTCTCTTTGTTATTTTGTTAATAAAAAATGGTTGTTCTTTTCAATTATGGCTTTTTATTTATTTTCTTGCTGACCAAACCTAAGATACATCTCTCAGATTAGGCCGAGTGTAGTTCTTGAGATAGATAGTTTTCGTTCATATCTAGGAAGGTTTGAATTTATGGTGGGATGTATTTTGTTTGGGGGTGTGACCGAACCTATGGTGGTTTTCTTAGGTTGCCTACGTATCCTGGACAGGATCAGGTCAGACGTAGTTCAAAGGGGTAGATAGTTTCCGTTCATATCTAGGAAGGTTTAAAATTTGGTTTAGACAGTTTTCGTTCATGTGTAGGAAGGTTTAGTGTTCTTTGACAAACTCCCTGATGGATTTGGTGGATGGTGGGACTGTTGGATCAAGGAGTTTGGACTACTCGTACATGTGATTTGTTTGGTGGTGTGACTGAACCTAAGGTGATTTTCTTAGGCTGCCTACGTACCGTGGATGGGATCAGGTCAGATGTAGTTCAAGAGGGTGAACACTTTAGACTCGTATTCAGGAGCTGTTGAATCTTTTTAGCTCGTATTCAAGTGCCTATCAAATGTGCTCTAACTTTGCTTATACCATCTTTGAGGATAATCTAGCGAGCCTTTTTTGCTCTAACTTTTGCCTAAGCTGCCCTTTCGGGTTTTCACCTTAGTGAGCTTTTTTTTTTCTTTTTTTTGAAAGACCTGTGCTTGATAGTAGGTATTCGGTTAGCATCACTGATTATAGGCCACCAACCTTCTTCTCTGGTCGTGGGGCCGTGTTGATTCTTGTGGAGGGTAGTGTTCCCTTTTAGGGGATGACTAGGCCTAAGGTAATATTCTTAGGCTGCCTACGTACCCACGGTAGAATCAAGTCGAACGTAGTTCAGGAGGGTGAACACTTTAGACTCGTATTCAGGAGATGTTGAATCTTTTTAGATTTTGTCTAAGCTGCCCTTTCGGGGTTTTCAACTTAGTAAGCATTTAAAGATCATGGGAAGTATCTCTTTAGGAATCTTACATTTGTAGGAGGAATGATTTGATCGTCATCCATGGTTATTAGTAGATATGCACCATTTGAGTACACCTTTTCAATGGCATACGGTCCTTCCCATTTCGGCTCCAATTTTCCTCGAGTTCGACGAGTGAAGATGATGGGAGTTCGGACCATGAGCACGAGATCTCCCTTTTTAAAGGACTGTAGTCTGACGTGCTTGTTGAAGGCATCGGCCATTTGTGACTGATATACCTCTAGATTTTGTTGGGCGTGCGATTGTCTTTCATCCAAAGTTTCCAGTTTTGCCAGGCGTATATTTGCCTCATCTTCATCCGTGATGGATTCTTGGATAGCAACTCTCAATGAGGGTATCTGTATCTCTAACGGGAGCATTGCTTCACCACCGAACACTAGTGAATAAGGCGTGGCTTGTGTTGGTGTTCAGTAGGTGGTCCTGTAGGTCCATAGGGCTTCGGGGAGACATTCATGCCAATCCCTTTTGTTTTTATCCACTATGTTCTTTAAGATTTTGCAGAGAGTCTTGTTGAATGCTTCAGCTTAACCATTTGCAACTGCATAATATCTTGTGGAGTACACTCCTTGATATTGTATTTAGTATACAGCTTGTGTATTGGTTTGCTTTAAAAGGGCTACCTATTATCGGTCATGATACTGTCAGGGATTCCGAATCGATAAATGATATGGGTTCGTATAAAGTCCGCAACCACGACATGGTTTATCTCTTAGGGCCACAGCTTCGGCCCATTTCGAGAAGTAATCCGTTGCCACTAGGATGTATTGATGTCCAACTGATGATGGTGGGACAAAAGGCCCAATAATGTCCATTCCCCAAGTTGCAAACGGCTAAGAACAATTTGTCACGTGAAGAGGTTCTGGGGCCTGATGTATGAAATTCGCATGATATTGCCATGCTTGGCAACTTTTAGCAAAGTTGAAGCAATCAACAATCATTGTCGGTCAATAGTATCCGAGTTTCTTTAGTTGCATTTGTAATTTAGGGCCGGTTTGATGGGCCCCACAAACTCTCGCGTGGACATCTTCCATGGCCCTGACGGTTTCTTGATTGGCTAAACACCTCATGAGAATCCCATCTAGGGACCTCATAAACAAAGCATCTTTACATATCATAAATTTTTTTGCTCACCTTCTGACTTTGGCGCGTTTAGCCCATTCGTCAGGTAATTGGCCATGTTGGAGGTATTCAATGAAGGGAGTACGCCAATCATCCTCATTTTGTGTTACTAAAGCAGAACATATTAAGCTGTGTGAGTTCGACTCTCCCAGAGGCTCGAGCACCCTTCTTCCACCGACGGTGATGGTCAAAATTTGATTGGACGGGAGAGTGAGCAATGCTGCTAAGCTTGCAAGCGAGTCAGCTTCCGCATTAAGACCTCTTCGCACATGGAATATACTGATCCTGGTGAACTGTGACAACAATTCATCTGCCCTTGCATGGTAGGGGAAGAGGCTAATTTCACCATGTATTCACCACGGATTTGCTTCACCACCAGTTCGGAGTCACCATAGATGGTAAGCTCGAAGATTGGGATTTTGACGGCTAACTCCAGTCCTACAATTAGAGCTTCATACTCGGCTTTATTGTTGGAGCATCCCTATGTCAAGGTAAAGGAGTAGGGTAAAATAGCTTTGTCAGGTGTGACGAAGACTATTCCTATACTTGCCTTTCTATCTTTGTGGTCGAGGCATTTCTTTTTGCTAGGGCTTCTTGACGCTCCATCAAAGTACATCGTCCAGCCCTGCTTGATTTCTACCTGCATTACTTCTTCATCCGGAAGACCAGTGACCAGTGATGAGTTCAACAGGACTAGATGTGCAGCCATAAAATCTGCTAGGGCTTGTTCCTTTACAGCTTTCTGAGGAACATACTCGATCTCGAATTTCAACAATAGGATAACCCATTTGGCCATCCTTCCTGACAAAGTTGGGCGAGAGAGGATGTATTTGAGAGGATCTGCTTTCGAAATCAGTCTTATGGAATGTTCCAGCAGGTAGTGTCTCAATTTTTGCAAAGCGAACATGAGTGCTAGGCAAACTTTTTCTATGGGGGAATAATTTCATTCTGCTCCGACCAGTGTCCTGCTCAGGTAGTACAACGCATTCTCTTTTTCCAGATCGTTATGCTAGGTAACTAGTGCACCCATTGATCTCTCTTGAGCAGCTATGTACAAGATGAGAGGCTTTCCTTTTATCGGGCTCATAAGGATCGGAGGGTATGTCAGATAAGTTTTGATGCTTTCGAAGGCATTCTGACAAGCTTTGTCCCATTCAAATGGAACTCCCTTCTTCATTAGGTGGGAGAAAGGCTGACTCCGTCCAATCAAGTTGGAAATAAACCGACGGATGTAAGCTAGGTGGCCCTGTAGTCCTTTTAGCTCTCTTAGGTTTCTCGGAGGAGGCATAGCGAGGTTGGCCTTTATCTTTGTCGGGTTAATTTCGATTCCTCGATGCCGGACTACGAAGCCGAGGAATTTTCCTGAGATGACTCCGAATGCACACTTGAGTGGATTCATTTTTAATTGGTGCTTCCTGAGTCTATCAAAAATGACTCGTAAGTTTGCTAGGTGATCACGTTGGGACTTTTTTTTGACTACGAGCTCCTCGACATAACACTCAACAGTGTCATGCAGCAAATCGCCGAATATCAGCGTCATTGCTCTTTGGTAAGTGGCCCCGACATTCTTTAGGCTGAACGACATTACCCTCCAGCAGAATATGCCTTTAGAAGTACGGAAGGCCGTAAGCTCTTCGTCTTCAGGAGCCATCCGGATTTGATTGTATCCTGAGTATCCATCCATGAAAGATAGTGTCTCAAACCCGGTTGTAGCGTCCACCATTAATTCTGTAATGGGGAGAGGAAAGTCATCTTTTGGGTATGCTTCATTAAGGTCCCTGAAGTCAATGTAGACTCGAATTTGGCCGTTCTTTTTCTTTACAGGGACAATGTTGGCCAACCAAGTGGGGTATTGCACTTCTCTTATAAACCCCGCCTTAGGAAGTTTGTCGACCTCTACCTTGATCTACGTGAACAATTTGAGACAGGCTCGCCGTTGGGCTTGCTTTATAGGTTTCAATTCTTTCCGAATTGCTAGCTTGTGCACAACAATCTTTGGGCCAAGTCCTGGCATCTCAGTATAACTCCAGGCAAAAACATCTTTGTATTCTTTTAGGAACAAAGTGTATTATTCTTTTTCCTGATCTGACAGTGAAGCACTAATGAAGGTAGGCCTTGGATCTTATTATATGCCAAGATTAACCTCCAGTGAGTCTTCAATCGTAGCTTGTCCTCTTGCTTCAAATACTGGAGGAGTCGGACGGACTTCCATTTTTCCGGTGGTTCTTCCACGATCATTTCCTCTCCTGAAGATGAATCTTTATATACTGTAGTCATGATGAGGATGCATGGATGATGCAGTAATGCCAGAGGGGCGCAGTGCAAGTATTTATGCATAATGCTGGGTAGCATTGTGAATAGAGCACCTTGCAAGGAAAAGGATTGCTAGAAAGGATTTTGCATTTAGTGTGTGGGAGGAGAGTATAGGACTGTGACTCAAAAAAGAGAAAAAGACTCGATCCTAGGCAGGTCCGTCAGGGATCGCGAAATCAAGTGGCTGGGGCACACCGTTCAGGCCCATGATTTACTTTTGGAGGGGTGTGACCTCAACCTCCATGTTTTAAAAGGCTTTAGCAGCCCTGAACATCCGGGATTTAGAGCAAAGGCTTTGAAACCGGGAAGTTCTACTGCAAGAGAATCAGGGTTCCACTTGCACTTGCACTGTGTTCGAGAAACACGACGGGTATCTGATCGAAAAAGCCGTTAGGATCAGGCTGCAAGCAGGCAGGTTTGATATACAAGAACCTGGATAGGTTTGCCTGGTATGTTGTCTTGTAGTACGGTATAATGGCTTCGCCGTCCATGATTAACCCTGAGATGTGCTAAATCTCTTTCAGTGTTGGACATGGTTTACAGAACACCTTGTGAGATGGATTCCGACATTAGATATCTGTGTTTATGAGACGCGGGTTTAGTTTAACTATGGATAGGTCTAGGATAGTCCCAGCTTTATGGTACTAGGCCCAAGTGATACGCTGACTCCGGGGGGTGAAGGCCTCTATTGCTTTCTGGAGGTCGTGATCACATACCCCCGGTGAAGTTAAATGCACTGGCCGGGCCGGTTTACCAATTGACTAGGTTATCCCTGAAGGACCTTCCATCTAGACAGACTCGATGCAAGTGTACTGTGTAATGGAGGTGCATGATGTAGAGATTTTTTTTGTTTTAAATTGGATGTGACAGGGCACATGTAATTTGATAGGGCAATCGGACAGAAGTTCGATATGCTTTATCCGGGTTGTTGGGAACCGGAGCTTATCAGGTCAAGGTTGGGGATAGGCCCTGTGAAGGCCTATCTACCTGAGATTTGAACCTCATGTGCGATGTCAGGATGCGGGGTAGGATGTGTTTTATTATAAGCACAAGTTTGACTCATCATCCGCCCCTGGACGGGTGCTTATCTGGGTAGGATGTGCTTGGTAGTCAACCATGATTGGGGATGGGTATAGGGTGCAAGCAGGTTAGGGTTTAGAGTATTCCTCCAGGTTTGGCTGTTTGTAGACTATACCCTGGCCTAAGTTACATGTATGCATGCTGGGGTGATGCAAGTGTGTTCCTAAGGATAGGGGGATGACTTAACACCGTATATACAACTCCCTTGAAAAGGGACGATTGGTGTAAGTGGGAGCGTTCAGAATCCTTCCCTGAGGGTAATCACCCAGTAGGAGTAACTTCACAGACCTCCAAGACTTTTAAGCCTCTGTCACTGAGGATAATCATCCAGTAGCTGTAAGCGTATTAAGCCTGTTTAAAGGGTTTGAGGGTTGTTATACTACTATGACATGTATGCTATGCACAGTACATAATATAATCAAAAGAGATAAAAGAATTAGTATTAGACTAAATCTTAAGGTATTTGAGTAATGTTGAGATTTAATTGGCTTAAACCTAGGTTCCGGGTTGAATCTTATGACTCTTGGAGAGGGAACTTCCCCAGTAGAGTCGCTAGAGCTATGAACAAGGATTTCGGTCTCCGCCCACAGGAGGTGCTGTTTGGCGATGCGGTCGGTTGGTTTTATGTTTAGAGTTGCCACTTATTTATTCGGTAGGGATAAATCCCACACAATGGATAAGGTCTTGGTCTGCTTGAGAGTTCTAGGTAAGAGGTTCGGTTAAGCCCGGGGAAGGTGTTAGGCACCCCAGCACTTCCGTTTTGCAATGGTTCCATACTTACTAGGTTTAAGCCAATTTAATGTCAAGATTAGTCAAAGGCCTTAGATTTAGTTTATACAAACCCAAGAAGGGAAAATCTAAATTAGGGTCAGGCCCGAGTTGGGCTGCCTATGTACTCACATTAGGGTGAGATCAGACTGAGCGTAGCTCTGGCACATAAGCCCGTACTGAGGCTAAGGGAGTGTTCTGTGTGCACCAAGGGTAGCTTAGGATCTAGTCCGGTAAACTAGGGTTGAGTTGACCGGGCTGGTCAAGTGCTTAGTTTGATTGGGTCCGGTAGGCCAAAGTTGAAGCCTGATAGGCTTAGGCCTGGTAGGCCTAGGGTAAGTCCGGTAGACTAAGGTTGAAGCTCGGTAGGTTTAGGCCCGGTAGGCTGAGATTCGACCCGGTAGGCCTAGGTTTGAAGCCCGGTAGGCTATGGCCCGGTAGACCAAGGGTAAGCCCGATAGGCTTAGGGTTAGGCCTGGGTTCGGCCCGGTAGGCCTAGGGTTAAGCCATGTAGGCTTGGGCCCAGTAGGCCATGTGGAAGCCCGGTAGGCTTAGGGTAAAGTCCAAAGTGTATTATGGTCTCTAAAATTGATTCATAAATTTTAGGGGTTTTTCCCAAAATTTTCCAAATTAATGGGACTAACCATGGTTTATACATGGGTTTAACCATGGTTAGTCCGATTAACAAGGTTAGGCACTCTACAAGTTGGATTTGGATTTAGAATACCTTTTGGGGATTTAACCAAGACTTAAATGGGCTTAACCATGGTGAAACTAAGTGTTAACCATGGTTAAGCTCATCTAACCATGGTTAGGCAATGAGCATGATCCAAAAAGTGATATTTTCCAAAGTTTAGAATTATTTTTGGATTTTAAAGGAATTTTCCATATTTTTCCATGAAGGTCAAACTAACAAACCATGGTTAACTCTTGATCACGGTCAAGTTAACCATGGTTAAGACAAGTCAAAGCCTGGTCAAGCTTGGGAAGGGTCCCAGGGGTCATGGCCAAGTCAGTGGAAGGCCCCCATGGGTTGTGGACCCACTGTAAAGGCCCAAAATGTCAAAACAGCACACTGTCGGCAATGGGATTGCCAACAGTCTGCATGATTTTTCTCCAACTTCGAGGGCCTATAACTCTGGTTAAGTAGAGAGTTAGGGGGGCTATAACATATGGTTTTGAAGCTTGAGATGAGGGGAAAAATTTAAGCCTGGGCTGGACCCTAGGGGTGGTCTGGTGTGGGCACCACAGTGTGCCAAAGTGGCACTGTCACCTTGTTACATAAAATCATAGGTGTCGGTAATGGGATTACCGACACTTGTGACGGATTTCCAAAATGTGAATTTTAACCCTAGTTAGAGTTGACTACAAGTCTAATGGACCTCTAAAAAATTGTAGGTTAGGCTCAGGGGATCCTAACCCTGGCCTTGGATTGGCCCATAAAGTCACCAGGTGGGGCCCACAAGCTCTAAAACAGTGGAGACCAGGGGTGTCGGCCCTGAGATTGCTGACACCTTGGAAATTTTTCAGAACTTGAAAAATTGCCACAAGGGCTGTGCTAGGGTGGATCCTAGGGTTTTCTCATCGGTTGAGGAACCCCAGCAAGGTCTGAGGCTATGTGCAATGGTATTGTACCCTTTAGGGGTCTTCCACACCATGAAGGAGGTGGGAAGGACCCCCACAGTGGGTTTTTTCCTGCCAAAGATGAGTAGAAGTCTCCTGGAAGGACCAGGGGCTCACAAGATTGCTTAAACAAACATAAAGAGAGGTAGGGGAAGCCCTACCCTGCTGACTTTCGCCTAGAGGTGTTGGTGGTCGGAGGTAGTGCTGCACGTGGTGGTGGTGCCTGATGGCATTGCTGCAAGTGATGGGGAGCTTGGGAGGCTAATGAGGGGCTTCAAGGAGTTACTGGGATGTCCTAGAAGGCTGGGGAATTGGAACTCGAGCAAGGATTTGGGTGTGAGGTGTGGAGTCAATTTGGAGGCTGTGGGGGTTTCCCTTTTATAAGGAGTCCCTTGGGGATATCCTTGTCTTTTGTACGAGGGTTGGAAAGGGGTCATGATGCTGGAGTGGGGGTCTAAAGGTCAGAGAGGGTGGTGTAGGGCGTGCACTGAGCTGCAGGGGGTGGCGTGCTGCAAAAAATGAAATCCAGGTACGTCGGTAAAGACTTTACCGACATTCCCAAAACAATGTATTTCGGGGGTGTTGGTAAAGACTTCACCAACAACAAGAGGTTTTTGCCCAGCAAGGGATCTTGATTGGGGATTAACCATGGTTAAGAAGCTTAACCATGGTCAGCTAGGGGTGTAAAAATTAGGTGCTTACACCTTGTACACATCCACCATGCTGCATTCTGTTTTCCTTAAAGGGACCGTGTGGGTCAGTTTGAGGGCTCGTAAAGGATCAACCAGGGCCAAAGTTGGTGTTCCTTCACCTCTTTTGTTTTTAGGCGTGTATTGGAATACCTTCGGGGTCGATGATTTTACTATTGATCCGCTAGATTTTCCTGAGGCTTTTACGACGCCGGAGGCACTTTCTTCGGGTACTCCCACCTTTTTGACGTAGAATTGTGCATCTGCATAGTAGGATTCTGCTCCGTCAAATGGGTCATTGTCAGCGACGATATTTCCTTGTACTTCCCCCCAACAATATTTAATGAATTGATGGTAGGTATATGGAATGACAAAATGGTCATGCATCCATGGGCGTCCGAGGAGAGCGTTATAGGAAGTGTCAGCATCAATTATCAGGAACAAAGTTGTCTCTTCGATTTCTCCATACTTGCTCTTCAGGTCAACAACTCCTATAGACTTTTGCTCATTTTGGTTGAACCCTTGTATAACAAGGTTGCTTGACAGCAAGTTGCTTGGTTTGATCCCGAGCTGTGACATGGCTCTTTTGGGTAGGATGTTGATGGTGGACCCTCCGTCGATCATTACCCGTGACATCTTCGCTCCGTTTATCATCCCGGTAATGAACAGGGGACGATTATGATCTGGAGACTTCACATGCATGTCTTCATCTCTAAATGTAATAGTGAAGAGGAAGATGGCTTTGCACTCTTTTGGGAGGTCTGAGCCGCGAGTTGACTTTGGATGTCCGTTGAGAACTCCCCCGGATTGGTCAGAGTATAGATGAGTGACTGTCTCAACTCTGGTGACATCTTGAGTGCATCATACACGCTTAGCAGTGACGGGATCTTCTTCAGATGTGAGGGGACATCATATTTGACTCTCTGGTCATCAATCGTCTCAGATTGAAAAGAGTTAGATCGGGGTGGGAGTGGATTTATACCCTTTTCAACTGGAGCCGTCCTTGAATATAGTCTTTTCCCGGACCTGAGGTTCATTTGACAAATCTCAACAATTGCATTAGATGGGGAGGCCTCTACCACCTCCTTTTCTAAAATTTGGACCATGTTGACAGGCATAATCTAATTCATCCTCCTCTTTTTACTCTACCCAGAGGAGTTGTCATCTGAGTCATCACTTTCCATCGGGGTATCGCTCGATCCCACTGACGAGGATCCATGATCAAGGTCAATCTGTCCTCTTGTTTCAAGAGTCAGTTTTGAAAATTTTGGAGAGTACCCTGTTAAACCTAGAGCAAACTCCAGTAGGTTAATTAAATATACCAGTGCATCTATTGGTGAAGGTGATCGAAGCTCATGAAGTGTCCAATGATGACTGGACATAGTTGCTTCGTAGTTCTAGGATGGCCAAGCGTCTCTAGTTTTGATTGGCACTTTCGAAAGGAAGCCGAATGATATTCGCTTAAAAGTGTTTGTTTTTCACGATTATCCTTTGAGCATTATCGCACTCTCCTACGTAAAACATTTATTTTTAAAAATTTTTCTACGTAAGAGTTTTCTCCATTGCATAGAACACACTTTTCTGGTCAAAATGGTATATTTGCATAGTTTAAACACATTTTTGAAAGTCTAGATACTGAGCCATTTCGATGAAATTTCATTATGTGTTTTAACTATCTCAGGAACTCTAACTGGACAATTCTCAAGGACCGGAGACCGTAGTTAAGCATCAAAGCCCATTACCGAAGACTAAAGAGCCAACATGCTATACCAAGTAGATGCAGGCCAAGTGTGGGCTAAGCCAAGAGATCACAATTACAGAATGAAGCCTAGGGAGCTGAAGATTCGATTTCCAAGAACGAGGACTTGAGTAATAAAGATTACTATACAAGACAAAGGAGAAAAGCTTGCTTAGTTGGTGAAATCTATGGGAGACTGTGTTAGAGACCAGGGTTCAAAACCCTTTGCCATCATTTTCTTTTCTTTTATTTATTTATTTTCTCTAAAACCTAATCTCTCTCTCCTAATCCTAGCCGTCCACCTCTCTTAAACCCTAATCCTCTCCTAACCCTAGCCACCTTTTCTTGTCAAAATCCTAATTAAATTCTAGCCACCCAGTTTATCCTAACCTTAATCGCCACCCTCCATTTGCAAAACTCTAATCTACTCTTAGCCATGACCGTCCATATCATCCCTACACCTCACTTTCCTATTTCCTACTTTCCCCACTTTCCTTGTATCCAACCTTCTATTCTAGCCATTAGAAATCCTTGCTAATTTCCAAAACCTTCCCTTGACTAATTCAAAAAAAATTCCCATTTTCATAAATATTTTCCTAGTTACTAATTCCAATACCATCCATCCCTAGGGCTTTAAATCAAAACCATCCACTCCTAGTTACCCCCTAATCAAAACCCTAATCTAGTAAACCTTTGTTATCTCATTCCCAAATCCTAGCCATCCAATTCCCTTCACATAAATCCTAGCCACCCATTTCACTAACCCTAAAACCCTAATATCTAAGAGATTAGTGGCCACACTTTCCTACTTTCCCACTTTCCATTCTTCTTGATTAATTCAAAAACTTTCTATTTTTCTAAATTCCAAAACTTTAGTAGCCACCCCTCTCCCTATATATACATATCCCACGGTTCCACCAAGAAAAAAAAACTCATCCAAGCTATCTTCAATTAACCCCCTTTCTCTTCACTTCATTGTCTTGGTGTTGGTCGTACACTTCCATTCTCTCCTCATCTAGTCTGTCTTCCAAGACCCCACTACCTCTCACACCTCTCTCATCTTTCTCTCATCTCTCAAGTCCCCTCTCATCTCACGGCTTCTCAACCTCATCAAGGCGGACACATCTCCGGCAATCACCTACACCTGTGGGAGCAATACATTGTCACATTTGGCATTTTTTTTAAGGTTGTTATTGCATTAATTTTAATTAAAGGTTTGTAGTGACTTGTGGTTTAATTAATAAAATTCTTTAATGTTGGTTAGTTTGTGCTTACATATCGTGCCTTTTAATTTATGTTATTTATTTCATTAGTAGATCTTGATAATCTCTTAAAAAAAATTGTTTTAAAAATCAATCCACCCTTCTCATCTCTCCACCATTTTAATCTTTTCTTTATTTTATTTTATTTTATTTTCTTTATTGCACTAACCTAACTAACCCCGAGTGAGGATTTGACATCCGACACAAGCCCTATACCATTCTCATATGTTTGCAGGTCTTGGATTAATTTAAGTGTTGAAATAGGGTGATTCGTTTCAACGACCGAAAAACCATGTTTCAAATGGCGCCGTTGTCGCTCGGGTGAAGGAAGTGCATAAAGAAAGAAGAAAAATTTTCAGTCAAAAAAAAAAAAAAAAACAGCAAGGGATTTGGGATCCCCTTCTTCTCTTTCTTTTCTGCTTGGTTATTTTTATTTTTATTTTTTTAAGCCTCGGATGGCCGAGTGCAACTTGTAATAATTTAGGACTTTCTACATTTTATTATTATTATTATTTTTAGATATGTGTTCAAGGGCTTAGCAACCCTTGAGCGAAAAAAAAAAAAAAAAAAAAAACAACAAAAAAAAAAAGTGTTAGGTTTAGATTTACATTATGTTTTTTTTAGGTGATTAGTATTTTGGGAATTATTGCTTTTGGAGACTTTTCAAATAAGAATTTTGTTAATTTTAGGCATTTTCCCATATCTTTTAGACATTTAGCATATTTTTTTGGAAATTTCTAATTTTCAAAAAAATTTCTAACTCTTTATAGTGGAAAAAGTCTATCTTTAACACAATTCCATTTTGGGAAGTTTGCCTTGATTTCACCAATTTAAATTGGAAGGTTTCCAAAACTTGAGGGAAAATTTAGAATTAGTAGTTCCCTACTTTAGGAAACTATTAAGTTTGTATTAAAACCCAAATTTGGAAATTAATTAATTTGCCTAATTAACTGAATGTTGTGTGCAACCCCTTAAAGGCAGCCACCTTCCAAAAATAATTCCCAATCACGTGACCTATATTTTATTGTGCACTAACTTGTGCGCAGGGAAGGAGTGTGAGTAGGGAGTACTAGCTCGGAGTGGGCCCAAGCCCATTACCCCTCCCTACCTCACGGAGGCGACCCCGTGGCATAGCCCACGGGTAGGTACGTGTTCTATACCTCGCTTGAAAGCGATCCCAGGTGTTGATTGAGCATCTAGGTGGTGATTGTTTATTTGCTTTTGTACAACTTTTTCGAACTGCGTGGATGGCCGAAAAATACATTAATTAAAGAGCAAACCCAGCTCTACTTGAAACTGGTGGGATTTCATCACCCACCTCATCACTCCAGCTGTGTGAACCCCAAAAGCAATTTAATAAAATGAACCAAGATTTAGAGCCAAATTTAGCTCGGTGTTCATAGGACCATCACAAAATCAGTGAATCCTTCATTTTTGAGTCGAATAAGACCACGAGCACGGGTCCCTGTTTCCTAACATACCCACAGGTCCCTACTACTTTAGTATATTGAGCTCTTAAGTGGCCTCCTCAAAATCTTGTTGGTTAACTGTGCTTGTTGACTTATGAACACAATCTAGCCCAAGTTATTCTTTTGGGAATACACTTGTTAAATTGCTTGACTGATTTGGCTAGTCTGGGACGTACTTAAGCTTGCCATTGTGTGACACGTCTGTCTAGGCTACGGATTCTCTTTTAGTTAACTCGTGTTAGTACTGGATGGTTAGCTTACAAGTGAAACCTTTGTGAGAACCCTAGAGTGCAAGTCAGTCCAGCGGATTAAACAAGATAAAATCAGTGGTCCCGCCCACTGTCATAATCTACTTGCCCACACAGATAAAAATATAAAGCCCAGAAAACTGTTGATTGTTTAGCTTTGGCTTAGGGTTATCTTTGTGTTCTTTGCGCATCATATTGAGTCACTCAGGTTAGTGTCTCATTTGGCAACTTTTTGCCAGGTCTTGGGCGTGTTTCTTCAAACATATGCCCAGTTAGGTTCGGCCCATCAACGTTTGATTCGATCTGAGAGTCATTCAAATCCGGAAATTAGCCTCAGCTCCTTCACCTTCCTCATCCTCTCCATGGCAGCAAAAAGGCCTCTTATTGAGACTTATGCAAATTTCTATAGCCAAAACTTCTATTGCCATGACTCCTATAACCCAAATTCCTATTGCCAAACTTATCATCCGGATACTTGGAATCATCATTCCAGTTTCTCTTGGGAGCAAGAGTCTGTTCCACAACAGCAACCATACCATAGCACATATCATTCCGGGTTTAACCAATCCGATATACAGTATGATGGACAGTACTCACAGCCGTTGTACCAACAATTCACCCAAAATTCTTATTTTGACCAACAGAGCGCCCTCCCGACTCCTCAGTCCTACAATGATTATAAATTGATGAGCTCTAATTGTGAATTGGTACCTAAGCTTCCCTTCTCTGCACCTCCACAATCTACTCCTAAACATGGTCTAGAAGACCTTCTCTCCCAGTTTATGACCAGGCAAGAACAAGCCCTTCAACATCTAGAACAACGTCTGGATCAATTAGAAGCTAAGAGCGAGATAGGTAACTTCCCGAGCCAAACAATTCAAAATCTGATTGAACAGGAGATAGTTTCTGAAGTGGAATTACAGTCAAAGAACCAAAATTTTCAGGGAGAGATCCAAGCTGATACTGCCCTCTGTTCAGACAAAACTATTGATATAGGAGTGCCACCATCCTTGGTGCCCTCAAAAGCACCACCTTCTAACCTTAGATCAGAGAATCTCAATTTCACATCCAACTCTGATGCTTCTACGTCTGCACCCAAATCTGATATTTCTGTGCAGATACCTCAGGCTGAGGACAAGCCCATTTGTCCGTTGAAACCACCTTTCCCAGAAAGGCTTGTCCAGAATAATCGGGACCAAAAATTTTTAGAGATCAAAGAAGTTTTGAAAAAATTACCAATCAATATCTCGTTCAAGCAGATTCCACACTATGCGAAGTTCCTCAAAGACTTATGCATAGTCAAGTTGTGTACCCAAGCATCTAAGGATCCATTTCTAGTTTAAAAGGCCATTGTGTTCAAATTCAAGGATCCTGGAAGCCCTACTATTCAGTGCATCATAACAAACGATTTCATTTGTACGACTTTGCAAGTCCTAGGAGCTAGTGTGCATCTCTTGAGTTTCTTAGTCTATCAACCGTTAGGCTTAAAGGACATACAACCTACAAGGGCCATTCCAAAGCCGCTAGTTGGTGTTGGTTGAGATCGATCTTATTGATCCTCTTTGTGAAGACTGATGACCTACTCAGTCTCTCTGTGTTTCCAACTTGTTTGGGGGTGCATTTATGTACCCCCTTTGTGTCTGGCTGAAGACGTTAAACTTAGCGCTGTCGAAAAGGATTCCGAGATTCATGAGTCGCTTGATTATCTTGCATATATTTTGGCACTATTTTTCAGGTTGGACGAGTCTCATTACTTTTGCAGATACCTACCAGTGTACAATTTCTGCCAAGCTGGTAATACCCTTCCTCAACTTTTGCATCTTGTAGTCCACAGTCATATCTTTTTGTCTCGGTCATAAGCACCAAGGACGGTGCTATCTTTTGTTTGGGGGTGATATTTTCCAAAACTCATGTTTTCCCTTTGAAAAAAAAAAAAACAAAAAAAAAATGTTTTCTTTTGCTAAATCTTTGGAGCTTTAGAGACTGTGAAAGCTTCCGGCCTGTCCCGTAGGCCGCCTAGAAGGTAGAACTCTGGGTTTTGTGGGTAGGATATATAGACTTATTTTCTTTTTATAAAAAATAAAAAAAAAAGTTTTTCTAGTACTTTCAAAAATGTTTTCAAGTAACTTTACAATGATGAGACCAAAACTAAGTGTTAGTCTACTTATTGAAAGGGATGTCATCTTTTGAAATACAAGTTAGCACTTAGTTCAGTACTACTTTGGATTGAGATGCTTAGAAAATTCAGATTCGGCACAAATTGCACAAAATCAACATCAGAGTCATCCTATGTTCAGATTCTCTAGAGATCCTAGAAGAATATTTGTGGAGACCTAACCCAGTGAGTTTTGAGCATTCCATCATTTCAGAGGGTTATACAAAGATTCCGAGTCACAAGTTGACTCACAATTTCTTCCAGCCCACACATATTCCTTTGAGAGATCTCATTAATTCTTGATTTGATCATTAAACTTGGAACGACATCAAACATTAGGTCATTACAAAAGAACTTTCTCTATATCCATTCAAAACATTAGACATGATAATGCAACCCTAGAAAATGATATAGGCCATGTTTGTAACCTGTCAGACTTTTTGGCTTACCTAACTTTTATATCTATAGAAAACCCTTTTGAGCCTTTAATGAAAACCTTTTCTTGTCAACCCATTAACAGAAAACCCAATCCAGATAAGAAATATGACTAGCAACCCTATTTCTGAGAAGGATAAAAGAGTATGGGTACACCATGAAAGATAGAAATCAAGAAAGGAAAGAAAAACCAAGTGGGTTTGAACTGAAAAGAAAATATGGAAAGCTGAAAAACAATATTGAGCAATCTCAACAAGATCGAAAAAAAAAATGAAAGAAGGAAAAGAAAAAGGAACTGGTGTTACGCCCTCAGGAGAAATTGTAAAGAATATTGAGATATCCTCTCAGAACTTTGAATCCTGTCTGCCTTTCTTTTCCTAAACCGATCTCAAGCCTCAATACAACATATTAAAGTCCTACTTGATTCTAGGTTAGCACATTCATAAAATGTGGAGAATGGAGAAAGAGAAACTATAGAGTTTGATCTAACGTTCCGAGTGACATGATATTCCTATCAAGAGATCTTATTTTCAATGTCCTCATTTCTAGACAATATATGTGAGATATTTGCCTGTTTTCATCAACATATCTCCTCACATATAACTTGAGAGAAAAGAAATAAAACCATTTTCGAGTGATTCACTTCTGAGTGGTATACAAGTGAGAATTGAGGTCAAGACATACAATCTTAGAGGTGATTTGAAAATCTTTGCTACCAGATAATGATGATGTTGAATACACATACACGCTGAATCTGACTTTTCATGTGCTAAGTGTCCATCTGTATTATTGTTGAAAATTACTGACTGAGTTCTAATTTGTAAATATTTTGTTACATCCTTGAAATAATTTGACAAACGAAGTTTTCTCTGAGTAATGAAAAATAGTGTGTAGCACCTGCCAAACTCTTTCAAGCTTCAATTTTTCGCACTAATTGCCAAGGACTGGCAATATGCTGGTTGGGGGTTGTGATATTCGCTTAAAAGTGTTTGTTTTTCACGATTATCCTTTGAGCATTATCGCACTCTCCTACGTAAAACTTTTATTTTTAAAAACTTTTCTACGTAAGAGTTTTCTCCATTCCATTGAACACACTTTTCTGGTCAAAATGGTATATTTGCATAGTTTAAACACATTTTTGAAAGTCTAGATACTGAGCCATTTCGATGAAATCTCATTATGTGTTTTAACTATCTCAGGAACTCTAACTGGTCAATTCTCAAGGACCGGAGACCGGAGACCGGAGACCATAGTTAAGCATCAAAGCCCATTACCGAAGACTAAAGAGCCAACAGGCTATACCAAGTAGATGCAAGCCAAGTGTAGGCTAAGCCAAGAGATCACAATTACAGAATGAAGCCTAGGGAGCTGAAGATTCGATTTCCAAGAAAGAGGACTTGAGTAATAAAGATCACTATACAAGACAAAGGAGAAAAGCTTGCTTAGTTGGTGAAATCTATGGGAGACTGTGTTAGAGACTAGGGTTCAAAACCCTTTGCCATCATTTTCTTTTCTTTTTTTATTATTTTCTCTAAAACCTAATCTCTCTCTCCTAATCCTAGCCGTCCACCTCTCTTAAACCCTAATCCTCTCCTAACCCTAGCCACCTTTTCTTGTCAAAATCCTAATTAAATTCTAGCCACCCAGTTTATCCTAACCTTAATCGCCACCCTCCATTTGCAAAACTCTAATCTACTCTTAGCCATGACCGTCCATATCATCCCTACACCTCACTTTCCTATTTCCTACTTTCCCCACTTTCCTTGTATCCAACCTTCTATTCTAGCCATTAGAAATCCTTGCTAATTTCCAAAACCTTCCCTTGACTAATTCAAAAAAACTTCCCATTTTCATAAATATTTTCCTAGTTACTAATTCCAATACCATCCATCCCTAGGGCTTTAAATCAAAACCGTCCACTCCTAGTTACCCCCTAATCAAAACCCTAATCTAGTAAACCTTTGTTATCTCATTCCCAAATCCTAGCCATCCAATTCCCTTCACATAAATCCTAGCCACCCATTTCACTAACCCTAAAACCCTAATATCTAAGAGATTAGTGGCCACACTTTCCCACTTTCCATTCTTCTTGATTAATTCAAAAACTTTCTATTTTTCTAAATTCCAAAACTTTAGTAGCCACCCCTCTCCCTATATATACATATCCCACAGTTCCACCAAAAAAAAAAAAACTCATCCAAGCTATCTTCAATTAACCCCCTTTCTCTTCACTTCATTGTCTTGGTGTTGGTCGTACACTTCCATTCTCTCCTCATCTAGTCTGTCTTCCAAGACCCCACTACCTCTCACACCTCTCTCATCTTTCTCTCATCTCTCAAGTCCCCTCTCATCTCACGGCTTCTCAACCTCATCAAGGCGGACACATCTCCGGCAATCACCTACACCGGTGGGAGCAATACATTGTCACATTTGGCATTTTTTTTAAGGTTGTTATTGCATTAATTTTAATTAAAGGTTTGTAGTGACTTGTGGTTTAATTAATAAAATTCTTTAATGTTGGTTAGTTTGTGCTTACATATCATGCCTTTTAATTTATGTTATTTATTTCATTAGTAGATCTTGATAATCTCTTTAAAAAAAATTGTTTTAAAAATCAATCCACCATTCTCATCTCTCCACCATTTTAATCTTTTCTTTATTTTATTTTATTTTATTTTCTTTATTGCACTAATCTAACTAACCCCGAGTGAGGATTCGACATCCGACACAAGCCCTATACCATTCTCATATGTTTGCAGGTCTCGGATTAATTGAAGTGTTGAAATAGGGTGATTCGTTTCAACGACCGAAAAACCATGTTTCACCGAAAACCGAGTCAGAGCATTCTTTTAGCGCCAAGATCTTCTCGGGGGAAGACAGCATCGGGGAAGAATCTTCTGTCAAAGATGATTCGGATGCTGACGGGTCAGAGGTACCGTCTTCTTTGTCACCATTGCATGTAGATTCCTCAGTTGTTATGAACTCTCCGGTACTATAAGTTGTCCCGCTTGATGAGGTATCACCTTATTCAGAGCTCCTTGAGTTTGGTTTGAGGGAGTGGACACTTATTTTCATGCAAGACATGAAGAAATCTTCATCCTCATCATAGTCACTTTCATCAGTATAGTCAGAGTAATCACTACTTTGGCTATAAAAAAGTCTTGGGGGGATAAAGTCCTTGAGGGTGATAGGTGTAGGCTGATCTTGTTGCAAGATCTAGTTCGGGAGTATACCTTTGCATTTTTTTTGTTCTTTTTCTGCTTTCTTTGCTTCTTCTTAGCAAATCTGGGCATCTTCCTTTGCTCGGTTTTGCGAGGCTGCCGGCACGTGACTAAAGTTTGAGTCATTTGTTTCTTTTTCTTGGCTCATTTGCTCTCATAGAGAGTCCATTCTTCACTTCCGAAAAAGGCTTCATCGCCATCAACTTTTACTTGCTTCATGTCGACAACTTCTGTCGCAAACACCATATTAGCTATGGCAGCTTCTGCTTCGTCTGGATCCATGGCAATTATCTTGTCATCCAACAACTTCTGAATTTGGTCCTTTAAGACAAAGCACTATTTCAGGGTGTGGCTCACAATACGGTGAAAGCGGTAATATTTTGGATGATCTGTTTTTCCATCTTCGTCTGGTCTCTTGATCTCAGGTAAAGTTATCAAGTTCTGACGTAGCAAGTCTTTGAAGAGAACCTCTACCACTTCATTTGAAAAGGAGTAAGTCTTTGCCATTCTGTTCTGCATGGTCGATCTCTTGGCTTCTTCTTTTCGACCTCCCTACCGTCACTGGCTTTTGCTGTCTTGGTGGAGATGTTTTGGTTAGAGACAGCTTCTTCATCTCAACCATTGCAGCTACAGATGTCTCGAGACGATCAGCGGCTCGACTGATCTTCTTTTTCCTAAGTGCAGTTCCATGTCGTGGGCCTTAGTGCACAAGTCATCAAACCCGAAGTTGTTCAGGCACATCCGTATCAACTCTTGTTGCGTGAACTTCTGCAAACATGAGAAGGTTAGTGACCTCCACTTGGCAATGAATTCTTAGACAGGTTCACTATCTCTTTGCTTTGTTTCAATTAGTTCTGGAAAACCCACTCTCTTCAATTGTCGCAATCAGGGATGGTGTCATTCCCCCTGCTATTGCTTCCAAACTTAGGGCCATCGGGGTATTTGCAATATTCAACCCCATTGATCTTGAAAATGGGTTGGTTCGAGCACCTGAGGTTGCCCCTTGCTCTTTTCCTTGCGGTCTGTGACTGGAACATGAAGGATTTGAATGCTCCACCGATTGTTCGGTATTTTAGCCTTCATTGACGATAACTGTTTGGTCATTTGAGCTATTTGTTCCATCATGATGACCATCTCGGCATCTTTTCTTTCCACTTGATGAAGGAGGGTGAGGAGAGCTTCTTCTTAGTCTTGAGGAGAGACAGTGCCATCTCCAAGCTCAGCCATCATCACTGAGATTGCTTTATCAGATCCCAGTGAAGATTCAGATGATGATTCTCCTGTAGAAGCAACTTTCGAAAATTCCTCTTCTAAAAACAATGCTTCTGGAGCTCCGTATAGCGGGTTGGTTGAGCTTGACGCTTGAAATGTTGCTTCGTCTCGGCCCATTACATTTTTCATTACGGGGCTAGTTGGGCTACTGCCTCAGGAACAATAGGTTATATGTTTTTGACGTGCTTCATTAGTGGAATTTCATTTCCTGAGTTGGAGAAATTTACACTCGCGGCCCTTTTTCTCCCTCGGGCTTTGCTTCTTAAGGTTCTCTTCTTTTGTGGGACCTCAAGAGGATCGACGAGCACTGAACTCCACTATCCCTGATGCATTGAGCTCTCTGTCCTTTAATGCAGAGAGTGCGGCTAAGGCCGGGGACAAGGTAGCTTCATAACTTTCCTGGTTAGATGTATGCGCTCTCTTTTTGGCCTCATCTTGTCCTCGGGTCGCGACCATATCAACCGAGACATATTGTACTTTGTATCCTCCAGTACTTTGTGGAGGGCATGACGCAACCGAGGAAATGGTTGACTCGGCGGAGGGTTGAGTTTGGTTTCACCTTAAAGGCGGACGGTGAATGTGTGACCTTCTTCAACGAGTTGGGATATAGCTTGATATTTGTAGACTACGAACTCATTCTATGTTCTTTCTTTAGATCAAGGGGAGCCCTTCAGCCATCGTTCCTCTATATAAAACTTTGACTCGAGGATCTCGGAAAACTTGGACATTTCTTGAGGGCGTTTGCACATATTCCCCCCAAAATGGGCTCGTGTCCATTGCACTGCGGGTTTGCCCCTTGTGTGCGGATTGCCGAGAGAGTGACATGATTCGTTCATCGGAATGCATTAGGTCGCAATGTCCTGAGGAAATCAACATCCTGTTGAGTCGGGTTCGGAGCGTACTTGTAATTACCCCTAGCATGTTGCTCCGACCGGAGGTATTCTCTTCTGTTTAGCTCAACCATATCGTCTATGATGTCGTCCATAGAGAGTTCATTTCGGCGCTCCAGCTTGACCCTAGTGTCGATTAATTTAACTCCCCTTTTGGGAAACTTAGAATGATAATGGTTAGCCCGAGGTCTTGACTGCTGTAAATGGGGTCCAACCCGAGGGTTGAACCTATAGGCACTCCTATTGGGAGTACTGTTTTGAAGAAGGCAACTGGGCTGGTTGTCTGGTTGCCATGACATATAGAAACGAGCCTGACGGCCTGTTTGTTGCGAATGAGGTTTAACCCGAAGGTTGAACCTTTCAGCACTCCCCTTGGGAGTGCTACCTTGATAAAGACAATCAGACTGTTTGTCTGGTTGTTGTGGAAGAAGGAAACGAGCCTGATGGCTTGTTTGCTACCATTGAGATCCAACCCGAGTTGTAGGCACTCCCATTGGGAGTACTGCCTTTAAAAAGGCAACCAGACTGGATGTCTGGCTACTGTGGCTTACGGAGACGGGCCTAATGGCCTGTCTCCTGTGAATGGGGTTCAACCCGAGGGTGGAATTTGTAAGTACTCCCATTGGGAGTGCTGCCTTAAAGGAGGCAACCAGACTGGATGTCTGGTTGCTACGGATTGTAGAGATCGGCCTGACGGCCTATCTGCTGTAACTGGGGTTTAACCCGAGGGTTGAACCTGTAGGCACTCCCATTTGGAGTACTGCCTTGATGGAAGCAACCAGACTGGATGTCTGGTTGCTGCGGTCCATGGGGACGGGCCTATTGGCCTGTCTACTGCGAAGAGAGTCTAGCCTGAGGGTTAGACATATAAGCTCCACTTTTGGGGGTGCTTTGATGAAGGGGGGGTCCTTGCTGCCTCCCCTTTCTTTTGTTTGTCTCCCTGTCAGGGAGGCAACATCTTGCTGCCCCTTGAATGGACAACCATTGTAGTGGCTGTAACATGCTGCCACATCTAGACTAGGTGGCCTGGCCATGATCTCAGCCCAAATTAGGGGCTGCGTCTGCAACTCCACAAGCACGAACAAGGTGAGGCGATTGAACTTCACTGTTCAAACATCCTCCTTTAATGGAGTTTATCATTTTATGTGGGGAACCATTTCCGGAATAGGTGAACCTATGCCATTAATTACACTCTCTTTTGAGAGAGATACCTCTTATTAAGAAGAAGAGAGAAAGAGAGACAAGCGTAACATTTTTTATTGGATAAAGAGGGTGCCAAATACCTCATTTTGGCATTTACAGTCACCTCAAAACAGGTCTTTCAAAGTAAAAGGGGAGAGAGAGAAAGAGGTAGGCATTTTTGGCCTACTTTGTAGCTTTCATTAGAGCTTTGGTTCTTCTTGACTGGATTTCTATCTTTTGGGGAATTCCTCTTTAGGTTTCTTCTGGGTGTCGATCCCCTTAAAATAACTAACTCCCACTTTTTATATCGTGGGAGTTAATGGGGGAGGTAGTTTTACAACCACCACCTCTAACTGCCTTTTTCTTTGTGAAGAGGACATCTGTCCTCTTCGTGAGAGTGAGGACTCGCCCTCACCCTCCTATTCTGGATCGTGGGTGGGTAGCGGGTATTTTAACCACTACTGGACTGCCAAATTGTAGTGCCAAGTGGCCTTTAGCTCTTTTTGTTTAAGGCAGCAAAGGACCTCTTTGCTACTAAAGTGGGGTCTATTAAATGACCCCTTTTAATTTGGGGCAGTAAGGAGCAGCAAGGGGACACCTTGCTACAAAGGTGGGATCTATTAAACGATCCCTTTTAATTTGGGGAAGCAAGGGGACACCTTACTGCCGATGTAGGGTCTTTTAAAAGACCCTTTTAATTTGGGGCAGTAAGGGGACACCTTGCTGCCGAGGTGCGGTCTATTAAAAGACCCCTTTTAATTTAGGGTAGCAAGGGAACACCTTACTACCAAGGTGGGGTCTATTAAAAGACTCCTCTTAATTTGGGGCAGTAAGGGGACACCTTGCTGCCAAGGTGGGGCTATTAAAAGACCCCTTTTAATTCAGGGCAGCAAAGGAACACCATGCTGCTAAGGTGGGGTCTATTAAAAAACCTCTTTTAATTTGGGACAGCAAGGGGACACCTTGCTGCCAAGGTTGGGTCTATTAAATGACCCCTTTTAATTTGGGGCAGCAAGAGGACACCTTGTTGTCGAGATGAGGTCTATTTAAAGATCCCTTTTAATTTGGGGCAGCAAGGGGACACCTTGCTGCCGAGGTGAGGTCTATTAAAAGATCCCTTTTAATTTGGGACAGTAAGGGGACACCTTGTTGCTATTAAAAGACCCCTTTTAATTTGGGACAACAAAGGGACACCTTGCTGCTAAGGTGGGGTCTATTAAAAGACTCCTTTTAATTTGGGGCAGCAAGGGGGCACCTTGTTACCAAGGTGGGGTCTATTAAAAGACCCCTTTTAATTTGGGGCAGCAAGGGGACTTTTTTTTGCCGAGGAGGGGTCTATTAAAGGCCCCTTTGTTTTAATTTTGATTTGTAGCAGGAAGGGGACTCCTTGCTATCCATCTATCTTGATTGTAGATTTGAGGGCAGTAAAGGGACACCATGCTGCCAGGGAGGGGTCTATTAAAGACCCTTTGTTTTAATTTTGATTTATGGCAGCAAGGGGACTCCTTGCTACCCATCTATTTTGATTTTAGATTTGGGGCAGCAAGGGGACACCTTGCTGCCAGGGAGGGGTCTGTTAAAGACCCCTTTGTCTTAATTTCAATTTGTGGTCGCAAGGGGACTCCTTGCTGCCTATCTATTTTGATTTTAGATTTAGGGTGGCAAGGGGACACCTTGCTGCCAGGGAGAGGTTTGTTAAAGACCCCTTTGTTTTAATTTTTGATTTGTGGCAGCAAAGGGACTCCTTGCTTCCCAATTATTTTGATTTTAGATTTGGGGGCAGTAAGAGGGCACCTTGTTGCCAGGGAGGGATCTTTTAAAGACCCCTTTGTCTTAATTTTAATTTGTGGCCACAAGAGGACTCCTTGCTGCCCATCTATTTTGATTTTAGATTTAGGGCAGCAAGTGGACACCTTGTTGCCAGGGAGGGGTCTGTTAAGGACCCCTTTATTTTAATTTTTGATTTGTGGCAGCAAGGGGACTCCTTGCTGCCCATCTATTTTGATTTTAGATTTGGGGGCAGTAAGGGGACACCTTGCTGCCGAGGAGGGTCTATTAAAGACCCCTTTGCTTTAATTTTAATTTGTGGTAGTAAGGGGACTCCTTGCTGTCCATCTATTTTGATTTTAGACTTGGGGGCTGCAAGGGGACACCTTGCTGCCAAGATGGGGCCTGTTAGAGACCCCTTTGTTTTAATTTTGATTTGTGGCTGCAAGGGGACTCCTTGTTGCCTATCTATTTTGATTTTAGACTAGGAGCAGCAAAGGGACCCCTTGCTACCAAGGCGGGGTCTATTAGAGACCCCTTTGTTTTAATTTTGATTTGTGGCTACAAGGGGACATCTTGCTGCCCTTAGATTGGTTTTAATTCAAGGCGATAAGGATGCTCACGTGCATTTGCATGTGTGAGTTGATCATAACCCTCCTCAGGGTTGTGATCTGATGCATACAGTGCACACCACTCCTTGTGTGTGGGGTGTGAAATTAGTGGTGAAATTTCACCACTTACAGACGCAGAGGCGATGCCAGAGAAACCATCGTCATCAGGGCTCAACTGCACTTCTATCAAGAGCAACTTCACAGTGCAATGGTTGAGATGACTTCCTGGATCAGACAGTTCGAATCCCGAATGTTCAATGCTTCTGAGGTAATTGAAAACATGGAAGTTGAGGTCACATCCCCCCAGCAATAGATCATGGACCTTAATGGTATGTCCCAGCCACTTGACTGGGATTGAGTCTTTTTTCTTTTATTGAGTCGTACAATCCTGTACTTACTTTGCATGCATCAATGAAAAATTGTTTTCTAGCATCTTCTTCCTGGCATCATGCATATTCATATTTAGCCGTTGCATCTTTTTCAGTTTGCATGAGCTGACCCATGACTCGATCTATGACTACAATTTTCACAGAAACAGCAGCCGTAGACGCAGTACTAACAGAAGTTCTAGCCATAGAAGAAGCATACAGTATAACCTTTATTGAGAGCCAATCAAAATCAATGGCAAAACCATTAGACCAGCATCAACGAACCAGTGAGATCCTGCAGTCTCACGAGAGAGATATCACAGTCATTCAAGTAAAGTTAGACAATGTTTTGGAATCCTTGAAGATTCTCATTGGTGCCCGAACCGAAGAACCCTCAATCTGAAACCCTACAGGGGAAACCTCTTAACAACCTCATCTAGAGCCACATCAGCCCATCCCTATCATCATTCCGAATCCCATGCTTGCACTAGGCGGAGGAGAAGAATGAGGAACAACCCAAGGCTCCGTATGTCAATCAGGACTGGCCGTCATCTTTAGATCCTACTCCGTCCCTAAGGGACCAGCATGAGGAGATAAAGCAGATGAAAGTGGAGATGAGATGTATGAAGGGAGCATCTGCCAGCTCCAGTCTGTCTCTTAAGGATCTGGTATTCTCATCAGGGGATGCTGCTTCCCCAGGATGCAAAGTACCAGACTTTGACAAGTACGACGGCACAGGCTTCCCGAAGTAACATCTACAGTTATATCTGGGGGACATGCTCCAACATAACAAGAATCAGCCTTTACTCATCTAGTACTTTCTAAAAAGTTTAAAGGGGGCAGCCCTTACTTGGTGGATGTCGGTTGATAAGCAACGAATCAAGACCTGGCAGGATGCCATGGACAGCTTTGTAGAGCAGTACTTCTTCAACCAAGAGCTTTGGCCTCAGCGAACCTAACTGGAACAGATGTACCAACGGAACAACGAGTCCTTCTTAGAATATGTTACCCGCTGGAGGAAAATGACAGCAAAGATAGCTACTCCGATCCCCAAGGAGGAGTTGACAAGCATATTCATGGGCACTCTAAAGCAGCCCTATTTTAATCTTATGGTAACTCTGCTAGTGGTAGACTTTGGCATTATTATCAAGATCGGTGCCCGCATCGAGATAACCATCCAATGCGATGTCATCCACTCTAGCCTAGGGCTTGCTCCTCCCAGAACAGCAGCTCCTGTAAGTAGAAACAGTGGTTCCAAGGACCAGAGAAGAAGAGAAGATGTTCAGATGGCATCTTCTGCAACACTTATCAGATTACCAACTCCCACTGCTCAATCTCAGCAAGCATCCAGAAACACCCAGGGGCAGAACCATCCCCCCAGAAAATTTACCCCTCTTCCATACACTCTCAGCCATTTATTAGACTTCTTGACCAAGAAGGGTCTTCTCGAATTGAGAAGCCCTACCCCTCTCCTACCTCTTGACAAACAAAACAAAAATTATCGTGCCGATCACCACTGTGCCTTTCATCGAGGCCCAGGCCATGCTATAGACTACTGCATCGGTCTGAAGTGTACCATCCAGGATCACTTGGATAAGGGTAAGGTTGAGCTGGCCCCTGACAATACCACCATCAACCAGGTGCCACTTCCCCCACACAAAAACCAAGTCAATTTTATTGAGTAGGAAGAGCCCGGGGTACGGTAACTGAGACCCAGGGCACCCATAGTAGATGACAGCATCATCAGGCTTTCTTACCAGTCTCCTATCATAATCCCTTTCCCCCAGTCAAACATACAGACTATCCAATCGCCGGTACAGATCCCTGTCCCTAAGCAGATCATCTACACCATCCCTTGCCTTGCAAACTGGCCCACGGTCCCAGATCAAGCTTCCACCTCAACAGGCTCCCTCCGGATCCCTTACATCCCTTCTCTACCCTTCAACCTCAACCGAGTTGAAAGTATGCCTCTTTTTAATTTTAGAAAAACAGTTCTTGGGGGGCATACATCGAATCCCAAGATCTGACTAAGATTCTAATTGATTTTATTCAATGAGAGTAAAAATCACAATACCTTTGCGACTTTGAAATTGTTAAGTCAAATCCACGATAATAGCGATACCGGCAAAACTTCACAAGTGCCAAGTCTCCTTCGCAATCTACACGGACCTTCTTTTTCTTTAAAACTTTCTCTAATGGAAGCTAATGACCCTTCCAAAAATTCCAGCTCTTGATTCTTGATTAAAAGATCCAATCTTTATATTCAAGAATGGGTTCTTGAATCTCTTCTTGATATTCAAAACTAAGAACACAAGAAAGGATAAGAAAGGGGGAGGGGTTGTGACCATACACTCTTAGAAAAGAGAGGCTTAGGCGTGAGATAATGAGGGAGGAGAGGGATTTCCTAAAATCTGGAAATTTTAGAATGCCCAAAGATGTGGACGTCCAACTCCTTAAATAGATCCTTCTTGGATCTTGATCTTATCCTAATCCAATTAGGATATCCTCAAATTAGTTTCCAATTTGGTTTTTCCATAATTAATTAGGAATAATCAAAATAGAAACTAATCTTATCTATTAGTAACTAACTAATCATATCCTTATCCTAATCCCATTAGGATTCCTTGATTAGCAAAAAACTAGTAGAATCCTTATCTAACAAGGAATCTTTAATTAGTAACTAACTAACTAACTAACAAACCTTATCTTATAAGGTGTCATTTATTAGAAACTAATTAAAAACATACCAAAACATAATCCTCCATGAAGTGGGCGTCCCACCCTAGGTGGGCCCCACACCACACGCCCCATGGGTTCTAAACCCATTTTGGTTACTTTATTATTCTTTTAAAATATTCCCCAATGGGTCCTACCCATTTGGTTTTTCACATTTAATGTGATTCCACCTTTTAGAGCTTCACTATACCATATAGTGATTTCTTAGAGAAATAAATTAATTTAATAAATCATTAAATTAAATACTTTAAGAAAGTCCTTGTGTGTTGGGATCTAAAGGGATCTCTTATTTCCGGTTGTGGGACCAATTACTCAACCTTTTGGTTAAAACATTATTACTAGGAAACACCTTTCCTATACTCCATTAGGATTATAGAATTTTATCTATATCCCTGAACTTCCACCAATCACAATTAATGTCCATTAACATAACGTGACTAACCTCCATAAAATAGAGAATTACTTGCAGGTATTTCTATCTCAAGATTTGTTTGCAGATCAGTCCCTCCACTTCCAATATTGTTATAAGCTTACGGGAAAATATCTAATACTGTCTTTAATCCCTGGCTTATATTGAGAATCCATTCTCTTTGATACTTTAATCAAACTTGGACTTTCAAAAATTTTTAGAAATTCTTTAAAAGAAATAATAATAATAATTACATTTCTTTTATACAGAAAATAAATTCCTTCATATAACCATTTCATCGATAAATGCCGGTGCTAGGTTTTTCAAGTCCGGTTTTGACAAGTATCAACTCAATATTATTTACTCTGTAAGAGTAGTGGAATCCTTGTCGAGCGTACACACACTTCTTCCAGTACAACGTACATAACCCAACGAGCCCGTATTTAGTCCGGTGTGTTGGACATTGACGATTGGCTACATCAAAGTTACATAGGCAAATACTAGAGAAGATGTCAACCTCTCAGGTTAAGGACAATCTGTCAAATGGACTACCCTAAATATAAAGACAGTATATTTCTAAGGGTATCCATTGAGCGATCCAGTTGCAATATAAGTACTTCTTACTTTTATTCACATTTTAGTCAAGAGATCGTTCTCTCAGTGATTGAGATTCATCACTCCATCATATGGAACTAACAATGTGTAAGTTATTAGGAATACATTGTCCAGATGCATCTTGATTAACTTAGAACAATTTTAAGTCTACAAGGAACCGGAAAAACCATATCTCCTTAGCAACCAGTTATCATCTAATTGGATGGTTTTCCTACAATGTTACCTAAGGAACAAAGTAATCTTATCCAATGAGATACTTTTGATATATTACCCAATGTAGAAGACAATGTGTGAATGTAAAATATGCATTTATTGATTTAAAAATAGATAAATACAATTCCGGAATGACTTTGTGGGCATACATGTCTAACACAAGTACCTGCTCCCCACTCTCTCATCCTTGAGAGTGAGAGCATAGCCTACCTTACCCAATCTGGCCGGGTGTATCAACCTCCGGTGGCTAAGCCGGCAAAGGCAAAGGGAACAAAGAAAGAGAAAGAGAAAGTAGGAGTGTCAGATCAAGAGAAAGAAGTAGCGGACGTAGCGGTTCCACTAAATATACTAGAAAAAGCAGAAGAGTTCAACATTACACAGCCATTGAGCAAAGTCCCAGCACAGATCTCCATCTTGGGACTTCTCCTGACATCCGAGCATCACAGGAAGCAGCTGCTCTGGGTATTTAACAATGCCCACATAACACCAGACATCACGTTCGAGAAATTGGGGCACATGGTGGGGTAAATAATTGAATCCAAAATCATCTCTTTCATGAAAGAGGAAATACTGGACAGCGACAGGGATCACACCCGGGCTCTATACATTGCAGTTCAGCTCTGGCCTAACCGTCTGTACTTTGTCAACACTGCAAAGCTTGAGTCTAGATCTCAGCTAAGTGAAGAAGAGACCCATGACAATCAGGGCCTTCGACAAGTCTACCAGGCAGAATCTGGGTGACATTAACTTCATCATCAGGGTCGGACCCGCTCAATTCATAATAAACTTTCAAGTCATGAATATGTCAGCATCATTCACCTTGCTCCTTGGGAGGCCGTGGATCCACACGGTTAGAGCATTCCCTTCTCTCTCTATCAGAGAATCAAATTCATCCAAGATGACCTCCTGGTCATAATCCCATCAGAGGAGTTAGCGAGTTCCTTTAGGGACATCCAGGAATTGGGACAAGGGGTAACCTTCATGACATACCAGTTTGAGCAAGTTAGTTCTATCGTCCAGATAAAAGAGCAAAGCAAGCAAGCGGTGCCGTCGTTTGTCAGGATGATGGCCAGAATGAACTAATAGCCGGGGTTAGGCCTAGGAGCCGGGAATCAAGGCATAAAGAAGATATACGTGCCTCCTCGCTACACATCCTCATCCAGATTGGGATACAGTCCCAAGTTCGACGACTATCTCTCCAAGCTAACCAAGAAGAATAAATGGTCGGCGAAACCAGAACCCCGACCCCATATCTCTGTGACCTTCCCGGTAGGGACATTCAAACCCTACCCAGATAACCCTCTTGCACCAGTTACCAGTATCTCAAACCCCCAGCCTAGTGTTGAGTCTTCAGGGATTCCAGATTCAAAAATATTCAGCATGACACAATGTTCGATGAACTGACTGTCGAAGACGCCATAGAAATAGAAGATCCAATGGGAGAGCAGGTCTACACCCTCTCCAACAGCACCGAAGCATCCTCCAGTCACCGACCACTGATCCGTTGGTGGACCAAGGCTCTCACCATTGAAACCATTCAGGGTTGGGGCAAGCAGAGTATATGGTAGGTTGGTTCGATCAAGCAGTGACCGAAGCACCTTACTTCTCCTCCTTTTATCTTCTTTTTTACTCTCATCATAAAATCCAAATGTCGGCCACTGTCGGCCTCTTTTTGTTGAGTCACATTTTGTAAACAACAATCATCTATTTTATAAATGAAAAATCTGATATTTTGATTCAAAAACATGTTTTGCATAAAAAATTTCATCTGGCTGATGACGAAATCACATAGACTCTTCCCCTGGAAGACCTAGTATCCTGAAGCCAACAAAAATAACAAAAAGCATGCTAAACTATGCTAAATAATTTGCTAGGAAATCGCCTGCACTAAGGCTACCCCCGAAGCCCTCCTTGAGCTTTCGAAAGTTGAGTATGACTCAAAACAGGAAGAGGAACCGCCTCAAGAGATTCTAGACCTCCTAAAGCACAATGAAGGGATCCTGCAGTCAAACATCAAGGACATTGAGACCATCAACCTCGGTTCTGAAGAAAACTCCTAGCATGTCAAGATTGGCACAACCATGAGCCCGCAACAGAGAATAGACATGATCAGTTTTATGAAAAGTTACAGTGATGTCTTTGCCTGGTCATATGTAGACATATCTGGCTGAGACCCAACTTTGGTAGTACACAGACTGTCCTTGAACCCTGAAGTCAGACCAGTTAAGTAGAAACTGAGATGAATGAGGCTCGAATAATCGCAGAAGGTTGAGGAAGAGGTAGAGAAGCAGATCAAAGTAGGCTTCCTAGTAGTAGCAACCTACCCTAAATGGTTAGCCAATATTATACCAGTACCGAAGAAGGATGGCAAAGTCAGAATATGCATCGATTACCGGAATCTAAACGAGGTGAGCCTTTCCTCTCCCGGATATTAACATCTTGGTCAACAACACAGTAGGACATGAGACACTTTCATTCATGAATGGTTTCTCCGGATACAACCAGATCAGAATGGCAGACGAAGACATAGAGAAGACCTCCTTCATTACACCTTAGGGCACATTCTGCTATAAAGTCATGCCCTTTGGGCTCAAGAATGCAGGGGCAACCTATTAGAGGGTCATGACAACACTATTCCATGAGATGATCCACAAGACAGTTGAAATCTATGTGGATAACATGATCGTCAAATCACCAACTACCAGGCAGCACCCTGAAGACCTGAAAAGATTGTGTGATAGACTCAGAGAATTCAGCTTACGACTAAATCCAGCCAAATATGTCTTCGAAGCCTCATCAAGAAAGCTCCTCAGCTTCATAGTCAGCAATAGAGGCATCGAGATCGATCCAGCTAAAGCCAGAGCTATCATCAAAATGCCAACACCCCAAACTGAAAAGGAAATCTGCGGTTAGCGTATTCCAGGAAGGATTCATTGTTTTGCTGGTAGATCTGTTCTAGCTGGCTTCACTAAGGCTAAAGCTCTTGGTTGAAGGAGTACTGCTCCACAAAAATGTCCATGGTATCCTGCCAAGTCTTGATTCACTGTTTGTCAATTGACATCAATCAAGTAAGGGTTGCCCCCTTTAGACTCTTTTGAAAGTATTGGATGAGCAGATGACGGTTCTTATTATGCTGGAGAATGTCCCCCAAATATAGTTGCAGGTGTTGTTTTGGGAAGCCTGTGTCATCGTCTGACACTTTGAACCCTGGGGGAACGGCATCCCTGGATGAGAATGTCAGATCCTCAAGAGACAGACTGGAGCTGAAAGATGCTCCCCTCATGCGTCTCATCTCCTCTTTCATCTGCTTGATCTCCTTGTGCTGATCCCTGAGAGACAGAGTAGGGTCTAAAGATGATGGCCTGTCTTGGTTGACGTGCGAGGCCTTAGGCTGCTCATTATACTGATCATATTCTGCTTCTCCTCCACCTGGTGTGGGCACAGGATTTGGAATGATGATAGGAATGGGCTGATGTGACTCTAGATGAGGTTGTTCAGAGGTTTCCCCTATAGGGTTTCAGATGGACGGTTATTCGATCCGGGCACTAATGAGAATCTTTAAGAATTTCATAACACTATTTAACTTGGCTTGCATGACTGTGATGTCTCTTTCATATGACTGCAGGATCTCACTGGTTCTTTGATGCTGTTCAGATGGTTCTGCCATCGATTATAATTGACTCTCAGTAGAGGCTGCACTATATGCTTCTTCTATGACTTGGACTTCTGTTAGCACTATGTCTATGGCTACTGCTTCTGTGAGAATTACAATCATAGATCGAGTCATGGGTCGGCTCATGCAACTGAAAAGGATGCAACGGCTAAATATGAATATGCATGATGCTAGGAAGAAGATGCTAGAAAAGGATTTTTCATTGATGCATGCAAAGTGAGTACAGGATTATGCAACTCAAAAAAGAAGAATACTCGATCCTAGGCAGGTCCATCAGGGATCACGAAGTCAAGTGACTGGGGCACACCGTCAAGGTCCATGATTTGCTATTGGAGGGATGTGACCTCAACCTCCATGTTTTCAATTGACTCAGTAGTATTGAACATTTGGGATCCGAACTGTTGGATCCGGGAGGTCATCTCCACCTTTACACTGTCAAGCTGCTCTTGGTAGAAGTGCAGTGGAGCCTTGATAATGGTTGTATCTCTGGCATCGCCTCTACGTCTCTTCTAGAGCACTTGGACTTTTGCTTAAGTTGCTTGACCTACCCCTACATGACTTGGAGTTCACGGTTCCGCTCCACTTCCTGTAGTTTGAGTGCTTGCTGGCCCTTCGGTAGCCTTCTCTCCTTCTGCTAGATCTGGAGCTGTCTCTCCAAGAAGAAGTCTCTCCAGGGAACCACCATCTCAGCTAGGGGTATGGTTCCTCTTGATGGAGCTATTGTTAGTATGGGCAGTTCCCTTGGTGTAGGCATACTGAATGGAATGTCAGGGTCTTCTACCCATATTCGGTATGTTGAATTAGTCGGTGGCCCTGATGTAACCACAAAGTCTGGTCATTGTTCTCTTCAAGAGCTTTGCTAATCTAACTGAAAGCGTCAAGTGAGGCTGTCGGAGTACGCTGTGAAGTTAATACAATCATTTCCCAATCGGTCTATCACTGGGATGCGCTGAGGGAGTCCAAACTGATGGAGGACTTGGAGTGGTGCATAGACTACGGAGCCGGTTAAACCGGTGAGGATCATGCATCGTATTTCGGTTATGACAACATGAGTAGCTTTTTTAGGACTAGCCACTCGTATTTTCAGGTGATCTTCTCCTCTGATAGGCTCTAAAGAAGCTAGTAGAGTGCTCTGACGTCTGTAGTCATTATCTGTCCCTGATTTTGAGTAATCTTCTGGGGTAGGCTTTATGCATCACTGAGATCGGGGGGCACTGGGATGATCGTAGGTAGGTGTCTTACCAACCATAGATGCAAGAGTGGTGCACTGGTATGAAATATGCCTTTTCTGCGGTCTGCTATTTGGTTGAGAGCCTTGAGAAGTTCTACAAGAATGACAGATATGATTAATCTGGAGTTGCGTATGCCTTTAATAATCCCTACCAGTACTAATTTGGCAAGGTTGCAGCACTTCGGGAACACCAACTGAGACATAATTATCAATGTAAAGGCATTGAGACCTGGAAGTTCAGCTGTTAGGGTTCCACTTGCGTTTGTACTATTTTTCTAGATACTCTATGGGTATCCGATCAAAAGAGTCATTCGGATCGTGTAGCAAGCAGGCAGGCTTGATATGCAAGAACCTTAAGAGGTCTGCCTAATATGTTGTCTTGTAACGCGGTACTATGGCTTCGCCGTCCATATTTAAACCCAAAATACACTGAATCTCTTCCAGTGTTGGACACAGTTCATTCTTACCAAAACGGAACACCATATGTGATGGGTTTCAACACTGGATAGCAGTGTTCATGAGGCACGGGTCCGGTTTAACCATGGAAAGGTCTAGGATGGACCCGATTTTGTAGTACTGAGCCCAAGCAAGACGCTGACTCAGAGTGAATGCCTCAATTGATTTTCGGAGGTTGTCGTCATATGCCGCCTGAGATTTCAAATGCATGGGCCATGACGGTTAACCAATTGACCTAAGAATTCCTGAAGGACCTGCCATCTACCTGACAAAAAATAGACTCTATATGAGTGTACTATGTATGTAGATGAAAAATTAAAAAAAGATGATGGTTGTATTTTTTTGATTTTGATTGGGTGTGACAAGGCACACGTGATCCGATAGGGCAAACAGGCGGAAGTCCGACATGCTTAACCAGGGTTGTTGGTAACCGATGACCTATCGGGTCAAGGTTTGAGATAGGTCCTGTGAAGACCTGTTCGTCTGAGATTTGAACCCCATATGCTATATCAGGATGTTGGTTGGACGTAGTTTATTACAAGCACAGGTTTGACTCATTACATGCCCCTAGGTAGGTGCTTATCAGGATAAAAGTATCCGGATAATCAACCATGATTGGGGATGGGTATAGGGTGCAAGCAGATTAGGGTTTAAGGTAACCCTCCCTAGATGGGCTACTTGTAGACTATACCATAGCCTAGTCTATATGTATGAATGATGGTGTAATGCAAGTGTGTTCCTAGTAGGATGGGGGTCACTTAACATTGTATATTCGACTCTCCGGTATAGAACATACCTGAAAAGGGACGGTTGGTGTAAGCGGGAGCATTCAGAATCATTTCCCGAGGGTAATCACCCACCAGGCATAATTCTGCGGACCTCCAGGACTTTTGAGCTTCTGACACTAAGGATGATCATCCACCAGTCGTAAGAGTAATAAGCCTGTCTACTGGGTTTAATAGGACATTTACACTACTATGCTATATATGATATGCACAGTACACAAAACACTCAAGAGATGAAAAGACTTAATATTAAGTTAAATACTTAGGCATTTAAACAAATTAATTTTAATTGGCTTAGACTTAGGTTTCGGGTTGAACCTTTGTTAGATCTCCAGTAGAGTCGCCAGAGCTATGAGCACGGGTTGTGGATAAAGTCTTAGTCTGCGATAGAGGTCTTGGTAAGAGCTTCGGTTAAGTCCGAGGAAGGTGTTAGGCACCCCGGGACTTCCATTTTACAATGGTTCCCTACTCCCTAGGTGTAAGCCAATTTAAAGTCAAAGTTTTTCAAATGCCTATGTGTTTAAAGTAATGCTAACCCAAGAAGGAGAAAGCTAACTAGGGTCGAACCCAGGTTAGGTTGCCTACGTACTCATAGGTGAGATCAGACCGAGTGTATTTTTAGCACACGGGCCTGTGCCAAGGCTAGGGGGTGTATATATGTATGTGTGCACCAAGGGTGGCTAAGAGTCTAACGTAGAGGTTAGGATTTGGTTGACCGAGTTTGGTCAAGTGCATGGTTTAAGCCCGGTAGGCTTAGTGTTAGTCCGGTAGATTAAGGATTAATTCGGTAAACTAAGATTTAGGTCTGGTAGGCCAAAATCGAAAATAACCAATGTTAAGGTTGCTAACCAAGGTTAAGAGTCAAACTAACCATTGTTAGGATTGCTAACTATAGTTGAGGGTAACAAGGTTAAGCCCGGTAGGTTGAGGTTAGGCCCAATAGGTCAAGGGTGAGCCCAATAGGCTAAGAGATTAGGCCCGATAGGTCAAAAACGGATTTAATCGTTGCTAACTGGAGTAACCATGGTTAGGACTGCTAACCATGGTAAAGAGGCCAAAACAGAATCATTTTAGATATTTTGCAAGATTTTGAATGTTTTTTAGAAATTTTCAGAATTTTCCAAGGGCGAAGGAGTGCTTAACCATGGTTAAAAGTTAACTAGGATTGGGTTAACCTTGGTTAAGGGTCTAGGCATGTCAAAGTGGGCCCAGAGAGCATGGCAGATCCTAAAATGGCCTCCTACCTGGTTTGGGGCCTCTGTAAAAGCCCAAAGTACAGAAAATCCATAATGGCGGAAATAGGATTACCGCCATTACAGAAGCATTCCTGACCCTGGCTTGCAGGTCTGGGGTTTGGGTTAGAGATGAACCCACAGGGTGCTGGACCTATAGGGTTGAAGAAGGAAGTTCAGGGAAGGCCCTGAGCCTAATGTGGACCTTGGAGGTGGTCTGGAGTGGGCCCCACAACGAGTTAGACAACTTGTGGTTAGTATACTGTAATGGCGGTAGACAGTCTACCGCCATTATGTCACTCTTTGGTTTTGGTCACATTAACCATGGTTAGGTGCATGGGATGAGCCTAGAAGGAACATGCTAGGTAAAGGAGGGTCTAAGGAAGCCAACCATGGCCCTAGAATGGACTAGGGCCTCACCCAAATGGGGGTACAAATGCTGCAAAGGGAAAGTCCAAGAATGGCGGTAATTATTCTACCGCAATTCTTGGAGTTTTTCAGAAAATGAGTTTTCCCCCACTGGTGCTGTACCAGGGTGTTCCAAGGGATCCCTCATGGTCCGAGGGACCCCTAGAAGATAAAGGGGAGTACTGAGTATAAAGAGGGTCTTGTACCCATGATTCGAAACCTCAAGGGGGTTTCCCCTACCTATGGGGAAGGTAGGGGAACCCCTGTCCTTGGTTTGATATACGAGAAGAGGAAATAAGCAAGAAGTAGATGACCCCTGGAGTAGGACCAGGGGTCTTACAGTATTTTTTAGAAGAAAATGAGGGGGTAAGGGGTGGTCCTACCCTCTGTTACGGCTTCTACAGTGGAAGGGAGGATTGTGCACGATGGCAGTAGGTGGAGACAGACCTGGGGTGGCTTGGTGCTGCTCCTAGAAGATCTGGGGATCACACAAGGTGATAGACAAGGGTTGGACTTGGGCTGGCCGAGCTGCACAGTGAATCCAACAGGGGTTTACTGTTGGAAATTTTGGAGTGAAGATGAAGCTTGGAATGGGGGACTATTTATAGAGTTGGGAAGGCCTTGGGGTACTATGGGGATTATAAGAAATGTTCTAAACACTGGGGAGGCAGACTGGAGAGCTGCAAGAGGGTGAGCTGTGCTGCAAACTGGAAATCCAATAATGGTAGTAGATGTTCTACCCCCATTCCTAGTTTAGGCTAAACCAGGAATGGCGGTAGAACATCTACCGCCATTACCTGATATTTGCTAAACAGGGCTCAACCCTCACACGATTGGCCTGATCCACTGTGCATCATGCCAAAAGAGGAAATTACGGTAATGTTATTGCCGCCATTCTTGGATTTTTTGAAATTTGGGTGGTGGGCCCCATTGCAGTGGCTCCTGAAGGCTTGTGGGCCCATGTTTGGGCCCACAGAGGGCTCTGGGCCTGATTTTTAGGGTTTTTGGATCTAGGGCTGAATTAGGGTTCAACTAGGGTTTACCTAGGGTTTGAGTTTACCTAGGGTTAGGCCTAAGGTTTGATCAGGGTTTACCTGGGGTCAGACTAGGGTTTGATCAAGGTTCACCTAGGGTTAGGCTAAGGTTTTACCTGGGGTTAGGGTATGTTCTAGGGCTTAACTGGGACTCAGCTGGGGATAACTATGGTCAAAAGTATTAACCATGGTTAAGGTAGGGTGTAAAAATTGGGTGCTTACACTATACATGCTGAAAATCTGTGGAGTCATAGTCACTTTGAGATATTGCACAAGCACTCTAACACATTGTCTTATGGGGTTTGAAACTAAATTGATCAACTGATGTTTTTGATACCTCTAAAGAAGTTAGGTGACTCAAAAATTGAAACCACCCTTGGCTTTATTGGAAATTTTTTATGACACAATAGGTTACCTGACCGGGTTTTGCACTTAGTAATCGGGCCTCCTGCCTCACTGAGCAGAGTGTTTGCGTCAAACTGTGTAAATTACGATGGATAAAGAACCACAGAAAGAGAATCTACATTAGTTATTATTTATTCCTTAAACTGAACTCTTACTTAGTAATTGGGCCTCCTGCCTCACTAAGTAGAGAGTGTTCACGTCAAACAATGGAGATTCCGGGACAATTAGCATTGAGTAACTAGTCTGAGTTCGGAGCCTATTTGTCTTGAGTTATTAAGCCCTAGGGGTGTCTTTACACCTGATGACCTAAGACCACCTGGTTTAGGAGTCATTGACCTAATACTGGTTACACGGATTATCTAGAAAGCTTAATGAACTTAGACTCTGGACAACCCACTTAGTTAAGAGAAGAAAGAGAAGTGTCGAGAAAAAGCCTTGGGCTGATTGTTTAAAACTGATGAGAAACCTGATGACAGAAGGGGTGAGAGAACAGCTATTGAGAGAAGAAGTTGAGATCACATAGCCAATTGATAGTCACAATACACATCAACGGGAAGCCAATGACCAATCTTTAATAAGCATAATTGTTCAGAATTGGGGAAGATTGTGTGCTTTTGAGAATATGGAGAGTCGAGAATGTAAACCGGTTAATAATAAGGAGACTATGCCATATGTATCACGATTTTAAGGATTTGAAATTTGAATCAGTTAATCTTTTAGTCATTGCTTGTCATACTTGATCATATGTGTAGAATTACAGGGAAGCACTGATGTTTATGGGTATCGTTACTGGTAAACCCTCACGAGACTTCACTCGTCCTCTAGGGTCACCTAGGGGTTTAAAAGGCTTGTTGCATATGCCAAATGCAACCGAGGATCCCACGAAAAGGGATGTAGCTTGGTTTAATTTTCTTTTGGTTATTTCTATTGCTCGAGGACTAGCAATATGTAAGTTTGGGGTTGTGATCGGTGCTAATTGTTACACATTTATGCATCCCGAACTGCGTTTGGTAGTAGCTTATGGTTCCCTTTTAGATAATATTACGGTACTTGATTGCTCTTATGTAATTCAGGGTCCTACAAAGAAAAGAAGACAAAATTGAGGAATCATGAGATCACAAAGTTGAAGAAGAACCTCATTAGGAAAAAGGCCAACAAGAAGGAAGAAAAGACAAGAAAAAAAGCCACAGATGATCGATCGTAGCTTAAGGACGATCGATTGCCATTCAGAACAGTGACGATCGATCGTAAAGGCTTCGCGATCGATCATCCACAAACCCGTAGCCAAGGAAGAAATCTCAGGAAGGGACGGACGATCGATCATCCCTACTTAACGATCGATCGTCATCGGCATTTTTGGCCTCATAATCTGCATGTGAAAGCTAAAGTGTTGCCCCTTTGGGAGTTTTTAAAAGTTGAATTTAGCAACAAAGAAGGATTCTCTATATAAAGGAAAGCTACTAGCCTTAAAAGGGTTCTGGAATTTTTGAAGAATTGAAGGAAGAAGGCTCTGGAGATCTCTGAAGGTTGGAGGATGGATTACTCCTGTTCTTCGTGTTCTTCGTCAAAAGCGGTGTTCCTTCCTCTCGCTATGAACTAACTTCTTTTTCTAGGGTTTAGATGAAACCCTAGCCAAGTAATTGTGTCCCTTCTAGTTTATTTAGGTTTTATTTATTGTATGAATAATGATTGCATAATGAGAGGGTTGTTCAGCAACCAATTTATTCGAGTTTATAATCAATTTCAACGTAATTTTATCCTTGTCTTAGGTTCTATTGTGTTGAGATTGAATTCATTCATATCTTCTTTCTGTGATTGATAATATGAATTTTATGCAATGATTTTTTATTGTCGATGAATCAAATTGTATGATATTCTATACCTAGGGAAGATGAGTGATGTCACAACCTTAATTTAGTGTATATCACTCGTGCTAACCAAAGATAGGGTATACCTAGGGTTTGATCCCTCGAATCATTCTAGTTTTGATGAGTTGAGACTTGTAGTCAATCTCATCCCTATTGTTTATGCTTGAGAAACCTGAATAAATGCTCGTGGATTTAATTATGAGGCTAGAGGTGGATTCAAAGGCCCTAGATCTTTTCTCATCGATATATAACAAAAAGCTCTTAGTTTAATTAGAATTAACCAAATCTAATAGTTTAATTATGTTAAAATCAATCAAATCAAATCAATCAATCTTGTTACCCATTGACTTGAAATTAATTTGGAGAAAAAGGCAAGGAAACAAGCATTGTCTTCTGTGGTTCTACACCCCATATTAGTCGATATTCACCAGAATTGTAAGATATGATTGTGAGTACCAGAATTTTAACCCCCATTCCTGATCAAGATTGAACTTGATGAGGAATAGCGATCAATTGTAATTGGGTTGAGAGTCGCCACCTATCTAATTCTGGACGAAATATGTCCATAAAATGCTTGGATAAGGCATGGTCTGGAAGTCAGAGACCAGGATAAGGGATTCAGTTGAGTTAGGGGAAGGTGTTAGGCACCCCTAAACTCCCATCCGAAGATGGTTACCTACACCCTAAGTCTGAATTAAATAAAGGAAACCATAAAGAAGCTTGTAGTTTGATCTATATGCTGAGCAATGTAATATTGACTGAAATAAATGAATTGAGAGTTGGTAGGATAAGAACGGAATAGGAATTCTATCCTAGGGGAGCTGAACTGGATCAGGGTTACCTACATATTCATTATTAGTGGAATCAAGCCATACATAGTTCCATAGTGACTGATGGTTTGATTTGATTTGATTGATGGTTTGATTGAAAGATTCGTTGGTTTTTGCTGATTTGGGAGCAAAATAGCCTTTTAAGCTCGTGCTGAGGAGAGATGGGATTTTGTTGGTGTAAAATTGAACCGGGGTTCGGATGAGGGTTTAGCGAGGCTTAATCTAGGATTTAGCTAGGGTTAGGCTTGGGTTAAGCTAGGGCTAATCTAGGGTTAAGCTTGGGTTTAACTGGGATTTGACTAGAGTTAATCTTGGGTTTTAACTAGGGTTAAGCTTGGATTTAACTAGAGTTAAACTTGGGTTTAACTAGAGTTAATCTAGACTTAAGTTTGGGTTTAACTAGGGTTAGTTAAGCTTGGGTTTAACTAGGGTTAATCTAGAGTTATGCTTGGGTTTAACTAGAAAGTTTGGGTTCAACTAGGGTTAATCTAGAGTTAAGCTTGGGTTTAACTAGGTTAAGCTTGGGTTTAACTTCTAGACAGAGTTTTAGGTAGAGGTTCGACTAGGCAAGGCTAGTTTTGAACCAAGATTTAGGCAGGGGTTCGATTAGGCAAGGCTACTTTTGAACCGGGATTTGGGCAAAGGTTCGACTAGGCAAGACTAGTTTTGAACCAGGATTTGGACAGAGGTTCGACTAGGCAAGACTAGTTTTGAACCAGGATTTGGGCAGAGGTTCGATTAGCAGTCTAAGCAATTAAAGTAATTTAAAAAAATGAATTAAAAAACTAATTAAACTATTAAATGACAAAGCAAGACAGGGTTTTTGAGAGAGGTTACCTTTCGGAAAATCTAAAAAGATTTCTGAAAAGAGGTCCCGAGAATCGACCATTCACAATCGACTTTCTCGGGAATCCTGACGCTAAGAAGAATGTTGAAATCAGAAAGAGAGAGAGAGAGGAAGAGAATTGGTGTCAAATGAAGGAAGGGAGAGGCATATTTATAGTGTTTCGGAATAGTGTCTGCGCCATTTTAAAGGGCAAAATTAACATTAAAATAATAAATAGTAAAGTGGTGTGAACAATAGGGCGGCAATGCAGATGACACTGAATTCGCGCCATTTAAACGGCGAAATTTACTATATTTTATTATCAACAACAAAAATAATTAAAAAAATGAAGTTTGCAGCGCAGGTAGGGCCCACATGGTTCCGCGCCTTTTAAAAGGCGAAATTGCCTTAGGGCCCTGTTTGGCCATTCAGAAAAACTAGGTTTTTGGTTTATGCTCCTATTTGCCAAAAAAACTGTTTTTGTTGTTTTAAGCCCATTTTGAGCCCGAAAATAGCCGAAATTGAACCGAAAAATTTTCAAATTATTTTGGATAAAATCATAACTTATGAGCACTTTTCAGGGTTATTTTGGTCATTTTACACCACAGGGGCATTTTTGGCCATTTTTCCGCTCTAAGCCTGATTTGATCCCAAAAACAACCGAAATTGAACTGATAAAATTCAGAAAAATATTTTAGATAAAATATGAGTTTTTCAAAACTTTTTAGGGGTATTTTGGTCATTTTTCACTTCAGGGGTATTTTGGTCATTTCTTACCTCAGGGGCGTTTCTGAAAATCAAAGCACAAGGAAAGAAGGTTTTAAAAGTGGGTTTTTGAAAGGGTTTTTAAAAGTGCAGAATGAGATAAAAGGGATGAAAAATTGGGGTGTTTACAGTTGCCCCTCTTTGTCGGAAGGTGTGGGCACGTGAACGACAAAGGCTATAAGGTCACAATTTTGTTGCAAGTGAACAAAACCTGTGAATTTTGAAGACAAAAGAGTCAAAAAAGAAAAAGTTAAATTATGCTTAGACTGCTTGCCACAAATGGGATCCTAGAGGACGAGGTTGATGGGAGAACCTGGTCAGTTGCTGGGGATCAAGATGAGAAATAGATGGTTTAAACTTAGTGAAGCAACAAACGAAATAAGGAAAGAGGTAGCTTTTCACCTCATTTCAGGAAAAAAGAAGCATACTCATGTCTGGAGCATTAAAAGGAGATGACAACACATTACGATGTCAGTCGAATTAAAAAGGGTAGATGACAACCATAGCGATGTCAACAAGATTAAAAGGGTGGATGACAACACATTACGATGTCAACCGGACTAAAAAGGTGGATGACAACCATTGCGATGTTAACCTGATTAAAAGGGTGGATGACAACCATTGCGATGTCAACCGGATCAAAAGGGTGGATGACAACACATTACGATGTCAACCGGATTGAATGGGTGGATGACAACCATTGCGATGTCAACCGGATTGAAAGGGTGGATGAAAACCATTACAATGTCAACCAAATTGAAAGGGCGGATGACAACACATTACGATGTCAACTGGATTGAAATAGTTTAGACTCATGTATGGAGCATTGGGTTCTTTCCTCATTCTGAAAGGAATGAATTGAGAAAATGTGAGTTTAGCCTCATCAGAGGGGGGATTGATTTTGAAATGTGGGTTTAGCCTCATCACAAGAGGGATTGATTAATTGAAATGTGGGTTCAGCCTCATCATAAGAGGGATTGATTTTGAAATGTGAGTTTAGCTTCATCATAGGAGGGATTGATTAATTGAAATGTGGGTTTAACCTCATCACAAGAGGGATTGATTTTGAAATGTGGGTTTAGCCTCTTCACAAGAGGATTGATTTTAGAATGTGAGTTTAGCCTCTTCATAGGCGGGATTGATTTTGAAATGTGGGTTTAGCCTCTTCACAAGAGGGATTGATTTTGAAATGATAGCTAAAGATTGCAATTTGAAGGTTTTGACATTGAGGTTGAAATTGAGATTGAGTTAAAATGAAAGGTTTGAAATTGAGGATTAGAAGGATTTTTTAGTGTTGTACCTGAAGGTTGCTATCTCAAAAGAGGATATTTGAGCATTATACCCGAAGGTGGCTATCTCAAAAGAGGATTTTTGACAACATTTTATGATGTCAGGCGAATTGAAAGCTTTTACTAGAGACCTCTCGGCCCTGCCTAGTTTAGCATGGTTGCAGCTTGTGTGTGCTTGTGATAATTGTGCAATTTAAGCAACTACATTATTAATGTGTGTGCAACATGTGTATGGCAACCTAACTTTGGTGAGTATGGGTGTAATAGGTGTGCAATTGTGTAGTTTGTTACGTGTGATGTGAGTGCATAGTACAGCTATGTGGATGTGTTTGCGTAGAGTGCGATTTATTTTATGAGTTTATGTAGTGTAGATGTGTGTGAATAGTACAACTAACATCGTGATTATGTGTGTGCAGCGTGGTTGATCACGTGGAATGTGTGTGCAGAGAGCAACTAATATTGTGAGTGTTGTGTGGCTAGCTATGTGAATGTGTGTGTAAAGTGTTACTAAAATTATCAATGCACGTGCGCAGTGAGCGTTAACTGATGAATGTGTCAAATAAGACACATCAAGGGGTGCACTAAATGCGGTGGCTAACAATGAACGATGCATCAAACGTGTTGCATTTGGAAGTGCACCGAATGAGGTGACTAACAAAGAGCGACGCATTAAACATGATGCATCTAGGGTGCACCGAATGAGGTGACTTACAGAGATAATGAAAACGGGTGAGAACATGCATGTGTCTGTGTGTGATTTATGAAGCTTGTACAATGTGCGATGTAGCTGACATATGAGTATGCATGATATGCGATGAATATGAAAAGCATGACTTGCTCTCGCTTCTTGATGACATGAGATCCTAGGCTTTGCTTGCTTTTGTTGGAGAGCTTGCTATAGTGAGATTGATTTCGACCAAGTCACAAACCACATTAGACCCAGATTATGGAAAAAAAAAGACTTTTGAGTTTTTCAAAATAAGTGTTTTCTTTGCTTGTTGGTTTGTGAGGAGGTTTGCCCTTACTAGAGATTGAATGCTTTGCCCCCATAGGGAAGAATATAGCAACGAGTAATGTTGATCTTCTGTGCTCAGCCAAGGAAGATAGTTACTTAATTCTGACTTTATTGCATGCTGAATCAGGTCTTGCTTGAAGCCAAGGGCTTCGGATTGTAAACGACGTTGAGTTCTTCAGTCTGAGTTACTTGCAGATATGTTTTCGGGGATATGGGGATCACATAATTTTTGCGCAATGAGGCTGTTTCCGGTTTTCACTCATGCCTGCGAAGTTGATTTACTTGTTCCTTTTCTTACCCCTGATAACAACATCAGGACTGGGCTTGCATAATTTTTGCGCCACAGTGTCATTTCTGGTTTTCACTGGGCCTGTGATTTTCTGAGTCGAACTATCTTCTCATGTCATTGCATGATGGATTTGATACTGCCGTTGGATACTTTTCTATCAACCTACCAATACTCTTAATCTCTGAAGGATCTAGGAGGACTTGAGTTAGGACAAAACGTAGGTTAGGGGGTAGAAATCTTGGGACACCCTTTTCGCTTTTGAGCTTTCTTAAGCAATTTTGTAGAGCTTTGACCTTTTTTTTTTTTTGGCTTTCGAATTTTGCCTTTTGCTTTTGAGACACTTTAGTTTGTTCAAGAAAGCTGATTAATTTGACCATACCTATTTTTTAGGCTGCCTACGTACCCTTTTAAGGATCAGGTCATAACGTAGTTCAGGCTCGTAAAAAAACTTTTGTACGGAGTGTCCCGATATAGAAGTGTAGTGAAAGGCTATTAGGCTCAAAGGGCTCACTAGCGGTCTTCATTGATGTGAATTTGATGGGTTACAAATAAGGAGGAATGGTGTATCAAACATGGCCTTCTTTCATTTCCCAAAGTGACTAAGAGTATAGGCAGTTTCTTGGCAAGATCTTGAGCATGGGGCTTTTTTGTTCTGATTTATGCTAACAGGCTCTGGGAGGTCTTCATCATCTATGCTGCTGAGTCAAAGAGTATTCAGAGAATCTTTGACCAACTGTATGGGCCTTTAAAGCTGAACATATTTTTCCCCTAGTACTGAATGAGCTAATGATTCTTGTGTGAATATGAAATCATTTTTCTTTAAGCTCTGGCTTGTGGCCCTGATTGATATGGCTGCTCAACTGCTTGAGATGCACTGGAATCTGCTCTGCTTCTTCTGACTTTGTTCATGCAAGATTCTACTTTTACCGAGGTCTGATAGCCTAACCTCTCATATTGTATAGTATTACTTCAATGTATGAATTATCAAGCTTCGAATGTTGGCATTGCCCATGTCTTAGACTGCAAGATGTCTATCCCGATGATACCCCAATCTGCTTAATGAATGCTTTGCTTGTATTGACGATTGGAAGCTTGAAATTGGTGGAGCGAATTGAGTGCTTTAGGATACTATGCAAGCATGCTGCAGGTAATGTCCTTGCGGCCTTAACACTTGGCTTAGCAAGGTGCTAATCTTTGTATGCTTAGGGTCACTATTGAGCTTTCTCTTACTTGGCTTGGCTCAGTGAGGTCGAGGGTTTCTTTGCGGGAGGTCCATTTCTGCTCATTGACATATGCTGCCCCTGGGTACTTTGAAATTGAATATCTTGGTGAAAGTTTGTGCAATCCCTCATTAGACCAACAAGCTTAGTTAGCATGAGAAAATTTATGGGTAGCTTTAGGTCACTAGTTCTTCAGAGAAGATTTAGGTCATACATTCATGAGCCTTCTTTTTTCACATTTTTGCAAAGGGATTGAGGTATGCTTGGAAAAAGTACCATTTTATAAAAAAGGATTGTACAAGACTTGACTCAAAAAAGTAATTTTTACAGACCTCCTTGACCATTGTGGCCAACAAAAAGAAAATTTGAATTGACAAGGCTTCCGACACGATCTGATCAATCTTGCTATAGCATGCTCGCTCTAGATCTTCAATCATCCCTTTTGTCTTGGGAGCTCGAACGGCACAGAAGAGGCTTCATTGGGTAGGATGGATGGACCTAACTTGGTAGAAGGGGTATCCAGCTGCACAGATGTTACCAGGTCCGATTTTGATATTGCCCTGGTCTATTAAATCCTGGATTGCATGCTTTAGGATAAAGCATTGGTCAGTGCAATGTCCGGGTCCTTGATGGAATGTGTAGTATTTGTCAATGCGAAATTGCGTGATGGATTGGCTGGCGGTGGTGTACGATCTCGGGGTTTGACTAGTTCCCTCAATAAGAGGAATGGTAAAAACTGGCAGAGCTTGCAGGATAATGGGGGGAACTTTTTGGATGGTGCCCTGACCTGGCGTGGAATGCAGTCTTGGCTTTGGATGACTGGTTGAGCGGTTCGAGGATGATTTTGGATTTGCTCAAGTGCCGCTGCGAGCCTGTCAAGAGAATGGATGACGCCGCGCATGGTGAGCTGGATGTCCTTAACATTCCTATGGAGGATTTCTGTGATTTTCTCTTGATCTTTTGATTCTTCGTCTTGCTCCATTTCTTCAGACAGACTTGATGAGATTATCTCTTGATTTGCCACTCGAGGAAGGATAAGAGCTGAGAATATAGAGCGAGTTGATGCTAGGCATGAGACTCAAAAGATGAAATGATGGTGTAAGTGATGACATGATAACCTAAGGGACGATACACAACATGCATGATATAGAAGATGATGGGAGCATGCATAAAATGTGAGATGGTGATATACAGGATAATGATAATGATCATGCACAAGATGTGTTGCAAGACATGTTGATGGATCCTTCATCCAAATGAACAACATTCTGCTTATACAGTGATGAAGATATGGGTACTGAATGTTGTGCTTGGGCCGGACCCTATTACTGATCTTTCAATAAGGGGTAACAAAATCAAGCGACTGTGATATACCTCTGGGATTTATGATCTGCTGATCTAGGGTATTGATGTGAACATCAGACATCTTTTTTTTTTTGGGAGTAGTTGCTAGCATCATTAGTTCATAGCCATAGGGAATCCCTCCTGTTTGATGAGATTACCCAAATTGAAGGACCAGTTGCCAATGGGATATGGCATACAAATGAACCAGACTTAACTAGACCTAATGCATGATGATGTGATCAAGATATGCATATGATGAATTGAATTTTTGAGCAAAATGAATTTGAATTTAAATCTTGAAAAAAATGATTGAGTTAAACTTAGAATAAAATCGATGAATGATGATGATGCTAACAAATGAATTTGAATCTTGATAGAAACAAATAAAAATAAATTTGAATGAGGATGATAAAATGCAGTGGATTGAATGTGAATTAAACATAACAAAATTTGACTAAAAAAACAATACCTGAGTTTGATGTAAACTTAGATAAAGAATTGTGATGAAATGAATTGAAATTGATTAACCGAAATGAGTTTTGATTAAAAAAACCCGAGTTAGATGGAAACTCAGATGAAGAATAGGGGTGATGTAGACAAGTGGATGAGATATTAATCAAAATAAATTTTGACTAAAAAAACTTGAGTTAGATGTAACTCAGAAGATAGATGGTGATGATATGGATTGGATATTAATCAAAATAAATTTTGACTAAGAAAACCTGAGTTAGATGTAACTCAGAAGATGGATGGTGACATGGATTAGTCAAGATAAATTTTGACTAAAAAACCTAAGTTTAGATGTAAACTCAGAAAATGGATGATGCTGGTATGCATTAATCAAAATAAATTTTGACTAAAAAAAAACTAAGTTTAGATGTAAACTCATAAGATGGATGATGCTGATAGGAATTGAGATTTGAAATAAAATTGAATGAATATAATTAACATATTTTAAGGGTGAGCTAACTCAACGTGTGTAACCCATTGGGGTGAGTGGATAGGAATCCATTTAATTTATCTGGGTTGTAGGAAACCAGAGCCTAAATGGGTTAAGATAATACTGACAAAATGAGAGTCCATACAACCCATTTTAATGTGGGTCGGTTGGTTGCCCCTTGACCAGTTTGATTTTGGATATTAGACTCACACATGTGTTAAGTTAGCCAAGAATGAATTAGGGTTCACCTATCTAACATAAAATAAGGCTCATACGAGCTCCAAAATAAGTTAGGTATAGGGATAGGGGTATCCCTATATCTAAACAAAAATGAGGGAGCAGCTTAAATCGAGAGCAGAATAGGGATAAGGTTGTCCCTCCTAGTGGGTGGCTCTTGATTTATGCCCAAACAACGATTTATAGTGTACATGTTTATGCTGGTGTATGCAGGGTTTTGACTATAAGGTTGAGGAGCACTTGACCGTGTATACGACTCTCCGGTATAGAACGTACCTGAAAATGGATGATTGGTGCTAGCAGGAAAGACCAATCACATTTACCGGAGATAACCATCCCTCGGTCTACGACCAATACTTTCCATAGATCTTTAGGCTCCAGCATCAGGGATAACCATCCTTCGATTATAAGCTTACCAGATCCAAGTAAATAGGTGAAAGTGTTTTTATTCTATCATATAATGAATATGAATGCATCAATCAAAATCAAGCATTGAATAAAAATGGAACCCTAAGCATGTTGCCAAGTTTTGCAAACAAATGTCCGAGATTTTAATAATAATGACAGAAAAATTTGTAGCATGTAGATGAATTTGAAAGCTTATAATGTGGTTTCCAATGTTTGATTCAAAGTTAGGTTTTGCCTTGAATTGGATCCACAGCAGAGTCGCCAACTGTGAGTACCAGAATTTTAACCCCCATTCCTGATCAGGATTGTACCCGAGGAGGAATAGCGATAAATTGCAATTGGGTTGAGAGTCGCCACCTATCTAATTCTGAGGGAATAGGTCCCTAAAATGCTTAGTTGAGTTAGGGAAAGGTTTTAGGCACTCCTAAACTCTCATCTGGAGATGGTTACCTACTCCCTAAGTCTGAATTAAATAAAGGAAACCATAAAGAAGCTTGCAGTTTGATCTATATGCTGAGCAATGTAATATTGACTTAAATAAATGAATTGAGAGTTGGCAGGATAAGAACGGAATAAAGATTCTATCATAGGGAGTTGAATGCCTACGTATCCATTGTTAGTGGAATCAAGCTGTACGTAGTTCTGGAGTGACTAATGGTTTGATTTGATTTGATTGATGGTTTGATTTTATTTGATTGATAGTTTGATTGAAAGATTCGATAGCTTTCGTTGATTTGGGAGCGAAATGACCTTTTAAGTTCGTGCTAAAGAGCGATGAGATTTTGTTGGTGTAAAACTGAACCGGGGTTTGGACAAAGGTTTAGCTAGGCTTAATCTAGGATTTAGCTAGGGTTAGGCTTGGGTTAAACTAGGGTTTAACTAGGGTTAATCTAGGGTTAAGCTTGGGTTTAACTGGGGTTTAACTAGAGTTAAGCTTGGGTTTTAACAAGGGTTAAGCTTTGGTTTAACTAGGGTTTAACTAGAGACTAGGGTTTAACTAGAAAGTTTGGGTTCAACTAGGGTTAATCTAGAGTTAAGCTTGGGTTTAACTTCTAGACCGAGTTTTGGGCAGAGGTTCGACTAGGTAAGGCTAGTTTTGAACCGAGATTTAGGCAGCGGTTCAACTAGGCAAGGCTAGTTTTGAACCGGGATTTGGGCAGAGGTTCGACTACGCAAGACTAGTTTTGAACCGAGATTTGGACAGAGGTTCGACTAGGCAAGACTTATTTTGAACCGGGATTTAGGCAGAGGTTCGATTAGCAGTCTAAGTAATTAAAGTAATTTAAAAAAATGAATTAAAAAACTAATTATGCTATTAAATGGCAAAGCAAGACAGGCTTTTTGAGAGAGGTTACCTTCCGGAAAATCTGAAAAGATTTCTGAAAAGAGGTCCCGAGAATCGACTTTTCGCAATCGACTTTTGTTGAAATCGGAAAGAGAGAGAGAGGAAGAGAATTGGTGTCAAATGAAGGAAGGGAGATGGGGTATTTATAGTGTTTCAGAATAGTGTCCACGCCATTTTAAATGACGAAATTAATATTAAAATAATGAATAGTAAAGCGGTGTGAACAGTAGGGCGGCAACACGGATAACACTGAATTCGCGCGGTTTTAAACGACGGAATTTACTATATTTTGTTATAATTAACAAAAATAATAAAAAAATGAAGTTTGCAGTGCAAGTGGGGCCCACATGATTCTGCTCCTTTTAAAAAGCCGAAATTTCCTTAGGGCCCTGTTTGGCCCTTGAAAAAAACTAGTTTTTTTTGTTTATGCTCTTATTTGCTAAAAAAAAGTATTTGTTGTTTTAAACCCATTTTGAGCCTGGAAATAGCCAAAATTAAACCAAAAAATTTGTAAAATTATTTCGGATGAAATCATAACTTATGAGCACTTTTTAGGGGTATTTTGGTCATTTTACACCACAGGGGCATTTTTGGTCATTTTTCCGCTTTAAGCCCGATTTGATCCCAAAAACAACCGAAATTGAACTGATAAAATCCAGAAAAATATTTTAGATAAAATGTGAGTTTTTCAGAACTTTTCAGGGTTATTTTGGTCATTTTTCACTCCAGGGGTATTTTGGTCATTTTTACCTCAGTGGCGTTTCTGAAAATTGAAGCATAGGGAAGAGGGTTTCAAAAGTGGGTTTTTGAAAGGGTTTTTAAAAGTAAGGAAAAAGATAAAAGAGGTGCAAAATTGAGGTGTTTACAATGATATTTATATTAAAGTATGAGCATGTGGATATGTTATTGTATATAGTTGGCTAGACTTTGCATATACTGAGCTTTCGTTTGTTCAGCCGTACTGTCTATGTCATTAGTTTCAGGAATGTTCGATATCTGTACTCCATCATCTTGGATAGAGGAGGAGTATACAGAATAGCGGGAAGATGATTTGCAGGAAAATGAAGTAAATCTGGATTACTTTCCCTATTATTGAGTCTAGATGATTAGTTGTTTATTCAGTTTATTTAAGGGATGCAATAAGATAATTTCATATTATATTATTTAGATTTATTTTCAGTCATTGATTATGTTTAAGGATCGGGTTCACTTGGATATTTATGATTGGTCAAACAGGTTGAGTTTAATTATTAGAATTATTATTAATGTTTGAGGTTAATGATTATAAGGAATTTACAGGTTCAAAATTAGTATGCCTTGTATGTTTTAAAGGATAAGGACTAAATATGTGGTGTCAGGGGTCCTAGGTCTTATTATGACCAAGATAGGATTTTGGGGCGCGACAGTTATAATTGCATATGTCAAACATTTAATGTTGAGTTAGCTAATCTGACTTAATATCCGACCAGGTGTCGATGAGAGGAGTCCTCATTAAGGCTAAGTCGATTGGTCCTAATGGTTTTCGGGTTTGTCTTATTCTTTGCTTGGTGTTTTCAAGTAAGTTCGTAGATATCTATGTCCTTCAATTTTTTCATCCTCGTGAACTGAAAATGGATGGAAACGAATTGTCACACTGAAGTCTAAGGCGATATCGAGTTGGGGTTTGAACAGAACTGAGCTGGACCGAGCTGAGATTTGGACAGAAATAAGCTGGACGGAATCGATCGAGTTGAGATTTAGATGGAAACAAGCTATTGTACTGAGATTACCACTGGTGATGATTTTTTTACCCTTGCAAGTACCCATTTGTTCCTGAGAATGAAATGGAATATACCATGATCCATAAAGCATGACCTCTTGGTAAGGAAACAAGAGTGATTTATTATAGATATAACTGCCGAAGATTTCAGCTTGGAAAATAAGAGATTCCTTTCATGTGGATTTCTTGTATTTTCTTCTGAAAAATATTGAGTTGCCTATATTGACAAGAAGATATGGGCACTTTCTCATGTTCTGTGACGAATAATCGAAGTCCCAAGTCGTCACACGGCAACATGGTGTGACTTGTGGTGGAACTTAGTAATCAAATAGGAAAATGCTTCGTATGAGGGCCTTGGATTGTCTCTGGCGAAGCCAGAAAGTCCTTGCCTGGGGCAACCATAGATTAGGGGACAAGTGGTGGAGAAGTCAAAATCATGGGCCCATGATTTTGACTTCTCCATACATTATATGACACATGACGATAAAGTGTTGAGATAAAGGGGGAGAGATCAAGTAGGGAAAAGACAAAATCATGGGAAGAAAATGAAATGACTTCTCCCCTTTTTAACGCCACATGTCTCCTATTCTATGGTTGCCCGAGAGGACAATCGGAGGCCTCGTATGAGAGCCTACATGGTTTGACTTGTTGTGGGACTTAATTAGTAATCAAATAGGAAGATGCTTCGTAAGATAGCCTCCACTATTTTCTGTGGAGCCGGCTCATCCTACTCTCAATAAAAAAAAAAACAAACACATGTTCTTAGCTTTGCTTTAAGTCAAAAACCAACATATATCATTGGTTAATTTAAACAGGTGTTGATTTTTTTATAAGAATCTAGCTACGTAAGTATTAATGTTAAAGCTTAATTAACAAAGGTTTTTTTGGGAATAACTTAGGAGAAATATTACAAAGGGGCAAGTATATAATTTTTATTTGTTATCTAATTTTTATTTGTTAAATTTGGACCCAAAAAAAATAGTAAAATAGGAACGTAACTTTTTCACACTGCAACAATTTGAGAACTTTTTTCGGACCAAGCTCATGGCCATCATACCTGCTTGTGCCCGTTTGTAACAAAATAAATTATTTTCTCAAAAGTTTAAAGTGCTAGAGTTCCCTGGTAGGCTATTAATACAATAAATACTATTTTTTAAAATAAAAATCCAAGCCCCCCTTGTGCTCCGCCGGCCCTGAAGAGAGGTTTTGTCTACACTTTGTGTAGAATATTCATGCTTGAGCCTGAAACAAAGAAAATCTAACCCCTTTTTAGTGAAATCCGGGAAAAAAAAATTGTATTGTTGTTTTAAAAATGGGACGTAATCTTCTCTAGTTGTAACCGGTTTTGCCAAAACCGGTTACACCCCTAAGGTGGCCACATTTCCCTTTTGACATATTTTAACTGTGGTTAAGATTCACTCACCCTTAGAATTCACCGACATATCATTGGTTTTTAGAAAAAATAATAAAATAATTTACTAGCCGTGGTTAAAATTCATTACCTCCTAGGGTTAAAAAAAAATTAATATTTTTTTCTAAAAACCAAAGGTAGCTGGGTAAACCTTAGGGATGGTTAAATCTTAACCACGGTTAAAAGATGTAAAAAGGGGCACGTGGCCACCTCAGGAGCGTAACCGGTTTTGGCAAAAACCGGTTACAACTGGAAAAGATTACGAGTCTTTAAAAATCTGTTTTGTCGGCAAGTGCAACCACATAGGGGTGAGGATAAATGAAAAAGATGTATATATAGAGGTCCTCGGCTATGAGATTCTCTAGCAGAAACAAGATGGCGAAGGAAGAGCTAACATTGTTGAGAACATGGTCGAGCCCATTTGGGTTAAGGATCGTTTGGGCACTAAAACTGAAAGGAATCGAGTACGAAACCGTATTAGAAGATCTTTCAAACAAGAGCGATCTTCTGCTACAGAACAACCCTATTCATAAGAAGATTCCTGTGCTGCTGCACAATGGCAAACCCATCGTCGAGTCGCTCGTTATTCTGGAATATATCGACGAGACCTGGAACCAAAATCCCATATTGCCTGAAGATCCCTACGAGAGAGCCCGGGCGCGTTTTCTCGCCAAATTTGGCGACGATAAGGTAATTTCTTTCTTTTGTTTTCTCATTCTGTGCTCGCCTGATGTTTTTTTTTTTTTTGGATTATGCTTTTTTGGGGAAAATTCAAACCCGAATCTGATCGCCCAATTATAAATGGGTTGAGGAAACCAATTAGAACCCAACCTTAACCCATGTAAATTCATGGGTATCAGGTTAGGTCAGAAATTAGTCCGGCGTAGAGCGTGGCAAATAACGCAAAGCTGGTTAAGGGTTATCCAACTTGTTACATAACCCTTGTACAGGGCTGTCAATGGATCAGATCATGATTCGGATATGATCCAAATCCGATCTGATTGGAATCCTGATTTTATCATAGATCCGTTGAATGGTCTGGGATCTAGAATTCAATTATAATCGGATCAAATTTGTGTCTATAGTAATCTAATCTGTGAAAATTCAATTCGATTTTTTTATATTTATTATCTATAATAATAATAGTGATATACTGTACCATAAGAAAATTATTTTTATTGGCGTTCCAAAAATTTGAATGAATCTGATCAGTTTGCAGCCCTATCTTGTACCCAAGATTCTGAATGTTGATATCGCTCAACATGTCGAGCCGCGGAAAAAATATATATAAGAGATATATTGTTTATCGGTATTTTTGGAAAAATAGAAAAAAAAAATAGAGCAAAATATGGAATTTTGCAGTGAAACTTTAGGAAATATTAAAATGGATATTAATACATATTTGAGGATAAAACCATTTGAAAAAAATTACAATTTATATTAAAGATACAATGAGAAGTGAGCAAAGATGTGCGATGATGAGTGACGATAATGTATGATTGATTAATTTTAGTTTTTTTCAACTTATAGAAAAAAAATTTTATCTGCATGAGTTGTGACCATGGGAGTGAGAAAGATGTAAAAAGAACCGTTTATATTTTTTTTACTTTTTTTAACATTGTTTTACTTTTAATGTTATTAATTAATATATTTAAATAATATTTAGTAATTTTATATATCATTTTTAGTGAGATAAGGTATATTGTTTGGTTGATGTTACTATGTATATTTTGAAGAATTATTAGCTATTAATAACAATAACATAACATTATTAAAATTTATAACTAAATATAATATCCATGAATTTCAAGTATAATCCTTAAAATAAAAAAAGCCTTATATTAAAATTTTAATCCTTTTTTTTTAATTTGGTGTATAATATAAATAAATATTAGTTTTTAACATAATATAAATCAATATTAGTTTTTAACATATTATTTTGGTCATATAATATACTTTTTTACATGACACATATTTAGAAATTTTTTGTACTAAAAATATTTTTAAAAAATCTGAAAACCAAGGTTAGATGCTCTATTTAGTTATTCCTAAAGGTTAGTAAATTATAACCCTAATTATAGACAAAGGTAGTTAAAAGAAGACACTGTATTTTTGAATAGAATTATAAAAGTCAAGATTAAAACGCTTAAGGAAGTATGTTTAATATGATTATTAGTAACCCTAGCATTACTCTTGTTAGGATTAAAACATTAAGGAAATATGTTTAATGAGATCAAGAGAGTGACCCTAGCATTATCCTTGTTATGTTTAATGAGATCAAGAGAGTGACCCTGCAATACCCTTGTTAGGGTTAAAAATTTAAAACACGAGCCCGACCCCTCATTCTCATTCGATCAAACCCAAAAAAAGGGAGAAGGGATAGAGGTAGAGCTCAAGAAAGGAAGAGGGGACCTTGCATGATGCATCTGGATTTGCTATTGGCAAATCAACCCCACACGCAGACGGCAACAGGTATGAGGTTTTTCCTCTTCTTTCTTCTTCTTTCTTCTCTACTTCTCTCAAGTCTCAACTTCTCAAATTTTATTTTTATATTTTTGCTTGGAACGATTGCAAAAGCCAAACTCTTAACCATTGGAGTTTTGTAAGGATGGGAATCACATATTTTCTATATCCTGTAGGGACTAACGAACTCCCATGACTTTTTTTTTGGCTGATATATCTCCAATATCGTTGATATCATGTAAAAAAATTCTTTACAACGTATAGATGTGTAGGTAGGTAATGATACCGACATATATCGGCGATATTGTCGATTTTTTTATACTTGCTTGTACCTAGTTAGGTTTGATAGGCCTTTTAGTGCATCCAAACACACTCCATAATTTTGAAATTAGAAGGATGAATAAGGGATAGGTAATGGAATACAGCAAAAGAGTTCCTAAAGTTAATCTTATTTTTTGTTTCATTGTAGCTATTGCCTTCGATATGGAGTGCTTTTCTGAAACAAGGGAAGGAGCAAGAAGAAGCTATTGGTCCAGCCCTAGAGAATTTGAAAATCTTAGAAGAAGAACTCAAAGGAAAGAAGTTCTTCGGCGGAGATACGATCGGATTCGTAGATATTGCCTTCGGTTGGACTGGCAACTTGATTGGTATATTTGAAGAGGTAATTAAGTTGAAGATTGTTGATGAGGAGAAATTTCCATTGTTATGCGCATGGATGCAGGATTTCGCCAATGTTCCGGTTATCAAAGATAGTTGGCCGCCTCGTGATAAAATGATCGCCAAGTTCCAAGCCATTCGTTAACCCTATCTGATGGGGCGTAGTGTTTCAAATGTTAAATGGGGGTGAAAAAGAAGAGTGTTTTCATGAGTATGCTACTTCTGTTATGCTTTATAAATAAAGTGACTTATGTAATGGTGGATATAATTCTGAATTGATGTTTGGCTCTTAAAAAGTTTAAAAGTCAGTCGTTTGATTCACACTTAAGAGAGTAATTTATCCATGAGATAAAAGTCATAAAAAGTTGAAATATTAACTTTTAGGGGAAGCTCCAATTAGCTTCTGTGAAAAGTCCCCAAAATGTTTTAAAATTTATTTATCTTAAAAGTTATTTTGAAAAAGTCTTTCTCTTCTCAAAAAAGAAATTTCCAAACAAGTCCTTAGTAGCAAAAGAAGCACAAAGTTGAGGATGGGAAATCTGGGTAACTCCTTACAGATGGGGGCACTCAGCGTCCTAATGGCTCTCTGAGGTTGTTGGGAGTTGAAACCACTACATAGGTTCAAAACCCATCCTTACGTGTGCTAACTCACCATGCATCATGCTTGCCTATCCCAAAAATCTAAGAAAAAAAAATTCCTTCCTCCTATGAGGAGGGGGTGAGGTGTTGATGTCGCTCAAAGATATGTGGTACTTTGTAGTACAGTAAATGGGTTGTCGATCTACAAAGAGCAATGAAGTTAAGGAACAATAGTAGAGAAAAAGGCTTGTAGAATTTTTGGTAGAGAAAGTTTAATTAATTTAAGAAAAATATCAGTGAGAGAAAGTGTCAGGGCATTGGGTTTCCTCCCCTTAATGGTGTAATGTCAATTTGATTATCCAAGGTATAACTCAATTGAGGGTTTCACATCCCAAACTCTCAACCGGAATATTTAGAATTTCAGATTATAATAAAAAGCTAAAATCAATTTTCAATCAATTATTCAAAACATGTTTTAACCCAAGCTTGCACTTTATCGGAAAAACTCGAGGACGATGATATACCCGGAGGCAATACCGCAGCAAAGAATAATATCCTCTAAAATGAAGGTTCTTCGTTTGAGAAATCAAGAACTATTACGAAAAAAGTCTGACTGAACTCGTGAAAAGGTTTAAATCCAAGAAATTTAATTAAAAGAGAGATCAAATAAGAAGAATAATTAATATAGAAATCATAAACGTTAAAAACACTAATTAGACTAAATCAAACTAACATTACCTCATTAAATTCCACCCTAGATAAGGCTAGGGATTTAGCAATCCATATAGAGGAAAAACAAAAACAATACTAAGAAAAGAGATGAGAAGATTGGATTAGATGTTTTAATAACACCCCTCTCTAGGTTTATATAGACTAAAGGAAAGAAGAAAAAGGAAACTAAGCAAAAGGGAAACTTCTAATTACAAAATCCAACCAACATAATATTTTCCATCAATTAGTAAGTACTATCTAGATTAGGTGGGAATCTAGGAAATCCTCATTCTTTGAGAATTGGTTGCTAAATAATAGCACTCTTCTAACCATCCACGAAATTTCTTGCTTTTGTTATAGATTTAATTGACTTCCATTAAGCTTCTTACTTGAATTCCAAAATCCGCCCAAAATAGAGAGTTCCCATGACCAAATTAAGCATTCTCCTTTTTTCTAAAATAGAAACATCAATATGACACATTTCTTCTTTCTAATTCAAAAAGTTTCATCATTTTTATATCAAAATCACATTCATCTATATCTTGCTAAGATTCTCCACCCATGTGTGAGAGAATCTCTCTATACTTGGTTTTGAGCTTTGACTTTGCACTTTGACTCTTTGACTTGAGACTTGGCTTCTTAGACTTGAGTTTTATCTCTTGATTTCCATGAAACTTCTTTACTTGAATTCCCTACATGAAATAACATAAAAATATTTAGAATTCATAATTTATAATGAGAAAACATGTTTAGAATATAAAATTTAAATCCTGGATTCAGAGTAGAAAGGGCTGGATTAAGTTGAAGATTGTTGATGAGAAATTTCCATTGTTATGCTCATGATGCAGGATTTCGCTGATGTTCCGGTTATCAAAGATAGTTGGCCGCCTCGTGATAAAATGATTGCCAAGTTCCACGCCATTCGTGAACCCTATCTGGTGGGGCGTAATGTTCCTCATCTTAAATGGTCGTGAAAAAGAAGAGTGTTGTCATGAGTATGCTACTTTTGTTATGCTTTATAAATAAAGTGACTTAGGTAGTGTTGGATATACTTCTGAATTGATGTTTGGCTCTTGAAAAGTTTAAAAGTCTGTCGTTTGATTCACACTTAAGAGAGTAATTTATCCACAAGATGAAAGTCATAAAAAGTTGAAATATTAACTTTTAGGGGAAGTTCCAATTAGTTTCTGTGAAAAGTCCCCAAAATGTTTTAAAACTCTTAAAAGTTATTTTGAAAAAGTCTTTATCTTCTCAAAAAAAGATTTCCAAACAAGTCCTTGGTAGCGAAAGAAGCACAAAGTTGAGGATGGGAAATCTGGGTAACTCTCCCTACAGATGGGGGCACTCAGCATCCTAATGGCTCTCTCTGAGGTTGTTGGGAGTCGAATCCACTACATGGGTTCAAAACCCATCCTTACGTGTGCTAACTCACCATGCATCATGCTTGCCTATCCCAAAAATCCCAAAAATCTAAGAAAAAAAATCCTTCCTCCTATGAGGAGGGGGTGAGGTGCCTTGTGGACATAAAACTTGTCGTCGTGCATATAACCTTGGTTTTGAAAAAAAATTGAAAAACTTATCCACAAGAGTTATTCTTAACCAAAGTTTAATGATGGTTAAAGGGGGGCTTAGTGAAGGGGGTTTTTACCGATATAGGCTCCAGGTTTTGCTAAATCATCAAAATAGGCTCTAACTCAAAATAACTTTTGTAGGCTTATACATGTGTAAATGTCACACACGTGTGAGACTTATCATGAGATTGACCAAAATGTCCTTCTTTCCACTCTCTCTCTCTCATAGTTCACTGTATGAAGGAAGCAAACCATTTTTTGGGAAGAAACAAATCTCTTATTCGTGTTCATTTAGAAATCCGATCACTCCTTTCCTCGTTTGACTCGATTCATCTATTATAGAGGTAAGAGTTGATTCTCATTTTTCTTAGTAACATATTCTCAATGTTCATTAGGGTTTTCTAGAATTCATTCCAAATACTTTCTTTGTTCTTTCATTTTTCAGTTGAAAGAGTTGTATTATCTTCATTTGTAATATTCATTCTATTCATAGGCTTCTTTATCGTTTCAGTGTTTGATCCATGTCAAGCCCTTCATTTTCTTTCATTTAAGGAATTTCTTTTGTTTTTATCATTTTCTCCATTGTTTTTCATATACTGCATTCGTATACACAGTATCGATCGATCTGGATCCTAGATCCATCAATCGCTCTCTTAGAGTGATAAGAGAGCGATTGATCGATATCTTAGAGCGATTGATCGATCGATTGCAAATTTACATAAATTGAAGATTTAGTTTTGTTATATTATCTAACATTTATTATTTTGATTACTTTTTGTAGCTAAAAATATCTTTTAAGTTGAAAATCAAGGACTATGACACATCCAACCTCAAGGGAGGAGAATATCACAAGCAAAGGGGGGAGGTGGAGTAGATTATGTGCAGCTATCATTGAAGTACTCATAGAAGATATTGCACAACTTATAGACAATTTTGAGGCTCCTGAGAGAAAAAGTAATTTTGTGGATGGCGAGTTGCTTTGGTTATCTGTAAATTCTTAGAAATGAGAAATTGTATAAGAAGTTGATGTATATTCGTTTGTAGAATGACATTTGAGTTTTTGACATGTGTTGCATTGTAATAGTCGAAGATGCTACAGTGGAGTGAAATTGTATAAATGTGATTGGGCATTTGTGTAATGTGATTTTGGATATTTTTGTAACTTGGTGTGTAAATGGTATACTCATAGTTGGTTTGTAAATATGATTGGGTATTTATATGGTTTTTTGCTTTATATAAATTAGTGTGTGACTTGGTGTGTAGTTTAGCTTATAAATATACCGACAAAATTACAAGGTTCCATCTTCTCGATCGATAAGACCGATCGCTTAGACAGTGAAAAATGTCCCTTTATGATATGAGATCAATCAATCACTTTCATCTTGAAGAAGTGGAAGAGAGTATGGAGACATGAATGTGAGCAGCTTCACACAAGTTTTATTATTCATGGTTAATGCAATAAGCGCAATAAGCGCAATAAGCGCAACCAATCATGACATAGTTGCTCTTGGAATTACTATCAGAGGTGGAAGAGGGTATAGAGACATGAATGTAACGAGCAAAGGTTACACATGATGACAAAAGTACCCCCATTCTCTTTTTCAATATTTATTTTTTAAAACTATTTGTTATTTTATGGGCTATACTATTAGTGATTCGGGTTTGCCAATTATGAGTGCTCCCAAAGATGGCGGAAAAATATTGTGTCCTTCAAATTGAGTGTCATATAAGCTCTATCCTGAGAGAATGTTACCTAAAAGGATTGCTTCTTCAATGACTTCACTCTCTCTTTAAATCATATATGCCTTTTGAATGTATGTTGAGCAAACAAATATATATCAAAAAATGATTATACACCAATGTATCATACAACTTCTCATTTCTTTTTTTGAATTTCTCATTTGTGAAAGGTTACAAATGATTATACATCAACTTCTTATACAATTTCTCATTTCTAAAAATCTACAGATAATCGAAACAACTCCCTGACCACAATTACTTTCTCTCTTGGGGGCCTCAAAATTATCCATAAGTTGTGCAATATCTTCTGGGAGTACTTCAATGATTGCTGCCCATAATCTACTTCACCTCTCATTTGCTTGTGGAATTCTCCTCCCTTGAGGTTGGATGTGTCATCGTCTTTTGTAGACCCTTGATTGTCGCCTCAAAAGATATTTTTAACTACAAAAAATAATCAAATTAATAAATGTTAGATAATATAACAAAACTAAATTTTCAATTGATATAAATTAGCAATCGATCGATCAATCGCTTATAGATATCGATCAATCGCTCTCTTAGAGCGATTGATCACTCCAAGAGAACGATCGATCGCTCTAAGAGAGTGATTGATCAATCTAGGATCCAGATCAATCAATACAGTGTATATGAATGCAGTATATGAAAAAAAATGGAGAAAATGATAAAAACGAAGGAAATTCCTTGAATGAAAAAAAAAATGGAAGAAAAATAAAGGACTTGAAATAGACAAACACTAAAACGATAAAATGTACAGTGAACTGTGAGAGAGAGAGTGGAAAGAAGAGCATTTTGGTCCATCTCATGATAAGTCTCACGCGTGTGTGACACTTACACATATATAAGCCTATAAAAGTTATTTTGAAAAGTCGGAGCCTATTTTGAGGGTTTAGCAAAATCTGAAGCCTATTTCGGTAAAAAAATGCGAGACATCTCTCCCCTCTAGTATAAGGAGGGGATTATTTCTCAAATTTTAATATAAAAACAAATCATGACCGAATACAAAGTGCAGTAATTGCTGGATTGGGAAGCCCTTTTTCTCTCTTAAATGGGTTATGAAACTCAAGGTGGGGGTTGAAGTTCTCTTACAAGAGCCATTTACTTCTCAAGCCATAAATTTCCAGTTGGAGACTATACGATGATTGATTTCCAAAATTTAATTTTCAATTTTCCTCTCTTTTTTTTTTTTTTGGTTTTTCTTCCATTCATTCTCTCCATGTCTGTGTTTGTTGTGAAAGATCTAACATGAGCTGTAAGGGGAGCTGGCACCCTTATAATCGAATTCTAAACCGGTGTGGGGCTGCTGGATGCTTCTGAATAGAACGGGAAGAGGAGTCAGCCAAAAAGAAAGACCACGTGTGTTGTGGATAGTAGCACTCTAAGCATGAGGGGACAGCCCTAACTACACCAACTAGGTGGCATAGCGAAAGACCTCCCAATATGTCTAGTCAGTCAGAACATTTAGATCTCTCTCCCTACGAAGATAGTGACTTCTTTCTTAGGGTAGGGCGACGAAAGGGTACTTCAATCTAGGAAAGAGCCCTCAATTCGAGAGGGTCGCCTTTGGAAGCATTCATCGGTTATTCGCGGGAGAGATACCGAGCCTCGTTAGATTCCTCGGTCAGATCCACCATACATAGGAGTGACCATTCTTTACAGATTTCAACCTTCGGGCATTTAGCAACAAGATCTAGGAGCACACTTAAAGGATCAGCCATAGTGCCTGCAACAAAATAGATAAGACTTCCTCCCCTAGACTAGAGAGGGAAGAAAGAGAAGATGTTGGTTGGCTCTAGAGTCTGCAACTTCTAATAGGAGCAAGGGTGCTTGAAGATCTCAGTTTTCACTAGGAACCTCTTTAGATAAAGAAAAAACTGTTGTAACTTACCAGGTTCTCAAATCAGGTATTGAACCGTCTCTCCCTCCTGCTGCAACCTTTGCCTCTATCTCTACTTCTAGGTCCCAAACTCAAACTAATGCCTAGCTGCCTGAATCATCTACGTTTCACACGACGCAGGATTCCATGGATAGTTCATTCGACATCATGATGGAGGACATAGCTTACGATCATCGGCTTTGATCATGCCACTAGGCATTTGATTAGGACAATATACAAAAGGGCACATAGAATTATGATGTGCACATAGTTACAACCCATCCCTATGGCAACAAGGTTGTTGGTGATTCCTAGCAATTGGAATCAACAAAGTAGCAGTTAAAAATTGAAGAACCAAAAGAGCACGAGTTGATCTAAACAAAAATTGGTTCCTCTACTAGTGAATAGTAAAATGTAACTAAAAAAAGATTAAGTACCCCATAAGCCTTTGACCGCATTTCAATTACGAAAATGGATGTGAAATTTGAAAGAGCAATAGTTCATGCTCTCACAAAGCCCCTTCAACTATCATGAACTCTGGTCAATTTTCTTTAAACCCTATAATTAAAATTTTATTTTATTTCTTTTCTAAAAACCAAGGGTAGATGAGTGAACCTACGACAGATGGTATTGGAGAATAATATTGTGGGGAAAAATGTTTGCACTCAAACTTGGATACACGTGTGGCCCTGTGAGATGGTTGCAGTAGCTTCAATCTTCTTTGAACGAGGTAGTAGGTTTGACCTCCGAGGACACTCCGATGATCAAGTCAGAGAGATAGAACCAAGAAATAATAGAAAGAAGAAGAGAAGGTTAGAATGCTCAGTCCAAGGATTTCTTAAGAGCTTGATGCCCTTTCTTCGGTCCCCTTTCCTTGAGCCTTGCCTCTGAATTTATAGAAGAATGGGATAGGATTTGCCGATCATTTTCCCACCCATTATTCCTTTTTTGCTTAGAGATCTTTCTTTTCACGTAATATTCAGCCAGTATGATGATAGATCCAGTTTCCTATTTACGTGGGGATCATCTTGATCTATTACCTTGATCTAGCTCAGGATCTTATGTGATGATTCTGATCTTTTACAGCTGTACATCTGATCCAAGGATCTGTGATGTCAATTGTTTTGGACTCTCAAAGCTGGAGTTGTTCCAAGGGTTCTTATTCCGACGTGCACCTTCGGCTCGAATCCGAAGTGGAGATCGGGATTAATTCGATCATACGGAGTACAAAACATGATGTCATCAGGGCCATTGGTCTTGACAGATGTCTCGAATGCATCTCTACCATTTTCTACCCTTAGAAATGGCCCCCTTCTCAAGACTTTGGGGTTTACCCCAAGTTCTGAGAAGCATAATCGCTAATCTAGGGCAATTGCGTAGGTGGGTTTACGCCGACTTTTTCGTTTGAAGTGCTTCGAGTTCCGTATGCATTTCATGCAATGTAATTGGTTCTCATCATTCCTGTTGATAGTCCCTATGGTTGACATTCTGTCTACCCCTTCTTGCTTTGACTTTTTTACCCCTATTGATATGTCGTCCAGGCTTCAGATTGGGGGTCCTTCCGGTCTTTTGACTTTGGTTCGAAATCTTTATTTATAGCAGGAGTTCTCTTTTGTTCTTATGCAACTTTGCTTAACTTCGTCTTTTGTATAATCCCTCCTTGACATTCATGGATCGTAGGCCTCCTTCACTGTCGCTGCCTCGTCGGTCTGGGGACCGCGACCTCGATCCCAAAGCCCAGATTCCTGAGCTCCGACTGCCTCTCGCGGAAAACAGATGATGGAGTCTCCTATTCTCCCACCGGTCAGGAGACCAAGAAAGGAAATACTCTAATGTTCCACGGCGCCCGCCCAAGTAGGGGCCGTCTCTGTCCCGGCTGTAAGTCTGCCCTCGAATTCCAATGGTGAACCTCTTCGACCTTAGATACCTGAGTTTCTACTGGCCAACAAGCCACTCGCTTTGGAGGACTCTGGCCTTCGAGATTCGCTCTTGGCTTGTGCCTTGGTAGAGGGGGGCTTGCATGCTTGAGGACGTTCAGGTGGCGAGAGGTTAAGGAGACCAATCTTTGGGGTTGAGGGGTGAAGGTTCCCTTCTCACCCTTTCCCTTGCTTTCTCCGAGCTCCAGGATCGGTTGCAGAGGGCCCACATGGACCATCAAGAAACCATTGCAACTTCTTAGGAGGAGATCGCCAATGCTCTCTGAGAGAGTCGGTAGTGGTAAGCCGAACTAGAGGCAGAACGTCGAACTGTGGCCGAGCTGAAGCGTGAGGTCGGTGTCCTACATGAGCAAGAGAGGAAGCACGAGGCCATTGTTGAGAGGCTGCATGAGTTCCTGGCCTCCTACTACCAAGGTGTGTTGAACGACCTGGTTGATCAAGATCGGGTGGAGACACGCTGCCTGGTAATGGAGGAGCTCAGGAATGGAGGCACAACAATGTCTTGGGCTGATGTTGTGAGAGACACCACCTCTTCCACCTCTACCATCAAAGGGGAGCTATAGCTTTTGATTTCGTCTAGTACACCTAGATAGGTGTAACACATATTGTTGGTCAGAGTTTGTAGTGAACCCGAGGTGGAACCGGGAGCCATCTTTTGACCCTTCTTCACTGGCTGCCTCGTTGTATGCTTGGATGTACCTGGATTTATCCCTTGTTTTTCTTGTCTGAAGTGAATTTTCTGATGTAAATTGGTTTCCTCCCCTAAGAGGTTTACTTGAATGGAAACAGTTCTACTTTTGCACTTGCTTGAGAATTTCGCATTGAACTGACCCTTTGTCTAGTTTTCTTGTTTTCGTCATGTGTCTCGGACTATGATGAGGGTTTGTAATTGATTGTTTTAACCTCACTCCTGCACTCTTCCAAGGTGACGACATGCGCCTCAAATTTATGACGAATGGCTATAAAGGACCGTATTTATACTCACCCCTACGATCATCCAGGCCAAAGCTAAAGATTCTCGTCGTTAGACTATGAGTAACCGTTTTAACCTCACTCTTGCACTCCTCCGAGGTGACGACATGTGCCTCAGATTTGTGACACAGGTGACAGGAATATGAGGGACCGTATTTAACCTCACACCTGCCATTATCCAAGCCGAAACCAAAGATTCTCGACATTAGGCTATGAGGGACCGTATTTACACTCACCCCTGCGATCATCTAGGCTGAAGCTAAGGATTCTTGTCAGAAGGACTATGAGGGACTGTATTTAACCTCACTCCTGCGATTAGCTAGGCCGAAGCTAAAGATTCTCGACGTTAGGCTATGAGGGACCATATTTATGCTCACCCCTGCTATCATCCGGGCCGAAGCTAAGGTTTCTCGTCATTAGGCTATGAGTGACCGTTTTAACCTCACTCTTGCACTTCTCCGAGGTGACGACATGCACCTCGAATTTGTCACCAAGGATTATGAGGGACCGTATTTATAGACATCCCTACGATCATCTGGGCTGAAGTTAAGGATTGTCGTCGTTAGGCTATTAGTGACCATTTTAACTTCACTCCTGGACTCCTTCTGAGGTGATGACATGCACCTTTGATTTGTGATGAAGGACTATAAGGGACCATAGCATGCCTCATTCTTTTCATTCCTCCGAAGGGCCGACATGTGCTTCGGAATCATGACAAAAAGATTCTAAGGGGCTCTCCTTCTACTCTACTATTATTGCCCTGGGTTGGTCGGCCTGTAGCATAGATGCCACGTATGCGAGCGCATCCGCGTGCCTAATATCCGACCTTGGTATTTGATGCACCACTAGTCGATTGAACTCCAGCATTTTCTCTCGGATTGCCTCAACATAACACTTCATCTTGTTATCTCGACATTCGTAAGTCCCTCCTAGTTGATTCACCACCAGCTGTGAGTCACTGAACACTAGGAGACTTCTAACTCCGAGGTCAGTAGCACTTTCGAGGCCTGATAATAGTGCCTCCTACTCTGCCTCATTGTTTGAAGTAGGAAAACCCAACCTGAAGGATTTCTCGATCTTGATCCCATCTGGGTTAATGAGAACATCCCCTACTCTGAACCCACTGGAGTTCAAGGATCGGTCTACGTACATCTTCCAATCGGGGTGCCGGGAGATTCAGTTCGGTTTCATGATATGCTAGTTCTATGTCTAGCGGCTCATGCTCTGGACTGGGATGGGTGTCTTCTATAGGAAAGTCTGCTAGAAAATCAGCCACATGGCCTGCCCTTTTTCAGCAGTTCAGGGAATGTACGGGATGTCAAACTCATTTAAAGCTATGGCCCACTTTGTCGTCCATTCAGCCAATTATGCCTTTCCTATGACAGTTCTCAAAGGATATTCCGTAGTGACTTCGATGGTGTGGGCCTGGAAGTAAGGTCTAAGCTTTGTGGTGGAATGTATTAAAGCTAGCCCTACTTTTTCCAATTTATTGTACCGTGTTTCGACATCTAGCAAAGTCTTGCTGGTGAAGCTCCAGTAAGGTGAGATCCTCTCGAATCTCCAATGGATCGAGATCGATCACATGTCAAGGATTCGGTATATATTTCCGGAGCATGGAAATGTGAAACACATTGTGCACCGCAACCATCTAAGTAGGTAGGGCTAACCGGTAAGAAACTTCACCAACTTTGGTGATGTTCTCAAATGGCCCCACATACCTAGGGCTGAGCTTTCCTCTTTTGTCGAACCTCATGATTCCCCGACTCAGAGAAATCTTCACAAAGACTTGATCCCCAACCTGGAATTCCAAGTCCCTATGGCGAGTATCTGCATAGCTCTTCTGCCTATTCTAGATAGACTTCAACCGATCCCAGATGACCTTGACCCTATCTGTGGTCTGCTCGATCAACTTAGGACCCAAAATCTTCCACTCCACTACTTCATCCCAGTATAGAGGAGAACGAAAAATCCTTCTGTACAAGGCCTCGAAAGGTGTCATCTGAATGCTCGCCTGGTAACTGTTGTTGTAGGAAAACTTAACCAACGGCAAGTGATCCTCCCAACTGCTTCGGAAGTCCAACATGTAAGCTCGGAGCATATCCTTTACAACCCGGTTCACCTCTCGGTCTGCCCATCAGTCTGATGATGAAAGGCGGTGCTAAAGTTAAGACAGGAACCCATAGCACTCTAAAAGTCTTCCAGAACCTGGAAGTAAACCTCGGATCCCTGTTTAACACAATGCTCACAGGCACCTCGTGCAAATGAACCACTTCCTTGATTTACAAGGCCACAAGCTGAGTCGAATTGCACGTATTCCAATAAGAAAGGAAATGCATAGACTTCGTCAAGCGGTCAACAACAACCCAAATATCATCAGAGTTCCTTGTCGTCTATGGCAAGCCAACTACGAAGTCCATAGAAATGTTCTCCTATTTCCACTCTGGAATAGGGAGAGGCCGTAAAAGACCTGCTGGTATTTGAAAGACCTGCTGGTATTTGATGTTCGGCCTTAACCTTCTTGCACACTAAACACCGAGAGACATACTCTGCCACTTCCCACTTCATGTTCCTCCTCCAATAGTGCCCATTGAGGTTCTGATACATCTTCGTACCCTAGGATGCACCGTATAATTGGACTGGTGAACTTCATCAAAGATCTCTTGCCTCAACTCTGCATTAGTGGGAACACACAACTTGCCCTTGAATGTGATGGCACCATCACCATTCACGGTAAACTCCTAGCTTCCGCTACTAACCGACTTGTCTCAGTAAGCAAGCAACTCGACATCCAAACCGTGCAACTTCCTGATCTGGTCCAAAATGCAAGGCCTGACCACAAGGTTAGGCATAAAAGCCCCAAAGGTGCGAACACTGAGTCTCGCCTCGAGGTTGGACATGTCCAACAACTTCCACTCATGGACCATCAGGTGAGCCATGGACACAGGAGGCTTCCTGCTCAGAGCATCTACCACCACATTCGCTTTACCCGGGTAGTACTGAATGGAGCATTTCCAAACCATTCTCCAATCCGTTCGAACAACCTCTTAATATAAGCCTAACAATAGCCTTCCTGGTTCCCCTTTCTGTGGCATTTTCAAAGCATTCTAGTCGTTCGAACGGCTACTTGGGCGTTCGAATGGCTAGGCCATTTTTCACACTTGGCCTTGCCCTCTTTGGTGTTTTTTCCCATTTTTTCTAACCTTAGAATCTTTTCTCATTTTGTTTTAACACTTTTAAACCTTCAATAGGGTCCTTTGAACCCTAACACATAACATAACACATCTTACACAAACCATAGAAATCCAAACCCTCATTGTTATTGAGAACACCCCAAAACAATTACACAAGGCTTCAAGCCTTGAAACACTATTCACTGGCACTATTCACAGTGCAATGCTAACAGGTTCCAGGGTTCTACAAAACTTTTCTCTATTTTCCCTCTAAAATTCGGGCTTTAAAAATATCCAAACAGGCCTAAAGGAAGATTTTTCCGCACATTTAATATATTCCAAAACGCCGGAGGCGATCGATCACCCCCTCTAGATTACAGCCTTGGCTACCCATAATAAGTTTGATGATAACACAATAATAGAATGACAATTGTCTCTATTAAGTTTCTATGATATTCAGTGAATAAGAGCATTAGCACATCATTCAAGTCATGAAGAATGAAAATGATCTCAAGTACTCAAAATGGATTAACAAAAAGCATTCCATCAATTAAATCCAAGTCAAAGCTCAAAAGCTAAATTCAAGATCAAGAAGCTCAAGACTCACATGAAGTCAAAATATAAAATCCAAAGGAAGAACACTTGGAAGATCATGAAGTCAAAGACAAATCTGAAGATTGAAGATCAAGTTGAAAACCAACTCTCAAGAAGTCCTAAGAGTCTTATTTTTTTACTTTTGAGAGATTCTAGGACTTATGAAAGAAGTCCTCAAAGTATGGTAGGTTGAATGCTCGAATACTTAGAAAGACCATAGGAGCCTAAGACCATAATTGAATGTCATTCTAAAGCCCTAGGAAATCATGTTAAAGGAAAGCCAAAAGACTTAGGAATTTATTCCCATCATTAAGGTCTTGTAAAGATGAGAAATAGTGTTTTTACTCTGATCTCGTCAATGAATTCACAGGGCAACCTTTAATTCGATGACTAAACTAGCTCAGGAAGCCACTATTTCTCTCTATCATTGATCCTCGCGACGAATTGAGATGGGATCTCAATCCCATCAACGAAATCATGTTAGAAATGCAGAAACGCCTGTAACGTCTATTTTGACATTAAATGTTTTCCAAATGACTATAACGGATTGAGAGCTATAAATTGAGTGCATTTATGAACTATCAATAACTATTGAACAACCACAGATCATATCATTAATTCTCATCAATTCTCACCTATTTTCATCGTATATATCATTTGAGACAACCTAGAAATCCCCAATCTCTATTTGAGCTATTCAACTCCTATCTTTTGAGAGATTTTCTAGTGTTCTTCAAGGCAATCTATTCAGCTCATTTAAGGAGCTTATTTGGGATTGAAATCCAAATTTTAGATTGTAAAGAGCAGTCAAGAATCGGTGGATTCTTGCATTGAAGTGTACCTTCAAAGAAGAAAAGAGAGGATTGTTATCTTGCAAAGTCAGGTCTAATCCTTACCCAAAAAAGGATTGTAAAGGTCTTATCCTCACCCGTAAGAGGATTGTAAAGGTGTGATACTTACTCGTAAAAGGATTGGTTAGACTTGATCTTCACCTGAAAGAAGATTGTAAAAGGTTTGGGCTTCACCCGGAAGAAATTTGTGTGATTACTAAAATTGTGGCGAATCCTTGAAGCGGGAAGCTTAAGGTGGGTGGGGGCGTAGGTGGGTTGCCAAACCTTGAGAAAAATATCTTGTGTTTGTACTCTCTAACTCTTACTTTACTTTTCTTTATTGCTATAATTTAGAATTGTAAGGTCATAATTTGTATTGGCTTAATTCCGATGTCAAAATGGTGTCAATGTAAGTCTAGTGTCGCTGCTCCTCTAGTTGATGAAGTTCGATGAAGATGAAGCTCCAAAGACTCAATTGAACTACATTCCAGCTTCAAGCTTCACTAACACTCTTAGGATGGTATGTGACCTAGATACCTAGTGGTTACCAGAGGTGGGATTGACTTAGAATACCTTTATAATATACCCTAGGTGATTAGATATTGACCCATGTATTTATAATAGCCATTGGTTGAAATTTTTAGGAAATTGGATGTTGAGTCAGGGGAGGCTGTGCAAAATAATCAAAATTTTCACAGGTCGTTCGAACATCCAGCCCGGCCGTTCGAACACCCAAGAATGGCCATTTGACCGTTCGAACGGGCATTATAAACTCAGAAAAAAGTAGCCTCTGGCCCTCCGTTTTTTACCAATTTCATCCAATACCAGGACAGTTCGAACGCCCCTCATGGCCATTCGAACGGACCTCGTATTTTTGGTTTCTAAAAGCATTTGAACTTTGTTTTGGCAAGTGCTATTGCCTTGGCTATTTAATTGGTCGTCCCTTAGCTTGTTCTAAGGAAGTTGTGAGAGAGTTTAGACAATACTCTGAAGATTTTAGGGCTCTAAAATCCCCACTTGGTGGATACCCTTAGTTCTCCTCTCTCATGCTCTAGTTGATGCAAGATTGAAGTGTTCTATTTTGGATGTACATCGGTTGATCTCCATTATTGTTTGAGATCCCACTGAGTTGTTTTTTATTACTTCAATTAGTTTAAACTCTGTGTGACTACTTGGTTGGCATTGCCAAAGTCGTTGAGGATGGAGATTAATCTTTGGATCGTGGTTTGAAACTTTGAGAAGAGTTGGCTGGTGAGGAGCCAGAGCTTCTGCTGCAGGGATCGAATGAGGAGTTCGTGGTTGTTCTACAAAATGGAGAATTTGTATCGAGGAACAGTGTTTAGTGTTTAGTTGGGTAAGATTTGACTCTTGTGTTTGATAATTGAATTCATAGTAGATTTGGTGCTGGACTAGGTCCCCTAGTTTTTCCCAAAAGGGTTTTCCACATAAAAATCTTGTGTGGTGGATTGCTTATCTTCTATATTTTCCACACTTGTTTGCTTTGTTTTCATAAACTCTGATTGATAAATTGAGTAAATTAAAATTGGTAGACATTGCTAGGAAGACCTATTCACCCCCCTCCCCTCTAGGTCAAAGGAATCATTGAACAGGGATATTTAAATTAGTATCAGAGTAGGTTCACTTACAAGGCTAAACCCTCAAGTGTGATCTTGTCTAAAAATCCTTGATCAATGACTACTCTAAGAGAGGGTCGATCTATCTCTTGTCCTCCTCTGTTTGATGGGAATAACTATACATGGAAAGCTCGAATGAGAGCCTTTCTCAAATCCATAGACGAGAGAATTTGGATGTCTATTGTAAATGGGTGGACTGCACCCACAAATATTCTCGGTGAGAACAATTCCCAAAGATTGGTTTAGGGATGAGCTTAACAATAGTGGTTGGAACACCAAAGGTCTCAATGCAATCTTCACTGCAATTATAGCTGAGAAATTCAGACGAATTTCTTCGTGTGAAACTGCAAAGTAGGTTTGGGACATTCTTGAGATTACCCATGACGGTACCACTACTGTAAAGATCTCAAAGCTTCAAATGCTCACAACCAAATTTGAAAACCTAAAGATGGAAGACAATGACACTTTGATGAATTATGTGCTAAACTGAGTGACATTGTTAATTCTAGTTTTAATTTTGGGTAAAAAATTGAGCAAGTCTAAAATTGTGAGAAAAATCCTTAGATCTCTACTTGAGAAATTCCAATCTAAGGTCACTGCCATAGCAGAGAGTAAGAATGTTGACTCTCTCAAGATTGAGGAATTGGTGGGGTCCTTCCAAACCTTTGAACTCAATCTTAGGTCATCCAAGAAAAATAAATCTCTGGCCTTGAAATCTGTAAAGAAACTTTGGATGAAGATGACAGTGACTCTGAGATGGGAGAGAAAGAATTAACTATATTTGTTAAGAAATTTAAGAAAATTTTGAAAACAAATAAGAGGTTTAATTTTAAACAAGGAGGAAAATCTAGTGATAAGTCAAATTCAAAACCTTGGGAAAATAAGAAGACTTCTAAAGGTGAAGATAAAAAATCTCGTGGAATCCAATGCTATGAATGCAAAGGATATGGTCATATCTCACTTGAATGCCCTAATAATCAGAAAAGCAAGGGTAAAGTAATGAATGCCACATGGGATGATAGTGAAGCTGAAAGTGAACACTCTGATGGCTCTTCCTCAAGTGGAGAATCTACCAATCACATGGCCTTCACTATTTCCGTATGTAAGATTGTTGAGTCTCTTCCTTTGGTTAATGAGAAGGAGAAAAGTGACGATAACCATGAGACCGAGACCGAAACCAATGAGGATGTTGAAAAGAGTCAAAGTGACTCTGAATCTGATGAAGATATGGATTCAGCTTATCAAAAGCTGTATTCCGAAAGCCTAAAGTTGAAGAAAGCAAAAATCTCTTTGAATAAAAAATTGAAATTAATTCAACTTGAAAGAGATGACTCCAAACTAGAAACAGAAGGAAAGAGTGCTCTAGTCTCTTAGCTTGAAAGAGAAAAAGTTGACTTTCTGGACAAAACAGAGTGTCTTAAAGAAGAAAATGTTGCATTGAGCGAATGGGTCAAAGTTCTAGAAAAAGACACTTCTGGGAATGGAACTGAAGAGTCCAAGACTCTTATTCCAAAACTGGAGACTGAGAGAGATAACCTTATTGAGAATGTTAGATTTTTGGAAATGGAATTTCTGAATATCATTAAAGTGAAGGATGGGTTAGCTAAAAAAGTTACTGAATTTAAGAGAAAAAGTAGACTGGTTAGCAATTCTTAAATTCTTGGTGGATTGGTTAGAATGCAATTTTCAACAGTTAACATGACCGGCATAGGGTATTCTAATAGACCACATATTCACATGAATGTTGGTACCATGACATCTTCTACTTTTGAGCCAATTCATGCTAATCCAAGCCATGATGATCCTTCTACCTCAGGCCCCCAAGGGAGAATTCCAGAAACCCATGTTCAACCAAATTAGAATTCAGCTCGCCCTCAATTATACCAACACTTTGTTGTTGCTGATTGTGGTAAAGATTTTGCTTCTGATGAAGCAAAGAGGACTCATGTTCATGCTCCTACAGATAGCTTCCCTCCTCCTCCTCCTAGATTCATCTCCACTTGCTTTCAGTGTAAAGTGAAAGGTCACACAAGACCTCGCTGTCCTACTTTTAGGAGAAATCCTTGAAATGGTTCATGGAATCAACATTCAAGTCAAGGGAATCTCCAAAGACAAATTCAAGCCTTAGCTGAAAAGTCTAGAAGTCCGAGTGAAGAAATGATGAAAATTACTCAACTTTCTAGTACTAGACATGGTATGGACACTTCTTATGCTTATCATGAGGAAGGTAATAGGACAAACCAAAAGGCTAGGGTTCCCCAAAGGAGAAGGAAGAATGGGAATAAGAAGAAGAAGAAGGTCACCTTCACATCTTCTTATACAATGGATAAAGACCAAAGGGTCAACAAAAATCTCAAATCCATCTATGTGAGAAAGGATAACCTTAGATGCCTTACCTCTCTCACCTCTTTGAAATTCCCAAATCCCATCATGCGTGAGGGAGAGTGATTGTGTGCTTCCTGATAGACTAGGTTGTTCTTTATGCATATTATTTCCTAGTGCTATCTATGTGATGTATATTAGTGATTTTGCACCTTTATTTTCACTTTTTGATTGTTTTAAAAAGAAAAAATCAAAAAAGATTTTGTGTTTCTTTAAGATTAGGTTGTTTTTCCTTCATATATTGAAAAATCCAAAAAAAAATATTGAAAAACCAAAAATTCAAAAAGTAGTTGTTTGGGCTTACTCTCCTATCATATTGTGTATGTTTCAATTTCCTTGCATTCATAATGCTTAATTCATGTCAAGGTAAAAATATTGAATATGATTGAGTTCATAAGGATATTATACCTTTCAAGTCTTTTGGAAAATTGAAAATAGACAAAGCTTCTAAATCACAGTTAGAGTTTGGTTAAACATTGTTGCTTAAGTATCATGCACATGCACTATAACTTACTCTTAAAGATGGTCTAAATTCCTAAGTAAAGGTAATGTTATTATTCATGATGATATTCATGGTTGACCAAATCTGGATTGACTGATATGTTAATATCTCATTTGCTTGTGCCCCTACTTTTAAAATGAGACAATGGAAAGGGCTACCTCTGGGATAGTGTGAAAGTAAATATTGGATGTAAACGGTATGAAATGGCTACCTATGCAAACAATAGTTATCTATTTGGGTTGCTAGTATGAAAGCCCTTGCTGCCAATAGCTAGGACTACCTACCCAATCAGTGTGAAAGCGGCAATTGTAAGAAGAATTTGAAAAATCTAAGAAAAGAATTCCAAAATATGGCTATGTTTGTAATGAAAAAAAAAGACAAATTGCATAAAAGATGAACAAGGGTGAAAATTAGCACATGTTTAACAAATGCTAAATTTAGGATTTAACAAGTTTGACCTCTAGTGTATAAGTGACCTTGAGTCCCCGAAATGTAATAATGTCATAACCTTAACCATGGGTTGAAACCTCTAAAAGAGTCAAGTCAAAAACCTCACTAGACACACTATGCTTCAAATCGCTAAATGTCTATTGGTTGTTGTGTTTGTATTTGATCGCCCATGTGTCTAGTATAGGTGGACATATCCTCATTTAGTCAAAACCTAATGATATTAAATCTTGGGTGAACAATCTTTTGGCTATTTGGAAATTGCTTTATACATATGAGATTGTAATGTGGCTAATGCAAGCCTATTTTCAGTGGGAGTTTCTATTTTTGACTGATTTGGAATTAAACTTAATTATACTTTGCAAATGAATATTGATTTCAAATTATCTTGAATTAAGGGGGGAGTTGTATGTTTCAGAACTTGGTATATCTTGCATGATTTCAAGCTCAAAATTGCATTTTGGAGTTGATTTTAATCTCTATGGGAGTCTTTATGTGTCATGAGAGAGTGGGAGGGTCATTTAAAAATTGAAAAATCAGAGTCTGTGAAGTTTTTCTTGTTCATGCAATCGAATGGATGACATTCTGTTTTCTGCCGTTCAAACGGCCATAATGGGCATTTAAACGGCCTACGTGGTTTATGTATAAAACCCTCGATATACCCCCATTTGCTCTCACTCGTTCAAACGCACTCCAAACCGAACCTTGGTCTCTGAAATTTTCTCTCCATTTTGAGGTAATCCTATCACGACCCAAAATACCCTCAGGAGTTAAGGATACTTTGGCTCGTGATGTGCAATATCCGATACCAAACCATCCTATAAAAATATCAAAGGCATAACATAGCGAAAACATGAAATAGTGCGGAAGAGTAAACTTAAAATTTTCTTTTCTATACATGATCATTATTCTAAGTTTGCACAATACATAAACCAAAATAAGAGTGGACATGCCCACTCAAATCAAAATACAAAAGTAGTCTCTCTCTCTCACACTCTCAATAGTATCCAGGATAAGGCCACCTATCAAGGTTCCTATCCTCTTCTGGCTGAGCCTCTACCAGCTCCTCCTCTCTATAGTCCTCCTCGACCCACGGACTGGGATCACAGATGTTGTACTGACCTGCCGACATAAAATGTACGGCTGAGCATGGAATACTCAGCGAGCACAAACTATTAACTAACAATACTGTAATGACAATAATATCACATGCAAGTACTAAAAAGAATACCATCCATAAGATTCATGCTTAAAACCCATCATAGAAAACCGTTCGTAAAATCTTGTCTTTCGTGGAAAATCAAATGCCTTGTACATGCCTTATGAGTTCTTATGAATGCTTATAAGTCTCGTGAGTTCTTATGAGTTACTTATGAGGTTATGAGTTCCTTGTGAGCATACAAGTTCTTATGAGTTCCGTGTGATCCTTGGAGACTTACGCAAGATCTTAGACATGATCCGTAGAGCTTATGAACACTTATAAGCCTTGTAACCTTGTGAACCTTGTAACCGATCTTAGACTTATGCATTTCTTATGAATTCTTAGAAGCCTTGTGAGCCTTATGATCCTTAGAGTTTATGCAAAATATTAGATTTGATCCTTGTGAGCATGAGATAACTGATCTTAGAAATATCAACCCAAAGTTTGTATTTGTCAATGCTTATACACTTATGCTTCTTCTTATGAATTTCCTTTGAGAAACCTTTCTTATGATCCTTGAAATATCATGCTTATGAGAAAACCTCGGTTATGTAAAACATAAAGTACATGAAGTGCTTGTAAGCATCATAATACATATAGAAAACTTTAAACATTGCATACGAGTTCATACAAGACATATTAGTATCATAATATATTTGAACTAATTCTAAGAATATGGAACATCTCCATTCATGTCATTACATCACAATAATCTTGGCTTTTAAATCTATTCCATCAACATCATACCCACATTATGTTTCCTTTAAAGATAGTAACCCTAAAATATATTTATCATTGACCTTGAGAAAATCCTTAAATTTAGAACCTTTATTTCTAGGTTGAATCATAGCAAATCATCTAGTAGAGTGTAATTGCAAATCATAATCAAAACCATACATTCAATTCTCTTTTCATTCATTGTATCATAACAAAGCTAGGTAGCAAGGTTTACTTACCTTTAGAATGGAAGAAAAGATTGAGAATGCTTGAGAAGGTGTGATCCAAGCTTGAAAGAAGGATCCAAGCTTGAAGAAGGAATCCAAGCCCCACCTTAATCCCCAAATAGAAAACCCTAGCTTCTTCCCCTTTCATCCTCTCCAACTCTCTCCATTTCTCTAAAATTGATGTCTTGAGGGTTTATGAACCCTAACCACCGAAATTGGGGCTTTTATAGGAAAATGGGAGGTCAAAAGACCATCCTACCCTCAATGAAATGGTCCAACAGACCAAACTAGGCAAAACCTTGGGTGCTCGGTCGACCGACCCTGGGAAAAACCTTACTGTAAAGCCCATTTTGGTTTTTCCCTTGACAATCGATAGACCGGCCTTAAGGGGCAGTCGACCGGCCTCAAAAAATCACTCATTGTTGTCCCATTTTGGGATATTTCGTGATAGGCAGTCGACTGGCCTTGAGGGGCGGTCAACCGGCCTTTGCAGACTTTGGCCATTTCTCTTCTTTTTTTCCCATTTTTTACACCTAGAGTGATTCCACTCTTCCACTGACTTACCTAGAGTGCATCCACTCTTTTACTTTGGCTTTAACTGAAAGTATGCCTCTTTTTAATTTTAGAAAAACAGTTCTTGGGGAGCATACATCGAATCCCAAGATTTGACTAAGATTCTAATTGATTTTATTTAATAAAGAATAAAAACCACAATTACCTTTGTGACTTTGATATTGTTAAGTCAAATCCACAATAGAACAATGCCTGTAAAATTTCGCAAGCGTAAAGTCTCCTTCGTGATTCACACGAACCTTCTTTTTCTTCTAAAGCTTTCTCTAATAGAAGCTAATGGCCCTTCCAATTCAAGCTCTATGATCTTTTGTTATTTTCTTGAATCTCAAGATCCTTTCTTGATTAACAAGATTAGTTCTGCTTTTGCTCAAGAGAAAAACTAGAACCAAGAGAAGAGAGGGATGATATGACCATACACTTCCAAAGAGGAGAGAGAAAGGGAGTGAGCTAGAGGAGAGGAGAGAGAGAGGAAACCGTAGGATTGGAGATCATTCTAAGGGGTGGGCGTCCACCTATATATAGAATATCTCTTGGATTGTTTTGCTTGCAATCCAAGACTCCTCATCCTTATCCTAATCCAATTAGAATTTCTTCAAATATTTCTTTAATGATTATTCCTAATTAATTAGGATTTATTTTAAAAGAAACTAACCCTATCTATTAGTAGCAAACTGATCTTATCATTATCTAATAAGGAATCATTAATTAGTAACTAACTAATCTTATCCTTATCTAATAAGGAATCATGGATTAGTAACAAACTAATGGAATCCCTTTTAATAGGGAATCTTTAACTAGTAACTAACTAATCTTATCCTTATTTAATAAGGAATCATATTAATTTGTAACTAACTAATTAAAGATAAAGCTCCATTGAAGTGGGCGTCCCACCCTAGGTGGGCCCCACTTCCACACGCCCCTAAAGGAAGTCCAAACTCCTTTAGGTCATGATTTGATCTTTACCAAAATTTCCAATGGGTCCTACCCATTTGGTTTATCACATCCTATGTGATTTCACCTATTAGAGCTTCACTATATCATATAGTGATTTACTTAGAGAAATTAATTAATTTAATTAATAATTAAATTAAAAGCTTTAAGAAGGTCCTTGTGTGTGGGATCTAAAGGGATCTCCTATTTTCGGTTATGGGACCAACTGTTTAACCTTTTTGGTTAAAGCATTGTTACTAGGAAACCATTTCCTATAACTCCATTATGATTATAGAATTTTATCTATATCCCTGGACTTCAACTAATCACAATAATATTCATTAACACAATGTGACTAACCTCCAGAAAATAGAGAATTACTTGTAGGTATTTCTATTTCAAGATTTGTTTACAGATGCGTCTCTCCACTTCCAATATTGTTATAAGCTTGGGTTTTTCAAGTCCGGTTTTGACAAGTATCAACTCAATATAAATTACTCTTGTAGAGTAGTGGAATCCTTGTTGAGCGTACACACACTTCTCCTAATATAGTGTACATAACCCAACGAGCCCGTATTCAGTCCGGTGTGTTAGACATTGACGATTGGCTACATCAAAGCTATATAGGCAAAAACTAGAGAAGATGTCGACCTCTCAGGTTAAGGACAGTCTGTCCAATAGACTACCCTAAATATATAAACAGTATATTTCTAATGGTATCCACTGAGCGATCAAGTTGAAATATAAGTACTTCTTACTTATATCCACATCTTAGTCAAGAGATCCTTCTCTCAGTGATTAAGATTCATCACTCCATCATATGGAACTAACAATGTGTAAGTTAGTAGGAATACATTGTCCAGATGTATCCTAAATAAGTTACAACAATTCTAGGTCTACAAGGAACCGGAAAACCATATCTCCTTAACAATTAGTTAATAACTAATTGGATGGTTTTCCTACAATGTTACCTAAGGGACAAAGTAGTCTCATCTAATGAGATACTTTTAATATGTTACACAATGTAGAAGACAATGTGTGAATGTAAAATAGGCTTTTATTGATTAAGTAAACTAATACAATTCTGGAATAGCTTTCGTGGGCATAAATGTCTAACATTAACACCCATATACCATTATATTTTTGGTTCCCACACCTTTTATTCATAATGCAGATACCATAACACATAGAAAATCCATTTTGACTAAAAATCACTATTCATTGATACTATTCACAGACACTATTCACCAATTAGGTGAATGAGTTTCGGGGTTCTACAAATCCACTATTCCATTCTTGAAATTTCCTTTTATTACTTGAATTTTCTCATTCCTCGTCATGTTTTCCCTCATTCCCATATGGATCTTGGTTCTTCTAATGGCAAGCTCCTCACAGAGAAAGAATGTTGACAAATCACCTTCCCCATCACTCTCCTCATTCCATTTCTCTGAATCTAACTCGGAGAATAAGAATGACTCCTATTCTAGACCTCCTCCCACTCGAGGTCCGGGGATTATGATTGAGGAACCTTCGGCCCCTCAGAGTACTAGGGCTAGATCAAATGTTACCATAGGAAAAGGGAAGGTAGACCCTAAACCTAAAGCCCCATCAAAGGCTGCTCCCAAGAAAAATGTAAAAAGGGCTAAAGTGAGCCAAGCATACCCCTCTTCCGAAGGCCATCGGTTTACATCCCAAAGTGCAACCTATAGATTTCAGCACTACTTTGAAAATCGTGCTGTAATTCTTGAGAGATCACTCCACCTTCGTGACTTTATCCACATCGATCTTCCTTGTATTATCCAATCGAGAGGGTGGCAAGGAGTTCTTGCTCTATTAGGGCAATGCCCTTTGATCTTGATTCGGGAATTCTATTCGAATATAGAAAATGATGACCTAGTTCACATGACCTTCACTAATGAGGTTAGACACATCCTTATTGAGGTTACTCATGGTTTTATTTCTAGACTTCTATCCATTCCTCAGGTTCCCGATGCCTATTTTCCATATCACTATAGGACTGATCCCAACGGCCATCATATGGACAAGATTGCTACCATGATTTGTGGCTCTCAGACTGAATGTCCTGCTACTCATTTGTTGCAGAGTAGGTTGACCCATAATGCTAGGATCCTACATCTCTTTATGTGCTCTAACCTCAATCCTAGAGGTCATACCATTGACATTAGTTTTAATCGAGCCCGATTTCTCCATGCCTTGCTCATTGATGAGCCTATTGATCTCACTTCTCATATCCTTGAGTTGATGATCCATGAATCTCGTCTTAGTACTAGCACTGTAGGATTGCCTTTTGGCATCTTGATCTGAGGTATTCTTGCCTCTCATCGCATCCACCATTCAGCTGATGACTTGGTGAGTACTTCTAAAGGCCCCCTCTTTGCGAAGGCCCACACCAGTAGTTTAGCTCATGTTGCTGACCGTAATGCACCACCACCCGGGGATGGACCAACTCAGCCTCCTCCTGATCCACCGACTACCATGGATATGTTGGTTGCTCAGATGGCCCAGCTAGTTGCGAGCCAGACTGCCTTCATTGATGTCACTCGAGCATCTCAGGCCGCTTTTCATAGCATGATGGAGACTCAGTTCTCTACCTTTGGTGTTGAGACCAGAGGTCACTTCCAGTATCTCACCACCGCTATGACAAACATCAGGATAAACTTTGAGCGCTTCAGAGTGGATTGTGCACGTTAGGATGCTACTAATGGCACTCCGAGCGATGGTGGAGATGGTGCTAATCCAGCTGCTACTACTTAGATTATTTCTTGTGGATGTTCTATTTTTTTTTTGGATATGTTGGGATGTGTATTGGCTTGGACCATGAGTACTACATGTCTGGATCGTATATTTCTTTTGGTATGGACCATATTTTTGTACTTTCCTATTATGTTCTATCACTCTATGTTTTATGGATATGGATTGTTTAGATTGTGTATTCCATGATATATTTGTGGCTTATGATGAATGACTAAGTCTTTTTTTTGGATATACTTCTTTATGATATCTAGCTTTGGTGATATTGGCATATCTTATTTGATAGCATGTTTTGAATGGATGTACTTTTATAATTGATATTTAAATCTTTTGAGCGATATTGATATATTCTCTCGCTTCTTGATTGATTATGTGATGCTTTGGCATTCGTGTCAAAAAGGGGGAGAAATATTAAAGTACTCCATTGGTTGGTTTTAATATCTATTCACTATTGTTTTGTATTTCTCATGCTTCACTTGGTTGTGTGTTTTAGCATATGCAGGTGTTCAGATCAAGTTGACATAAAAAGATCAAGACTTTTGAGTTGTACATGGTTGTGTTGATTTTTTTTGTCAAAATTATAATTCTGGGTCATGTAATTGATTACTCTCCATGTTTGGGAGTTTGTATCGAGTCATGTACTTCAGTTGGTATTTTGTCATAGAAATTCCAAAGGGGGGGATTGCAAGGTCATAATTTGTATTGGCTTAATTCCGATGTCAAAATGGTGTCAATGTAAGTCTAGTGTCGCTATTCCTATGGTTGATCAAGTTCGGTGAAGATGAAGCTCCAAAAACTCAAGTGAAGTACATTTAATGCTTCAAGCTTCGCTCACACTCTTATGATGGTAAGTGGCCTAGATACCTAGTGGTTACCATAGGTGGAATTGACTTAGAAAACCTTTATCATATACCCTAGGTGATTAGATATTGACCCATGTATTTATAATAGCCAATGGATGGTCTTTTTAGGAAATTGGATGTTGAGTCAGGGGAGGCTGTGCAATATAATTAAATCTGCACAGGATGTTCGAACGCCCAGCCTGGCCGTTCGAACGCCCAAGAACGGCTAGCTAACAGTTCGAATGGGCATTATAAACTTAGAAAACATTAGCCTCTCTAGCCCCTCGTTTCTAACCAATTTCATTCAATCCCAGAACGGTTCGAACGCCCCTTATGGCCGTTCGAACAGACCTTGTATTTTTAGTTTCTAAAAGCATCTAAACTCTGTTTTGGCAGCTATTATTGCCTTGGCTATTTAATTGGTGGTCCCTTAGCTCATTCTAAGGAAGTTGTGAGAGAGTTTAGAGAATAATCTGAAGATTTTAGGGTTCTTAAATCCCCACTTGGTGGATACCCCTAGTACTCCTCTCTCATGCTCTAGTTAATGTAAGATTGAAGTGTTCTATCTTAGATGTGCATCAGTTGATCTCCATTGTTGTTTGAGATCCCACTGGAGCTATTTTTATTCCTTCAATTAGTTTGTACTCTGTGTGAGTGTTTGTTTGGCGTTGCCAAAGCCATCGAGGATAGAGATCGATCTTCGGATCATGGTTTGAAACTTTGAGAAGAGTTAGCTGGTGAGGAGCCAGAGCTGCTGCTGCTGCTATGATCGATGAGGAGTTCGTGGTTGTTCTACAAGACGGAGACTTGGTACAGAGGAATAGTGTTTGGTGTCCGATTGGGTAAGATTTGAGTCTTGCGTTTGATAACTATTCTCATAGTGGATTTGGTGCTAGACTAGGTCCCGTGGTTTTTCTCAGAAGGGGTTTTCCACGTAAATATCTTGTGTGTGGTGGATTGCTTGTCTTCTATGTTTTCCGCACTTTTTTGCTTTGTTTGTCATAAGCTTTAATTGATAAATCGACTAAATTAAAATTGGTAGACATTACTAAGAAGACCTATTTACCCCCCCCCCCCCCCCTCTCTAGGTCAAAGGAATCATTGAACAAGGATATTTCAAAAATTGCTAGTTTCATTCACTTGTTAATTTTAATTCCGCAAAAAGTGACTAAGTTAGAAATTTAAATTTTCCAAGACCCTATTCACCCCCCCCCCCTCTAGGGTCAATACTTGGGCAATAATTGGTATCAGAGCCTAGAACTCTATATCTTGATTTAACCATCTTAGAGTAAAAGATGGGAAATGGCACACATTTTTGCAACTACATTAAGAGAAGACCAATCCACGACTAGACCTCTATTGTTCAATGGAGAAAACTATAACTATTAGAAAACTCGGATGATGTATTACATCCAAGCCCTTGACTATGAATATTGGAAAGTCATAGTCAAAGGACCACATCTTCCCACTAAAAGTCTTGAAGGGGTACAAGTACCCAAAGTGGAGGAAGAGTGGAATGATGCCGACATTAAACTCATTCAAATCAATGCTAAGGCAATTAGCAATTTGTATTGCGCCTTAAGCCCTCAAGAGTTTAATAGAGTGTCGGCATGTGACTCGGCCAAAGAAATTTGGGACAAACTCCAAGTCACCTATGAGGGTACAAACTAAGTTATGGAAGAGAAAATAAGCATGTTAGTTCATAAATATGAACTCTTTAAAATGGTAAAAGATGAGTCCATAGGTGAAATGTTTACTAGATTTACAAATATTTTGAATGAACTAAAATCTCTTGGAAATGTATATTCTAATGTAAAATGTGAGGAAGGTGCTTCGCTTACTACCTAAGAGTTGGTCTCCCAAAGTGACGGTCATCTAAGAAGCTAAAAACCTCACCAAGCTTCCAATGGACGAGCTTCTCAGATCTATAATGACTCATGAAGTCATTATAAAGGATCGACAAGAGGATGAGCCCAAGCTCAAGAAAGGCCTTGCCTTAAAATCCTCTCAAGTAAATGAGAGTATTGAAGAAGAAAGTGAGAGAGATGAAGATACAGCCCTCATGGCTAGAAAGTTCAAAAAGTTCCTAAAAAGAACTTCAAGAAGAGGTCTTACAAGAAAGAATTCACCAAAGAAATCTCAAAGGGTGAATCTAGCAAGAAGGATCCTATCGTTTGCTACGAGTGTAAGAAGCCAAGAGGCCCAAGACATTGTTAGCCTATAGGTGTCCACCATAGGTCTCCTTGGTGATTTTGATGATAACACAATAATAGAATGAGATTTGTGTTACTAATTCTTCTATTTAGTTTATATGAAAAACAGTTTATGATGAGCATTAGCAAAACCATTAAAGCCAAAAGCATGAAAATGACACCATCTATCAAGGAAGATTGATCATCAAGTCAAAGCAAGCTATTGATCAAGTTTGGATCATAATGAAGATATTGAAGATCATATCCAAGCTCAAGTCATAAAGATGAAGAAAGAAGAAGAAAGATCATGAAGCTAATAAAGATAAAATCAAGTCAAGATCAAGATTGAAGACTCTCCAAAGTTTAAATAGGTTTTATATTTTAGTTTGAGAGTGGTTTAGGACTTTTGTAAAAAGTCCTCAAATTTTGGTCGGTTGAATGCTCAATACTTAAATTGACCATAGGCAGCTTAAGACCTAATTAAAAATCACTTTAAGGACCTAAAAATTTGGTAATTATCTTGATTAAGATAAGATAGATGGCCTTGGAATAAAATCCCATCTTTAAGGTCTTAAAAAATGGATTTCGGGATTTCAAAGAAAAAAATGAACCAATTAGTCGACTAGATGAAGTCATCCGACCGACTAGATAGGCCAAATTTTCACTATGTTCATCCAGTCGATTAGATGACTCATCCAGTTGACTAGATGGCTCAGGACAGAGTTTTTACTATGTAATGGCTATATTTAAACGGCTCTTTTTCTTTTCATGGTGCCTCTAACTGCTATACTATTGCAAAAGCTATAAAAGTGATTAATTTATGAACCAAAAGAAGAACTCCAATACTTCCAATCATTCTTTTAATCACTCCAAAGCTTAGATTTCAAAATTCACAGAGTTGAACCTAGAAATCCCTAAAGAGTCATTCTTGAGCTATTCAATCTCATTCTTAGAGAGCTTGAAAGATATCATCTAGCTTGTGTAAGGAGTATTTTTATGATTGTAAAACACTTCTAAACAAGTGTGTGAGAAAATTAAGAATCAGTGAATTCTTGTCCTTGAAGTGGAGAGTTTTGTAAGGTTTGATCTCTACCCGAAAAAAGATTGGGAAGTCAAGAGAGGGTGCTCTCTTACAAGGTCTGATCCTCACCCATAAAGGGATTATAAAGGTTTGGTCTTCACCTGGAAGAAGATCGACAATTGAATTAATCGTGGTGAATCCTTGAGCGGGGAAGCTTAAGGAGAGGCATAGGCGGGTTACCGAACCTCGAGAACAATATCATTGTGTTTGCATTCTCTTCCCTTTTCTTTACTTTATTTTCTTACATTATTGTGTAGAATTGTTAAATTTTTTTCCCTTTTAAATTAGTATAATTGAAATTCTGCTTAAGGAAATAGGAAAAAAATTTAATTTGCCTTAGACCCTATTCACCCCCCTAGGATCGAAACCTTGGGCAACATTTGGTATCAGAGCCTAGGTCTTTGTTTTGTTTTTTTTAAGATTTAACCATCTTAGAAAAAATATTTTTTTTGGCAAAAATGGATAATGTATATGCATCTACCCTTAAAGAAGGACATTCAACCCTTACACCTCCCTTGTTTGATAGACAAAACTATAATTATTAGAAAGTTAGAATGATGTATTTCATTCAAGCTTTAAATTATAATTGTTGGAAATTAATAGTTAAAGGTCCTCACATCCCCACCAAATCTATTAATGGTAATCAAGTATCAAAGGATGAGGATGAATGGACTCAAGCCGACATTAAAGTTGTTCAACTCAATGCCAAGACAATTAGCAATTTATATCGTGCATTGAGTCCTCAAGAATTTAATAGAGTCTCGGCTTATGACTCTACAAAAGAAATTTGGGATAAATTCCAAATTACTTATGAGGGAACCAATCAAGTTAAAGAAGAAAAAAATTAGTATGTTAGTCCATAAATATGAAATGTTTAAAATGGAACAAAATGAACTTCTTTCCTTTATGTTTGATAAATTCACTAGTATTATTAATGAATTAAAATCTTTTGGCAAACTGTATTCTAATGTAGAGAATGTAAGGAAAATCCTCCGCTCATTACCTAAGGAATAGGTACCTAAAGTGATGGTCATCCAAGAAGCCAAGGATCTCACAATGCTATCCATCAATGAGATACTAGGATCACTCATGACTCATGAGATCATTATAAGGAACCAAAAAGATCAAGAAGATGAGCCAAAGTCAAAAGGAGGGCATGCCTTAAAAGCTACTCAAGAGAGTAAGGAAGATGAAAGTGGAGAAGATGAGGAGATGTTTCTAATGGCAAGAAAATTCAAGAAATACTTGAAATATAAGAAGAACCTCAAGAAAAGGGCATACAAGAAAAAATTCATCAAAGAACTCATCAAGAGCAAATCTAGCAAAAAGAACTCATTGTGTGCTATGAATACAACAAGCTCGGACATATCAAGCCGGAGTGCCCCAAGCTAAAAAAAAGTCAAAAATTTAATAAGAGTGCAATGAAAGCTACATGAGATGACTTCGATGGAAGTGAATCGGAGGCAAGCTCAATTGATGATGAAGAAGCAAATTAATGTCGCACGGCACATGAGGATGACGTAAACCCTTCACTTGATGAATCTCTTTCTTTTGAAGAATTGAGAGAAGCTTTTGATAAACTTTATGATGATTTTTGAAAACTAGCTTCTAAGAACAAATTGCTCAAGAAAGAAAATTCTTCACTTTCATATAAAAATGAGTTTTTGCTAAATGAAAATAATATTTTAAAAGAGGAAAATGAGAAATTGAAAAAGGAAAATTCCTCCCTTTCAAGTGAAAATGAATTTTTTCAAAATGAAAATGATATTCTTTTAAAAGAAAATTAAAGTTTAAAATTTGAAGAAGTCATCTCTAGGCCTCACGAATCAACAAATGAATGCAATGTAATAAAACCTAAAGTTGATGATTTAACTTGCATTGTAACAAAATTTATTAATGGTAAAAAGAACTTAGATACTATGCTTGGTCAACAAAGATGTGTGTTTGATAGAGCCGGTCTTGACTACAACCAATTTAAGAATCAAAAGAACTATCAAAATTTTTTTACCACATCCACTTCTATTACTTCCTATATATGTTGGAAAGAAGATGGTAAGACAAGTTTGGATACGTAAGGGAACAAGTCTTCCTAAGGTTAACCTTGTTGGACCCAAGAAGGTTTGGGTGCCAAAGGGAACTACTTGAATTTGTTCTAGTAGGTTTTACCTTAAAAAGGAAAATTGCTTAATGATCAAAATGTGAATGATTTTTATACGCGATTATGCTTGATAAATGCTAAATGCTTATTGATTATGAAATGGATGATATTTTGATATGAATGCTTGATGTTATGAATTTGAAGTGAATAGTATGTTTTGGTGAGATATGCTTATGTTTGATATTTGATTGACTACTTGATTATACTTAATGTGTATTAACTTTAATAGAATATTTGGATGTTAATATATTTAAATAATTAATAGGTGATTGGATTAAGAAGAAAATAAAAAAAATTCAGATTTTTCTTTTATCCAGTCGACTAGATGGACTGGGCCTATAAATACAATCCCAATGTAATTATTAATTATAATTGATTAATATAATTGATTGATTGATTATGATTAATGTGGATTGGATGTTCATGATAAAAAAAAAAATTATATGTGATATATGTATACATGTATGTGTTAATATGTGTAATGCCTATGTTTTTAAAATTGGTATTAGTATACTTGATGAATTATGTTGTGATTTGAAATGCTATGATAAAGAATGAATGAAGTGAATATGAAGTGATATGAATGAAATTTTAGATGTTGAATGTTTGGTGATTAATGGATGATACCTAAAATGTTTGCAATGAATTGATACTTGCATTGATTGTTCATGCTTTTTTATGTTGCCAAGGAGGGGAAATATGATAATGGAATGATAATTATCTAAAACCCTTGAAAGACTAATAAAAAATTGACATATTTAAATTGGTATCGATTGCTTAAAATGACTTAAACAAATGAATCAAATATTCGTATCATAACCTAATGAATGATCTAACTAAACTATATGCAAAATGAATTGAATTCATATCCAAAAATATTAATACATATGTTTAGGGGAAGCTTGCCTCAAAAATTGTATAAAATTTATTTATTGAGGGGGAAGCTATTTCCTATTTCATTCCATTATTATGTCATCATAAAAAAAAAAGAGATTGTTAGCATATAGGTGTCCACTATAGGTCTCCTTGGTGATTTTGATGATATCACAATGATAGAATGGGATTCGTGTTACTAATGCTTCTATTTAGTTTATATGAAAAATAATTTATGATGAGCATTAGCAAAGTCATTCAAGCCAAAAGCAAGAAAATGATACCATATATCAAGGAAGATTCATCATCAAGTCAAACCAAGCTATTGATCAAGTTTGGATCATAATGAAGATATTGAAGATCATATCCAAGCTCAAGTCATAAAGATAAAGAAAGAAGGAGAAAGAAGATCATGATGCTAATAAAGATAAAATCAGGTCAAGATCAAGATTGAAGACTCTCCAAAGTTTAAATAGATTTTATATTTTAGTTTGAGAGTGGTTCAGGACTTTTGTAAAAATTCTTCAAAGTTTGATCGATTGAATGTGAAAGACATGAATATACAAATTTTTGAAGCGTAATTTGTAATTCAAACTTGACTTTGATCTAATCAAAATCTTCAAAATGGTCATCTTATGATTATATTAAATCATGGTATGAGAAACCATACTTACAAAGCTCCTCAAGTGTAAAGCCTCCCATTGATTCACGCAAACTTTCTTTAAATCTCCAAAGCTTTTCTCCAACGGAAGCTAATGGCCCTTCCGATCAATGTTCTTTAATCATTTCTTCTTTTTCTTTGATCCAAAAATGTTTCTTGATCATTAAAGATTCAATCTTGATCTTCAACAAGATCAAGAACCAACCAAAAAGGAAGAATATGGGAGAGGTGGTCGTACACAATTGAGGGAGAGAGAGAAAGAGAGAAAATCCTTGTGAATCACTTAATGTTGTATTGGATGTTCCACACTAGGGGTCTATTTATAGACCCCTTGATTGCTAACTTGTAGATCAAATCAAACTCATCTTTCTAAATTCTAATCCAATTAGAACTCTCTTTTAATTATATTGTGATTATCCCACTTTGGATTTTCGGCTGAGGTTTTGACCTTCAAAACAATTGATTCTAGAAAAACTTTCTTCACGAAAGCTATAGATCTTATCGACAGCTTAAAAACAATGCACTATCGGAGAAAAATCAGAGTTACGGTCATAGAGTTATGGCCCGAATACCGAAACTGTATTGATTCTCATAATTAAATACAAATCCAAAATCCATGAATGAAATCAATCGAAATTCCAATTAAATCAAAATAGAAACTCTTCTAATCTAGAAGTCTCATTTAATTTCCATTATGTATTCCTAATCGAATTAGGAAACATATCTTTAATTAGTAACTAACCATTAGTTAACAATTAAAGATAATAGAGAATTATTATTAATTTAGGGTGTCCCACCCTAGGTGGGCCCCACAATCTCACGCCCCTTTTTGTGTATAACATCTCATGTTGTCACCTTTTGATCTTTATCAAAATCTCATATGAGTCCTACCCATTTGGTTAATCACATCTTATGTGATTTCACTTATAAGAGCCTCACTATACCATATAGTGAATTACATGAAGAAATTAATTAATTTAATTCTAAATTAAATTAAAAGTCTTGATAAGGTCCTAGTGTGTGGGATCTAAATGGATCTCCTATTTCCAGTTGTGGGGCAAAGTGCATCACATTTAGGGTGTAACCTTGTTGCTAGGAAACACTTTCTAATAATTCCATTAGGATCATAGAATATTATCTAAGTCCCTGGACTTCCACTAATCACAATAATGTCCATTAACACATTGTGATCAACCTCCAGATATTAGAGAATTGCTTGCAAGTACTATCTTACAATTTATTTATAAATAAATCATTCCACAATCCGATATCACATATAAGCTTCCGGATTGGAACAAATCCACTATCTACTCCCTAACTTATGAATTGAACCCTTTCTCATGAATACTTTTTCATTGAACTGAACTTCCAAAACACTTTCAAAGAAATATTAGAAAAGAACTAACATATACATATACTTTTCTCTATTGAAAATATCAACTTGGATAAAGACTATTTTACTGAAAAGCACCGGTACTGGATTTAACAATTCAGTTCAACAAGTGTCACCTTGATAAGACCATTTTATCGAAGAGCATCAGTACTGGATTTAACAGTTCAATTCAATAAGTATCACCTTGATATCATTATCTCCAATTAAGGAGTAGTGGATTCCTTATTGAGTGTTTACACACTTCTCCAAACACTGTGTACATGACCCAACGTACCTGAAGTTAGTCTTGTGTATTGGACATTACCGATTGGCACACAAAGCCATATAAACATATGTTTGAGAAGATGTTAACCTCTCAGGTCTAAGGACAATTTATCGAATGGATTTAACCCTAATAAAATCTGACAGTGTATTCTATAGGGTATCCACTAGTGACCCCATTCAGTATTATGTACTTACTACATATACTCACATGTTAGTCAAGAGTTAACACTCTCTGTGAATGAGATTCATCACACTATCTTATAGAACTACACATGTGCAAGTCATGATGAAGTACGACACCTAACCAATACTCTAGAGGCTTAGAACATTATTAGGTTTACAAGGAACTGGAAAATCATATCTCCTCGCAACCTTTGCTGATTTTCCTACAATGTTACATATGGAACATTATGTCATCATCAAATAAGACAGAAATTATTATAAATACCCTTTATAGTTGGTTGTGTGAATGTGATGCTTCTCTAATCAACATATAAAAGTCTTGTATTGGTTTTCGATGACATATTTTTCCAACAGAATGCTCAATATTTATATTGACCATAAGTACCTTAAGTCCTAATTGAAAATCACTATACGGACCTAAAAAGTTGGTAATTATCTTGATTAAGATAAGGTAGAAGGCCTTGGAATCAAATCCATCTTTAAGGTCTCAAAAATTTGAATTCAGGATTTCAGTGAAAAAAATGAACCATTTAGTCGATAGATGAAGCCATCCAGCCGATTAGATAGGTCAAATTTTCATTGTGTTCATCCAGTCGACTAGATGGCTTGGGACAGAGTTTTTACTCTGTAACGGCTATATTTAAACAGCTCTTTTTCTTTTTATGGTGCCTCCAATGGCTATATTATTACAAAACTATAAAAAAAATATTATTTATGAACCAAAAGAACTCCAATACTTCCAATCATTCTTTTAATCACTCCAACGCTTAGATTTCAAAATTCACAGAGTTGAACCTAGAAATCCCAAAAGATTCATTCTTGAGCTATTCAATCCCATTTTGTGAGAGACTCTTAGAGAGTTTGAAAGAGATCATCCAGCTCTTGTAAGGAGCATTTTTATTATTGTAAAATACTTCTAAACAAGTGTGGGAGAAAATAAGAATCGTTGGATTCTTATCCTTGAAGCAGGGAGCTTTGTAAGGTTCGATCTCTACCCATAAAGAGATTGGGAAGTCAAGAGAGGGTGTTCTCTTGCAAGGTCTGATCCTCACTTGTAAGGGGATTGTAAAGATTTGGTCTTCACTCGGAAGAAGATCGGTGATTGAATAAATCGTGGTAAATCCTTGAGCGGGGAAGCTTAAGGTGGGGACGTAGGTGGGTTGCCAAACCTCGAGAACAATATTGTTGTGTTTGCATTCTTTTCCCTTCTCTTTACTTTATTGTCTTACATTATTATGTAGAATTGTTAAATTTCTTTCCCTTTTAAATTAGTATAATTGAAATTTTGCTTAAGGGAATAGGAAGAATTTTTAATTTGCCTTTGACCCTATTCACCCCCCCCTCTAGGGTCGAAACCTTGAGCAATAGACATATCAAGCCAGAATGTCCCCAACTCAAGAAGACCAATCGGTTCAAGAAAAGAGCCATGAAAGCTACTTGGGACGACTCCAGTGAAAGTGAGTCGGAAGGACACTCAAGTGATGAGGAAGTCATTAATCTATGCCTCATGGCCAATGAGGATGAGGTAAATTCTTTAACTGATGACTCTCTTTCTTTCAATGAATTAAGAGAAACATTTGATGAATTATATGAAGAATTTAGGAAAATTGCTTCAAAGAATAAATCACTTAAAAAGGAAAATTTTTCTCTTTTAAACTTAAATGAAACTTTACAAAAAAGAGAATGAAATTTTCAAAAAGAAAATGAGGTATTGAAAATAAGAGAAAAACAAATTCAATCCTTACCTCAAAACTCTACTAGTGAATGTGATGAGCTTAAGGCTAAAGTTAAGGATTTAACTAGCACCATTGTCACATTCACTAATGGTCAAAAGAATCTAGAAAGATTACTAGGCCAACAAAGATGTGTCATTGGTAGAGCCGGAATTGGCTATAATCCTTCAACAAAATAAAAGGATTACTAAAACTTATTTACCAAACCAACTAGTCCTTTAATTACTCATTCTAGTGCATTTTATACTTATAATGGAAAGAAGGTAGTAAGGAAAGTTTGCGTTCCAATGGGAACATCCCCTCCCAAGACAAACTGTGTAGGACCCAAGATGGTTTGAGTACCAAAGGGAGTTACATGACCTTGTCTTATAGGTATGTCTCAAGTCAAGCTCCTCCAAGTCAACATGGTTCTTGGATAGTGGTTGTTCGAGGCACATGATCCGGAACAAAAAAATTTTAATCTCGATCACTCCTAAGGATGGAGGGCATGTGACCTTTAGGGATAACGCAAAGGGGAAGATCATTGGTATAGGTAATGTTGGTAAGAACAACTCCATTTTTATTGAAAATGTTATGCTTATTGATTGATTGAAGCATAACCTCATTATCATTAATCAACTTTGTGATAAAGGATTAAATGTATCATTTAAATCTAACATGTGCATGATAAAAGATAAAGATAATGTTAATACTATGTTTATAACATATAGGAATGAAAATGTCTATACCATTGATTTTGATGAATTGACTTCACAAAACATGATTTTTTTCTCTGCTTTACATTAAGTCAGTTGGCTATGACATAGAAGACTAAGCCATGCTAGCATGGATCTTCTATCAAAATTTTCTAGGAATGAACTTATAAAAGGTCTACCTAAAACTAAGTTTATGAAAGGCAAAATTTGTGATGCATGCTAACTAGGAAAACAAATTAAAACATCATTTAAAAAGAAGAAGGAAATCTCAACATCTAAAGCCACTAGAACTCTTAGACATGAACTTGTTTGGGTCAAATGATGTAGCTAGCTTAGGTGGTAAATTATATGTCTTTTTCATTGTAAATGATTACTCAAGATATACATGGGTACAATTTTTATCACACAAAAGTGAAGTTCATATCCTATTTGCTAAATTTTGCAAAATAGTTCAAAATGAAAAGGGCTACTCTATTAATAACATTAGAAGTGATAGAGGTGGAGAATTCAAGAACAAAGAACTTGAATTATTCTATGAAGAAAATGGTTTTAAAACCATAACTTCTCCACTCCTAGAACTCCTCAACAAAATAGAGTAGTTGAAAGGAAAAATAGATTACTTCAAGAAATGGATAAAACTATGCTTAATGAACACAAATTACCCAAATATTTTTGGGCCAAAGCTATTAATACTTCTTGTTATGTAATGAATAGTGTTGTCATTAAAAAAAAATTAAACAAAACCACCTATGAGCTTTAGAAAAGAATATCACCCAACATAGGATATTTCAAGGTGTTTGGTTGCAAATGCTTCATTCTTAATGACAAACACCATTTAAGGAAATTTGAGCCTAAATCTAATGAGGGAATCTTCTTAGGATATTCTATGAATAGCAAAGCCTATAGGGTATTTAATAAAATGTAGAGCCCCGGATTTCTAGGATCACTATTCCAGTGAATAGTACTTTAGCATTAGGCTTGTTTGAGCCAAGGTCTTCCATGTGACCTTGGTATCAGATTTATGAAATGGGTTTTTCCTTCATGGTATAAGTGTTGTGTAGTGTGTGTGTGGGATGAGTGTATGATTCGTGGGTTGTGTGGTGTGTTTTGGGAAATCAATCAAAGAGTATGAAATACTCTTAGTATTGGAAATGGGTAAATAGACAAAACAGAGCAGCACCAATCGATCGAATATCATTACCGGTCGACCGATACACTACTGGTTAATCGATAGTCGTTACCAGTCAACTGATCAAGCAAAATTTTGCATGGGAATTTTAGGCAGAAAGGTGATTTTTGACCGATCAATTGATAGTCCCTACCGGTCGACCGATCATGTGGATTTTTGCCTTAGCCAACCTACTTTTGATCTTGGTGACTCATGGGGGCTCTTTGGGTGTTTCCCCATACCCAAAATGGGTTATAAATACCCCCATTTCGTGGGGTATTGGGTTACCAAACCCTATAGCTAAGAGAAGAGAAATAAAAGAGGAGAAAAGAGAGAAGATAGAGAAGGAAGAAAGAGGAAAGAAAGAGAAGGGTTTACCTTTGCTCCAGAGTTCATCTGAGCTACGTTATCATTTCTCAACGTGTTCTAAAGAGCTACGATCAAAAGGGTATTGATCCGGAAGGTAGATACACTCTACTAGCTTTTGTCTCATAATCCTTGTTATGTGAAAACCATGATAGAGGCCTTTGCGCTTCGAGGTGATCTAGTAGGGACTCCTACTAGTGATTATGTGATGAAATCATGTGTTACTATGTGTTATGTGTATGTGATGAGTTTAAGTGAAATAGAAAGCATGTGCCATGTATTTATGTGTTTTCATTGAATAATATGTTCACTCGTTATTGTTTATGAACTATGTGTATTGCTTGATCGGATTTCCTTATGGGTATGTATATCAAAAGGCAAGGAAGAAAGATGTTAAACAAGATAAGTGAAATGGGAGGATGCAAGTGGACTTCTACCAACCTAGGTAGAGCATTTGGCATTTGATCTCAAATGAAGCTATAAGAAATGGAAGAATGCAAATGGAATCTTTACTCTTGTATGGTAAAGCATTGGGCATTTGTTCGGGTAAACTATGTGCAAAGATATCCACGGGGAGGTGGATGAAGATGCTAATGAACTTCTATCTCTCTAGGTAGAGCATTAGGCATACTCCATGTGTATGTAAATGCTAATTGACTTCTACCACTCTAGGCAAAGCATTAGTCAATGTCATGTGTACACTCCCATAAAGCCAAGTGTAAATCAAGTGAAATGTTCCATGTGTAAAGTAAAAGAGATAAAATAAAATTAAAAAAAGAATATGATTTTCAAAGATAAGTGTATGTGTTTTATCATATCGCACATGTGTATTTGCAAAGAGGTCTCCTTATGTGTTTTTAGTGCATGTGTATTCTATGAACTGACTATGTGAAGCATGTGAAATTATGACATATTATCTAGTGGTTTGTATACACTAAGTATTTCGTGCTCAACTGATTTGTTATCATCGATAGGTCCATTTGATGTTTCCCCCAAGCCTTGGGTGGAGGAGGAGTACTACAAGCCCGAGCCTATGATGGATTACACTCTCGAGGATAGAACACTAGATAGGAGGCCTTATCTAGATTACTGCTGAGAGATGAGAGGGAGTGATTCATGTATTTTGAAAATGGGGAATGTCCACTTGACTCTATCATTTTGTTTATGTATGTTAGATCAGACTTGGAGTATGTATGTAACAACCCCAAATCCTACCTTGACCAAAATACAACCTTGGGTCACCACATTCTTAAACCTGCTTAAATCTCATGACATCCAAGGCATACAACACGAGTCTCCAAAAATGAGAATAATAAACTTTTGATATATAAAACCAAATCATCCTGCTCAAGTCTATGCTCAAAATAAACAACCTACTATAAACAAAATAGTTTAATACTCAACTATGAAGTAATCTAATGAGCAACATCATCTAAGAGTCTATTATAATTCTCTTAACCGAAATAAAACATAAAAACCTAACAGGGGTAACTATCAAAACCCATGGCTCCCTCCTCGAAAGGCTCACCTTCTCCTCCTTCCTCGACGTAAGCCTCCTCAATCCACGATTCCACCGTGTACTCCTGCTCTACACTTGGTAAGACAAAACTCTGGCTGATTACAAAATGACTCAATGTATATAAAATCCAACCAACAACATAGTATCCTTGCACTTAGTTAGAATCATAACCAATAGCATAATAACATAATCAGAATGCGGAAGAACATGTGTTCATATACATCGTATCATCACCTTTACTCGTGTACTTGTTGGACATTATGCCCTGAAATGTCATTTAGATTGTAAGCTATTGATTAGATTAATAAAGACATCTTCTTTATCTATTATGAATTTATTATGCGTAATTGACCAAGATCATGAGACGATCTATACGATATGAGATATCGAACAAGGTTCATAGGATATATTGTAGGAAAACTATGTGATTGGTTATGGACTGACACGGGTAGATATAGCTTTCCAGTTCCTTATACCTTATAGAGTCACAACTATGAGTGAAGCTGGGCACTTCACTTACATGGCTGCCACAATGCTTAGATGTTCTCAATGGTTGAGATGTAGTTTTATTTCAAACTATTGTAGTGAAAACTAGTTATCGGCATATGGATGCTTAAATGTACATTAACTGATTGCATTCAATGAGAGACCTCTTACATAAACATACTATCAGATAGATAGTCTCTCATTCACATTGAATAAATTTGATGATCATTAGATCTGATGAGTTCATTTATAACTGAGCAGTGATCTGGCTGTTTTGATTGCACTTAAGTACTCTCTACTTGAGGGACTACGTGACAGTTGGATAATTAGAAAGTTGTTCAAGTCATGATGAATATCAAATAAGAAATCCATGCTCATTAAATTGAGAGATTATCCAAGTTCCGGGGTAAGACAATTCATTAAGCTAAAAGTCTGCACAGGTGATTTTGAAATCAAATATATTTGAAATATATTTTTTAATAAAACATATTATATTAAATAAAATATTTTTTCAAAATGTTTTAACATGAGAAATAGTTTCTCATAGCTTAATCAAATGTCTTGGAAACCCAGATGATGTACAATAGGCTATGGGTTAGATAATATCTTAATCTCAAAGGCCTATTAGGGATAATGTTAATGGAAGGATTATTTGAATGCATTAGTTCATGTGGCGGGATCTTTATTAGTTTATGTTCTTTCACTGGGATTCAATTACAATATGGATATCTCACATCACTAGCAATTCCAGTGTCCTTTCTATTAAAAGGTCAATGGGATAACACCGAGTAAGCCAGAGTTAGAATGTCCCAGAGCAATCTGTGGAGGTGCTCATAAAAGAAATACAAGCTCATACAAATAGATTAAATGTTAATCTACAATAATAGATTAAATGTTAATCTATATTAATAGATTAAATGTTAATCTATATTAATAGATTAAATGTTAATCTAATTTAAAAAGAAAAAAAATAATTATTTGACCAACCAAATATAAGGGAATATGGGTTTGACCCATATTTATAAAACCCAATTAAAATGGACCTTATAAGTGGACTCACGCCCAAGGGGTTAACACCCTAAAAGTGGCACATACTTTAATTTTCCCTATATTTTATGGATTTTGGTTAGTAGATAATTATTAATTAATTATCTCTTTCCTAATGAGATTAGATAATTGCTTGGTTGTGAAGAAACAAAAGAGATAAAGGATAATCATTAATCCCTCCCTTTAAGCTCACGCCCCCCCCCCCCCCCCCTGGTGGAGAATCTAGATTGTCTAGGTTCAATAAACCCTACTTTTTAGGGAGTTGGTTATATTCTTTAAATTAAGAAGTCCTTTTTAGAAAAGAAAACTTAATATGGAAGTGTCGCGCCCCAAAACCCCACCTAGGAGAATGTGAGATCTTGGCATGTGACTTACTTAATAATTCATCATGTTAGGAGTAATTAAGGTATACTAAAATACGGATAGAAAAAATTTTCTTTAATTAAACCATCAACTAAAATCCAAACTCCATAATGCAACTAAAAAGTAATAAATCCTGGTCACCCATCCTGACCATAATCATAAAAGACTAAACTAACATGAGTCTCTATAAAATTAACTAAAGTCTCCCGAAATTTACATAACCAATAAATAGCTTCAATAATAGGGTCATCAATCAATGTCTCTTTCTTCCTCGGGATAGTAAATTTCGGGTTCCTCGATGTACTCCTCTTTTTCCTAAGCTCCAGGCGCACAAATGTCAAAACCTGAACCTACCGACAACAAAAGTCATTGGCTGAGTAACGAGTTACTCCGCATATATAACAAATCATAATAAACCATATAATGAATAATATTTTGCATGCATTTCATCGTTTCATACATCAATTTACATATAAATCAAAGTACGGAAAATAAACATGTACATTATATCAATTTCTTTCTTTTCTTTCTTTTCTTTTCTTATTTTTCATATTTCATACATTATCATCTCATCAATACACATTCACATGCATTTGTACAAAATTAAAATACCACTTTACCGTATAAGGAAAGGGGTTACTATACTTTACTTTACTGAGATACCACCCTTCGTACATTATCCGGCACGGACGGCTTAGTACATTTTCCGGTACGACGGCTTACTTACTTTGACATACATCTCGTCCTGCTAATGGTATCCGATGGTACAAAACACATACATGCATTATCATTTTCGTGTGTCTTTCTTTCTTTCTTACTTACTTTACTTTCAATCTTACTTAAAATCTTATTAAGGTCTTTAATTCTCTCTTTATACTTTTACATATTTGTCATTTGTGAGTGCACTATGATATACCTCTTGTTTAAATTGCACCCAAGACTAACCGTCAAGGGCCATAGGACATCTCACCATAGCATCCCATACCACTATGTTAATCAGGCTTAGGCAAGCATGACTTTCATCAGAGGTTCGTTTACCCAATGGTAAATCATGTATTAAGAAGTATAATAGAAATACACAACCTCTCACATTTCCTATAATTCGAAAATCAAACATCACGGTTGCTATTAAAATATTCATACATCATGATCTATCAATAATAATTTTAATGAATTTTAAGCATAAAATTAAACTCACTTATCATAACATACCACAATTAAATCCTCCATTCTATTCCATCCATTATCTCATTCTCCTCGTAAATCCACATACTTCAAATAACTTTCCCAATCCCCTTGTTGAATCATAATTAATTTAAACATAGTTCTTTACATCAAAATTTAATGATTCAAAAATAATGAAACATCTTAAATAGGTACTCCACATCCTGTTTTAGCGATTCAAAAATAATGAACAATATCATAAATAAGTTCTTCACATCCTATTTTCACCATCAAAGAATAATAAACTAAAATTATAGATCTAGTTTTTCACATTCTATTTTAATCATCCACGAATAATAAACTGAAATCATAATTATGGTTCTTCACATCCTATTTTAACCATCAAAGAATAATAAACTAAAATTATAGATCTAGTTCTTCACATCCTATTTTAATCATCCACGAATGATAAACTGAGATCATAATTATGGTTCTTCACATCCTATTTTAACCATCCAAGATTGATAAACTCAAATTATAAATCTAGTTCTTCAAATCCTATTTTAATCATCCACGGATAATAAACTGAGATCATGATTATAGTTCTTCACATCCTATTTTAACCATACAAGAATGATAAACTGAAATTATAGATTTAGTTCTTCACATCCTATTTTAATTATCCATGAATAATAAACTGAGATCATGATTATGGTTCTTCACATCCTATTTATTTCAACATTCATACGTAGGTTTCCTCCTTTTAATTCATCATTTAGGTTAACTATTCAAAATATTGAATACTAGATATGTTATTTACCTTACTTGACCGTCTCCCTATGATCTATCGCTTGCGAATAGGGTTCTATCTTGATCTTCGCAACTCTTTTCTCATTTTTATGACCAAATCTTTGAACTCCTTCAGTTCCTCCTTTTTGATATCTCAGAAACTCTCCATTTTCTCTCTTTTAGGTTTAGAAGGCTTTAGAAACCCTCAACCCTGGAGTATAAGGAGTATTTATAACATTGGGAGCCCTAAGGACTCAAAACAAGCAAAATCACGTAGCCCATCGCCAAAACGGCATTTTGGGCGATCGATCGCCTCCCCCCTCGAATTTATTTTTTTTTACTTTTGCCTATCTTTTAATTCATGCAATTTATCTCCATAAATTCGTTAAATTGAGTGAATTAAATGAATTTTCTAAATCAAGATTTTTAATGCAATAATCTCTCCTAGGATTTACATATAATTTTAAGTACATTTATTTAATAAATTAACTCATAAAATTATGAAAACCAGTGAATTTAATGTGGGTCATTACATTCTCCCACCTTAAAAGAATTTCGTCCTCGAAATTACATACCTTAGTTAAACAGGTGAGGATATTTTTCTCGAACTTTATCTTCTCTTTTCCATGTGGCTTCTTCAATGGAGTGGTGTTGCCAATGCAGGAGAACAAAGCGGATGATCTTCCTTTGCAAAACATGTTCCTTTCGATCCAAAATTTGAACTGGTTGTTCAATCACTGATAAATCTTCTCGAACTTCTAGTGGTTCCAAGTCAATGACATGAGATGGGTCCGGAATGTACTTCGTCAGCATGGATACATGGAAGACATTATGGATTGCCGCCATATAAGGAAGTAAAGCAACTAGGTATGCTACTTCACTTATCCTCTTGATGATTTCAAATGACCCAACATACCTTGGGCTTAACTTTCTCCGCTTCCCAAATCTCATGATTCCTTTGATAGGGGATATCTTAATAAAGACCTGATCCCCAACTTGAAATTCTAGATCTCTTCTTTTGGTGTCTGCATAACTTTTCTGTTTACTCTGAGCAGTCTTCAATCTTTCTCTGATCAAATTAACCTTGTCCGTGGTTTGCTCAACCAACTCCGAGCCTAGGAGTTTTCTTTCCCCCACTTCATCCCAACAAAGAGGAGATCTATAACTCCTATCATACAATCCTTTAAAAGGAGCCATCTGAATACTAGCCTGGTAGCTATTATTATAAGCAAACTCGATCAATGGCAAATATTCATTCCAATTGCCCTGGAAGTCTAGCATACATGACCGAAGCATATCCTCAATGATCTGATTTACCCTCTCTGTCTGACCATCTGTCTGTGGGTGAAATGTTGTGCTAAAATCCAGTCGAGACCCCATGGCTTGCTGAAAGCTTTTCCAAAATCTTGATGTAAATTTGATATCTCTATCAGAAACGATACTGACCAGTACTCCATGCAATCAGACTACTTCATTTATATATAGTTCTACCAGTTTGTTAGAGTTAAAAGTGGTCCGATAAGAAAGAAAGTGAGCCGACTTAGTTAAACGATCCACTATGACCCAAATTGCATTGAAATTCTTAGATGTCCTTGGTAAACCCACAATAAAGTCCATGGATATATTTTCCTACTTCCACTTGGGAATGGGAAGAGACTGTAGTAATTCGGCTGTTCTCTTGTGCTCAGCCTTAACTTGCTGACATACTAAACACTTAGACACTTGTGTAACCACATCTCTCTTCATGTTCGTCCACCAAAAATGTTTCTTGAGATTTTGGTACATCTTTGTACCTCCAGAATGAACTGTATATTTAGATCTATGTGCTTCATCCAAAATCTCACGTCTTAACTCTTCATTTGCTAGTACACAAAGTCTACTCCTGAAGGTTAGAGCTCCATTCCCATTCATAGAGAAATCCTCCTGCCCAATTTCCAAGGATTTAGCTCGATAGGCTAAGAGTTCTTCATCCGACTCTTGCAACTCTTTGATTCTAGCCTGAATATATGGTCTAACTGATAGGTTGACCTATTAACACTCTACCATGGTAAACACTGAAGCTCGTTTCGTTGTTAGACATGTCTTTTAACAACTTCCACTCTTTGACCATCAAGTGTGCAATTAAACCAGAGGGCCTTCTACTAAGTGCATCAGCTACTACATTTGCTTTCCCCGAATGATACTGAATCGAGCAGTCATAATCCTTCAAAAATTCTACCCAACGGCGCTGTCTCAAATTAAGCTCCTTTTGTGAAAATAAATATTTGAGACTTTTATTATTCGTGAACACCTCAAATTGCTCACCATACAGATAGTGCCTCCAGATCTTAAGGGCAAAAATAACTGCCACCAGTTCCAGGTCATGAGTAGGATAGTTCCTCTCGTGATCTTTCAACTGCCGAGAAGCATAAACGATAACTTTCCCACGCTGCATTAGAACACATCCTAAACCCACATGAGAAGCATCGCTATATACTACGAATCCTCCACTACCTGTTGGGACTGTAAGAATGGGTGCTGTGGTCAGACGTTTCTTCAACTCTAAGAAGCTTTCTTCGCACTTCTCATTCCAGGTAAACTTGCTATTCTTCTTAGTTAAGTGAGTGAACGGTGCTGCCAAGCTTGAAAATCCCTCTACAAATCTTCTGTAATACCCAACAAGGCCTAGGAAGCTCCTTATCTCTGTCACACTCTTCGATCTCTTCCAATCTGATACAGTTTTGATTTTCACAGGGTCAATTGAGATTCCTTCCCTAGAAATCACATGTCCTAGAAATGCCACCTTCCTTAGCCAAAATTCACACTTACTCAGCTTACCATACAACTTATGCTCTCTTAAGGTCTCAAGTGTTATACGGAAGTGATGGTCATGATCCTCCCTAGTCTTGGAATATACCAGGATATCATCCATAAAGACTATAACATAACTATCAAGGGTTGGCTTGAACACCCTATTCATCAGATCTATAAATGCTGCAGGTGCATTTGTTAAACCGAAAGGCATTACTAAGAATTCGTAATGTCTATATCTTGTCCTCAATGCCGACTTAGAAATATCTTCTGCTCTAATTTTCAACTGATGATATCCTAACCTTAAGTCGATCTTGGAAAAGAATTTTGCACATTGCAATTGATCAAACAGGTCATCTATCCTTGCTAGAAAATATTTATTCTTTATAGTGAGCTTGTTTAATTGCATATAATCAATGCACATTCTCATCGATCCATCCTTCTTCTTCACGAAAAGCACTGGAGCTCCCCATGGTGTTACACTTGGTCTGATGAAACCATTGTGAAATGATTCTTCGATCTGTTCCTTTAATTCTTTTAACTCAGCTGGAGCCATCCTATAAGGTGCTCTTGATATTGGTGTTGTTCTGGGGGCTAAGTCTATCATGAATTCCACTTCTCTATCTAGGAGTAGACCTGGAAATTCTTGTAGAACCCCGGAACCAAGTTCACTAGGCTATGAATAGTGCTATGAATAGTGCTGTGAATAGTGTCTCCAAGACCTAAAGACTTAATGAAATTGTGGGTTCATGTTTTATAATGAAAGGAGGTATTGAATGAATCAAAATATGTATGGAAAGTGTTTTGGGGGTTTGTGATAAATGAAAAATGAGAGTATAACGTACTCCAAGTGTCAAAGAAATGGATGCCTAAACATACCCTCAACTTTAAAGAGCTCTAGAATTCTCACCGCTGATTGGAATCAAGTGATTCTTGAATTTTTAGAAAGGTATTGAAACCCTCTTCGAGGTTCATGTTTATCACTTTTTCAGATTAGGAGTAGAAGTTAAGCCAAATGTCAGATTTCGGAAAACTAGTCTACTGCAAATTTTGGTCTACTAACAGTCATCCTAGGACCAGTCCACTTGTGGGCCCATTTAGATCAGTTATATCTCAAAATTAGACTTTTTGTAAAACATGAATGTTGTTCCCCTCTGAAAGACGAATCCAACGCAAGTTGAATCGTCAAAATCAGATAAGCGAGTCAAAAGTTAAGGTTAAAATACCAAAGCGGGAAAAACCGCCCAGGCAGAGTTCAATTTCAACGACGAAGTGTGCTGGGGGGTTGATTTCGTCGACGAATTCAACTCGAAAATGGCCAAAAACGTCTAGTAATGAGCTGTAACTCATCACCGACCTTGGGGGATATTTTTCTACGATATTTGAGATATTTGGCAGCCTTTAGGCTATAAATAGGGTCTGAATTTCGTGTATAAGGGTTACCAAACCCTTGAATGTAATTGAAAGAGAGATTGAAGAAGAAGAAGAAGAGAAACTTTGTTCCTTTCCAACTCTTCTTCCCCAAGCTCAAGTGAGGTTCCAACCTTGTCAAGCTTCCTTCCTTTAGTGTTCTCAAGCTCACAAATCATCACTAAGGTAATTTCAAAGCTTGGAATTTCTCCAAAGAAATTATGTTCGTGTTCTTGAAGAAGGGGGTTTTCAAACCTAGTTTTTCCATAGCTTCAACCAAGCTTGATTTAGTACACAGAAGTATAAGAACTTCCTTTTTAAGATAGATACACTCTACTAGCTTTTAATTTCATAAATCATCTTATAAATTCAAAATAAAATCCTTTGTATGGTGTTATGAACTAGTAGGGAATCCTACAAGCAAATTGTGATACTTTTATGCTTTCAACCAATGAATAAAAAATGTAGCAATTCCTATTTTATTATTTGTTCTTGATGTTAAAATTCAAAGATGAAAAGCATGATTAAAAGCCTTAAGTTTTGGGGAAAACCAATGAGAAAACCATATGTTCTACTTGTGCTTGGATGTGTATGACTTTACTTATACCTTGGCTATTACTATAAATGAAAAGGTGAAATATTGTGATATGTAGAGTTTCCTTTTTGTCTACCATGTTATTCACAATTGCTACACAAGCACATATGTTGCATGATCGAGATTTTATCAATTATGGTTATCCAAAGAAGTAAAGGCAAAAGTAAAGTATAAGATGTAAAGGGAAAGTAAATGGAAAGAAATGGAAAGTATATGGAAAAGTAATGGTACGAGATGATTCTAGTCATCTATCTCAGGTTAATAGAAGGCCCGCCCATCTCCTGTGGATTCATGGGTACTAATCAATCAAGTAATACCGATCGAGGAAGCACAATAGCAGGCCGCCTGGAAGGGAAAGGGATACTGGTCTTCGGATTCTGACGAATAGCAGGCCACCCGGAAGGGAGATGGATACTGGTCGTCTACTCCGAAGGTAGCCAAAGGTGAGGATAACAGTAGGCCCGCCCAGGTTATGTGGGTACATGGGTACTAGTTGCCCAACTCCTTAGGTGGATCTAGGGTATTTTAAATACCTGTAGATGGAAAGTAATGAAACTAAGGTATTTTACAATACCCGTAATGCAAAGATGTAAAGAAATGTAAAGTAAAGATGGTAAAGCAAAAGAAGATGTTTCTTCGAGATATATGCACATGATTGTTTTCAAATTAAGTTTTCCGCACTCTGATTAAAGTAATGCATGTGAAATGATTTGAACTATGATATATATGATGTATTCATGTTTATGATATTACCATCTAGTGGTTTGTATACGCGGAGTATTCAATACTCAGCCGTACATATTATGTTGGCAAGTGCCTTCGACATTGGAGTGAGCGTCCTCAGGAGCCTTGGGTCGAGGAGGAATATGTTGAGGAAGTACCTACTCCGGAAGAGCTTCAGGAGTATCAGAGGGTACTCGATAGGTGGTGGCCCCTTAATGAGTGAGGATAGGGAGAGACAGATACATGTATTTTGATGAGCGAGGATGTTCGCTCTTTATTTTGGTTTATTGTATAAACTTGGATATAGTATGTGTATAAAATTTTGTATTTTTTTTCCACTGTATTATGTTTCATATGTTGTACAAGATGTTAAGTATGCCTTATGTGTCAAACAGGATGGTTTGACACGGCGGTCACGAACTAAACTATCCCAAACTCCTAGGGGGTATTTTGGGTTGTGACAGTTCTTCTGGAAACACATCCATAAATTCACTAACAACTGGGATGTTTACCGACTCTGGCATTTCTGAATTAACAAACAAAGCCGCAAATCGAGCAAGGTCCTTTTTCCTTAATCCCTGAAAGTGAAAAGAATTTCCATTGACTGGTTTGAAATCAACTCTCTTCTCGAAGCGTTTGACATTTCCGTGGTAGGTTGAAAGCCAATCCATACCCAAAATCACATCAAAATCCTGGAAGTCGAGTATTATCAGGTCTACTGGCAACTCGTACTGCCTGATACGGATAATACAGGCTTTGTACACCTCATTAGTGATAACTGAACTACCGAGGGGAGTGGCAATGGAAAACTCACTATCTAGCTTACTCAACTCAAATGGAAAGCCTTGGGCAAACCTAGGTGTGACGAAAGAGTGTGTTGATCCCATGTCAATCAATACGTGTGCTAGATAATCATTTATTAATAGCGATCCTGAGTTCAAAAATAACTAAGTGTTAATTTATTATGTTCTAATCAAAATCACACAATGTACATATTTTTATAAAATCATATATATATATACATATAATATCATGTTTCTACAAGCACCATGCCATACAATCAATCTACCATATGCAATTATTTCTACTCAATTAAATTATAAGTCATACGTACCCTAGACCACATCATCTGAGGCTAGAGCATCCTGCTCTGAGATGGCAAAGACTCTCTCCTATGTGTTCTGGTGAGGGGGCGGAGGGGCCTGCTGAGTCTTTGGCACCAGAGGAGACTTTGGCGGTGGTGCCTGTCTAGCTGGAGGCTTGTTTCCTTGCATCTGGGACTGTTGAGTTGCCGGATGTGACCTCTGAGGGCAATCCCTAATCCGATGTCCCAAATCACCACACTGAAAACATCCGCCAGTGAGAGTGCGGCACTCTCCGGCCTCGTGCTTTTTCCCACAATGAAACACTACTGGAGGAGTAGGCTGGGTAGGACGATTAACCAATGTTGTAGTCGTGGTAGGGCGAGGGGCAGGTGTAGGCCTCTGAATATTCTGCACTGGTCTTGTAACCGAGTATGGGGCAGGCCTAACCCTCTTCTCTGGTTGCATTGGCCCACTGGTCTGACCTCTAACTATCTTCTTGTCCCTTATGTTGCTATCTCTCCTCTTAAAGAACTTTTCAAAATTCTTCTCAGCTATCTTTGCCTTGTTTACTACCTCTCCAAAAGTTCCTATTTGTAGTATAGAAACTTTGTCCCTGATGATGCCTTAAACCCCTTTCGAACTTTCTGACCTTCATATTCTCATTCGAGATTAGTTGGAGTGCAAATCGATATAATTCAGCAAACTTTGCTTCATATTCCACCACCGTCATCTCTCCCTGCTCTAAAGTGAGGAACTTAATTTCTTTCTATTCCTTGACAAAGGCTGGAAAATACTGTTTGTAAAATAAGTCCAGGAATTCTACCCATGTCCATGGCTGTCCTATCCTTGTGATGTCTCTCTGTCTTACCGTAGCTCTCCACCAGTGCTCGGCTTCTCTTTCTATAACAAATGCAGCCCAATCAACCCTCTGTTCATCTGTACACCGGAGTACCCTAAAAATCTTCTCCAATTGCATGATCCATGCTTCAACTGTCATTGGATTAGTGGTACCATAAAATGTTGAGGGCTTTTGTCTCCTAAAATCTTCAATTCCTGCAGTATGATGTACCGGAGGAGGAGGTGGTGGTGGCATATTCACTTCCACATGTCCAGGTGAAGCTGCAATAGGTTGCCTGGCCGCAGGGAGTGCCATTGTTTAGGCAATGGAACCCAAAACCTGCGTCAAGTCGAGCTGGTCATAAGCCTTTGGGCATCCTTCTCCAATGCCCCTTCTAGCATTTCCCCCAGTATTGTATCCACGTCCTCTGCCACCGCGTCTCATTATAACAATCCTGAGAACAAATGGTAACCATAAGTTTAGTCTTCTAAACAGCTTTAACTCTATCACTAAAATTCATACAAGCATACAATGACTAGTCCTAGCATCCAGTGACTCATCCTAGCACATGGGATTTCTAAACTCACGCCCTAATTGACCTAATGCTTTTACTTTGATACCACTTTTGTCGCACCCCAAAACCCCACCTAGGAGAATGTCAGATCTTGGCACGTGACTTACTTAATAATTCATCCTGTTAGAAGCAATTAAGGCATACTAAAATATGGATATAAAAAATTTTCTTCAATTCAACCATCAACTAAAATCTAAACTCCATAATGCAACTAAAAAGTAATAAATCCTGGTCACCCATCCTGACTATAATCATAAAGACTAAACTAACTTGAGTCTCTATAAAATTAACTAAAGTCTCCCAAAATTTAAATAACCAATAAATAGCTTCAATAATAAGGCCATCGATCAAGGTCCCTTTCTTCCTCGGGATAGTCACTTTCGGATTACTCGATGTACTCCTCTTCTCCCCAAGGTCCGGGTGCACAAATGTCAAAACCTGAACCTACCGACAACAAAAGTCATTGACTGAGTAACTGTAGAGCCCCGGACCTTTTCACATTTAATGCATGACACTTTCGTTGCCATTTTGCCTTTAAAGAGGTATAATTAATAAATAAGGAAGAAATTGGAAATTCCGAAACGTCAGAAATGTTCCTTTTCGAAGTACGAACCCAACACAAGTTGAATCGTCAAAATCGGACGAACGAGTCAAAAGATATGGCCAAAACAGTCTGGACCTGTAGGCAATCGTAGCTCGGAAGGCACTAAGGACGTAGCTCGGAAGGCACTAAGGACGTAGCTCTGATAACGTGCTCTAACAACGTGCTCTGATAAGGCACAGACAACGCATAGACAACGTACTCTGAAACGTAGCTCTAGCTCTGATAACGTATACGTTGTGCATCCGTTGTGCAACAGACAACGGGTACATTGTACAGCAAACAACGTGTACGATTGTACAGCTCACAACGGGTACGTTGTACAGCAAACAACGTGTACGTTGTACAGCTCACAACGGGTACGTTGTATAGCAAACAACGTGTACGTTGTACAGCTCACAACGGGTACGTTGTACATAAGACAACGGACAACGTGTTTGGCACTGTTCACAGCACAACGTACTCGGCACTATTCACAGCACAACGTGTTCGGCACTATTCACAGCACAACGTGTTTGGCACTGTTCACAGCACAACGTGTTCATCACTATTCACAGCACAACGGGTTCGGCACCCTTCACAGCACAACGTACTCAGTACTATTCACATCACAACGTGTTCGGCACTATTCACAGCACAACGTGTTTGGCACTATTCACAGCTCAACGTGTTCAGTACTCGCGTTTTTGCAGAAATTTTAGTAAGGGTATTATGGTCTTTTGGTCGATTTACTCTTACCTTAAGAGTTTAACCCGAGCCTTTAGGGCATCATTCAACACTTAGAGAGTTTGAGAGAATAGGAGAAAGGGGAGAAGGCGATTCCAACCTAGGGTTTCCATTTTGGAGAGAAATCAAGGGGTTTGTGAACCCACACTCCACTCAAACCCATTTTTCTTCAAGATCAAGGCACAAACTCGTGAGGAGCATCTCCTCAAGCTAGGGCAGCAACTCACGGTTGTTTTTGGAAGGGGATTTCTTCCTCACTTGATCAAGGTCGGTACTTCTTACTACCCTCCTAGTTATAGTTCCTTCTTTTACTTTATTTTCTCTTTGTCTTCTTTCATTTACACATGTATTATGAGATGGGTTGTGAATGGTGAATGGGAAAGGTGAATGGAGATGGAATGGGCGATTGGATGCCAAGGGTTGTGTTGTGATGATTAAAATGGGGAGGGCATTGTATCCATAATAAACACACCTTTATGATGTGAGTAAACTCACCTAGAAAAGCATGATTTAGGTTTAAATGAATAATGAATAATGAACACACCATGTTTGATGAAATGCCAAGGTGAATAAACTGAGTTGTAAATTAGGAAATGCATGCCTAATAAATTATGAATATTGCTAGGGCCTATGATAGTGTGTTTTCTTACTTTCCCTAAATGATATGAATATTACATTGCTCAATCATTGATATTATATGTGTTGTGAAATTACCCAAATGTCATATTTAAATTTAAATGCAAGTATGTACATGGTTCCCACGAGCACGGCATGCATGACATGATTTATCGAGGTTTTCAAGAACATGGTTAGAGGTGGGACATATCCTACGATATGTTTTACCTCACTTTTCACAAGGAAACAAGAACCAACATTCCACGAGGGGTCTCCCCTCACTCACAAGTGCATATCATGAAGAAGGGCCTCCCTTCCCTCGCAAGTACATACATATCATGAAGAAGCGTCTCCCTTCCCTCGCAAGTGCATTGCATAAAGAAGGGTCTCCCTTCCCTCTCAAGGCATCTCTCAAGCGCATCTCACAAGGATATCTCACAAGTGTATCTCACAAGTTACATGATCACAAGCAAGCACGCATGACATGCATGACATGACACGTACGACACGCTCGACAAGATCAAGTAAGACAAACACGACAAGCTTTCAAGTACGAAAAGATATTTCAAGCCAAGTCAAGTGCACGATGTTTTCAAGAGGTTTTATCGGCTTTCTACGAAATACAAGCATGATTATAAATTGCTTTACTTCCTTGTATGATATGAATTGTTCCGCCTAACATATATGAATTGCTCCTGATTTATGTATTGCCATTTTTATGCTATGACTATTGGTTAGTATTTGGTACCCGCTGAGTATTCCATGCTCAGCCGTACTTCTTATGTCGGCAGGTTCTGAGGGAGCTGCTGCTCCATTTGATTTTGTGCTCCTGGTCCATGAGTGGAAGAGGAGTACGTCGAGGAGCCTTTGGAGGAACCTCCCGTAGAAGGTTATCAGTAGGTGGTGTTAGATTCTGAGTGGATTAGCTGTGGGTGAGCATGAGTGATTATATCCATGTATTTTGGCGGGTCTGTCCGCACTTTCTTTTGGATTCCTTTGGTGTAAACTTGGATTCGTATATACTTAGAGGTTTGTTTAGACTTCCGCTGTGCTATATTAGAGTATGTTTCCGCTGTTTATATCCTCTATTGTATATGCTCTGTGGGTTTTCGCAGGTTGCTTTGTCAAGCAAGTCATGTAAGCCATGATTAGTCGTCCAAAGTTCACTCTAATTCCTAGGGTGGGTTTTGGGTCGCGACAGTAACGAGTTACTTTGCGTATATAACAAATCATAATAAACCATATAATGAATAACATTTTGCAAGCATTTCATTGCTTCATACATCAATTTACATATAAAATCAGAGTGCGGAAAATAAACATGTACATTATGTCAATTTCTTTCTTTTCTTACTTTCTTACGTTTCTTTTCTTTTCTTTTCTTATTTTTCATATTTCATACATTATCATTTCATCAATACACATTCACATGCATTTGTACTAAATTAAAATACCACTTTACCGTATAAGGAAATGGGTTACTATACTTTACTTCACCGAGATACCACCCTTCGTACATTATCCGGCACAGATGGCTTAGTATACGACGGCTTATTTACTTTGGTATACATCTCGCCCTACTGATGGTATCTGGTGGTGCAAAACACATACATGCATTATCGTTTTCGTGTGTCTTTCTTTCTTTCTTAGTTACTTTACTTTTAATCTTACTTAAAATCTTATTGAGGTCTTTAATTCTCTCTTTATACTTTTACATATTTTTCATTTGTGAGTGTACTACGATATACCTCTTGTTTAAAATGCACCTAAGACTAACTGTCAAGGGTCATAGAACATCTCACCATAACATCCCATACCACTGTGTTAACCAGGTCTAGGCAAGCATGACTTTCATCAAAGGTTCGTTTATCCAATGGTATATCATGTGTTAAAAATTATAATAGAAATACACAACCTCTCACATTTCCTATAATTCGAAAATCAAACATCACAGTTGCTATTAAAATATTCATACATCATGATCTATCAATAATAATTGTAATGAATTTTAAGCATAAAGTTAAACTCACATATCATTAACATACTATAATTAAATCCTCCATTCTATTCCATCCATTATCTCATTCTCCTCATAAATCCACATACTTCAAATAACTTTCCCAGTCCCCTTGTTGAATCATAATTAATTTAAATATAATTCTTCACATCAAAATTTAACGATTCAAAAATAATGAAACAACATCTTAAATAGGTACTCCACATCCTATTTTAGCGATTCAAGAATAATGAACAATATCATAAATAAATTCTTCACATCCTATTTTAACCATCAAAGAATAATAAACTAAGATTATAGATCTAGTTCTTCACATCCTATTTTAATCATCCATGAATAATAAACTGAGATCATAATTATGGTTCTTCACATCCTATTTTAAGCATCAAAGAATAATAAACTAAAATTATAGATCTAATTCTTCACATCCTATTTTAATCATCCACGAATAATAAACTGAGATCATAATTATGGTTCTTCACATCCTATTTTAACCATCCAAGAATGATAAACTTAAATTATAGATCTAGTTCTTCACATCTTATTTTAATCATCCACGAATAATAAACTGAGATCATGATTATGGTTCTTCACTTCCTATTTTAACCATCCAAGAATGATAAACTGAAATTATAGATCTAGTTCTTCACATCCTATTTTAATCATTCATGAATAATAAACTGAGATCATGATTATGGTTCTTCACATCCTATTTATTTCAACATTCATACATAGGTTTTCTCCTTTTAATTCATCATTTAGGTTAACTATTCAAAATATTGAATACTAGATTTGTTATTTACCTCACTTCATCGTCTCCCTACGATCTATCGCTTGCGAATATGGTTCTATCTTGATCTTCACACCTCTTTTCTCTTTTTTCTGACCAAATCTTTGAACTCCTTCAATTTTTCCCTTTCTGATCTCTCAGAAACTCTCCATTTTCTCTCTTTTAGGTTTAGAAGGCCTTACAAACCCTCAACCCTTGAGTATAAGGAGTATTTATAATATTGGGAGCCCTATGGACTCAAAACAAGCAAAATCGTGCAGCCCATCGCCAAAACGGCGTTTTGGGCGATCGATCCCCCCCCCCCCCCCCCCCCCAATTTTTTTTTTTATACTTTTTCTTCCTTTTAATTCATGCAATTTATCTCCATAAATTCGCTAAATTGAGTGAATTAAATGAATTTTCTAAATCAAGATTTTTAATGCAATAATCACTCCTAGGATTTACATATAATTTTAAGTACATTTATTTAAGAAATTAACTCATAAAATTATAAAAACCAGTGAATTTAATGCGTGTCATTACAAGAAGTTTTGTGATAACAAACTTTTTGTGGATTAACTAGGAGTCTACTAATGATAAGTGTTATCATTATTAGAAACTCTAAAAGATATTTATCAAGATATGGATTAGATCCACATCTATATATACCACAAGCCAAAACGTGTGGGGGAGAAAATATATATCACAAGGATTTTCGTGAGCTAGAGAAATCCCCAAGGATTTTTGTGAGCTAAGGAGAACACCCCAAAGGGATTTTCAGGAACTACTTGTGTGGTTCTAAATAGTTAGAACTCCATCAGCTCCTTTTTATCTTACGATCTTCTTCTAAGGATTGATCCAAGGATTATTTTGATCTTCATAAAGCTAAGGAAAGATTTGAAAGCTTCACGGAGATAGCGAAGAGCGAGGATCAAGCTGGAATTATTTCTTCGGGAAATCTCCACAAAGAGTTCTGAAGTTCTATCATTTTGTCTGACACCGGTGAACATCATTCACCGAGGTATTCTTCTTCTTTAATGTAGATAATTTTAAATGCTTTCTTTGGTGTAAAGATCTTCGGGATCCAAATTTCCGTATTTTTCTAATTTGGAGTCCCTTCAAGTGGTTTCAGAGCTTATGGTTAAGGAGTGATTTTTTTTCCTTTTTTTAAAGGTTAATTAAATAAATAAAAGAATTCATGAGATGGATTTTATTTATTTATTTCAGCTCATAGATCTTTTTCTTTTATTTGTTCATGAGATGAATAAATAAATACATAAATAAATAAATATATATATATATATATATATATATATATATATATATATATTTCTATCGGATGAGATTTGATAATAATAATAAAATAATTTTTTAAGCAAGGAAGTTTTGTTTTATTTTATTTATTAAAAATAATGTATTTCGGCCATGATTAGATCATTGGTAATTTTTAATTAAATATGAAACTTTCCTTTTTTGCTGATGAGATCATGTTTAGGATTTTGGGTATTTATTTTGTTTTGTTAGGAAAGTCGTAATAAATAATAAATATCACTTAAAGAAATTTAAGAAAATCCTATCCGAAATTTTAAAAATAATTTTAATAATTATTAAAATTGTTTGTTGGAAAATATAATGTTTTTATTATTTTTTTGTTTGATCTATATGAGATATAGATTTTTCGAGCTCAATGATAATTGTTATCATTTTTTAATCTTTAAAATATCGGAAAAAGTACTCAATCACCATGTTGCATTTAATTGTATGAGATTATAGTTATGGGTCAATCTTATATATTGTGATAATTGTTTATCATGCATTCATATTAGAGAATAATATGTAGTAAGTCTTGACAATTTGTAAAGGGCAGATTTATTCGGTTTCCCTGATAAAGGGCGAATAGAAATTTGGTTTTCTTAATGTCATTTATTTTCTGTATCATGCATTAGCCGAGGGTGAGCTATTTTTTGGACAAGACAAGCAGTCTCTCAGTTCCTCTTACTACGAGAATGAGCTGCAAGAAGGATCGCGAAGCTGTTTGCGAGTTGCCTTTATTCTTACCTCATGCTCTTGCATTCATGCATTTTATTTTATTTGACCCATAGCAATAAATCTCATATAATCATTATTGTTGTTTATTGTCATGAGATGATACGTGTTTAGTTTATCATAAGATGATATTAACTGTTTATAATTCATGCGATGTTTTATTTTGATAAAAATATATTCCCTATATATCATGTGTATATAAGACTGGGGATAAGTCCCTAAGTATTATGATCTTCTACACTATGTGCTCGTATATTGGGGAGTGTGAGTAAGCTGATAGGCCAAAGCCGGGCCCAATCCCTCTCACCTATGTGAACACATGGTGAAAACTTTATAAGCAAATAGTGGGAGCAACAATGCCAAAGCGTAAGCTTTCGCTAGGTGTTTATTAGGTTAATGGTGGTTGGGCACATGAATAAGAGATGTCATACAATAACACCAAAGCATGAGTATAACATCCCTTATAGATCAGACAATAAATCGAATGCTTCAAGATTCACATGATAAGATCTGTGAAAGTGGAGAAGATAAATTCTATCTGTTTGTTTAAGGCGATGTAATATTGCGCCCAAAGGTGGGATTACATTAAGTCAGTGACTAGGTATTCGATGCCAATTAATTCTTCCTATATTGGCAATACTATTAGAAACAGACTCATAATCTAATAGTATTAAATGAATTCAATAGATCTCTAATACTATCTTCATTGTGTCATTTGATTAGATCATGACAGGCCTACACCCTCTAACTGAAATTTTATGTGATGAGAAGTTAGTTGGAACTAACTACGTTGACTAGGAATTTAAAATATACTTAGTTCTTTCTGCTGAGAAACTTAACCTATGTCTCACAACTCCTAAGCATATAGTTCTTCCAGATTCATCACTTGATCTGTTGGTCGAAGCTGATCTATGGAATCGTTCAAATCAGAATGCCAAAGATTGGTGTTATCATCCTTATCCTATATTCTTTATAATCATCATATGGATATGGATAATACTTTTGACATTTTAAAACACCTTCATAAGATATTTGTTGTAGAGAAAAAGTCTACTAAACAAACAGCATTAAGATCTCTTCTTACCACCGCTATGATAGAGGGAACTCCAGTCAGAGAACACGTCATAAAGATGATGGGTTATTTTAATGAACTGGAGATGTATGGTGGAGAGATGGATCATATCACCAAAATCAATACAATTCTACAGTCACTCCCTCGGTCATTCAACTTGTTTGTAGTGAATTATAATATAAACAAGTATGAAATGACTCTCAGTGGGTTATTAGACTCACTATTGGCTGTGGAAGATCATATCAGAAAGGATGTTGATGGTGAAATTTTGTTTATCGAAAGACCTATACCTCTGTTAGTGTCTGAAAAGAAAAGAAAGAGGAACAAGGGTAAAGGGAAGTTTAAAGACAATAGGGGCAAGACAAAAGTTACCAAAGGTTCTTCAGGAGATGCTAGCAAGGATAACAAAGGCAAAGGAAAATGTTTCCATTGTGGCAAGATAGGCCACTGAAAGAGGAATTGTAGGACTTACCTCGTAACTCTTAAGAAGGGTGGCACCGGTACTCAAGGTATGAGATGCTTTGAAATACTAATTACTGTTGAGTCAAATTTTTTGGATGGTCCCCCTAATTCATGGTGCATAGATTCTGGATCCACTGTACATATTTGCAATTGTTTGGAGGGATTCAAGGAAACCAGAAAACCGACAAGACAAGAACAGAAGCTTAGAGTTGGCTGGGGTGCAAATTTTGCTAAAATTTTATCAATAGGTGTTTTTATTCTTTATTTACCTTAAGGAAAAACTTTAATTTTAGAAGACTATTTTTATGTACCTAGTGCACACAAGAATTTGATATCAGTTTCAAGACTTTTACATTGTGGTTACTCTGTCCTTTTTAATTCAATTATTAAGATTAAGAAAGATGGAATGGTCTTAATTACTGGTAATCTTATCAATAGTCTCTATTTGATATTTCCTTTGCTAAATAATGTAAGTCTGCTAAGTGACAATGCCTCATCATCTAGAATGTCTGGAGTGAGGAGACATTGCACAAAGTCAACTTATCTTTGGCAAAAGATACTTGGTCATATTAATCTTGATAGGTTCAAGAGCTTGGTAAGAGATGTCCCCTTGAATTTCTCAAGGTAGAACCACTCCCAACTTGCGAGTCATGTCTCAAAGGGAAGATGACCAAGAAACCTTACCCTAAAAAGGTTGGAAGAGCTATAGAGAAGTTGAGACTCATACATAGTGATGTATGTGGTCCATTTAATATTGTTGCAAGAGGTCAATACCAGTATTTTGTTACATTTACCGATGAATATTCTAGATATGGATATGTCTATTTTATGCAACACAAATCTGACACTTTTGAAAAGTTCAAAAAATTTAGATTAGAAGTTGAGAATCAAACAGACAAATCCATAAAGAAACTTCGATCAGATCGAGGTGGTGAATACCTCACCAATGATTTTATCGATTACTTAAAGGATAATGGGATTATCTGACAATGGTCAAGCCCTGTCTCACCTCAACAGAATGGTGTTTCTGAAAGAAGAAACCGGACCTTATTAGATATGGTTCGATCTATGATGAGCCATGCCGATGTACCTTCTATCTTTGGGGGTATGCTTTACAAATAGCCATTTATATTCTGAACCAGGTATCAATACTGGTTACACCCTATGAATTATGGACTCGGCGAAACCTAGTTTACAACATCTAAGGGTATGGGGTTGACCTACGTATGTTCACAAGCTCGAACCTACCAAGTTGGAATCTATAACAAAAAAATAAAATTTTGTAAGGTATCCAAAGGAAACTAAGGGTTTTTATTTCTATTCCAAGGCAGACCAAACAATTGTTATTAGAAATCATGTCACCTTCTTGGAGGAAGATATGGATCTTCTTAAAAAGGTTGAATTTCATGAGATGAAAGATAACACAGCTAATATCCCACCTGAACCTAATTCTTCCACTATAGACTCTTCTAATTCAATTCCACTAAGAAGGTCTGAAAGAGTTTCTAGACCACCAGATAGACTTCAATATTACAATAACGAGGTTTATCTAGTTACCCCTGATGACGAGGATACAGATCCTAACACTTATCAGGAAGCTACATTAGATGTAGATGCACCTCAATGGTATGAAGCCATGAATGCTGAAATAGATTCCATGTATGAAAACCGCATCTAGACTTTAGTAGATCTACCAAATGGTATAAGGCCCATTGGATGCAAATGGATTTACAAAAGGAAGAAGGATGTCTATGGCAATGTGGAGACCTATTGTCGTGACTCAGAATTTGGAAACAAAATTTGAGGGCTTGATTGTTACTAATTAGACCCTTGAGTTAGGCCAATTAAATTAAATTGATATTATTGGGGTTAACTGGAGACCCTAACCATGGTTAAGTCAGTCTGGTTAACCAAACCCGGTACCGGGGTGATTACTAGAAAACCCATTATTTTTCCCGTCTGGCATTTCGATGCCAAGTGTGCCTATCGACTGCCAATAGTTGTACAGTAGTGTAGCACGTCAATCAACCGAGTAAAGTCAAGTACCTAAGGTACAAGGAGGTGATGGATTGACTTGTCAAAGTACATAGAGTACAATGGTAGTTGGGGTGATTCACTAATATCAAGAAAAAGAAAACAAAAAGAAAAGAAAATGAAAAGTCAAATGGGTGGGTTTCATGACACCTCACCACCCACCCATCATCACACCTACACCCACACGCCACCCCCTCTTCCTCTTCTTTCTCTTATCAACCCACACACCCCACACACTCCTCACACTCACGTTTCGGGTTGCAAGAGTTTGAGTGAGAGCTTGAGGGAAAGAGGAGAAAAAGGGGAAAAAGAAGGAGAAGGAAAGGAGGAGCTCATGCCGTGCTCACACCCTTCGTGCCAACCACACTTGTCCCGGGGATTTGGCTCAAGGAAAGGTAAATTTCTCTTTTCTTCTACCTTATTTTCCATCTTCTTATAGAATCATTGAATGTTTTTAAGAGTTATTACTTAGTTGATGACTATGGGAAGATAGGGGTGAATGACTCATGTTGTACAATTTTGATTTAGGAAATGAGGTGATAAATTGGTATTTTGTGGCTTTGATTTGGGGGTTTAAGAACCCTTAGATTTTAGAGTATACTTGAACTCAAATTTTAGGGAATAAACTCTAGAGACTTATGTATAAGTTCATAGGGGTCAACCAAATACTCAAATAATTGCTACTAAGGAACAATAATTTGTAGATGGGGGTTTATAGAAACTTGAAATGTTTGTGGTTTATGGAAACTTGAAATGTTGGTGGTTTATAGAAACTTGAATACTTATAATTACATGCTTGAAATGAGTTAGGGTTGTGTAAATTACTAAGAAATGTCTTGAATATTGGAAATAAATTCTATGTTTTTCCTTTAGTGTTGTTTTGGATTCTTGACTTGAAATGAGTTGTTAGAAATAAATACATGCTTGAGATGAGTTAGGGTTGTGTAAATTACTAAGAAATGTCTTGAATATTGGAAATAAATTCTATGTTTTTCCTTTAGTGTTGTTTTGGATTCTTGACTTGAAATGAGTTTAGAAACAAAATGATTTTTTGTATGATTTCAAAAAAAAATAAAAAAATTATGAGTTTGATTATTGATTATATAAATCTACTAGAAATTTTAAGGTAATGAATGGAAAGTTTTGAAACCCAAAACTTGAGTAAAGTATGCTTGATATGGGTTGAAAACAAAGGGTTTTATGAATTAAAAATTATATAATTACAAGTTTGAGATGAGATATAGTTTATGGCATATTTAGAGTTGGAAACCAAGAGGCTTTAATGAATTAAAATTTTGTAACTATAAAATCTGAGTTGAGCTCATTGTTTGCATGCTTAGTTTCAAAAAAAAAAAGAGCAAGAAAGTGTTATGAAATTAATAAATAAACTCTACGAGATGGTTTAGGTCTGAATCCATGTAGAGTTTATGAATTAATTATTCTATAGTTCGGTTAAGAAAATGTGAAGTAGCATGAATGTTGATTTAGTTTGAAACTATGAACTTAGAGAATGGATTTTCCAGACTTTGGAAAATTTAAAAAAAAATGAATGTTGATTTAGTTGGATACTATGAACTTAGATCATGTATTTATTTTTGTAAACAAAATAGAAGTTTGATTTATGTTAGAAGTCTTGTGGAGATGGATTTCTGTTACCATGAGCTAAAAATACAAACTGAAAGGCTATAGTGTGAGTCTTGGGAGCCATGGTACCTCCGGTTGCTTGTTCGAAGAGGCGGTGTATAACTTGGGTTCATACAGTGGTTAGGTCTGGAGATGTCGGTATCCCAGTGTTGTCAGTTAAGTGACTTAACATGTTATGGTGTATAGCTAGAGTACCTCCAATTGGTTAGGTCAGGAGAGACGGTAACAGTGATATCGGGATTCCTCTAGTTGGCTGTAAGTCAGGAGAGACGGTATCCAGTAAGGCCCGGGTGCCTCCATTGACTTAATAGGAGAGACGGCATCCGTAGAGGTGCCTCCATTGTTGTAGCCAGGAGATGCGATAGGCCAGATTACCGGGGTGCCTCCATGACTGATGATCAGGGAAGACGGTGACCACACAGTAAAGATGTTGAAGTCGACTTAATTTAGGACAATTAGTCCTAATGGATGAAGATCCGGGGTAGTATTGAATCTATGGATTCAAGGTGGCACTGGTCTACGAACCAAGGGTTGTATTGAGTCTGAATGACTCTATTGCCCAGTTAATGGACCCTAGAGGGGGGGCTGATTAGGGTTAATGGCAAATTAAAAATTTTCTAAGTAATTAATGTGGAATTTAAATGAATCACAAATTTGCTACAAGCAATAATAAACTAAATAGAGAGAGAGGGAGAGATAAAGAATACCACACAAGGATTTGATATCGGGGTTCAGCAACTTGCCTACGTCCCCGCCTTTAAGCTTCCCTCTTTAAGGATTTTCTCATGATTGCACTAATCACACTCTTCTTTACAGGCAGAGAGTAAGCCTTTATAATCCTTTTCACAGGCAGGATAAAACCTCTTTAAGAGAAACCCTCTCTTGGATACAAGAAGGACTTCTTCTCAACTGGTGCAAGAATCCTGGATTCTTGACTTTAGCTTTTACAGAGATTTGGTGGATATAAAATCCAAGATTGAAAGCTCTTTACTGAGCTAGATAAGAATGGAATACAAAGCTAATAACCACTCAAGAATGATTGGAATTGAATGCTCAAATAGAGTGGGATTAGGATTCTAGGTATTCAAGGGAAAAATAGAGTATTGATTGTTTGAAGTTATTGAATAATCAATGTGTGAATGAATAGTGTTAGAATCTTGTTGTTTGTTCATAAATATGATCTATTTATAGTAGAGCAATCAAATATGACTGTTGGGAGGTCATTAAATGCGAACTAGCCGTTGCACTCAGTTCCTGCAAGTACTCATCGACGAGTGAGTATGGAAAAGGCTGGAGTCGTCACCGAGTGAAAACAGTAAGCAATTGAGAATTACTATCATCCTACTCGTCTACGAGTCTCTTCCACTCGTCGACGAGTTCTCTGAAATTTTACAGAGAACTCATCTCTATAAGACCAAAATGATGGGAATTTTTGTATGGTCCATGGGCATTCATAAAATCATTATTTTAGTCATTTTTATGCCCTTAGAATGATGTCCAAATTATTCAAAGTCTCCTAGGGTCTATCTAGGTAAACTTTGAGCAATCATGATCCAATGTCTTGAGGAATTTTACAAGGTCCTAGACACTCTTAAAGATATCACTAGACTACTTTGAGTGTTGATCTTCTTTCTGAATTTGTAGAGCTTCAAACTTGATGGGTCTTCATGAATTGGCTTGAGTCCTTGAAGCTTTTTCCCTGAAATGACTTATGATTGGACTTTTGAGTTTGAGTCCCTTGAATGGTTGATCTTTTCAATTACTTCATAACTTGAATGATGATTTTGATATTCTTTTCTCTGAAAGTACACATTCTAAATGGAGATTGATTGATGATGTGAGGCAGGCTTTATATGCATCGAAAATTTGTAGTTATGCTCAAGGGATGAATTTGTTGAGGGCAAAGAGTGTCAAGAAGGATTGGAATTTGAATTTTGGGGCATTGGCGAGGATTTGGAAAGGTGGGTGTATTATAAGAGCTGTTTTCTTGGATCGAATCAAGAAGGCGTACCAACGGAACCCACAACTGGCTAGTTTGATTGTTGATCCAGACTTTGCAAGGGAGATGGTGCAAAGGCAGGCGGCGTGGAGGAGAGTGGTGGGATTGGCTATTTCATCAGGGATTAGCACTCCAGGAATGTGTGCTAGTCTTGCTTATTTCGACACATAGAGGAGTGCTAGATTACCTGCAAACCTTGTCCAGGCGCAGAGGGATTTGTTTGGGGCACATACATATGAGCGGATTGATCGTCCAGGGTCGTTTCATACTGAGTGGACGAAGCTTGCCAGGCAGAACAACAGTTGAGGATTGCCAAAATTTGGAGTTTACAACTGGAATCTAAAGAGAGGAGAAATTATTCAGTTATGTTGTTTTGTCTCATGGGAAACCATTCAACCTCAAGATTGTTGCAAGGTTTATAATGGTGGCTCTGCATGATTTATTTTTAGGGGTGTTAAACCTGTGTATAAATTTATGTGTGGGGTACAAATCTTGGCCTCACCGTAGAGATAAATTCATGATTGATACAAATCTTGGCCTCATCATATTGAGTTGATATGGGAGGCTTCTTTTGGTGTTGATCATGGCAAAAGAGTTGGCAAGATTTTCCATTTTTAAACTTATCCATTTTGGATGCTTGCTCATTCTAATTGCTGATTTATACTTTTGTATTCATAGCAGTATAAATTTTACATCTTCAATGTAAAAAAAAAAATGGAAATATTAGTACCATAAAGATCATTCCATTTTCGTATTATCATCGAAACTATTAAGGGTACTTAGAGTTGTAACCTTGAGGCTAACAATCTCTCCCTCTTTATGATGACATAATAATGTGAATGCCTTGGGTTGAGCTCCCCCTCAATATATATTCCAATAAATTTTAAGGTTAGCTCCCCCTTAACATATGCATTTTTATAAAAGAGTGTTCAGAGTAATTTTATGCATATTTAGGATCATTCAAGAATAACATAGTAACTCACTCAAAGGTTCAAATATCAAAGACATCTAAGCATTCATTTCATTTCAAGTTGAACTGGTTCTTATGATAATTAATTAATCATTGTTAATTTTGAACCAAGAGAAGTTCCATAAAGAAAATTTCAATAATAAGTTTTTCATTTCATTTCATCATCCATAAACAAGATGCATTTTTATAATCTTCAACATAAACAAGGTAACATTCACATTTTCTCCCCCTTGGCATCATCAAAAAAAATGTAATGGAGAAAATTAAATAAACAACTTCATCATAAGAAAAAAATTCTCATATGTATATATATATATATCAGAAAATGGAATTACAAGTATGAGTTTTTCCAAAAAGTAACAGTCAATACATCAAGAAAAAAATAGAAAAACACAAAGGTGGTCTTCATCACAACTTCTGTCTCTTCATTGAGCTGTTAGGCTTGGAAGAGGTGCTCTTTCTCTTGAAGGATTCAGCCTTTGATAGGTCTTGAGAAGAGTGACTAGAGATAACTTGTTCAGCTAGTGTTTCCTTGGGTTGCTCTTTAGTCTTAGCTTGAGGTTGCTCTTGTGGTGCTTGAGGTGGAGGGTGAGATGGGACATCCACATCCACAAGGATAAGAACTAGTTCAAGCTTCTTCCTAATGCTCAGCATCTCTATGGTAACTTGATTTACTCTGGTAGCCATCTCTCCAATGACAGGAGCCTGAGTATCCATTAACCCGGCCATCTAATGAATGAAGCTAGCTTGAACATTTACAGCCTTCCCTATGCTGGTGACATCATCACTCAGACTGTCACTAACCACAAAGGCATCTACAGCCTTCCTCTCTATCAAAGATAAAATGGATTCCACTCTATTTTAATGACTTCCCTAGCTATCTCAATCTCTGCAAGTCTGGGCTCAATCATCTCATCTCTCTTCTTCAGCTCTGACTGAATACTCTCCATCCTGGACTCTAGAGATAATAACCTGTCTCTAGTCTTGGACTGGAGTCTCTCAACACTGTCTCTCTGAGAAGCCTGAAACTGCATCTGACTCTGCCTCATCTCTAGCTGGAATTGCTCCATGCTGGAAGCCATGGATGCAATCTGACAAGCCATGATGATCATTTGCTCATCTGATGGTGTTGGCCTACTGGGAGATACAAACTGATGCCCTGGGTCCTCATAATGATATGTGTCCTGTCTATGTGAGGACTTAGGAAACTCAACATCTATCATAACATCTGGACACTCAAGCCTAGCCTCAATCTCAGCTGCTGGCTCAACATCAGAATCTGGATCCTCTGGTAACACTGGCTCAGCTACTGAAGATGCAAGAATGATAGGGGAATGGGCAAGAGAGTGAGTAGGAGAATGAGTAGGAGATGGAATGAGATCATGGGAAGAAGGGAGTGGATCAGAAGAGTCAGGAATGGAAGTAGGAGGTACTGGAGGAGAAGAGTGAGAAGGTGGAGGAGCTGAAGAAGGAATAGGAACAGATGTGTCTAGAGAGAAGGATCAGAAGAAGGGATGGTTTGAGATTTTGGAACCCAAACATTACTGCCCTCAATCCATGTGTATCCCATACGCATAATGGTAGCCTTGGAATACACATCTGAGTCAGTCAGATTTTTCTTGTCATGATAGACAGACAAAGGAACTTTAAAGTGTTTAAAGATTCTAGTCAATGCAAGTCCAAAAGGCAATCTGCTAGAAGATTTATTGGTTGCATCACGCATGACGTTCATGATGATGAAGGTAAGATCAACATGTTTGGTGGTTAAGATAAACCAAATCAGAAAAACATCAAAGAATGTGATAAAATCTCTACCACCACCTCTAGGAACTATGTCATCATGATTAAAGGAAATTTTCTTAGGCATTGAGGGTTTTAGTGGTTTTGTCATATGTAAGATGAGAGTAAAATTGCTTGATGAGGTTTGGGTACATGAGTTCATGGAGTTCAATGAACCTATGCCACTTGAGGGCATGGAATTTAGAAGCAATAACATCTAGGCCAATATCTTTAAAAATAGAGAAATCTGGAACCTTACCCAGTATAGGTTCTCTCTTGATGAAGATCCGAGTGTAGTTCTCTTGGGGAATAGGTTTGGAGTCTCTGCTTGAGATGGTTCTATAGCCTTTCCCTTCCCTTTCTCTGTTGTGGTTGATTTCTTCTTGGCTTGCGACACAGAGGGGTTTTTCATCCTTGGGGCCATGGATTTTGAGAAATGGAGGTCTAAGAATGAAAAGGAATGATTTTTACTGAGTTTGGAGGTGAAAGGAATAAGATTTGAGAGTCAAGGAATGCGAGGGAATGCGGATTTGAAAAGAGTAAACAGTGAAAAAATTGGGAAATTGGGTTTTAATTTATATTCTCACAGTCACTCATCGATGAGTAGGTTGGACTTGTCACCGAGTGGCTTTAAAACCTCTGATTTTTAATTCACTCGTCGACAAGTAGTGAAGACTCGTCGTCGAGTGGCTGAAATTTATAGGCACTCGTCGATGAGTACAACTCTATACTGTGACTCATCGCCAAGTCCATACATAGATACTGAAATATCTTGATTTTTAAGTTCAAACCCAATTTCTTATGCGTTAAATCTTCTTTTTTATTAATTAAAACATTATTTTGAACATTCAAAACTTCAATTCAAATAGATATAATCATTAAACACATTCCAATAATCAATATATATCAACATGAAGCACATTCAACCAAGATTATCAATTTTTCATATTAGGCAAATTTTCATTTTATGTCACATAGTCTAGTCATGCCTAATTCTCTTCTTAATGTACTGAATCCATCATAAGGGAGTGGTTTTGTAAATATATCTGCAAGTTGGTTATTTGTTTCAACAAATTCCAACATTACATCCCCATTTTGAACATGATCCCTTATGAAATGATATCTAATTTCAATGTGTTTAGTTCTTGAATGTTGAATGAGATTCTTAGTCATACATATAGCACTTGTATTATCACATTTAATTGAAATTTTATCATAAAATAATTTGAAATCTTCTAGTTGTTGTTTCATGTATAATGTTTGAATACAACAACTCCCAGCTGCTACATATTCAGCCTCAGCTGTAGATAGAGCTATAGAGTTTTGTTTCTTACAAGACTATGAAACTAATGAATGTCCTAAGAAGTGACATGTGTCACTAGGGCTCTTCCGATCAACTTTGCATCCAACAAAGTCAGCATCAGAATAACTAACTAGCTCTAGTAATGTGTTCTTAGGGTATCATTGTTCTAGTTCAATTATTCCAATTAAATATTTGAAATTCTTTTTATAGCAGTCATGAAACTAATGAATGACCTAAGAAGTGACATGTGTCACTAGTGCTCTTCCGATCAACTTTGCATCCAACAAAGTCAGCATCAGAATAACTAACTAGTTCTAGTAATGTGTTCTTAGGATATCATTGTTCTAGTTCAATTATTCCAATTAAATATTTGAAAATTCTATTCTTAGGGTATTATTGAATTTTTATGACTATGATTCCATGTTCTTAAGCTTTCTAAGTATAGTATGATATTCACAAGCACTCTATGCACTCTATGTCTTACATGTCTCGCATGATTTGAAGGTTTTCTCATAAGTTGGGTTTATCGAAGCTTTCATAAGAAATTCTAAGAACTCATAAGTGAAAGTATGCCTCTTTTTAATTTTAGAAAAATAGTTCTTGGGGGGCATACATCGAATCCCAAGATTTGATTAAGAATCTAATTGATTTTATTCAATGAAGGTTGGAATAACAATCACCTTTGCGACTTTGAAATTATTAAGTGAAATCCACGTTAGAATAGTACTCGCAAAACTTCACAAGTGTCAAGTCTCCTGTCGATTCACACGAATCTTCTTTTTCCTTTAAAGCTTTCTCTAATGGAAACTAATGGTCCTTCCAAATTTCATGCTCTTTAATCTTTTCTTCTTTTCTTTGATTCAAGAACCTTTCTTGATCAAACAAGATCCAATCTTGATCTTCAAAGAACTTGTTCTTGATCATCAAGATCAAAAACCAAACAAAAGGAAGAAGGGGAGGGGAGACCGTACACCCTCAAAGGGGGAGAGGGCTTGGCATGAGATTAGAGGAGAGGAGAGAGAGGAGAAAAATCTGGAGAATTATTCCTCTAAAGGGTTGGACGTCCACTACTTTATATAGAGTCCTCTTCTTGGTTGCTTGAATTGTAATCCAATTGTAATTCCTTAACCTTATCCTAATCCAATTAGGATTCCTCAATAGTTTCCTTTCTTGATTATTCTCCTAATCCAATTAGGATTAATCTTAAAAGAAACTAACCTTATCCATTAGTAACTAATCTTATCCTTATCCAATAAGGAATCTTGAATTAGTAACTAACTAATGGAATCCCTAACAATTAGGGAATCTTTAATTAATAACTAACTAACTAACTAACTAACTAACTAACCTTATCCAATAAGGTGTTAATTAATGAGAAACTAATTAAAAATAAGACTTCCTCCATGAAGTGGGTGTCCCACCCTAGGTGGGCCCCACTCCACACGCCCCTTAGCGTTCCAAACCCCTTAAGTCACTTTTTGATCTTTATCAAAAATTCCCAATGGGTCCTACCCATTTGGTTTTTCACATCCAATATGATTCCACCTTATAGAGCTTCACTATACCATATGGTGATTACTTAGAGAATTTAATTAATAATTAAATTAAACACTTTAAGAAGGTCCTTGTGTGTAGGATCTAAAGGGATCTCCTATTTCTGGTTGTGGGACCAAGTACTCAACCTTTTGGTTAAAGCATTGTTACTAGGAAATACCATTCCTAAAACTTCATTAGGATCATAGAATGTTATCTAAGTCCCTAGACTTCCACCAATTACAATAATGTCCATTAACACAATGTAACTAACCTCCAGAAATTAGAAAATTGCTTGTAAGTACCATCTCATAATATATTTACAAATAAATCCTTCCACATTTTGATATCACTTGTAAGCTTCCGGGATTGGAACAATTTCACTGTCCCTTTCTCATGATTACTTTTTCATTGAACTGAACTTCTAAAACACTTTTAAAGAAACATTAGAAAAGAACTGACATATATATATATATATATATATATATATATATATATATATATATATATATATACTTTTCCATATTGAAAATATCAACTTCGATAAAGACCATTTTACCGAAAAGCACCAGTACTGGATTTAACAGTTTAGTTCAACAAGTATCACCTTGATATCATTATCTCCAATTAAGGAGTTGTGGATTCCTTATTAAGTGTTTACACACTTCTCCAAACATTGTGTACATGACCTAACGTACCCGGAGTTAGTCTTGTGTATTGGACATTGCCGATTGACACATCAAAGTCATATAGACAAATGTATGAGAAGATGTTAACCTCTCAGGTCTAAGGACAATTTGTCAAATGGATAACCCTAATACAATTTGACAGTGTATTCCATAGGGTATCCACAAGTGACCCTGTTCAGTATTATGTACTTGCTACATATACTCACATGTTAGTCAAGAGTCACCACTCTTTATGAATGAGATTCATCACACTATCTCATAGAACTACACATGTGCAAGCCATAATGAAGTACGATTCCTAACCAGTACTCTAGAGGCTTCGAACAATATTAGGTTTATAAGGAACTGGAAAATCATATCTCCTTGTAACCTTTGCATGATTTTCCTATAATGTTACCTATGGAACTTTATGTCTTCATCAAATGAGATAGTAATTAATATAAATACCCTTTATAGTTGGTTGTGTGAATATGATGCTTGTCTAATCAACATAGAAAAGTCTTTTATTGGCTTTCGAGGGCATATAAGTCCAACAATAAGCTACAAGCTCAAAAGCATTGATAAAGTCAAACTAAGAGTTGGTCAAGGATAGGGCATATCCATGGATATGTCATATCTGACTCAAAGTACTCTCATAAGAAGTTGGATAAAGCTAACGGGAAGGTTGGTCAAGGATCTGGGCAGCCCACTTCTATGTATTCAATAAAGGATATTTATATGCCCGGCTCTAAGTCTTTTCACGGGTGCTAAATTCTGGCTCTATGTTATGCTCATAAGGATCTCATAAGCTCATAAGTGAATCTCAAAGTCTCTAAGTGCTCTAAGTTTCTACGGCTCATAAAACTCTAAGAACTCTAAGGAACTCAAAGAACTCATAAGACTTGATTCTCATACGCTCATAAGACTCATACGGTTTTGGATTTCATAAGGAAATGGTTTTGGAACTAGTATGGGGTTTTCATAGATTTCTACGCTCTACGGCTCTATGTCTTTGCATGCTCCATGATATTATCTCCTTATTAGCTCGTAGTTTGTAGACACTGAGTATTCCATGCTCAGTCGAATTATTGACTTCAATAAGATTTGATGAGTGTGCTCCTGAGCCTTAGATAGAGGAGGAGTACTACGAGCCAGAGCCTACTATAGATCATTATCAGGATGATGGAGCTCTAGATAGGTGGCCCTATCTAGACTATTACTGAGTGAGAGAGAGAGGTGTATTTTGAGAGTGGGACTTGTCCACTTCATACTTCATATTTTGCTATGTTCTGTTGGTTCAGACTTGAACCTAATGATAGGAGTGTTTTATTATAAATTGCTTCCTCTTTGTTTCCCCTATATGTTATAACTTGAGTGCTCTCACAGGGTAGTATGTATGCCTTATGTGTCATACAGGATGGTATGGTACGACAATGATGAGCTAAAGTATCTCTAACTCTTAGGGGTTATTTTGGGTCGCGACAATATTATTGATTGACTTAAATGATTTAAAAGGACCCAAAGAGGGTATAAATAGATAATTCATGATTCCTAAAGTAGAAGGAAACCTCAATTAAATCAAATCTAATATTCTCTAGGCTCTTTAATTAAATTCAAATATATGATGAGATACAATGTATCTGATCAAACTATATTACACTACTACATATTATTCTCCAATATTTTTTTTCAACTAAAAAAAAAAACTGCATTTATTGATTGACTTGAATGATTTACAAGGACCCCAAAGATTAAATAGATAATTCAAGATTCTAAAATAGAAGGAAACTTCAATCAAATCAAATGGGTTGAGATAGAATCTTATCCTTTGCGAGTCTCCCATATCTCAGATAGAGGTTATATGAATGACCACCTACATGATGTTGCATGAGATCAACTCGGTCAATGACAGCCCTGTGTTCCATGTGGCACAAGAAATGGTCCTCAATGGGTTGACTCAACGACTTTGCCAGCAATGCAGTAGGTTTAATGTGCTATTAGAGTTGATCAAGGGAAGTTTAATTACAGAAAGTGCTTATCCAGGTCATCATTCCTCAAATAAAAAAAACTTTGTTGATTGTGTAAAAAAAGAGAGAGAAAGAGAGAAATACTTTTTTTTTTGGCCCATAGAGGCTCATTTTAAGACCTGTGACCTCTTTGGCAAGACTAGAGGTCAGATCATCAAGATCCACTTTTCAAGACCAAAGAGGCCATTTTGAAGACCCGTAACCCCTTTGGCGAAACCATAGGCACAATCATGGATGTCATTTCGAAGTTGGTCCAAAGATGCCCATTTCATTGCCCAAGAGGTAATTTGGCCCATTGAGGCCCTGACCCTTTGAGGTCCACCCCTTTAATTGACCAATCGTAGTCTAGCCCATTGAGGGTCATTTATTCTCTCTTCATACAACACATCTGATCGGTGTTAAATGTTATACATAAAAGCACCTCAAACTTAACTTGCTAATCATTTAGAGTAATTATTTATATTATTTTATGCTACTTGGTTGTTTATTCTTATTTCAGGTTCATACGAGGAAAAGAAGATAAAATGGAAGATTTACAAGCTTCAAAGACTCCAAAAATCTCAGAAAAAAAGAAGAGTAAAAGAAAGAAGAAGAAAAAAGAGCGAAATCGCAGAAATCTACCCTGATAAATCGATTGGCCAAAATCGCACTTCTATCAATAGAGGGGTAGTTTGGTAATTTTTCTTTATCCAAAATTTATGAAACTTTTTAGGTAGATTCTAGATGACCTAAAGGAGCTATGTTTAAAATTTCGGGTCAATCCGATTAAAATTGAGCTCTCTAGAATTATTTGAAGTTCAGTGGCAAAACTGTAAATAGGGTGAAATAATATTCCGTGAATAGTGTTTCGTGAATAGTGTTTTAGTACTTCTAAACACTTTCCAACTCTATTATTGTCTTCCTAAATGATGGTTTAATCCTCATTCAACCCTAAGAGAGTTTAGAGAGAGAAAAAGAAGAGTTGTACCTCAATTAGAACTCCTTATTCTAGAAGGACTCTATCTTTCTATCTTTCTCTATAAAAAGGAGAATTCTTAGCCATTATCAAGAGAGAGAGAGAGAGAAATTTGTAGAGATTTTGGATCTGAAGAAGAAAAGCTCTGGAGATCAAGGAAGTCATGAAGAGAAGTGCTGCAACTTTGTCCATGAAGATGTTGCATTCCTCCCTCACGATAAACTAATTTCCACTCTAGGGTTTCGATGAAACCCTAGTCAAGTAACTGTGTCCTTTATTTTGTTTTTATTTTAATTCTCTGCATTGTAAAACATTGATTGCATAATGAGAGGGTTGTTTTCAAACAACCGGATTTATTTGAATTATATTTAATTTCAATGGAATTCTCAACCTTGTCTTAGGTATTATGAAATTGGAATTAAAATCACTTGTGTTAATTTTCGTTAGAATTTAAACATAGGTTTTATGCAATGGTTTTAAAATATCGAGAGATTAAATCTGAAGATATTTTATGCTAAGGGAAGACGAGTGATTACACAACCGTAGATTAGTGTGTATCATTCGTGCTAACCGAAGATACGGTATTCTAAGGATATAATCCCTTGAACTTTTCTTGAGCAGTTGAGAGGGGACGTGCTGTCACTCTAACTGGAATGTTTACAATTTAAGAGGTTATAATAAATTTAAAATAGGGATTAGTTATTAGGTTAGTTGTGGATTTGAAAACCCTAGATTTTCTCTCCAAAAGGATTTAAAAACCCAATTGTTTTTAGTCTAATTTAGAAATTTCATTTAAATTAGTTTAATTCATTGTTTTAGTTTAATCAAATCAAAATTCAATTGCCTCAATTATTAGTTTAAAATTAATCTGAATAAAAAGCAACGAAACCAGCGCAGTCCTCAGAGGAACGATACCCTTACTAGTTAGTTAGTCCAATCTTTCTATGATGGATTGCCTGCACTCAACCGTCAATTGGTTGATGTTTCTTATGGAGGAACATTTATGATGAAAAATGAGAATCAGGCATGGGAGCTTTTTGAAAATCTTAGTGAAAACTCTCTCCACCATGCTTCAAATAGTCATTCTGAGAGACATTCATCTTCATCAAATCCTAAGAGAGGCATCTATGAAGTTGGCAATTCAATAGATGTTTCATCTAAAGTAGATGAATTGTCTCGAAAATTAGACCAACTCATAGCTACAGGGTCATCTTCCTACACACCCCCTTAACCAAATCTTAATCAGAGGGAGGTGTGTCTTATCTGTTCTAGCCCTGCACATTATGTGCATGAGTGTCCATCTGCTGCTCAATTTCCGGACTTTGTCCAAGAGCATGCCAATGCTGCCTATATCCATCCGGGTAATGATCCATATTCAAATACTTATAACCCGGGATGGAGGAACCATCCTAATTTTTCATGGCAGCCACAAACTCAAGGGAATAATTTTCCCCCACCTCAAAGGCCATTCAGTAGGCCCTTTCAAAATCAGCCCAACTACCATCCTCCCCAACAACAGGAATTCCAACACCCTCCTCCTACTCAAAGGAATCCATCTTTCGAGGAGAAAGTGTTGCAAGCTCTCAAAGGCTTAGAAGCTAATACTCAACTTCTAAATTCTCATTCTCAATCTATTCAAAGGATTGAGTTTCAATTGGGTCAATTAGCTAGTGTTGTTTACAAGAGAGAAGAAGGGAAACTCTCAAGCCAACCGGTGAACAACCCTAAAGGTGCAAATATGGTTGATAATGCTCAAAACAATGAAATTAATTGTGAGTATGTTCTTGCCATTACCACCCTAAGGAGTGGGAAGGTAGTTGAAAATGAGGTTAGGGAGAAGAAAAGTGAGAAAAAAGAGTCCAATGTAGGCCCAACAAATCTCCAAGGAGAAAGGGTGAGTATCTCTGAAAAGGACAAGGGTTCTTCCCCATCTTTATCTAATCTATCTCCCCCGGATTCCTATATGTCCAAAGCTCCTTACCCTCAGTGCTTAAAAGATTCTTCTCCTTTTGGAAAAAAGGAAACTAAAATTGATCAGATGATGGAGGTTTTTAAACAAGTTAAAATCAACCTTCCGCTCATAGATGCCATAAAGCAAATCCCAGCGTATGCCAAATTTCTAAAGGACATGTGCACTCAAAAACGAAAATCAAGAACTCATGTGTCCAAGAAAATCCTTCTGACCGAGCAAGTGAGCTCCATTATCCAACACAACACTCCTCCAAAATTTAAGGACCCCGGTGCTCCTACTATGTAGAGCCCCAGACTTTTTCATGCTTAAAACATGACACTTTCATTGTCATTTTGCCTTTTAAGAGGTATAATTAATAAATAAGGAAGAAATTGGAAATTTCTAAACATCAGAAATGTTCCTTTTCGAAGTACGAACACAACGCAAGTTGAATCGTCAAAATCGGACGAACGAGTCAAAAGATATGGCCAAAACAGTCTGGACCTGCAGGCAATCGTAGCTCGGTTATGCGCTAAGGACGTAGCTCGATTATGCGCTGAGGACGTAGCTCGGTTAGGCACTAAGGACGTAGCTCTAGCTCTGATAACGTATACGTTGTGCGTCCGTTGTACAACTCACAACGGGTACGTTGTACAGCACCACGGGCACGCTGTACATAAGACAACGGACAACATGTTCAGCACTGTCCACAACTGACAACGTGTTTGGCACTGTTCACAGCTCAACGAACTCAGCACTATGCACAACACAACGTGACAACGGGTTCGGCACCCTTCACAACGGACAACGTGTTTGGTACTATTCACAGCACAACGTGTTTGGTACTATTCACAGCACAACGAGTTGGCACTGTTCACAGCACAACGAGTTGGCACTGTTCACAGCACCATGAGTTGGCACTGTTCACAGCACAACGAGTTGGCACTGTTCACAGCACAACGAGTTGGCACTGTTCACAGCACAACTAGTTGGCACTGTTCACAGCACCACGAGTTGGCACTGTTCACAGCACAACGAGTTGGCACTGTTCACAGCACAACGAGTTGGCACTGTTCACAGCACAACTAGTTGGCACTGTTCACAGCACAACGAGTTCGGCACTCGTGTTTTTACAGAAATTTAGTAAGGGTATTATGGTCTTTTGTAGTTCACTCTTACCTTAAGAGTTTAACCCGAGCCTTTAGGGCATCATTCGACACTTAGAGAGATTGGGAGATAAGAAGAGAAGTGAAGGCGATTCCTAAACCTAGGGTTTCCAGTTTGGAGAGAAATCAAAGGGTTTTGAGACCCTAGATCACTCCCAGTCCGGTTTTTCTTCAAGATCTCGGCCCAAGCTCGTGCGAAGCTCGTGTTCCAAGCTAGGACAGCAACCTACAGTCGTTTGGAAGAGGGATTTCTTCCTCATCTCTTCAAGGTCGGTACTTCTTGCTACCCTCCTAGTTATAGTTCTTCTTTTCCCCTCATTTCTCTTTATTTTCTTTCACTTACTCATGTGCTATGAGATGGATGGTTGTGAATGGTGAATGGAGATGGAATGGGCGACTGGATGCCAATGGTTGTGTGTGATGAACAAATGGGGAAGGGCATTGTTCCAAATAATGAACATACATGTATGATTTGAGTGAAAACCACCTAGAAAAGCATGTTGTAGGGTAAATCCATAATGAACACACCATGTTTGATGAAATGCCAAGGTGAATAAAGTGAGCTGTAAATTAGTAAATGCATGCCTAATAAATTCTGAATATTGCTAGGGCCTATGATAGTGTGTTTCCTGCTTTCCCTAAATGATATGAATATTACATTGCTCAATCATTGATGCTATATGTGTTGTGAAATTACCCAAATGTCATCTTTAAATTTGAATGCAAGTATGTACACGGTTCCCACGAGCACGACATGCATGGCATGATTTATCAAGGTTTTCAAGAACATGGTTAGAGGTGGGACATATCCCACGATATGTTTTACCTCGCTTTTCACAAGAAAACAAGAACCAACATTCCACGAGGGGTCTCCCCTCTCTCACAAGTGCATATCATGAAGAAGGGCCTCCCTTCCCTCGCAAGTACATACATATCATGAAGAAGGGTCTCCTTTCCCTCGCAAGTGCATTGCATAAAGAAGGGTCTCCCTTCCCTCTCAAGGCATCTCTCAAGGCATCTCACAAGTGCATCTCACAAGTGTATCTCACAAGTTACATGATCACAAGCAAGCACGCATGACATGCATGACATGACACGACATACAAGAATCAAGCAAGGTAGACAAGACAAGCTTTCAAGTACGAAAATATAATTCAAGCCAAGTCAAGTGCACAATGTTTTCAAGAGGTTTTATCGGCTTTCTACGAAATACAAGCATGATTATAAATTGTTTTACTTCCTTGTATGTTATGAATTGTTTCCGTCTGACATATACGAATTGCTCCTGATTATGTATTGCCATTGTTATGCTATAATTGTTGGTTAGTATTTAGTACCCGCTGAGTATTCCATGCTCAGCCGTACTTCTTATGTCGGCAGGTTCTGAGGGAGCTGCTGCTCCATTTGATGTTTGTGCTCCTGGTCCATGGGTGGAAGAGGAGTACGTCGAGGAGCCTTTGGAGGAACCTCCCGTAAAGGGTTATCAGTAGGTGGTGTTAGATTCTGAGTGGATTAGCTGTGGGTGAGATGAGAGTTAGATTTATGTATTTTGGCAGGCATGTCCGCACTTTCTTTTGGTTTCCTTTTTGTATGAACTTGGATTTACGAGTGTATATATACATAGAGGTTTGTTAGTCTTCCGCTGTGCTATATTCGAGTATGTTTCCGCTATTATTGTCCTCTATTATATATGCTCTGTGAGTTTTTGCAGGTTAGTTTGTCAAGCAAGTCATGTAAGCCATGATTAGTCGTCCAAAGTTCACTCTAACTCCTAGGGTGGGTTTTGGGTCGTGACATACTATTTCGTGTATCATTGGAGATCACTCCATTGACCGGGCACTCCTTGATTTAGGAGCTAGTGTTAATATATTACCTTTCTCGGTGTATGAGAAACTTTGCTTAGGAGAGCTTCGCCCCACATCCGTTATATTACAATTAGTGGATAGATCCATAAAAAAACCTCGTGGGATAGTTGAAGATGTTTTGATTAAAGTTGATAAATTTTTCTTTCCTGTCGACTTTCTTGTCCTTGACATGGAACCTGTGTGCAATTCAAAAAACCAAATTCCAATCATCCTTGGTCGTCCCTTCCTGGCTACTGCCAATGCATGTATAAACTGTAGGACTAGGGTGATGAAAGTGTCATTTGGTAACATGAAAGTTCGGTTGAATGTCTTCACTACTCCCGAACAACAATCGAAATGGGAAGATTGCTTCCTAGTTGATAAACTTGATAAGATATTTGAGGATGTCCCTCCTTATGTTTTAATTGATAATCCTTTAGAGGCATCATTCACTCATCTTAAACTCCCGGATCCCATCATAGAAAAATCCATAGGGTATGGTTATTCTTTGCTTAATTTCACTCATCTAAAAGGTTTTCCCTTGGAAAAACATAAAATGAGAGTCAAGCATAAAATTGCAAACTTGCAAAGGCGTAGAAAATCTCTATTTTCTGACTCGGATGGGCGTGTGCTCAAGGCTAAGGCCCAATATTCCGTCTACTTAGACGGTTGAATGATTTTTGAGATTGTCTGGCTGAAGACCTAAAACTTAGCACTTGTGGGAGGCAACCCATTGATTTTGTAGTGTCTTTTATTTTATTTTTAGAATTAGATTCTAAGTTTGGGGTTCCCTATTTTTTTTGAGTCTTTTTAATCACCCCTACTATTTTTAGGGAGTCAGTTTGGGGTTTCCCTTACCTTTTTTGAGTATTTTTAATCACTCCTACTATTTTTAGAGAGTCAGTTTGGGGTTCCCCTATTTTTTTGAGTCTTTTTAATCACTCCTACTCTTTTTAGAGAGTCAGTTCGAGATCCCCAATTTTTTTTGAGTCAGTCTGTCCTACTGTTATCCACTATTATGACTTGTGATGCTACTTGATTTCATTATGCCATATTATCTCATTGCATCTATTTTTGTGTGGATATTTCTTCTTTTGTACTAATCCTGTAGGTATTGTTTGGACGAAGTTTGGAGTGGTTTGTATACATTCTTGAATTATTTTCACCCCTTTCCCCATGATTTGTTTTTCATGAGTCAGGTATTATTGTTCTAATCTCTTTTGTTCTCTATTTCTATTTTTACATTGGGGACAATGTAAACTTTAAGTTTGGGGTTGGGAAATAATAGGTCAGACTATTATTTTATTTACTAATCTTGGGTGATTATGCAACCATGAATAGGGTAGATCATGCAAATACACTGAAATTTTTATTGATTGTTCTATTCTTAAATTTGAAAAATTGTGATGCATTTAGGGTAATCCAAATCTTATTGATAGGGCTGAATTTGAGATCACATAATCCCAAATAGACACTGTTTTTAACCATTGATTGAATTATAAGAGCTGAAATTATTTTTATGTCATGAATACACTTTGAAATTTGCACAAGCACTCTAATACATTGTCTAGTGGGGTTTGAAACCAAACTAATTGATTAGTGATTTTGTTAACTCATAGAAAATTGAATAACCTAGAAATTGAACACTAACCTTGGCAAAAAAAAAAAATTTGATAGAAGAATGGGTTACCTGAACAAAGTTTTACACTTAGTAACCGGGCCTCTTGCCTCACTAATCATAGAGAGTTCGCGTCAAACCGTGTGATTTTTGGAATGGATAAAATAACCTAGTGTGACTAGTTTAAGTTCGTAGCCTATTTAACTTGAATTAATAAGCCCTTAGAGGTGTATTAACACCTGGTACCCTAAAACCATCTGGTTTGGGAGTTACCGGCCTAACACTCGCTACATGGGTTATATAGAATGCTTAATGGACTTAGATTCTGCACAGTCACACTTATAAAAGAAAAAGTATTGAATGAAAGCCTTGGGGTTGGTAGTTTAAATTAAAAGGAAATTCAATGATAAATGAGAAGACAGAAAAACTGTTGAAAAGTAAGGTTGATGTCACACATTCGATTGTTAGTCACATTACACATCAAAGAAATTCTGACAAATATTTTATGAGCTAATTTTTCAAACTGGGTAAGAATAGTGTGAAACTGAGAATGTGGAGAATTGAAAATTCAACCTTTTGAATAATTTTTGGATTATCTTGTATGTATTGTGATTTTAAAATTTTTTAGTATATGTTCAATCAATGTTTTGAATCTTGCATGTTTTACTTGAGTCTATTGCACAATTACAGGGTAGTACAGATGTTTGTAGGTGTCATTACTGTAAACCTTCACGAGACTTCACTCGTCCTCTAGGGCCACCTAGAGGTTTAAAAGGCTTGTTGCATATGCAAAATGCAACCGGGGATCCCACGAAAGGGGATGTAGGTTTAGTTTAGTTAAGTTTTATTATATTTTTCATTGCTTGAGGACTAGCAATGTCTAAGTTTGGGGTTGTGATCGGTGCTAAATGTTATACATAAAAGCACCTCAAACTTAACTTGCTAATCATTTAGAGTAATTATTTATATTATTTTATGCTACTTGGTTGTTTATTCTTATTTCAGGTTCATACGAGGAAAAGAAGATAAAATGGAAGATTTACAAGCTTCAAAGACTCCAAAAATCTCAGAAAAAAAGAAGAGTAAAAGAAAGAAGAAGAAAAGAGAGCGAAATCGCAGAAATCTACCCTGATAAATCGATTGGCCAAAATCGCACTTCTATCAATAGAGGGGTAGTTTGGTAATTTTTCTTTATCCAAAATTTATGAAACTTTTTGGGTAGATTCTAGATGACCTAAAGGAGCTATGTTTAAAATTTCGGGTCAATCCGATTAAAATTGAGCTCTCTAGAATTATTTGAAGTTCAGTGGCAAAACTGTAAATAGGGTGAAATAATATTCCGTGAATAGTGTTTCGTGAATAGTGTTTTAGTACTTCTAAACACTTTCCAACTCTATTATTGTCTTCCTAAATGATGGTTTAATCCTCATTCAACCCTAAGAGAGTTTAGAGAGAGAAAACGAAGAGTTGTACCTCAATTAGAACTCCTTATTCTAGAAGGACTCTATCTTTCTATCTTTTTCTATAAAAAGGAGAATTCTTAGCCATTATCAAGAGAGAGAGAGAGAGAAATTTGTAGAGATTTTGGATCTGAAGAAGAAAAGCTCTGGAGATCAAGGAAGTCATGAAGAGAAGTGCTGCAACTTTGTCCATGAAGATGTTGCATTCCTCCCTCACGATGAACTAATTTCCACTCTAGGGTTTCGATGAAACCCTAGTCAAGTAACTGTGTCCTTTATTTTGTTTTTATTTTAATTCTCTGCATTGTAAAACATTGATTGCATAATGAGAGGGTTGTTTTCAAACAACCGGATTTATTTGAATTATATTTAATTTCAATGGAATTCTCAACCTTGTCTTAGGTATTATGAAATTGGAATTAAAATCACTTGTGTTAATTTTCTTTAGAATTTAAACATAGGTTTTATGCAATGGTTTTAAAATATCGAGAGATTAAATCTGAAGATATTTTATGCTAAGGGAAGACGAGTGATTACACAACCGTAGATTAGTGTGTATCATTCGTGCTAACCGAATATATGATATTCTAAGGATATAATCCCTTGAACTTTTCTTGAGCAGTTGAGAGGGGACGTGCTGTCACTCTAACTGGAATGTTTACAATTTAAGAGGTTATAATAAATTTAAAATAGAGATTAGTTATTAGGTTAGTGGTGGATTTGAAAACCCTAGATTTTCTCTCCAAAAGGATTTAAAAACCCAATTGTTTTTAGTCTAATTTAGAAATTTCATTTAAATAAGTTTAATTCATTGTTTTAGTTTAATCAAATCAAAATTCAATTGCCTCAATTATTAGTTTAAAATTAATCTGAATAAAAAGCAACGAAACCAGCGCAGTCCTCAGAGGAACGATACCCTTACTAGTACTATTCTACGGAATTATTACTAAGAAGGAATAATTTAAGATTGACTAACGATCAACATCTACAATGGTGACGACTGACAACTATCATCTGCAACGTCATTGGAATGACTAGCAAACTACCTTACCTAACTGAGTATCAAACTCATGCATATTTTCAAATCTACATGAGTTTGAGGGAGAGTAATAGAGTCCATGTATGGTTATGATATGCATGAGATGCACCATATCATTATCATCATGACAATTGGAAGGATTTGGATTTAGAATGAAATTGGGATTGAGATTGAGATTTGATTAGGATTTGATTAGCATTAGATTAGGAATGGTTTGATTTAGTTTCTATATTTATCTATGTACGATTATCTATTTAAACCCTAGTTAGGTCTCTCTATAATCATCTTGTGAATTCAATAAATATTCAGTTTCTTTAGTTGTCAAAAAAAAAAAATATGTTTCACACCCGGTAGGCAGTGACGGCACCACCTGCCGAAAAGAGAAAAACAATAGCAAAAAGATCACCAAAGGATTGGTGGCTCTAATACCATGATAAAAAAAAAAATTATTCAATAGATTGGATGATCTTTACAATTTCCCTTAGAGGGTTTGTACTTATCTAAATTAATCAAATCTAATCTAATCTAATTCAAATTCAAATATGATGAGATACAGTGTATCTTATCACACCATATTACACTACTACATATTCTTCTCCAATAGATGGGTGAACCTAGGGGAGAGTGAATCTTAACTACAGTTGAAGGGAATTAAAAGGGAGACACGTGGCAAGAAAAGGGGAGCAGAGACACCCTCCTCACATCACCGATTGAGGAGGTGACTATTTCCCAATATGAAAAATTATCAAACCAACTATGAAGGGTATTTTTGTCCCAAGATAAATGTAAAAAATTAATTTTGCTTTTCATATAAAAAAGGCTTATTTATTTCACTAATTAGGCCATTTTTTAGGGTTTCGGTGAAGCATGAGACGGATCATCGCCATTTTTGGGGGGGTTCAGTAGTGCATTTCCGATCGATCATGACGTGTTCTTCACTGCCAAACATTGTGCAGGGATTTTAAATGTAAATCCACCAGATATAGTACCAGAAACCAAAAAGCATGAAAGAGACACTCATGTGCTCATCATTTATTCTACCAATTCAATCAGGCATCATGATATGTAATTTTTTGTACAAACAGAAAATGATTCCCGATACGATATCTCCTCCTTTGGCAATTCCGCGATAAAACCAAACTGAAGTATTGACGTAACACAAACTCACCCAAACACATCAAACGATGAATTAGGTCATTACATGATTCCAACACAAGTTACATGACACCAATTGGATAACAACCTAGATTGTAAACAAATAAAGCTCTTGTCATGTAAGATATTTCTGCTGCAAACCTGCACATGCACATGCTAATAAAAGCCCCAATGAAGCATGTATGTAATGTAGAAATTAAAGTAAACAATAATTGTTATGAATGTACGGAACAAGGGACAAATAACCCTATCATTCTCCCCATTTTTTATATGAATAGCCAAAGGAAGGCAGAAAGCCAATAACACAAAAACATATCAGTTTTAAAGCATCTATAATATCAAGGCAACCACAATATAATCAAGCAAATTCAAACAATGGGGACCATCGAGCGGAGAACAAAATATAACAATATTAAACATAAACTCTCCCTCAACTTGATTTTCTCCTCCTAAGATCAAGGACACCACCAAAAAGACAGAGCAACTAAAACTAAAAAGACTCATGCCAACTACAAATAAAAACACATAAAAATACCATGTGACACACAAACATGCATCATAAGCATTCCAAGCTGCAGTAATTTAAAATTACAAATCTAATGAAGAATATGATTAATTAGATTGACTAAGGATATTCATCTAACTAAATCCCACAAAATGTTAAAGCATGAACAATTTACTTTGTCATTTTTAGTGAATAATTCAAAAGTGAGACTTTGTGTGTAGTGGGAGGTCTGACTAGATACTAAAACAAGGTTTCTATTCCTAATCAAGATTTGACATTATACTACATAAATAAACTCCAGGAGACTCAAATCTTGGAAGTCAACCCTAGTTGGATCCAATTATGCTGATTTTAGTGCACCTTCATCCATTTTTACTTGACAAAATAATATTCTTTTTCTTTAAGTCAAAGACCTCCGAACTTTGTAAGAATTCTTTTTATTTTATTTTTTTATTCATCTTTTTTCTTGTAGTGATGGCTTTCACAATAAGAGAATAGGTAGCTCTTCTCTATTGCAGTAGGAGCTTTCACACTAGCAACCCAAAAAGATATCTAACTTGTTGACATAGATAGCCATTAATATTACTAATTGCACCTAATAGTAGCTTTCACACTATCCTAATAGGTAATCATTTTCATTACAACAGTTTTTACTTATAGAGGGTACACAAAATGGGGATGACTAACAATATGGTCAATCTAGAATGGTCATCCTAGGAACCACTTAGGGATAATGATATGTTTCGCATCATTCATGAATAGCAATATGTTTCTCATTCGTGAACCCTATCTCGTGGGGCATAAATGATATGTTTCTCATCTTAAATGGTCAGTGTTGAAGAGTATGTCATGAGTATGATACTTCTATTATACTTTATAAATAAAGTGACTTAGGTAGTGTTGGATATAGTTCTGAATTGATTTGTGGTTCTTGAAAAGTTAAAAGTCGGTTATAATGTCGTTTGATTTGCACTTAAGAGAGTAATTTATCCAGAAGTTAAAAGTCATAAAAATTCGAAATATTAACTTTTAGGGAATGCTCCAATTATCTTATGTGAAAAGTCCTCAAATTTGTTTAAAATTTATTTCTCAAAGTAAGTTTTTCCAAACAAGCCCTTAGTAGCGAAAGAAGTACAAAGTTGAGGAAGGCAAATCTAGGTAACTCCTTGCAGATGGGGGGCAATCAGCATCCTAACGGTTTTATGAGGTTGTTGGTATTTGAAACCACTACATGAGTTCAAAAACCATCCTTACTTGCTAATTCACCGTGCATCATGCTTGGCTGCCCAAAAATTTAAGAAAAAAAATTCCCTCCTCGTATGAGGAGGGGGTGAGGCATCTTATCATTATAAAACTCGCTAGGTGTCCATTTTTAACTCTCTTTAACTATGGTTAATAGCGTAGCAAAACTTGTAAAAAGAGAAAAAGAACACCGTCTTCAATCCGACTAACCCTTGAATCCATAAGGAATCTTAAATCGACAAGGAAAAGAGAAAAATTCAAAATTTTATTAATAAAAACAGTCTTTACTCTGTGACTTACATCCTTATAAATAGTAAAACACGAAAAATTGGAAGAAAAAATTGAACTAACCATGGAAACTACTAATACTGAATATTAGAAGCATGCCAGAATCGACAGTGTGCGATTCTGACTTCTATAACTAAAGTTATTACTAAAATAAAACTTTTTTAAAATAGCAAAATTGATGTTTCTTTAAACGAATGAATCTTGCTAAAAAGTGAAAATTTCATAGCTAAGCTATGGGTATTGAAGATCTCGACCTTTCCAGTCATCCATATGAATTTCGTGTGTTTCCGACTCCGACTCCAGGGCTCGTGATTCCTACTAGAGTTTTTACACCTTCCGTTTGGAATTTTGACGATCCAAGGTCTCCATGAAGTCTTCTGTAGCTTGTTCTACATCCGTTAAGATTTAGTAGCCCTTCTGAGTAAAGCATCTATGCTTAGTTTTGAAAAAAAAAAAAAAAAAAATTAACTACAGGAATCATTCTTAACTACAGATCAATGAAAGTTTTTTTTTGTTTGCACAGTCTAGTTAGCGGATTTATCCGTTCTAGGAAATGGTGGGGAAATCACTTCGCCCACCTGCACGGGACTCGAGCCCAAAACCTCCCTCCTATTGAGGGGACACAACAAGAAATTGCACTTTTAGCAGCAGATGGGCCAACTCAACGTTTAGGTACGTAACTTTATCACACGGCGTTGATTTCCCGCTAATGCAGTGATGAGAAGTAGGGGTGGAGCCAGGATTCTAATGCAGAGGAGGCTAACGATGGGGATTCGGGGACGTATCCCCTGGAAATATTTTTAGGGCCAAGTTTATGGGTCATTGTGTCTGTTTGTTTCCGTTTGTAAAGAATAATTTTTTCTCAAAAGTTTAAGGGGCTAGAGCTCCCGTCCTAGCTCTGCCCCTCTCACAGACTATTAATATAATACATACAATATTAAAAATAAAAATTCCAAGCCCCTGTCCCCATGTGGCTCCGCCACTGATGAGGAGAGTGGTTGTTGCTTCGGTGAAGCCCCTGAATGCAGTCCAGCCATCTCCAGAACATGGATTCCACTGTAATATGCGATGCAGCAAAAAGACTTGCAATTCTGCTTAGCCTGCCACGCCGTCTGGGAGCGCTGCAGCCCAGTAGTGCAGCAGGGTTGAGCTCTCCACACAGTAAGTGCCGTCCTAAAAAGACGAAGCCAATTCTGATTGAGGGTCCGTCCAAAAGGCCCCTTATAGTTTGATTCCATCCTTTTGTCTACACTCGGTGAAGAATCCTATGCTTAAGCATCAAAACTAAGAAAATAAATATTTTTACCACTAGACACTGACCCCTTGTTTAGTGAACTCCGGAAAAAATTGTTTTTTTTTTAAAGAAAAAAATCACCTCCACCGCTGGTGACGCGAAGAGGTAAGTCTCGACTTCCCTCTTCTTGCCACGTGTCCTCCTTTTAACTCCATTTAATCATGGTTAAGATTTAGTTACCCTTAGGGTTCAAATATCTACCCTGGTTTTTAGAAAAATAAAATAAAATAATTTAATCATTGAGTTAAAAAGAACTTTAAGCCGAGTTTGTTGAGTTGAAGGGGTGGCTATGTGAGAGGGAGGAGTGATAGTTCCCTCCTCGCCCCCGTGGAGAGAATTCTTGCTCTCTTTTTTTAAAAATCTGTTTTATGGGCAAACAAACAGGGGTGAGGAGAAATGAAAAAGATTTATATATATAAATATATATATTGTTTAGTTGAAGGTAACAACACCACAAGGCGAAGCTACAGCTACAGGCAGTAGAAAAAGATTTATATATAGAGAGCCTAGGCTATGGGATTCTCTTGCAAAAGCAAAAATGGCAAATGAAGAAGTAAAATTGTTTAGAACGTGGTCAAGCCCATTTGGTCTAAGGATCGTTTGGGCACTGAAACTGAAAGGAATCGAATACGAAACCGTATTAGAAGATCTTTCAAACAAGAGCCATCTTCTGCTCCAGTACAACCCTATTCATAAGAAGATTCCTGTGCTGCTGCACAATGGCAAACCCATCGTCGAATCGCTCGTTATTCTCGAATACATCGACAATACCTGGGAACAAATTCCGATCTTGCCTCAAGATCCTTACGAGAGAGCCAGGGCCCGTTTTCTCGCCAAATTTGGCGACGAAAAGGTAATTTCCTTCATTTTGTTGTCTCATTCTGTGCTTGATGTTTTATCCAAAGATATCATACTTTCTTTCAAACTCAAAAAACTGACCCCGGGTTGAGGAAACCCAACCCAACCCCAGTCCATGTAAATTCACGGTTTGATAGGTTGGGTCAGAAATTCCCACCCCTAGTATTATCTGGTTAAGGGTAATCAAACTTTTTAAATAACCCTTGTACTAGGGCTGTCAATAGATGGGATCAAGATTCGGATATAATTTAAATGTCAATAGATGGGATCAAGATTCGGATATAATTTAAATCTCATCTGATCCTATTTACAGATCTGTCAAATCGGATATGAATTTGAGATCATGAATCCAATTAAAATCGGATCAAATTTCGGTCTATATCGGATTCAGTTGGAATGAATCTAATCAATCAGTCTACAGCCCTACCTTGTACCTAGTTCGGTTTGATAGGCCATACGTTATACGTGCATCCAAACACATTCCGTAAATTTTAAAGTGGATGAATGTAATGGAATACTGTAAAAGAGTTCCTCCAGCAAGTCTTATTATTATTATTATTATTTTTGTCATTGTAGCTTTTGTCTTCGATCTGGAGTGTTTTTGTGAAGCAAGGGAAGGAGCAAGAAGAAGCCATTGGTTCAGCCTGGGAGAATTTGAAAATCTTAGAAGAAGAACTCAAAGGAAAGAAGTTCTTCGGCGGAGATACAATCGGATTCGTAGATATTGCCTTGGGTTGGACTGTCAACTTGATTGGTATATTAGAAGAGATAATTGAGTTGAAGATTGTTGATGAGGAGAAATTTCCATTGTTATGCGCATGGATGCAAGATTTCGCTGATGTTTCAATTATCAAAGATAATTGGCCGCCTCATGATAAAATGATTGCCAAGTTCCTCGCCATCCGTGAACCCTACCTGGCGGGGAGTAAATGATATGTTTCTCATCTTAAATTATTGTGTCCGCGTGTATGTGCTTGAAGAGTATTGTCATGAGTATGCTACTTGTGTTCTTCTGCTTTATAAATAAAGTGGCTTAGTGAATTGTGCGAAAGAAGTACAAAACTGAGGATGGGAAATTTGGGTAACTAGTCCTTACACATGGGGATGTCCCAACGGCTTTCGGAGGTTGTTGGGTGTTGAAACCACAACAGGGGTTTAAAATATGTCCTTACCTACTAACTTACTATCTGTACCGACCCCAAATCTACCTTGACCAAAATGGGACCTTAGGTCGCTACATTTCTTAAACATACTTAAATCTCATGACATACAAGACATATTAACACGAGTCTCCAAAAATGAGAATAATAAAATTCGATATAAAATCAAACCATCATGTACAAGTCTAAGTTCAACACATATATCTGACCATAAACATAATAATCTAATACCCAACTACAAAGTAATCAACTAAGCAACATCAAAACCAACTAAAATAAACTATCATAAGGTCTATTACAACTCTTCCAAAACAAAACAATTGTCTAGCAATAAGGGAAATAATCTAGCTCTCTCGCTCCCTCGGAAAAAGGACCAGCTTTTTCCTCTAGCTATGTCGTAGACCTCCTCTACCCAAAGCTCGATAACTGACTCTGGCTCTACATCTGACAAGGCAACAGTCTAGCTGAGTACAAAAGCACTCAGTGTATATAAAATTCAACTAACATCATAATATCCTTACACTTAGTTAGTATCATAATCAATAGCATAATCAGAGTGCGGAAGAACATGTGCGCATATACATCATATCATCACCTTGACTCGTGTACTTGTGAGAAGTTTAGACTTAGGAGATAACATGTTTATGAGATACTTATATTTATAAGACCACGTGCTTATGAGATGCTTATGTTTATGAGTATTTGAGCGGTTTACAATAACCATATAATCTCTCATCAGGCTTATTCAAATCCCTTATCGGGTCTATTCAATTCTACCAGGCATATGCAATGCTTATGCTTATGAGTCTTTGAGCAGCGTAACAATATCGATGCACTTATTCAGATCCCTCATCGAGCTTATTCAGATCCCTCATCGAGCTTATACAATCCTACAGGGCATATGCAATGTTTTTGCTTATGATCCATATGTGTGACTTGTGAGATTCGTATCTTAACACACATGTGATTTTGCGCATAAGTGTCGTAATTAACACTCGAATCGGTCATCCCTTAGATTTCAATCATCCGTCAAGAAACTCTGTCAGGTTATATCTCCCTGGTTAGAGAATTCTCAACATGGAAGTCTTTCCTCTAAGTTTTGATCTTCCTATCATACAATATAATTAGGGCATAATTTAGCACAACAATCACATATATCACCTTATCATTATTCGTAACATTTTTCATAGTAATTCCACAAGTATCAATCTCTAAAATACTCATCCTCCATCATATAAGTCCAACCTCTATTTGCACACAAACCACATATATCCATGAATTCATCCACATGTATTCTCGTCCTCCATTTCTTCCCTTCATAATATTAAACATCACACAATATTTCTTAAAACCCCAATACATACTCTCAAAGTCATCTACATGCATAATAAACCATAATTCATACTCCATAGTCTACAATCTTACCCATCATTTCTTGCTTAACAATCTTAAACACATATAAATTCATAATAGAGTTGAGTTGGATAGTATATCGACCTTTGAGATTATTTCCTTCGATCCAAAACGTTCCCAAGAAGACTTGACGAGGTCGACCTTTGAGACTAGAATACCCTTGAAGAGCGGGATAATTACACCGAAAGAAATTCGGGTCTTTACACTATCCATCATGCTTGCCTATCTAGAAATTTAAGAAAAATAATTCCCTTACTACAAGAAATCTATCGAGCAGTAAAAGAAATTAAAAGCGACAAAAACATTTATGTCACTAATACTTTACTTATAGAGACGGAAACACAAGCCGTCACTATTTCTTTGTCTCTGATAAAAAATTCATCAATTTATTTAAAAACAATTAAGATATGAACTTATAGAAACGGAAAATTTTCATCACTAATGCAAAGTTTACTAGGGACGGTAATATTTTGTCTCTAATACTAATAGAGACAGTACTTCACTTATTGTGATGAAAGTATTTCTGTCTCTCCAGAGAAAAGAGCATTAAAGACGGAAATATGTCTGTCACAAAACATAAAAGTCATTTGTGATGAAAATGTGTCCGTCACAAAACTTTAGTGACGGAAATATTAGTCTTAAAAAAAATCAGACATATAAAAGGGCACCCAACCCGCGTGAAAATCACATTTTCCCTCTATTTTTCTTCTCTCGCCGGTTTTTACTCCACCACTACTCCGACGACGACTAGGCTCACTTCCCGCAGCCAGTGTCTGGACGCTCCCTCTGGTATGTCTCTCTCTCTCTCTCTAGACTTGTGCCTAATCATGTGCATTTTTTCACCTGTACGTGCAGGTTAGTACCATTCACTAAGCATTGCCAATTCCGTCGACAGAATCCAGTGTCAACAATAAGGTAATTATCCCATTTAAAATCAATGAAAATGTTAGGATTAATCTTAAGTATTTTAAGCATTATTAATCTTAAGCATTAATTAGTTGTTAGAAAAAAAAAAGGCATTTTATAGAGTCAGGTTAAAAACCCTAAGGTTACCATGTGTCCCTATTGCCACCTCTTAACTGTGGTTAAGATTCACCCACTCCTAGGGTTCAGCTATCCTTAGTTTTAAAAAAAGAAAATATGGCAGCCCTAGGAGTTAGTGCATTTTAACCATGGTTAAAAAATTGATATATTTTTCTAAATATCAAGGAAAGGTGAGTCAATTGTTAGTTGTGGTTATGATTCACTCACTCTTAGGATTAAGCAATCTAACCTTGTTTTTAAAAAAAACTAAACTAAAATATCAACTTTAATTTTCTTAGCCAATAGATGAGGGGTCACCCTTATTTATTGTATTTTCATGATTTGCCGGTTCATCAAAGTTAGTTAGAGCTCAACCAATAGAAGTCTGCTACGTCAGTCTTACTCAAGTCATCATGACCTTACACCTAAGTGAGAATGTTCTTCAAGTTTATAGTGGGATCACTAAGGGATTCCATTACTAACAATTCCTTATAGTAATATATATATATATATATATAAAAGATTCCCCTAAAGCGGGTCATGCGCCCTGAGGAAACCTATCCGAAGGGTGATTCTAGGTATTAAACAAGGATACCTTCACCGCCTTGGACATAACATTCAAGGGCTTTGCTAGAGTAATCAAGGACTTTACCAGAGTTGCCTTAGTGAGACCGCAAGGACTTCCAAAATTGCCTAGAGATACTGTCAAAACTTTACCAGAGTTGCCTTGCTGAGACCGCTAGAACTTCCATAATTGCCTGGGGATACTGCCAGGAATTTCCATGCACAGCTTGAGGATACTGCTAGGTCTTAGATGGCCTAGGGATACTGCCAGGGCTTCCATGCACTGTCTGGGGATACTCTCAAGTCTTAGGTGGCCTAGGGATACTGCCAAGGCTTCCATATGTTGCGTGAGAATCTACCAGGTCTTTACCCATAAACACCTTGCTGAGACTTCAAGGATTTTAACACATAGGCAAAGACACATAGTCTAAGGCGCATAGGCCCAAATGTATATACGTAAGTGTAGGCACTTTGACCAATTTGCTTCATCACACATGGCAGACTTGGATGAATGACGAGGCAACACGTGGTAATATCATTTTCATGTACCAACAACTAGTCACATAGTGCAATTTCTTTGCTATAACTTGCATGGATTACCCTCCAAAAAACACTTGCATGGATTAGAGCACTTATTTTGTAGAAGCTGGAATCCTAATCTCTCAGGAGTTTGTAGCAATAGCTTTACCAATATCTCGCCACCTTGTCAGAACCCTAAGTTCATGCAAGTAAAAGATTTTAATCAAATTTTAGATCGGGCCCTTGTTTTTCTTGCGACTAGATCTTTATTGGAATGCAACATTACCGAAATTTATGACCATGATGTCTATTACTTAGATAAAAAATGTGCCCCCCTCCCCCAAGAAAAAAATCCTGCCTCCGCTCTAGTTCTTATGTATGTAATTGATGAGCTTCAACTTATATCTTTTCCGAATTCCCTTGGTTCTTTCAGACATATATGATTCTTGTTGGGTGGCTTGGGTCTTTATTTTCCCGTCTCCCATATTTTAACCCTATTTCTTTGTCATTTATTGTTGATCAGCGTTGTTCACAGTTTTCTAGAATGATACCTAGCGGTTATTGCTATCCTATATATGAGAAGCTTCCATCTTCATAGCCTCATTTTTTTTTTCTCATCAACATTGAAGCTGTTATATTTTCAGGGATGCAGTCTCCGGAACACATAGTACATAGTTGGGGCTGTAATGGGGCTGTTATTTTTACTGGGCATGAAACAAAGAGCCGAAGGAGGAAAATAAAATTCCTCAACAATCATAATCAGAAATTTTCCAGGATAAACTTGAAAAACATGAAATCTTCTATTCCAACAATGAAAACCACAATGAATTGAGCATTCGAATTAATCAAAATCAAAGCAGCATAAGACAACACTTCTATCTATCCTTTATATTTCAAGTCAGTGGGAGGCCCCTAGTGAACGCAAACCCCAGAAGCAGCTAAATGATGGGAGGCCCCTACTGAACGTAACCGTTCCAGTCACGGAATCAAATCCATCTCTCCTCTCCTTCCTCCTCTACACCTCTCCCGTTATGGCATCCGTCTCTCTTCCCCTCTCTAAGCCTTTCTTTCTCTAGGATTTTACAAGTGAGCGTATTGGGAAATGTTTGAGAAAGAAATTCTGTCTCTCGAGAAATATTTTGGAAGTAAATTTTTTTATTATATTTTGGGGTTGGTTATCCCAGAGTCGGTAAGAGATAATAGTACCTTCTGGTGAAGGAGAACAAGTTTTAACGTTAGTTTTGCACAGGTAGATTTGATCCATACCTCATATTTTTTTCACGTGTCCTAACTCCTAGTTGGAAGCCTCTCATTAATAGTCTTGGAGGGTTGAACATATACAAAAATCATAATACCACCATTGCTTTGAGCCAATTTGCAAGAAATTAGAAGCTTATTGCTGAGAGACATTATTAGGCAGTGGAATAGTACATTATAAATTAAACAAAAATGCTAAGAGGTGCTAAATCTCCCTCAAAAAATCCAAGGTCAGGATAAGTCTCACTTGCAGTAAGGAAACATCGACCCACAACCTATATGACGTTTTGTTACAAAACGTAATACTTTTCCTTTTGGAATTGGCAACCTCATTATTGCAATGAATGACAATTTGTTCAAATTTCCATAGAAAACTACAACCACAGAATTCAGTCAAAAGAAGGTGGACTTAACAGAACAACTACACAAAATAATAACATAAAAGTTTTTCAGTTGTTCCTGATCATTACAGAGAGAGTTGAAGGCGCCATACACAAATATGTCGAATAAATACATGTCAAGCAATTTTATGTGGGTGAAACAGACTAGTATTTGCAATTCTTTCCTTTCCTCTAATAAATATATAGAGAAAAACATATTGATATCAGAAAATCAAAAAGTAATTCCACAAAAGGTGTGGTTTCCTCCAATTTACAAGTCAAGTATAGAATGCCAACACATCCAAAAAGGGAGGGCTTCTTTTCTCTTTAAAATTGGGAATAATGAAATTTATGTTATAAAGACAAGCTTCCTTAATGATTCTTCAAAGAGAATAAATTTCCTGCCCTGAAACTTGATACCACAATAATACAAAACTTATCAAAAGTAAAAGATACATGTACATGAAACCTGAATATCCTTAGTTCCTTACATGATCCAATGTGACACATTTTACTACTATTTTTTTTTTACTCTACCATATTGCACTTTGATAGCTTTGGTGACTTATTGAAATTATACTTGCAAGAATATCTTACAGGAAAATGAATATAATATCTCAAATTAGATGATCAAATGCCATACATTTCTTACTAATCTGCTAAAACTATGAAAGTTTTTGTGATTGCCATCCCCTTCGAAAAGAAATTTGAAGATATGCCTACAAAAAAATTTGAAGAAAAGAGGATGCGGAAGGAGACATATGAACACCGACAACGAATTCTCCACCGAAAAGAAGCACTACACTGCGTTCCCCACCGAAGACAGATTCTCCACACTACGTTCTCTGCTGAAGACAACCACCAAGTTCTCCATGGATTCTCCCTAGATTTTAATATCTTATTTCAGATTCAGGTCTATGTACCAAATATTCATAAGTAGACAGTTAAGAGATCATCAACTAGACCTTTCAGTTATAGATCTTTAAGCTACATACCTCAGCTTAACTATAAGCATTCCCAAATGCTAGGTAAGATGGATGAAATGCAAAACTAGAACAGATATGAATGCATTTGGGAGACAATAGGAGTAGCTAAGTAAATAATAAATTAAGGGAGAGTCGATTGAGATTACTTAAACATGTTCAACGAAGACTAACGAGATAAACAACAAGAAACAATGGGCCGGTTAGTGCAAGTTGAAGGCTATAAAAGGACAAGGAAAAGGTAAATTGAGATCAGAAAAAATATTGGCTTTATCACTTAAAAAGAAAGAACAAATAAAAACACAAAAAATACACATTTATTTTTTAATCATTAATCAAGCATATTATATAAATAAAGATAAAGATCACAACAGAATACAGGTAAGGATGTTTATTGAGAAGTAAACACCATAAGAAAAGTGAAAACCAATAAGTCTAAACAGTTCGAGATTCCAAAGATAAATGTACTAATTACTTCTCTCTCTCTCTCTCTCTCTCTCTCTCTCTCTCTAAATATATATATATATATATATATATACTGTATTACCTAAAATCCACTAACCAATACTTATAATTTCACATGTATATAGAATCTTTTATGGAAATAAGTAAAACCCACCATATAACGAAAAGCGAGTATGAAGCAAAAAAATAAATATTAAACTGTAAAACCTACCTTCCAAATAGAAAATAAAAACTTGAGCTCTTAAACACATAAGAAGATGAGACCATGTCATATATCAAGTACAATCCAAAGGTCTATAAACTGAAAGAAAGTATAGACATGTATAGAAACTAAACAAAATTAGCTCAAAAATGGAGAAATCATATCAGTCAATAACTGGCCATATAAAATCAAAAAATGGATACATAATTGAGAAACCAATAGCTTCTTTAAAAGACTATGCTAATCCATATATGAGAACATATATAAAAAAAATTTAAAAGTAGAAACACATATACAGATTACAGACATCAAACCAAGCAAGAAATATAATAATCAAGAACGATAAATATAATATAACACCCAACATAAAATATTTCACACAAATTAGTAAATTAAACCAAACAATTTCACCAAGACAAATGCTAACAAATTATGAGAAACCCACCTTCAGTTGCCAATGAAAAATCCAAACATATGTTGGATTACCATATTTTCTGTTATCCAATCATGCAGTAATGATTCTATGATAATCCTTTTCGAACATCTATTAAATAAAACTTTTTTCCTATCAGTTCCACCGTTGAGGAGGCGGTATCAACGAGGAGGCGGTATCAACAAAATATCTTGGCTTTGCAATCCTATCTGGACCCTTTTACGGGTATAAATAAACTAGCTCCAATATAGAGGAAATCTGCCAGATATTAGATGAATCAGGAACCACAGATAAAAAACATATCCATAAAGTAGACTACAAAGCAGACCAAGTTACCATGCGTTCTCTACCAAATACGGAACCACGACCAACCAAGATGGATTCTCCACAATGCATTATCCATGCCTTCTCCACCCTAACCCACCAAGTTCTCTGTTCTCCATGCATTCTCCACTGTAACTCCTAAACGTTCTCTACCGAAATCCCCAAATAATGTCTGAAAAATGTCTTTTATATGAAGGGCAAAATTGACTTTTCACATTTACCATTATTTACAAGAATGCCATGGAAGCCTGATGCGGTAAATAAGTTCAAATCATATCTGAAATCGTAAAAAAAAATGGGAAGGAACCCTTCTACAGTGAACGCCCCAATAAAACAATTCCATGACTGTTGTAACTATCCTGGAATGACAGAAGCTAACTGATCCCATATCAGACCTGATATGCAGATTTGACGTCAAACAACCGATACAATTCAGACATAATCCCAAATGGATTTGGTTATCCTAAAAATCGATGAACTCTTCTTCACCAATTTTACTATGGATCTAAGATATTATACTGGAATTAACTTCCCATTACTCGGAACTCCTTGGCATCACATAGGTAGTTGGCATTTGGTTCTTGAGCTGAATCATTAATATACTTTATATGTGATCCACGAAGAAAATACTACCTGCAAGCTTGAATGGAATCACTTAGATGGGGAACAGATGGTTCAAACAAAAACCGGTTGATTAGTATGGAAATGGAAATGGAAAAGATGGTTCAGGTCAGAGAAAATAGAACTAGAGATAGGACAAAGAGGGTTACATAATTTTGAGCAAAAAACAATAAAATAAATTGGGACTGTTTGCCAAGGATTCAACTACCATACTTCTAAGTGATAGTCATTCAAAGCCCTATAATTCCAAGTCAAATCCATTGTTGATATCAGTCTCCAAGTACTAATGTCAGCATTGCAGTATTGCATAAACTCAAGCTAAAGAATGAAAACGATGGTTAAAAAAAAGGTTGAATGACTGAGGAAACAGATAAAGTACCTCCATGATCTAAAACTTGAAGACCATCGAATTGTAAAAAACTTTAGTGCTCTGATAACATGAAAAAGGAGGAAATACTGTAGGTTCTGAAATTGTCTATACTGATCGTATCTATACTATTATATAAAAGAGGCATGTCACAAAAGGACAAAATCGTTTGCCCATAAATCTATACCAAAAATACCACTCAAACTTTTTTTTGTTCCCAACACTTCCTCAAGTTTTATTATACCTAAAATGCCCTTACATATTTTTTTGTTCCTAACATATCCTCAAGTGATATTTCCCAATATACCCCAATATTAATTTTTTATTTCCAAAAAAAATCTAAATTTTCTATACCCCAAATGCCCTCATTTTTTCCCAACACGCCTCTTGAATTTTATACCCAAAATGCCCTTACACTTTTTTTGTTCCTAACATCCCTCAAGTTCTCTTTCTCCAAAATGGCACTCACATTTTTATACTTTTATTTGATTATTATATCTACGCACGTGCCTTGCACGTGCAAGCCAACTAGTACAAGTAATAAATATAGAGAGAGCATTTACACAAAAGGAGAAATGACTCAACTACCCTACAATACAATACAATCCAAGAAAATATTACAATTACCATGTTTAAAAAAAACTCTACTGTGTGCACTAGCACATCTGACTTTAGTATTCCTCGTAGACTTTGTAGCAAATCTGAAAATAGTTGGTAATTAATTCTACAGTGGTCATTCAACATACCTTCATTCAAATGGTAAGAACTCAGCTAGTATACTAAGGTGACGAATCTTGAGCACACAAAGAGCATCGCCACCACACCAACATGTAATTCAGGTCAGAGAATGTACTTTTGGATGTCGTATCCTTGTGACTGCAGACCAATATGTCATCACTTTTAGTGGTAATTAAGAATAGCCAATCAACAAAATTGCCTAAATATATTAGTAACTTAACCGACTTACATGAAAATACATAAGTATGAATATGACACCTAGGTTCCAACAGGCATGCATTATGATTGGAGCAAGAAGATTTCGCGTTTGAGCGTATACCAGCCCCAATACCAATCCTACAGCATCACCACCACAATTACAGTTGCAAAAAATGATATTTCCATTGACAGTGTTAAACTGCCAAACACAATTTCTGAGAGAGAGGAAGTGGAGAGGGAAATATTTCAGATTATTCAGAGAGAGAGAGAGAGAGAGAGAGAGTGGAATGAACTTTCCATCAAATATTAAATTACAATGAAGACGTTTCCATCTAACATAATGAACTGAGAAAGTTGATCAACTTAGACTAGAATCTTACCAAATATGAAAATCTCTACGGACTTCCCAGGAGATTGGTGTGCAAGGGTAAAAACAGCAGCGCTTATGATCACAGATACATGTACAGGTAACCTGCAGATTAAGTAAGCAGAGAGAACCATGGCTGTACCTTATTTTATTGGATCTCTAAGGTAGAATACAAAAATTATTAGGGACTTACCATTTTGTGAGAGATGTCATCAGAAAACCTCGATATAATGTCTCTTCACAAAGTGGTGCTAGAAATACCAGGATGCCAATAAGAGAAGCAGTGCTGAATAGCAAAATAAGTCTCCGCATCAAAACAATGATCATTTAATGGTGAGAACATCAATATGATGTCCACGTGAAATATGGCACAGAGATTTGAATTAATCTTCAAGCCGAAAGTCTCGGATTAAGATGAAAACCTGATGTTTGATGCACCAACAAGCGGCAACAAGCGGACTAAAGACTCTGCCTGCAGTAAAAGTGAAAACACTGATGAGAAAAAGTATTAGGAAAAAAGTGTTAAGAAATCTATGTAACATAGATGCATATACCACTTTGATATTAAACATGGTAACACCAAGAATCCAGAGGTGGCAACACAATTTTAGATAGAACAAAATCAATGATTGGTAATCAAACGCACAAGAAGAAAGAAATATAAAATGAGAGCTCCCCTCTTTCCGTGTCAACTAGTATTCAACAAACCCACACAGCAGCATATCAAGAAATTGAATCCCCTTTTCTCATATAAGATACTGATGAAGAAATGTTACATTGATTTTTAAATCAGACATAAGAATTCAGTGCCAGTAACAACACAAGGGAGGAAACAATATCACACATGCGGTGAAATAATTTAAATACTTGAAAGGGAATGTTCTAAGGAAACCATTAAGACTAGACAAGTTTTGTGTCCTTCCCTCCGAGACAATGTTTTCAAAGGCGAAGGCATGAGGCACGGTGTTGGGACCTCAAGATGCGCGAGGCTTGAGGCTTAAGCCTCATAAGTCTCATAATAAACGAGAATATTGCAAAAAGATTTCAAAAAAAATAATTAAAGGTTATAAAATTATAATACATATATAAATATATGTGTGTGGGTGGGTGCGCGCACAGAGGCGAAGCCACGTGGGGCCCAGGAGGAGCTGAAGCCCTCCCTGAAATTTTGAAAAACAAAAAGTTCCTATACTACTAATAGTGGCGTTGCTCGGGAGAGGGGCGGAGCCAGGGACAGGGGGCTCTAGCCCCCCTAAACTTCTAAGAAAAAACATAATCCTTACAAACGGACACAAACATATGCAATGGCCAATGAACTTGGCCCTCAATTTTTTTTCTTTCGGGGGCTACGCTCTAACCCCCATTGTTAGCCCCCCTGCAAGAGAATCCTGGCTTCGCTTACAAACGGACACAAATATATGTAGTCACCAACTATATATGTTAGGGGATGGCTACAAATCTTTACAATGTCTACTATGAAAATTAGAGTGAAATGTAATCAACAAGGTTTTCAAAAGCCTAAATATGTTAAGACATAATAAATTGAGTGTTAATTTAAACTAAAAACAAACTAGAAAAAAATTTATCGATTAAAAAATTGTAATACACTTACCTTATAATTTGATGTTTTAAGTTTAGTTATGTGGCTAAAACCTTATTTTCAATTAAAGTATGAAGCACAAGCAGACGCCTAAAAAATTAATGTTTAAGTCTCACTTATGTGACTAAAACCCTATTTTTGATTAATGTATGAGGCACACTCCTCAGACATAAAGCGAGTCTCAAGGCCTGAGGCATGAGGGGTGTGCCTCATGTGAGCCTCACGGTTTCAGGCGTTAGCCTCATGAGATTTAAGCCTCAAGGTTGATCCTATAGGTGTTTTACTTGAGCCTCACATCGAGGTGAGCCTTAAAGTATAAGCCTCAAACGCCTTTTAAAACACTGCTATGAGAGTACAATCATCCAACCTATAAATCAATCTAGGTCATTCAATCAGTGGGGAACCTCCTTGAGATGCAATAAGTCAAATGAAAAGGGAATGTCATAGTTTCCAAGCATCTAAATTTATTTCATTTTTCTCGGACTAGTAAATCATCCCAAATTTGCTAGTTTTTCGTACGGTGGATAAATATTGGAGACAGATGATTAAATACTTTTCTGCTAAGGTCATCCAAGAAGCATCACACGGATAGAATGGCCTAATCACATATATCAATGTTAACAGCACCAAGGAAAATATGTGTGCATTTATCATGAACATAAGACTCTTGCCCATTAACAAATGCCCTCTCAGAAGATAAAAGGTTGATGAATTAGAAAAACTGAACTAGTACAATAAATAGACTGGTGATATGAAGGAGCGCTGAACCATTTGGATTGAAATAAAACAGTTTCATTCCAAGCATGACATGCAATAACCTCAAATACATTGTTGGAGTGCGATAGATTAGACCTCATTTTGCATCTGGCTAGAACTTGAAGTAGATATAAAAGTCTTAAAAAGAAGAACAGAACTTGACGCAACTAGTAGACCTCCACTGCCCCATAAAATCCAACCATTCCGAAGATTGAAGGGCTGATCCCATTCTGTTAAACCAACAAATTTTTTAAAAAAAAGAGTTACATTAAAACCGTTTTATACAATCATGCTATACAAATCCACGAAAATCTAATACAGAATGGTTGTATAAAAACAGAAATTATGCTGAGTCATGGGACTCCCAAATGCTGTGCTGCAAATGAAAGTATGCTGTCAAGAACTAAAATAAAAATATTATATTTGTCTAAAGAGGATATTAAATGTGAAATCACTTAGTCAAATAAGAAATAGAACCATTTAAAAAAAAAACACAACTGAAGAAAACTAAGACATTCCTAAGATGACAAATGCAGAAACCCTATTTTGCACGGTCAAGCTCCTTGTTACTTTTTGAACAGCTCTATTTCTCCATAATCTTGATGAGAATTTAAGGTGGGGCCCAACATCTAGAACCCCTCCAAAACCCTCAGAACTCCCTCAAAACCCATTAAGACCCCCATACCCATCAAATTAAAGAATTATATTAGGAAAATTTCTATCATGCAGCCAAGACCTATCCATGATTGGTGCATCATTATAAAATTTGACCCTAAGATTTTAAAGTCAATGTTTTTCCTAAAATTTCATTGTCAATAGGGTAAGATTGTCACCATCGGAAAGTACACAAAAATGTCTTTCCAATTGTGGTAGTCCCACCGAATTTAGACATTCATTTGAGCATCTTTTAAGAAATATCCTTAAAAAGTTGACTAGTCAAACTTCAATTTCTGAGCATTATATCCCTTTTTTACTTTATAATTTATCTTTGTGGAAAACCCTTCAAAATGAGTACCTATTTGCCTATATTTGGAATAGGTTCAACAAATTCAAAAAATTCCCATTATGTCCCACGTAATATGGCCGCATGGGACCCACACTATAATCAAATCCAAAATGTGTGTATTTTTAGACCTTTTATAATTTTCAAATATTTGGGGTCTTATTTCAATATATTTAAATGTGAATCAAATTCAAATTTCAAAAGATTTGGTCCCTTAAAAAAGATTTGCAAAATATTCTATCAACTATTAGAATCATTCAAGCCAGACAATTCACCCCATAAGGAAATGCGAGCTTTTATTTTTAAATTTGAAGTAATTTAGATTCTCAATGAAGATCATCCAATGGTCAAAATCTCATCATCCCCTTTAAGGTGAAATCTTGGCTATTCACCCAATACTCCCCTCAAAATCTTCATTTTAAATCTAACTTTCAACCATAGTTGCCAAAGAGAGAAGCGAAAACAAGAAGCAAAGCAAAAGCGAGAAGCAGGAAGCGAGGCTCAAAAAAAAACTTAGAAAAGGGGAAGCGAGAAATGAGATATAGCCTCCTCATTCCCATTATGTTATTATGGGTAGCAATATCTTTGATTTTATCTTACCAAAGAATTTTGTGGAAAAGTAGGTGCCTTAGGTTCCAAACCGACGATACTTGCTTAGAGTCTATACCCTAGGCTATATACACTGTGGGCTACCCCATTACTTCACACATACAGCTCCCTTTGACTACTAATTGGGACTTGATAGAAGCGAGCTTCCTAGGAAGTGAGTCTGTCTGAGAAAACGAGCTTCCTAGGAAGCGAGTCTGTTTAAAGAAGCGATTTTGGAAAACAAGCTTCCTAGGAAGCAAGCTTCCCACCCTGTACATAACTTCCCTACAACTATGCTTTCACCATTCTCAACCATAGATTTTCATGAAAACCAATCTTAACCATTGTTTTGTCCCAAAACTTAGTCCCATTTCGGTTAAAGAACAAACCAAGGTGCTTTTATCCACCTATATAAACCCCACCCTTCTACACCTTGAACCTTGACTTTCATGAGCACTAAAAATACTTAGATCAGACCAGAAGAACTTCAAGGGATTCGAATATTTTAAAGACCTTGAAGACCCCTTAATTAAAGTTTTTAGCCCGGAGTACATGAAGATCCAAGAGCACCCTACTTTTGAGTTCTGGGTCTCACCTCAAAGACCACTTTAGGAGCTTGGGGAATCATTTGAGGGAAGCTTGCAAAGCGGCTACGAAGCTGGCAAGGTATGTAGTTCTTCTATTTTCTTTCATGTTTTCATAGAATAGAAGCCATTTTTCTAGATTAGAAAACACCTTCCTCCTTTTCTAAAGCAGTTTGGGATCACCCTCCTAACACAATCCGCTGAATAATGGAAGGAATTCCTAGGCAAAAAGGGAAATTCGTAGAAAGTTTCCTATTAGCCTAGAACCTCCTTTAGTTAATTTCAGTATTTTACCCTTTTCGTATTCCTTAGACTGACTATTCAAAGTAGATTAGGTCCCCCCCTCTTGATACATTTTGAGGATAGAGGGGGTCCCTCCATGAGAAGAATGGATATAGTCTCTGGGATCCAATGGGTTACCTCTTCCATATTGAAGGATTCTTGTTCCGTGTATCCTTTAGAATGAATAAGGGATGAACTTTACTGTTCCTTATTTCTTACTTTGCATCAAGGTTCAAAAAAATGGTTTCGGACACCGTAATGGACATAGCCGAAACTGTTACGTAACGGTTTCGGTCGATACTTATTATTATTTTTCTTTTGCTTAAAAAAAATCCAAAAAATCCCAATAAATTTAAAAAAAAATTTAAAAAAAAACATGTAATAAATGAGTAACAAAATACTTCTAAAGCCAATATGAAGGTTAAAATGTAGAATAATGAAATTAGATGGGTCGAGGGTTGAAACTTGAAAGTTGAAACATACACAGAATCTAGTCCAGACTTCAAACTCTATATAGGCAGATAGCCAGATACATATACACCTGCTAAGTGTTAAAGCCACATAGAATTATGAGTTGGCTCATCATCATCATCTTCATTATCATCATTTCTATTTGGTTGAATGTAAAGCTGATGGTAGAGACTTTCATAGTGCTGGGCTTGGGCTTGGTCTTGGGCATAGTCGTGTCTTCACTACTTTGTTTGTAGGCAACTAGGAGTCTAGGCATGTAGTTGGGTGGGTGTCAGAGTCAAACTGAAAGGCCTACAAGGCTATAAAAGAGATTCCCAAAATTTATTCACGGGTGCAATATATTTCCGCGAATGAGTCCTACGCCCGTTACCATTACGTAACAGGCGTAACGCCCGTTACGTAATGGTTTTGGGCGTTACATTTTGGTTTCAGGAAAAAGCCGTAAAGGCACGGTTTCGAGTATCGGAGGCCACTGAAACCGTTACGTAACGGGCGTTACATAACAGTTTCGGCGAATTTTTAAACCACGCTTTGCATTCCCTTTTTTCATTTGTGAGGATGAGAATTCCTTGTCAAAAGGAAGCCTTTAGGTGTCCTTTTCTTGATACTAACTACAGCATGACAAGGGTATTTTCACCATGACATTTGAAGAGAAACATCACTCTATGAAAATGGTAACTTCCTCTCTTTTAGAGATATTCATTAGAAACCTCTTTTAAATCTCAAATGGATCTAAATAGGAGGTTCTCATTTTCATATTATAAGGAAAATAGGATGAATCCATTCAGGGTTTAGTTTTCTTTTGTCAGTTTCATCGAGATTAAACATAAAAAAGGAGAATAAAAGAAGTCTAGTTAACCATCTTTCATAGATGGGAAGACTAGGGTGTCTAACACCTTCCCTAGTCCATAATTGAACCTTTGTACCTATGTCTCTCGATTTCCACATATTTAAGGAGTCCTTATTTTTTTATTTATTGGTGACCAACCACACTCAATTCAATGGTAGGTGGCGACTCTCAAATTTTCATATTAGTACTTGGTTGTGCAGGTCCCCTTCCATTTGCAAGTACTACAAATGGAAGTGTGCTGTCAACAGTAGACCTAAAATATTAAACATTATGTCTATTTAAAGCGACGATTAACTGTGAAATCACTTAATCAAATAGGAAATAGAATCATAATGGAAAAGTACGACAATATTCATGAGGAAACCTGATCCCATCTTCTCAGCCAATACCATACATGTTCTGTTGCCAAGGGAGTAGAACTTGGAAGCAATGCATGATGCAGCCGCACGCTGCAAGAAACCACTCAAGTACTGCCACATTAGAAGTATAGTTATCCACATCTGATGTAAATTATTTAAAGAAAAGTGTGTCAGTAATTATATTTTTTCCTATGGATAACCATATTTTCTAATGTAACGGCATCTGAGTGGATGTTTGCTGCATAGGGGCAGGGCTGATATGTGCATTGCTGACAAGTTCTACTCATGCAAGGGAATTGAGATCCACCAGCTAACAGAATGGCTCCCACCTAGGAAATCTCCTAGGTTAATACTCAACATGACTGGAAAATTCTATCCAGTGTTTTGTAAAGCAAACCAGACGGCCGGTTGAACCAGCAGGTCAACCGGTACTTAAAACCAACAAAACCGGGCACTTTTAAAAACCGCTCTTTAAACAGGAAATCGGAAAAACGGCCGGTTCAACCGGAGAACTAGTGATTTAACCGAGAAAACCATAAGAAACAACCAAAAAAAAAGGGAAAAATATATAATTTTAAAGATAAACAGTCACGGTTCATCCAGTGTAGTCAAAGCATCCAGGCGACATCTAGGCAATAGTGGGTTACTTAGGCGAGGTGATGCCTGGGCAACCAAAATTTATTAATTTTGTTTATATTATATAATACTATATAAGAATTAACGAGTGCCCGCCTAGATCATGATCTAGGCGATAGGGGTCCTAGCTAGGCAAGCCGGTGGCCTAGGCGTTGCCTAGGCAACATTTTGATTACACTAGGTTCATCTAGGCCGGTTGAACCAATCAAATCGAGAACCAGAGACCAAACCGGTTCGACCTCCGGTTCGATTATGAAAACACTGATTCTATCTCAATTTTATAAGCAGTGAGAAAATATATGTACCAAGAATTAGGGCTGCACTCAAGCAAAACTAGCTCATCGCCTCGGCTCGTTCGAGCCAAGCTCAAGCTAGCATTTCAGTCTCGGACAAATCAAAGTCAAGCTTTTATTTACGCTCGAATGTTTAAACAAGCCAGGCTCGAGCTAAACCCTATTTGATTTGACTAGGCTCGTTTAGGGCTCAATTCGGCTTGAGCTTAGCTCAGCTTGAAATATTATATACATACATACAATTATACAAATATATATATATATATATATATATAAATATATATATTGTTTTTTAATAATATTTTTATATTAGTATAAAATAATACTTTTAACTTTCTTCATCATCATAGCTTACTATAATTTTTTACAAGTTCAGATAATAATAACAAAAAATGTTAAGAAGTTAAAAGTAGAAACCCTGATCCTAACTCTCTACTCTTTGAATTGAAGGATTTGCCTTAATTCTTATTGTTATAAATCAATGTAATAATTTTTTGCAGTTTCTTTTGCTGTAATTTAATAGTAAATGTTTTTTTTTAAATCATGAAAGTATCGAGCTCGGCTCGGCTTGACTCAAGTTCGAGCTCGAGTTTGATCATGCTTTTTCAAGCCAAGCTCAAGCCTAAACATTCGAGCTCAAATCAAACTCAAGGCAAGCTCAACCCTGAACATAGCTTGAGCTTGAGTCATGCTTTTTCAAGCCAAGAGCTCGAATCAAACTCAAGGCAAGCTCAACCCTGAACATAGCTCGAGCTTGAGTCATGCTTTTTCAAGCCAAGCTCAAGCCTGAACATTCGAGCTCGAATCAAACTCAAGCCAAGCTCAACCCTAAACATTCGAGCTTGAATCAAACTCAACTATCAAATCTATCTCGTTCTTTTGGACAATAGCAAACCCTCCAGCAAAAGTTCCAGATATCTAATGATTTTAAGTATTTAATCAGGTTAACTTAAAATAAGAAATCTCCTAGGTGAAACCCGCCAAATGAAGGGCCTTGACCTCATTGTATGTGTTCCATGTTTATGGCACTCTGGTAGAGAGACTAGAGTTTCCAATTTCTAAAGAATACCAAGGGTTCCTCATGTAATAGTTGTTGAAATCCAATAAAGAACAGTTGGTTGACCATGAACTGGAATTGTTAAAAAAAAATCACAATTTTCATCACTACGTGCAAATACTTAAGTTTTAGGTACATAATGGATGTATCTCTATTGTTTGCCACTTAACTACTTAAGGATTAAGACATTCAGAAATTGATGAACAGAGTAGGAAACATACTATAAGAGAAAACATCTTCTGGAAATGGTTGATAAGGACTAACAAACGCATATAGAATGGAAAGCTTAATCACTGTTTTCAATCTGCACATGAGGAAGAAATGTATGAGCAGAATAGACAAAGAAAAAGAGCTACTTTCACACAAGAAAGAAATAGCACATACAATTGATCTATGAACAACCGTATCGCTCCTTCATCAACGCTTTGTAGGTGGGGCTGAATATTTTCAGAATGGGATCGCAGCACTCCTCCTAGTCCTGCTGATTCAAGAATTCCTGTCAAAAAAATGCTGAGAGAGTATCCTTAGCTTTGAAATATATAGAAGAAACGACAACAGTTAAATGGAAGGGCTACAATTACGAAGATTATCCGATAGAATAGGTTCGTCAACGGTTCAAAATAAAAGGAATTGGATAAAAAATAAGCATGCAAGGAGCAAATTGAATCATTTTTTATCGGTACCCCTGAGATAATAATCATTAAAAAAAAAAGTTACGAAAGAGATGACTGAAAAAAAAAAGTGTAAACATATTAAGGCGGGTAGAAAATAGTAATGATGACAAACCACTCATATCAATACTCCCAAATTCGTATTCATAAAGCCAATTGACAACAATTCCAAGATTGATTGCCTAATTCGCTCACAAATGCAATGTATAGAAGAAGGGGAATTCTCAAATATTCTAGAATTCCTCTCTTTCCATATTGCCCAGGGCCCCAAGCTATGGCCCCAGGCAAAACTGACCAAATTGCCGCATGGTCACTAACCGCACTTACTCGAGACCAGCAAGATAAAAAAGTTCCAAAAGGAGACAGGGAAGACCCATATTACACTTACTCGAGAGAGGAGATAGCCTTAAATCTCGAAAGCAACAAACAGTGTAAAAACAAATGATTCACCAACTCTTCCGTGAGCAAGCACAAATAATAGTGGTTAGCCATCCTCCACTCTCTATTTTCAAATTATCACAAGTGAGAATTTTATCCAAGGCTGCAGTCCAAAGAAAGAATACTATTTTCAATGGAATTTTGGGATTCCACACAACCTTGTGAGGAAAAGTGATGTGGACATACAGAAGCCCAATGAATTTCAGGTTTACCAGAGGGGGAGGAAGAAGAAGACTTATGTCACCTTGGATAGATGACTTGGGGAATTGAAAACCTCATATGCACACATGGATCATTGGGCAGGCGAACATCCACTTTGAATTTTAAGGAGAAAGTTCGAAAACCCTACACTGGGAAGGTGTGCATATGGGCTAGTTTAGTATGATTTAGCATAGTTTTAATAGCCCAATGGGCTGGACTTTTAGTTAGGGAGGAAACAATTTATTAGTATTTGATTATTATAGTCTTTTTATTATTTTTGGTTCTTTGAGTCTTTTCACAATTAGGGTTTCAACTATTTAAAGACTCTTTTTGTTGTAAATTTTTAGTTAATGAATGAAACAAACAAAGCCTACTTTTGGGTATTCTTTAGTGATTGGAAATTGGTGTGATGCCATTCTCTAAAGCTCTAAGGTGTTTTCTTGATCTTCTCTTTAATTTTATTTCTTGTTTCTATCATAGTTTTCTGTTTTCCATCAAAAACCCTAATCAACAAACCCTAGATCTCCTTCCCCCATTGAAATCACCTAATCCTAGCCTTTTTCCCTGATGTTCCAATGAAACCCTAGCCTCCCAACCCCTTTACTGTTCAACCCCATACAGCCCCTCCTTTCACTGTCCCATACATGTCCCAACCCTCTTCCTTTGCTGACACAACCCTCCGCCAGTCTCTACAGCCCCCTACAGCCTATCTCTTCACCCCCCATAACCCTCCTACAATCTGTCCAACCCTATAAAGCCATTCCTTTCACTGTCACAGCCCTAATACCTCATCCTATTGCTGATATAAAAACCTTAGGTCTATAATTATTGATGTGGCAGATTCTTACAATTTTTGAAATTGATACCACAGCCTCCCAACCTCACCCTATTGCTGTTAAAGGATATCTGCAATTGCAAAACCCTAAAACAGTAATACCTCAACCCTAATTCAATTTTGAAACCCTAAAACATCACAATCCCAAACCCTAATTCAAATCCAAAACCTAGAAAAGGTTATAAAACTGACGTTGAATTGAGAGCTAATCCCTAAGCTTGTGGAAACCTAGAATTCCATACAACCCTCGCAGATATAACTGAGGTCGTATTGTAGGTTTGTGACGTGGCCTTGAATTGTTATAAAATTGCTTTCTTGAATTTGTTTGGTTAATTATTCGTGATAAGATTGCTATTTTATAACTTTCCTTATTCTTGTTAATTAAATCTTGATCTCAACACACTAGATTTTAGGTCATTGCATAGTCCTACATCAAAAAGAGCGTTGTGAATCTGGCTCAAATGATTGCAAGCTTGTAGCAATGATCTCACCAGGACCGACCTTTGTTATCCCTAGCCCAAAACCTTATATCTCTATAATGAGTCCGAGGAACAGAGGATCCTAATGTTTGCATGAGGCAGAGGAAATCATCGATTTCCTAGTCATTCAAGTCATGCCTCATTGTCGGACACCAAACAACTTCTTCATTTCTCATTTCGAAGCAATCAGCTACTGAAGCATCTTTATTTAGTGACACTGTGACAGAAGAAAAATATTTCCAAACTTATCCCGGAACCGACTCCCCACACTACACATCTTGCCAAAAACGCACCTCGGTCCAATACCCACCCTAAATGAATTGAACGGGGCCAGCAAATGAGCCATCGCTTATGCATTCTAGACAATTTATCAACAAAAAACAGTCTCTGGAGCAAGTTTAGACGTGCTTATGCACCAAGTGGTAGACAATTTACTTGGTTGTTTATATTGATACATACAATGATTCCAACAGGGAGTCTGGTGGGAAATCTCACTGTGTTTAGCAATTAGAAAGAATAGGGGAAAAAGACAAGATAGATAATCTAAAATGCAGCGCTTAAGCGCGTTAAGTATTTCTCCTTCTCTCCTTCAGAATGCGTAGGACCTCTAACTATAAAACAAACCTTGTATTTCATTTGATAGTGGTGAAAGACTAATTGCCTTCTTTCTAATCAAATCCATATTCCCAATATTTGGGGTCGCAACACGAACCATGCTCTATCATTCAAATCTATCAAGAACCATATTTTTCCTTAAAGCGTGTGTTATCAAACTCTTTTTTGCAAATTCCATCCACGGTTTTTTTGGCCTTCAGCTTGCCCTTAGATTCTTCAACTTGCACCAACAAACATGTTTATCCAAGATGTAGTATTGGGTCATCTAAATAAACCTGTTACCTCTTTATTATTTAGTTATTTTATTGTTAGTTATTATATGTTGTCTTTCATATGCTTAAGGGCACTTAAGTCCTTTCATATTGTTAGTAATATAAAAGGAGATCTAAAGGGGATAGAGACATAATTCCATACTCTATTCCTCTCACTCTTCATCTTCTTCTCTATTCCTCTCCTCCACAAACCCTAATTTTCTACTTGGTATCAAAGCAGATTAAGATCCAAAGCAACAAAGCTTAAAAAAAGGGCCGAAGAAAACTCCAACAACAGATGTCTTCTAACTGTACAGCTGACATTTTAGAAGAAACAATTTTTGGGGAATTGTAGTAATTATTTCAGGATTTTTTAACAAGTTCTTGATGATGTTTTACTCAGTTGTTTGATTAGGAGGAAAATTCAATTTTATAATCAAACAACTTGAGAGATGTGTTTAGGCTCTGTCCATTGATGAAATTTTCTGTGATTTGATGATTGCAAACTTATGAAACAAGTTTCATGAAGATTGGTTGTGTTTTGGAGATTCTACATCAATTTTCTTCAAGATTCATGCTCTTTTTCTAGTTTTTGGTATGATTGGGTTATTCTACCCATTTGTAGGAAGGAAAATTGCTTGGTGGAATTTTATGAGGAGTTTGGGTTGCTTATCTGTGTAAATTAGCATTGATTTGACCCTCTAGTTGAGGTGTTTTTGGTATTTGAGTGACGTTACTCCATTGTTGGTTTTTTAGTCCCTTAAATTGACGTATGTCTAGGATTAGTGGGATGGAGGGCAGTTCCTCAAGCACAAGCATTCCCGAGACTACTCCCTTTGTCGTTTCTTCTTCAGACAACTCGAGTATGTAGATTAGCACAATAAAACTGAATGGAAGAAATTACTTAGAATGGTTTCAATCTCCCAAGATGTTTATTTATAGCAGTCGGGGTAAATTGAGCTATATTATCAGAAGGATTGAGGAGCCAACTGGAACTGATCCAACTCATGACAAGTGGGGATCCGAGAATCTTACTTTCATGAGTTGGCTCCTTCATTTTATGCAGCCATAGGTGTCACCTGGTTTCCTTTTTTTCCTGACGGCTAGAGGGAATTGTGATTCTACAACTAAGACTTATTCACATCTGCCTTACCACAAAGAGGGAATAGAGTATGCCCTCGCAAATCAAAAAGGGATGAGAAGGACAAATTGAAGTGTGACCAATGTGGAAAAACTCGTCACACCAAAGAGATGCTAGAACCTAGTTGATAGGCTAACCAATTGCACTCGACCAATGCGATTGTAGCGCATAGTGCCTCCACAAGTATAGCTTTGTCTGGAGAATCCTCAATTATATCACCCCATTCTCAGGCTCCCGCTCCTACCTCCAGTGCATTTCAGCCTCATAGTTCTTTAATAAAAATCAAATTTTTCTCTTGCATCGTCGGTTTGGTCATTTTCATTTTAGTCTTTAAAACTTAAAAGTTGTGTTTCCTCGTCCATTTGGATCTATCAAATCACAAAATTTGTAGTGAAATTTGTGAACTAGCTAAACATAGTAATGTTTCTTAAATTTCAGCAATAAAAGTTCTTTTCCATATTTTGTTCTGATCATCGACGAGAATACCTTGAGGGCACACTCGGAACCTACTTTGATGACCATGAAATCATTCAACAAGACAGTTGTGTTTACATGCCACAACAGAATGGAGAGGCGAAATGAAAGAATGGACATTTGCTTGAGGTTGCTCACAGTTTGCTTCTATAGATGAAAGTGGATTAAACAATTGGTCTGCTGATGGGCTTACCAAGGCGTATTTAATCAACTGGATGCCCTCTCGTGTTTTGGGTTTCAGTCCCCTCATTAGTTATTGTATCCCGAGAGTCCTCTCTTTTCTTCTGCTTCTTGTCATTGGTTGTGCTTGCTTTCTTCATATCTTAGGTCCAAGTTGGATCATAAGTCCACCAAATATTTGTTCCTTGGGCACTCTACACAGAAAGGAGACAATGTCTTTGAACCCTTAACAGGTAAGAGGCTCATCTCCAAGGATGTTTGCTTTTTCAAGTCAGTTCCATTTTTTTCCGGGGTTCCTCTTCAGGGAGAGAATGTCAATAAAGAGATACCCTTTCCAGTTCAAGATGATTGTAATAGTACTCCTTAAGTTCTGTTGGTATCCTCTCTTGCAAATTTTGGAGAAGAGGAAAATGAGTTGAAGACATATTCTAAACAATCCAAAGTAAAGCCTTCATCAACCAAACAACCCTCTCAGTATTTTTTGTGGACCCAGATCTTTCCTCTCTAGTTACCCTCGGTCCAATTAATTCTTCACCTTTACCCATTACTCTTGATCTTGACATTCTCATTTCTTTACGCAAAGGTAAAGAAATTATCCTTTAGGAGGAGTGTCCCTTAATGGTTTTCTGTCTATGCTATTCACTCTTTGGTTTAGCATTGTGTGAACTATTGCATCTCTGTGGTCTTTAACAAATTATCCTTTACCGATCAACAAAAAATCATCAAAGAGAAATAAGTAGAAGAAAGATGTGGTAACTTTTTGTCTAGGTGAGATGGTGGCCTAGGCGTTACCTAAGCAACATTTTTTACTACATTGCTCCATTATTATATTGATAGTGCAAAAAGCTTACAATTTTACTCTTTCATTTTTAGCAATTGTTCAATACTCTGAAACCCTTGATAAACCTAGACTATGAATTAAAAAGGATCACTTTACATACTCTTAACACCCTCTTGGACTTTTTCTCATTCTCTAACCATTCCCAAAGCACCTAACTTGAAATCGTTAAGAAAACCCAAGTACTATTACACCAATTTACGAATTATAACACCACTACCTTTATTCATCTTTAAGCTTCAAGGCCTTTGTATTTCAAGCACTAAAGTGCTAGAGAAAAAGGTGTTGACAATCACATATAGTTAGATGTCATTTACAGAAATGTAATATATCTATTACTTAATACTAAATAGGAGTTTATCTGATGTGGCTCCCTTAAAACTGAGTATTTGTGAATCTTTCACTTCTGCAAAAAGTCAGTTGGAACCCTAACGCAAGGACCAACCAACCATCGATCCCAAAAGCCGCAACTAATGGAAAGGGCCGATTAAATCCCTTTATCACAATAGCCCAAGCAAACAAATCAGCTGAGACCCTCAACTGTGCCCCGTCTATGTGGGTGCCACCAAGTGGTGGGGCGACCCCGTGAAGATGTTGTTGCATCATTCACTCCCACTTGAGAAGGCTCGAACTCGAGACTTAGGCTCTAATATCACTTGATGCAAGGACCAACCAACCACTAATCCTAAAAGTCGTGACTGATGGGGAGGGCCGATTAAATCCCTTTATCACAATAGCCCAGGCAAACGAATCAGCCAAGACCCTCAGTTGTACCCCACCTACGTGGGTGCCCACCAAGTAAGGGTGTAAACGAGCCAAGCTGGGCACTGCTCGAGCTCGACTCGTTGGAATTTTACAGATGCTCAGGCTCAGCTCGGCTTGTTGGAATTTTACAGAAGCTCAGGCTCGACTCGTCCACAAATCGTTGAGCTTGAGCTCGGCTCGATAATTTTTTTATTTTTTTTTTAAATACATTGATAAACACTAAATTCAATTTTAAAAAAATTAAAAGGTTATTTTTTTTTTTTTTGGGATGTCATGTGACTCACGTGAAAGTTTGAGTTAAAACTTAAACGGAAATAATTATGTTAATGTATACTAAACATATTTTACCAAAAAAAGGGTATACTAAATATATAATATAAATTTAACTATTAAAGGGTATTATTATAAAATTAATTGAGCCGAGCCAAGCTGAGCCACCTATTTGTTCAGGCTCGGCTCGTTTATTTTTTGAGCTCACTTTTAAGGCTCGGCTCGGCTAGGCTCAACGAGCCCAAAGTAAAAGCTCAAGCTCGGTTTATTTCGAGAAGAGCCGAGCTGGCTCGCGAGCCGGCTCGGCTCGTTGACACCCCTACCAACAAGTGGTGGAGCGACCCCGTGAAGATGTTGCATCAGACCTAGATGGGACCCACAGAGAATTTAAGAGGAGAGTATTTATGAATCTCTCTACTTCTGCAGACAAGTCACATGGGACCCACAGAAAACTTAAGAGGATACATCCATTCCAAACCGAACCCATGTATATCTTTCCCTTCCCACCTATCACCTCTCTCACTTTGTTTTCAGTCTGTCTCTCTATTCCCGTCTTTCTGCACATCGCCTACTACTCCAGCCTAGACGCCATTGTGTTAAGTGCCCTATGCCCCACATCCAAATCTCTGTGAGTTTTCAGGTAAGTGTCCTACGTCCTCCTCATCCAAATCTCTATGAATTTTCAGAACCTTGCGCATTTTTCCAGACCTATTTTGCTTTAGATTTGAACAAGATTGGGGGTGTTTTCAGAACCTTCACATCACATTATGGCCTGATTTATAATGTTGAAAAGAGGATGGGTTAGGATGGGTCCTTCTCTATCATGTTTGTTTCAGTTTTGCTATTAGGGGATTAGGTTAGTAAATGAGTAAACAAATACCAAGCAGCCTTCTGAACTAAATAACAAAACTTACAAATGTTGTGTCTTAGTTAGCATATGTCCTATGTGTATGCCACAATGACCGATTTCATCCAAGCCTGGCAATATTTAAAGACCTTGATCAAACTCGACTAGATCTAATAAATATTCAAAATAGAAGTCAGTATTATTTGCAAGTAATCACCAGGTAGTATTGGAAGTTTGTCCAATAATGAAAGAAACACAACGAGTTAAAGAAGGATCAAAAGATTTCTGGTTTCCGATGAAGTTCGAAATTATAATCATAGTTCGATAATATAACAGAATCCATTTGCGAATCTCTTTACTTCTAAGGACATGTCAGATGAGACCTACAGTTTACTTAAGAGGACACATCCGTTCCAAACAGAATATCTTTCCCTTCCCACCTGTCCTTCTCTCTCACTCTGTTTTCAGTCTGTCTCTCTATTCCCGTCAAATTTCTTTCAGTTGTCACGTGCCGTGTTCAAAGACTTATGAAATGGTATTTCTTTCACATGAGCAACATACAGTTGTTACATTTTTGGTGTGTTCAATCCACAGTTTGTCCAACTGCTCTTAGATTTAGAATAAGAATTTCCACCTATTAAATAACCCATACGAGTTCTAGGGTTGACAGTGACCTGATCTAGAATGTTGGAAAGAGGAATGGATTTATATCCCATATATTTATGTGTACCATCAACTACATACACCTAAAAATATGATTGAATTTATATATTTTAAGAACACATTTGAGTTATAGCATAGATTTTGGGCTTCTCTTGAATGCTGATAAGAATATTGGATTTATATCCCATATGTTAATGGTGTACCATCAACTACATACACCAATTTCTTTTAATATTTTATTCCTTTTAAAAACAAATTGATTTCAACCGGTCTACTTACTGACACATCTAGAAATGTATGTTCATCATCTATGAGAAAAAATTACTGATTGTGAAACATCAACTACATACACAATTACTTTTATATTATTTGGTCTTTTAAGAACCCATATGAGTTCAATCGTTCTATTTGGGCTGCTCTTCAATGTTGATGTACTTCTTTTATATTTACTGTATATCCTATAAATGGATGCTAACTGTCTATTTCTAGAATGTTGATTGCCTTCTTTTTTACTACTAAATAACCTAGGAAAAAAAAATGGATGTTAAACGTTAAAGATATCACGAGTTTCTTTCAAACCACAGTCAAGTGGTCCATCCAACGTCCATGCCATCAATAGTATTCAAACCAACAGCATTTTTTTGGGGTAAGGGTAACACGCACACACAAGACAAACACACACACGTAGGGGTGTATCCAAACTGAGCTAGCTCGAAGTTTGGCTTGGCTCGGCTTGATCAGGCCGAGCTTGAGCTCGAAAATTAGTTTCAATCGAGCCGAGCTGAGCTGATTTTTTTGAATTTGAAATGTGTTCAAGCCGAGCTCGAGCCAAAGCCTATTTGATTCAGCATAGCTCGATTGAGTCTCGATTCAACTTGAGCTCATCTCAGCTCGACTTGAATGTTAAATAAAAAAAAATTTAAAAATTATATATATATATATATCATTATTATAAAAATAATATAATTATTTATATATAAATAATATAACTATTTATATATATAACATAATTATTTATATATATAAATAAATATTATTATTATTTTTACTTAAAATATTTTTTTAATAAATCAAACTAAGCTTGATCCAACCCGAGCTTGGCTCGAGCTTGAATCAATTCGAGCTCTCAAGTCAAGCGAAACAGATTCGAGCCGAGCTTTTCGAGCAACAGATCGAGCCGAACTCAAGCCTAGATTTTCACATTTCAAGCCGAGCAGGGCCAAGCTCGGCTCGAATACACTCGTAGACACACGTCCATTGACCAACAGAAGGTTGAGCCCAACACATCTCACCAAATGGGCCAAACCAATAGTATTTAGTTTCTCCAAACCCATAGCATTTAGTTTCTGCTTATGTTTTATATTTTCACTTCATTAAATGTTGTTGTCTTGTGGACTCTAACATCATGAATTTTCATCCCCGCCAGGGCACGAAAAATCTAATTTTACATTGAAGAACTCTTAGGTATCATTGACATGACTCTTGACTAGGGTCATCATACATATAGATTTCCAAGTGAGTTTATATAAATTCTCTATTAATATTCATACAAAACTTGTGTAGTACTAAACTAAACACAATTAGCGAGATCTTACTTATTTGTCCATACAAATTATTACCATTTTCCAAGTACTAAAAATTTGTTTCTCATCATCCTTTTCAAATTTATTGCAGTTGTGAAGAAAAAAAAACCTCCTGAGGAAAAATATTGATCAACTATGGCTAACATTTTGAGAATTGTTAAAACGTCATTCATATTTATTTATCATATTTAATATTTTTTATTCTAGATTCTCTACATATCTGTTACTGTAACGACCCGGAATTTGAATATAATAAAATTATGCGTTTATGGGTCCTTAATTGAGATTTATTAGTTAAATGTTTGTTAAATTAGTGAAAAGTGGGTTTTGTTCGGGATTGGATTGAACCGATAAAACTTCAGTGTTTTTCCTTGAAAAAATCGTACACAATGTACGGGTCGACTATCTGGACGATCACCTGTTGTTCCAGTTCCGTCGTGTATCGATTCGCGAGACCGCGGGGGTCTTAATGTAAGAAAATCGAGAAAACCAGAAAATTACAGATTTTCCAAAATTCAGTTGGGACTCAATAATTGTTGGGGATTCTAATTGAAATCCGCAAAACTCATACCACTGCGTGTCGGTAGACCCTGTGGACGATTGTCAGCCGTTTCGGTAGTTTATCATCTCATTTGAGGAAACGACTGCATGTTTTGTGTCCGAAATCAGGAAATTACTGAGTTTAGCAGTTTTCTTCTGTGCTTACTTTTTACAGTCAAAACTCGGAATTTCTCTCCAAAATTTTTACAGTAGGTATCGGACTACTCCAAGTTCAATCATCTAAAATTTCATCGAAATCGGACTTCATGTGATAAGGTTTTCGGAGGCCGTAAGTGCGGAAAAATCAAAAAATAGTCAACCGATCAAACTAGTTGACCCGGTCAACTCCACACCATTATTAGTATGTGCGTTGTGCACGATCTCAACCCACCACCTTAGCCTATAAATAGAGGGACCAGCCCTCTCATTTCTCATGTTCCTTCACAAAGAAGAAAATCTGCCAAAGTGTTTTCTAGAGAGAGAAAGTAGAGAGAGAAAGAGGAGAGAGAGAGGAGAGAGAGAAAGAAGAGAGAGAAGGAAGGAGGCCTACCTAGGGGTTGATCATTGCTCCCAACGCGTTGGCGGTGTCTGCTTTTCTCCCTGGCATCTCGTTTGGTGTGTAAAGAGAAAAAAAGGTAGAGAGAGTGAAAGTTAGAGAGAGATGAGCTTTACTTTGGGGTTGATCATCCTCCTGAATGCGTTGGCGGTGTCCGTTTCGTCCCTAGACATCTCGAAAAGAGTGAAAGAGATAGAACCCCTTTCCATTCTTCTCTTTTTCCTTATATTTTTTTATATTCTTTTATGTGGAATGGATGCATGTCTTTTGGCATTGATGAAAAAGGGTCGAAGACCCCATGGATGGTGTAGGGGAGGATGTTGGAGCATGAAAAAGTGAATAGAGGGATGTAGCCTCGGTCTAGGGTGTTAAACACGCTGGATTTAGCTCACTGGACAGTGGGCGAACTGCGATCGATCCCCCTGTGGGGGCGATTGATCCCCCAACATGCAAATGCCTGGGCGATCGATCGCCCAACATTGACAATCGATCACCAGTGCCCAGAAAACCCTGTTTGGGTTGTGGTGATGTTGTGATTTTATGTGGACCTTCGGGGAGCTCAGATCGGGTCTCAGGTAAATTGTATCGTCACCCTGGGGTATCAAAAAGTTTGTCTAAGTGTCGCGTAAGGCGATGGAGACATCCATTGGCCTGGAAATGTTCCCTAAACGGGACGGTATGTTATTGAACTTGGTTCACGGGCGTGAGGCCCAACTATTGCAGTTAATCAAGCAAGGCTTGAGTTAACTGGGATTAGTCCTATGGTTAGAAAACCTAATCAGGATTAAGTATAGTCTGTGGTTCCTCTTTGACTAGGTCAAGAGTGGCAATGTCTTGTAAGGCCCGTGGTTCCTCTGTGACTGATAGTCGGGAGAAGTCGGTCTGTTTATCTAGGTCGTCTGTGGTGCCTCTTGGACTAGGTCAGGAGTGGTGGTGTCCTGCATGGCCCGTGGTTCCTCCGTGACTAATAGTCGGAAGATGTCAGAGTCCTAGGGAGTTTAAAGTGGCTGAATATCAAATAGTGTATAGTCCGAGGTTCCTCTCTGGGTGGGTCAAAAGATGTCGGCACTGTGCCTATCGGGGTCCCTTCTTGGTGGAACGTCAGGAGATGGCAGCATTGGTAAAGATGTCGGAATTCCTCCATAGACTAGCTAGAAGATGACGGTAGGCAGGTTGGTCATGGTTCCTTCTTGACTGATACCCAGGGCGATGACAGCAAATACACGGTAGATGTTGTCAGTCAGTTGAATGAAGATGTATGTCATTATTGGGTGAATGCCCAGGTTGTGTGTGTAATCTTCGAATATGAAGTTATCTGAATTGGTGTACTCAGGGTTGGTGTATTTGTCTGAATCGGTGTACTCAGGGTTCAGTATGAAATCGCCAAATTCCAGGATGTTAAGGTTGGTACACCCATTGTAACAAAAAAAAAGCCATTTTTTTGAAAAGAAACGCGTTTTATTCGCGAATTTTGGAGTTGCCAAATGATTTTACGTTTAAATCGCAACTTTATTAAAACAAACAACGTTTTTCCGAATTATTCGCATCTTTCGCGTATTATTCATGTTTTTTATGAATTATTCCCGAATTTCCCGAATTATTCAAAAAAATTACTTGTTTTAAATATATTTTAATCAAATTGTTCCATATATTTTTATAATTATTAATTTACTTTTTATTTTGTTTCCGAATTTTCCGAACTTGATCCCTACCGAATTATTCACAAACCCCGACTTTGTCAATATAGGTACACCCAAGGTTTGGTCGTGTTCGGGTGAAAGCCGAAACAGTGTGTGTGAGTCTAAATAGCTCCAGTTATGGTTATGATTTAGAAACTATAAGATAGCTTTTATGAGCAGTGGCCAGTTAATAGAGTCTAAGGACTCGAAATGAAACATGATTGATGATTGAAATGATAACTGGGTAATGTGAACACCATTTCATAAATGAACTTCATAATTGGAGAATAATGAGGTTGGGAACCTCGGTTAGGGTGACGTAACCCTAAGTGACCTTGGATCATAGTTTATTATATATTGTTCTATTTAACTGTAACATGCAAATTGAACTGTTTATTATATCATTATTGATGCGTATTATTATGTTGAAAATAGTTTAGATGGATTGTGGTTTTATTGGGCTTCATAGCTCACTGACGTTTTATGTCAGCAGATTTCGGAGCTGCTGACCAGTAAGTGAAAGGTCCAACTGGATATTTTGGAAAATTGTAAGATAGCTTTTATGGGCAGTGGCCAGTTAATAGAGTCTAAGGACTCGAAATGAAACATGATTGATGATTGAAATGATAACTGAGTAATGTGAACACCATTTCATAAATGAACTTCATAATTGGAGAATAATGAGGTCGGGAACCTCGGTTAGGGTGACGTAACCCTAAGTGACCTTGGGTCATAGTTTATTATGTATTGTTCTATTTAATTGTAACATGCAAATTGAACTGTTTATTATCTCATTATTGATGCGTATTATTATGTTGAAAATAGTTTAGATGGACTGTGGTTTTATTGGGCTTCATAGCTCACTGACGTTTTATGTCAGCAGATTTCGGAGCTGCTGACCAGTAAGTGAAAAGTCCAACTGGATATTTTGGAAAATTGTACAGACTCTACCCAGCGTAATAAAGGCACTTACTTTTGTAAAACAGACTTGATGTAAATAATACAGATATTTGGTTTGTATGATGGTTATTGTGATGATAAGTGTTTATTGCTTTTTTAGAAGCATCTGATAAATATTTTAAATTTTTCGCATTTTCACGGGTAAAGTCTTCCGCTTGCGTGTTTATGACAAACGGGCACGCATCTCGGAACTTGATTCCCTAAGCGCGGGTTTGGGGCGGCACAGTTACTGTACTTGATATTTTGTCTATGTGAGTTCACTTTTATTAATTATCTTTTAATTTCTATTACACGCGTGGGTGTATTGTTTAATGTTTTTAAACAATGTCTTCTCCTACTTTTTCAAATGTTTTAGATATCATCAAAAATATTTTTCAAATGTTTTCAAAAACATTTTCATCTACAAGGTCAAATTTAAATTCTAAAAGAATCATATAGATATGTTTCTGGGTATAAGTCATATAGATATGAGTATGGAGGTTTATGTGGTAGTGCAAATGACAATCGTGCTCTTAGAAACATATGCACAGCCAAAATGCCAATATCCATATGAATATGTTTCTAGGTATGAGCCACATTCATATGGGTATGGAGGTGTACAGCCTCATATGCATGTGCCGGTGGCAGTTGTGCCTCAGTACCTACAGTATCCACCGATGGGTGTGTTGCTATATCTCAGACTATATGATTACTAGCGTTATGTACATGAGTATATATCAATGTATCATAATGTGATGAGTTGGGTAAAGTATTGTACATATGTGGAGAATCGTACTATCGCCAGCCTAGTCAAGACTCAGGACAGAGATTGACTTCGAGCGTCCACGTAACTCCATATGGCTTTGATTGTAGTTCTTAGGATGGGTTGGATTATTATGTATGTTTATATTGTTATGAATCTTGTGAATTATAAATTTATGATTGATTGAGAAATGAATGAAACAATTTATGTAAGTTAGTGATAAATATGAATCAATCCTACATTGTCATCAATGCACATCTTTTTCCCATTCTCATTGCATCTCTTATGTAAATTGTTGTTTTTTAAATATTTTTATTCTCAAGTGTGTATTAACATCTATTATAACATTCCCTGAAGTTTCACTACAAAATTTAATATTTTGCCTAATGTTTCCTCACTTTTCCAAAAATCCTCAATAAATGATATATATCTATCCCATCGGTTCGATATGTCATGTGATATCAACATTTAGAACCTTGGAGAGAAATAGAGACCTAATCATGACATACTCATTAAGAGAAATGACCAGAGAGTCTTGGTGAAAAATATATAGATGATGCAAAGTCAGAGAGAACATTTTCAGATAACCAAGACTCACAACAAATCAAGAATTCAAGATATATCCATCAAAACTCCTACACTAAGGCACAAACAAGGTCTTAAACTAGGTGGAGAAGTTCATTCTGTTTAGACTAGAGAACATAATTATTTTCAAAGAATTAGCCTAATTGAAGTAAAAGAAGTTCTAGCAAAGATGGAGATAAAGAAGGCCCTAGGGCCATATGGTATTCCAATTTGAAATCCTTGGAGTTAAAATGTCACCTAGGTGGCTAGGCCACCATCTCGTCTAGCCAGGACCCCTATCGCCTAGACCATAATCTAGGCGGGCACTCAGTAAATCTTGTATAATATTATATGATGTAAACTAAACCAAAAAATAATGGTCGCCTAGGCATCACCTAAGCAACACCTAGACATCGCCTCGCCTAGAGAACCCCATATCGCCTAGCCGTCACCTGGACGCTTTGACTACACTGTTTGAAATGTGAAAATACATATGAGAAATTGGTTTTTCCTGACTGACTAATTTTCTTTTTAATATTTTGATGACTAGAGAAATTTTGGACAGATATTGTGGTACCATTGTGGTATCAACATAGTACATACAAATACAAAAACAAAGGAGATGTCTGAAGTTGCACCAATTATCCTAGGATGAAGCTTATGAGTCATACTATTAAATTATGAGAGAGTGATTGAACAAAGATTAAGACAAGTAAATAGGTTTAGAAAACAAATTTCAATTCATGACAGGGAAGTCTACCATTGAGGCTATCATTTTTACTAAGATATATGAACTCAGAAGTTTAGAGGGAAGAGGAAGAATCTTCATATGGTCTTTACCGACTTAGAGAGGAAAAAAAGTTCTTCAATTTTTAATTTGGTGGGTAGTGGGGAAGATATATCATTAAAGATATATCAGCTAAATCTATATCATTAAAGATATGCATAAGAGAGCAATAACTAAAGTGAAAAAATTGATGCCAAGAAGAATGAGTACAGCATGATAATAAACTTACATTAGGGCTCAACTTTGAGCAATCTTTTATTGATCAGCTAAATCTATATCTCTTTACATTGGTGTAGCGCCTCTCCCGATTGAGCTCCATGATGCACAACATTCATTCCTGTTAGCTTCACCCCCACCTTAAATCATTTCCATTTCCATACACATTTGTGTCCATCCCTACTCTATGATTCAAAATCCTCAAAAATCATATCACAATGCCTGTCAAGTTGGATGACTACCTCATTGTTTAATTGCCCTTATTTACATGGATAGGATCCTCCAAACGATGTGAATTAGAACTTACAAATATAAGGTTGCTTAGTAAAACATTTGAACTGCTCAGAGCAAGGAATAGAGCATGTGCTTGGTGTTCTTTTTCTGCACCTACTTGCAGAAAATATGGAAACGCTTTCCTTGCAAACGGATGAGAAACAAGAACAAGGCAGATTGGTTACACCCTTCCAGATTTTTGTGGACGAGTCGAATCGAGCCAAGCTCGAGCTAGATTATTTGTGAGTGAGCCAAGCTCGAGACTGAGAAACTCTACACATGCAACGAGTCGAGCATGAACAGTGCACAGCTCAGTTGGGCTCGACTCCTATACACTCCTACTTCCAATGTGGTTAATCCATCCATGGATAACCCTAATTTACAGATTACGATTATTAAACTAGACGGAACAAATTATCTTGAGCGGTCTCAATCTGCGAAGATGTACACTGGAGGCAGAAGCAAACTAGAATATATTAATGATAGGATTGGTGAAGCACATGAGACGGAACTTTAGTATGAAAGGCGGGAGTTGAAAAATCTGACTGTAATGTCTTACCTACTTCATTTGTTGCAGCACAAATCAGTAAATCCTTTTTCTTCGTACTGTAAATGAGATTTGGGACTCGGTGGCTCAGACATATTCCCATACGAGAAATATTGCTTGGGTATACTAATTATGTCAGGAAATTGCTCATATCCAGCAGGAAGAGAACTTTAGCATAGTATTTTGTTAATTTGTGGAGTCTGTGGGAGGAGTTAGATCATTATCAAATTTTTCAACTTCTATGTTCTGGAGATGTTGAACAGTATAAAAAAAAAGTTGAGCAGTCACGAGTCTTCATATTTCTTGCAGGATTGAATCCCGAGTTTAAACTAGCCAGGGTTCAAATTCTCAGTGGAAATGAGTTACCATTTCTTAACCAATTTTATTCATATAGTCATATGTTCAAAGTGAAGAAAGTAGGAGAACTACCATGACACATAAAGGAGGTACTAAGATATCAGCACTGGCTTTGTGACGCCCTGAACCTGCGCCTAAGGAATCAAGTTTCGAGATGCGCACCCGTTCGTCGTAACAACTCATGAGGAAGACTTTACCCACGAAAATACGGGAATTTTTAACTTTTCTTATGAGCTTACATAAGCAACAACAACTGATCATCACAATAACTCATCATAAGCAACTACGTTACCTAACTAACTACAGTAGCCTTTAATTTTGACGCCACAATTGCGCCAATATACTTTCCAAACTCTATCAAGCGTAGCTCCTTACCAATCAACAACCGCTTCAGGATCTGAAGACATAAAATGAGAAGAGTGAGCTATAGAGCCCAGCAAAATCCACCATCCATCTAGGCTATTTTCCACCAAGTAACAATCTTCAATAACGATATCGTATTACAGTACAATTCTCATATTATAATAATATATAATATCGTAATCTGTGACCCGAGGTCACTCAGGGCTATTTCACCCTAACTGAGGTTCCCGACCTCTAATTTTTCAAATTCATCAAATCATTATCCACGACATCAGGTTATCAATCTAGATAACCACTCACACTTTATTCTCAAGTCCACAAACTCGATCGATTAGGCCTTCGCCCGTGTACAACCTTTACACCTGAGTCCGTAGACTCACTTATTAACCAACCGAGCTCACGTTCATTCAAACCATACCTTGAGTCTTTAGACTCAATATACAGCCGGCATTCACCCGCAGAATCAACACAAATCATCTTATCTTAGCAACAGTGGAGAACTCGTTCTCACGACATTTCTATAAGAGGCATCACATAACCATCCACTTCAGACTATCAGTCACGGAGGACTCACATAATACCACCACTATGGATATCAAATTCACTCACTCCTGACTATCAGTCACAGAGGACTACATCATACCATCACTCCAGACCTAGCCAAAGAGGATCTATGGATATCAATTTCACCTACTCCGGACTATCAGTCACGGAGAACTAACACAACACCACCACTCCAGACCTAGCCAAAGAGGATCTATGGATATGAAATCCACCCACTCCCGACTATCAGTCACAGAGGACTCACTTCACATCACCACTCCAAACCTAGCCAAAGAGGATCCATGGATATCAAATCCACCCACTCTCGACTATCAGTCACAAAGGACTCACTTAACACCACCACTCCAGACCTAGCCAAAGAGGATCTATGGATATCAAATCCACCTACTCCCGATTATCAGTCACCGAGTAACCCCAGTTAACCCAAGCCTCGTTTGATTAACTGAAACAGTTGGGCCTCGCCCCCTAGACGAAATCCGATAACATACTGTCCCGTTAAGGAACGTTTCCAAGCCAATGGAGGTGTCAATCGCCTTACACAGCACTCAAATCAACCTTTTGTCACCCTAGAGTGACGATCCATCATACCCGGAACCTGATCGAGACTCCCTGAAGGTTCACATGAAGTTCAAGCTTCATCACAACCTAAATAAGCAAGCCTGAGCACTGGCGATCGGTTGCCCAGTACACAGTGAGCCTAAATACGGAGTTTTGACACCCGAGACCGAGGACTACACCCCTCTACTCATTTTACACGCACATTCAATCCTTCCACACATCACATAGGGGTCTCCGACCCTTTTCCATCCACATCATTCACACAGTGAGCCTAAATCCAGGGTTTTTACACCCTAGACCGAGGCTATATCCCTCTATTCACTTTTCTATGTTCCACCACCTTCCCATACAATATCCATGGGGTCTCCAACCCTTTTCTATCCACACCAAAACACGCACATTCATTCCACATACAAAATATAACAAAATAAGAGAGAAAAGAGAAGAGATGGAAGGGGCTTTACCTCTTTCACGTACTTCGAGGCATGGTTCAAAAACTCAACTCGACTCGAAAGTTGGCCGGTTCGTGTCACTCGGAATAATCGGAAAAAACTCGACTCGGTCTAACTCAGAATATATGTGTAATATATATACATACCAATAAGGCAATTACCAATTCTTGGCATTTTATTCAAGATTAAACCACAAATAACTTACAAAAGCTGGGTTAAAAGAACCCAAAGTAGGCTAGTTTTGCAGCCTCAAACTTAAAAATCAGGTTTAACAAAACCCATGGTAGGTTTGGTTTTGCAGCCCCCAAAAATTATGATGTAAAAACAGTGTGACGTTTGAGTTTAGGTTTTAAAAAAATAAAAATAATAAAAATATCCTTTTGTGACTCGACCTAGTCGGGCGAGTCGAAAAACTCGACTTGACCCGATCGAGTTACCCGAGTAACTCGCTAAATAGTTTTTCCTCCGAGTTTTAAGGCGACTCGACTCAAAATTCTATCGAGTCGAGTTACTCGAGTGACTCGCCGAGTTTTTGAACTATGCTTCAAGGTGTCTATGGCCGAAACGAACACCGTCAACGCCCTCGGGAGGGCGATCAACCTCAAGGTGAAGCTCCTCGCCTTCAAACCTTTACTTTCTCTCTAACTTTCTCCCTTTCTCTCTCTACACGCCGATCGAGGCATCGGGGGAGAAAATAGACATTGTCAACGCGTCGGGGACGTCGAAATACCCCAAGATGGACTCCTCTTTTCTTTCTCTCTTCTTTTTCTCTTTCTCTTTCTCTCTCTAGAATTTCTCTAGAAATTCTGGGGCAGCACTCTTCTCTGTTTGTGCAAACCGTGAGAATGAGGGAGGCTTGGCCCCCTTATATAGGCCGAGGGTCATGTACTAGGCACATGACCATGGTGATGTGACCCCTTTGACCGAGTCAACGAGTTTGACCGGTTGACTTTTTCCCAACTTTTCTCACGTATAAGGCTTCCGAAACCCTACTAAATGAAGTCTGATTTTGACGAAACTTCAGGTGACCGAACTTGGGGCAATCCGACACTTGCTGTAGAAATTTTAGGGAAAAATACTAAGTTTTGACAGTCAAAAGCAAGTCTGGAAAAAAACTGCAAAACCCGCTAATTTCCTGATTTCGGATACAAAACATGTTGTCATTTCTTCATATGAAATGATGAATTACCAAAACGACAGACAGTCGACCACAGGGTCTACCGACACGTAGTGGTATGAGCCTCGCAGATTTCTATTAGAATCTCCAACAAATATGGAGTCCCAACTGAACTTCAGAAATTTGTACATTTCCTGTTTTCTCGATTTTCTTACGCACAAAACCTCCGCAGTCTCGCGAATCGATACGCGATGGAACTAGTACGACAGGTGATCGTCCCGATAACCGCCCAATACACTGTGTGCGATTTTTGAAGAAAAACACTGAACTTTTATCGGTACAACCCAATCCTGAACAAAACCCACTTTCTACAAAAGTATCAATTACTTAACTAATTAATCGCAGTTAAGGACCTAGAAACCCATAATTTTATTATATTAAAATTCTGGGTCGTTACAAGCTTCATCTTCAGTGGGCCAAAGGGGTAATAGGAGTAGGCCAAACCATGAAGGAATTAAACTAGTCCTGAAAATCGTGATAAACTGAAATGTGATTACTATGAAAGGCAAAGACACACTAAGGAGACTTATAGTGATTTGGTTGGCCAACCACCGATCAAAAAAAAAGGAGACTTATAGGGATTTGGTTGGTCAGCCACAAAAGTTCAATAGACCAGGTTCTTCCACAGCTCATAATGCAACCACAGATGACACTATCTTCCAGCATATCTTTAGCTCCAATTACATCTCAACCTCCAGCTACTAGAATACCCCTAGGAAACTTCACAGTGCACTTCCTCCCAAAAGAAAATGGCCACTATTTCCAAGGACGAGATAGAGAACATTCGGCATTTTATAGCTTGGTTAGAAGAACCATCTACCACATCCTCTTTTGCCAAGTCAGGTAATGTTGGTTCTACTCATCATGTGTCAACATCTTCTAGTCCGTCCTGGATAATTGATTCGGGTGGTTCGGAGCATATAACTAGTGTGCCCTCCTTAAGAATTCCTATTAAGAGACTAATAAGCATATATTGCGACACTAAGGTTATAATTAGTATTGCTCATTGCCTAGTTCAACACTATAGAACCAAGCATATCGAGATAGATCGTCACTTTAGGAGAGAGAATCCTCAAAGGTGAAGTTTGCACTCACTATATAAAGACCAGTGACCAACTAGTTGTTGTCCTTAACAAGGCAGTTAGTAGTAACGGTTACTTGACATGCTGAACAAGATGGGCATGCTTGATATTTATGCTCTATCTTGAGGGAGAGTGTTGTCAGGGGTATTTTGGGTATTTTATGTTATAATAACATGTCTATTACGTGGTTTCCCTATAAGGGTATTTATATAATTTCCACCTAACAAATAATATACAAAAGGAGAAGAGAGGGCTGAGAGACCTAATAAATCCTCTCCCTGTCTCTTTTCTATTCTTCCGTTCTTTCTTTCTCCTTCTTTCCTCCTTCCCTATTATTTCTACCACTAATACATCTATGTATGTCCTGCATCGAGGTTCACATTTTCTAGTTTTCCTACTCTATGTTGATGATACTATCGTCTCCAACAATGAAGACTTCCCCTCCTACTGAGTCTTACATTAATTTATTACCGCTCTTGGTCTGCGAATTTGCTAAAAGGATTTGGGTCCATCGCACTACTTCCTTGGCAATGAGGTTCTCCCCTCTTCTTCAAGTCTATTCATCTATAGAACAGTATATGGCCAAAAGTGATCATGCAGACAAGCTTGGTGACAAACCCATGGGCACTCTGATAACCATCAAATAGATGTTATATTCTACCGGTGACTCACTCATAGTGCTCTTGCATATCAAATTAATGTGGAAGCCATGCAGTACCTTACACTCACTTGGCCTGATCTACTCTTTAATGGCAATGACATGGGTCTCCTACTACATTTCTTTGAGATCACAATGCTTTTATTCCCAAAGTTTGTCTTCTACTCTTCTTTGCTATAAAAATGCACCATTTGCATGGCCTCCAATGCAGTTTTTGATACTCAAACCCAACAAATCGAGCTTAACTGTCACTATGTTCATGAAAAGGTTCTGCCTGGTGTCTCAAGGTACAATTTCTTCCATCTCATATCCCCTAGGCACTAGCTGATCGCTTCACTAAAAGTTAGCACAAGGTGCTCTCGTTGATTTAGGGACCAAGTTGGCTGTTTTGCTTCACTCCACACTTAAAAGGATGTGATAATGAATCATGGAGGATTCGCCAAATCGTCCAACTCAACAAGATCTCAATCCAACTAACCTATATATCAGGATCTCGATCCAACTGGTCTATTTCCTTAGGATCTCAATTCAACTGATCAATATCTCCATCCAACAGACCAATATTCTGGGTAGTTTTCATCATGTACTGTAGCATTGCTATCTCACATTATATTCTTGCTATTTGTAGAGTGGTTAGGATAAGATCTCGTTTCTTTGTACAACATTCACTAAAAAGGATCGGTTAAATTTATCATCCATTAAAGAACACCCACTCACATTTTTCATACAATTATAGGAACAATGACCCCAACATTGCAACATATGTCAAAACTTAGACCACCATCCAAGTGATAAACAGGTACAATCCCAATCTCATCTATTAAATCACCGGATCTTACAATCAAGAATTACAACATAACATTTTAAATTTGAGAATAGAGAAGTCATTGCTTTGGTATAAAAAAAAATATAAAAGGATTTACCTCATCAAGTATGGAAACATGACATATAGAGCAACCTTCCAATCCCAAGGGACATCCCATGCTCGGAGAATTGACCATTGTTTGTTCTCCAACGTCTGCATTAAGATGGAAATGTTGGTTTTTCAAGGTCCCAAACATAACAAGTAAAATGGAATTCCTCATTATTTCTCCAACCAATTTGAAATGACTAAAGCCCATGTGTCAATAAATCTTTAATCCAGTAATTTCCTGAAGGATGTAAATTCTAATATCGTCTCATTATATATATATGTGTGTGTGTGTGTGTGCATGTGTGTGTATCCTGTGCACAATGAATTAAATGTCTAGTCTTATAAGATTGTGCATGACCACAAGAAATCAACGTAAAGGATATGTGATAAAAACGAGAAAGTAGTCTAGAAATATTGACGCAGAAGGATTTGAATATCTCCATTAAAGCTCGGGTATCAAAGGATCGATAAGATTAATTTGAAAAAATGGACATGAACTATGAAATTTTGAGGACATAATTCAGTTTCTTACCTGATCGACCTACAAAAAAATTCTGTTTTACAAAATTTTCTACTGCATTTTCTCACAAAGCATTTCTTATGTTATGCTGCTATGACATATGAGTTTCCATATATGGAATATGGACGTTTTTGTTGTACTTCTTACACTTTTTGCGCAAATCATTTGACATGTGTTGACGGAAACGCATTTTAGACCAAACTATGAGCGCATTTCTCCTTTTTTTTTAGAATTGGAGAGTAAATCACTAAAAATGAAAAAACCTCTGGAACTTATCTGATTAAGTCCCTAATATTCGGTAGAATCGAATATTGACGCCTATTTCAGAGGTTTTCAACTCAAGGTTTTTTTTTGTGACTCTATGAGTTGCCTTGTTTTGTAGATTTACACTAGATTTTGGTAGCTTGTGCTAATGCATCAAATCTACAGATCTATGATGCATTTACACCAAGTGTTTTGATTACAATTCAATTTATTTGTGAATATTTGAAATTTGGTAACCCCACCCCGATATACAGTCAGGGATATGGGTATAACACGGGCTACAGGCTACAGCTATGGCTATGACTATGGATATGAATACAGAGATGATCCTGACTTGATCCATATCTCTATATAAATATGAAGATGGGTATAGAACATCATGGACGGTGATTATTCCAACATATGAGTGTCAGTGTTTTTAATGAGGACGAATACTACTATGCTATCGGAATAGGACCTAGAACCACTACCAAAATCTCATGGGTTGCTGACCAACCTTGACAATGTGTGGAAAACAGCCCCTATCGCTCAAGGGCGCTGAACTGCAAGGACTGCCTCCTTGTCAGTTGTCACTACCTAGCAAGCCCCAGAGAGTGACCATTATTAGTATCTCTCAGCTCAGCTTATTCCACGATTCTCTTGATCACCATATCTACGACCACTCTAAGACTCCCAACAAATTGTGCAAATAAATGGATACAAAGCAAAAACAAAGCGACACCTTAGTAGGAAAAAAAAAAGAGAGAGAGAGAAATACAAGCTTATAAAGATAGTGCATGAGAGTAGCTGAGGTGCACAAGCTTATATTATCAAAATCAAAATACAACCACATCACGTCCATCAGGTCTTATATAAACCTACTCTATATTTCCAATTGAATCAGTAGAAAAAAAGGAAAACAAAAGGAACTTCGAAGAACGTTTTAACAATGATATAGATTGGATCAGGCCCCAGCAATCTTCTTCATATAATAAGAACGACAAAATCAGTAGAAGGGATATCAAAAGAAAAACAAACAAAAATTGTATTTCTCTTAACTTAGAATTCAATTCCCTCTAATCAAAATCAAAGCTAATTTCAAGAAAATTGACCCGAATTAACCAAGTTTTTTTCGCGAAGGTAAATATATGAACTTAGAAGGCAGAATTTAGAAGAAAAAAAAATAACCTTTTCTGGGCTAGTTTCGTTGGATCTTTCCGTAGAATTGGAGGATCGAACCATAGAAATATTTCCTGGAATTGAAGATTTCTTCGATGATCGTACCCAATGGCGTTTCGAGATAACATTCCGGCATGGTCGAAAACAAGAAACAATTAGGGTTTTGAGGACCTCGGGTGTTCCGAGATGATTTACTGACAGAAGTAACGCCATTTCGATCAGTTAGGTTTGTTTTGAATTGCAGGGGCTGTTGCTGTTCGGCTGTTTGGCAGTTCGTATCTGTATATATATATCCATGACTCCTATGCAGATGGGAATTTTAATGGATAATAGTGACAAATAGACAAAAATACCCCCTTCTAGTTACTTCACAAAATGTAATAAAACGTCATTTCTCTTCTCTTTTTGGGTGTACCACGTGCACCCCAAAGTCCCAACTTTGAGACCTCGGATTATCTAAGGGCTTTGTCCCAGTGGTAGTGTATCCCCGCTTTGGGGGGAGGTATCGGGTTCCATTCCCGAAAGGGTGGGAGTTTTTATATACTCTCTACCTGCCCACTAATTGAACAATACTAACACCTAACCAGTGTTGCAACCTAAACGTATATCTCGAACCAAAAAAAAGATTATCTCAAAACCAGAAAGGCTCATATCGAGCAACCACAAAATAAGGGACAAGTGGCTGAAAAAGTCATTTCATGGGCCTCATGATTTTGACTTATTCACACATTCTTTGACACATGACAATAAAATGGTGAGATAGGGGAAGAGATATCAAGTAGGGAGAAGTCAAAATCATGGGGGAGAAAATGGAATGACTTCTCCCCTTTTTAACACCACATGTCCCTTATTTTGTGGTTGCCCGATACCACCTTTCGGGCTTCGCCAGAGACAATCCGAGACCCAAATTTGAGAGCAAATCTTCTTAGTTGGGTCCCATAACCAATTGAGTTGTTACACCTCAAACAGTAATTTAGATTCTATATTTAATGTTTTTGTGAACGTTCCAACTCAAAGAATGGGTAAAAACGTAATTCACGATTTTCTCACATACTTGTTTTCTTTGGGTTTTTGCAAAAAAAAAATCCTATCTTTCAGTTATTTGTTAATATCTTTTTTTGTAATTTGCCTTCATTAACTATTAAATATTTTGCAAATTCATCATTTCATTCAAAAGTTATTTTTTTAATAACATAAGTCTTTTAACCTTTTTTTTAATGGGTTCAACAGAACGGACGGCTCTATAGGTCCCATTTATTCCCCTTTAATTGGGGTTAAGCTTAATCAACCTAGGGTTAATATTTTAAACAAATCTAAGAAACAAGGTTAGATAAATAAACCCAAGGGTGAGTAAATCTCAACTATAGTTAGTGGGTGTTAAAAGGGACACATGGCAGCTTGTAGAGTCCCTTTTAACAATGGTTAAACATAATTAACCTATGGTTAATATTTTTTTATATTTATTTCTAAAATCCAAGGTTAAATGAAGACAACTATAGTTAAGATTCATCCATTTAACCCTGGATTTTAGAAGAAAAAAATATTAAAAAATATTAACCTTAGATTGATTATATTTAATCATAATTAAAGGAGACTCTACAAGCCGCCATTGGTACCTTTTAACACCCACTAACTATAGTTCATATTTACTCACCCTAGGATTCATCTATATAACCTTGTTTTTTAGATTTTTTAAAAAAAATATTAACATTAAGTCGATTAAGCTTACCCTAGCTAAAGGGAGATAAATGGGATATGTGGTGACTTATAGAGCCATTTGTTCCATCCAACCTATTAAAAAAAGGTTAAAAGGGTTATTTTATAATAATAAAAGTTTACCGACTGTTAACTAACTTTTGAATGAAATGATAATTTGCAAAAGTTTTAAAAGTTAATGGGTGGGGTGGGGTGGGGGGCATAATACAAAAAAAAATAAGTATTTACAAATAGTTGAAAAGATAAGGATATTTTTGTAAAAAAAAAAAACTAAAGAAAAACAAGTTTATAGAAATGAGATATTTCACGTGAGGACAGATAATCAGTCAATTACGGGTTTACCCATTATTTGGGTTGGAACGTTCGTAGTGCATTAAATATCATATTGGAAATGTTGTTTAAGGTGTAACAACTGAATTGGTTACGTGAGCCCTAATACCAAAATTGGTATTAGGGACCGACTCGAAGATTTGCTCTCCCTAACTTTTACTGGTATTCACCAAAATTAATTAAAAAAAAAATTTGATTAAACAGATAAAATGGCAAAATTGCCATCTCCTCCTTCCTCACATGTCTCCGACAAAAAACCCTATTATATTCAGCATGACGATCCTCTTCAGATCTGCCCCTTCTTCACCTGATCACTCAGAACCTCCATAACTTCTCTCTCTTACCTTAAGTTTCTTTTTATGTTTATTGAGAGGATAGGTTGCTACTATGATGGAACAAAGAGCACCACAAAAGGGAGTTTTTGGTCATGAGTTCATATGAAGATGTGCCATAATTCTTTGGACAATGCAACGGCACTCTGCATGATAGTGCATAAGAGGTCTATGGAAACACAGAGGAGTTGAAGGTTGAGAAGGGAGAAAATTGTCAATCTTATTTAGAGAATAGTTGCATTGAGGAGAGTGTTGTTTCCTCCTCAAACCACAGTGTCATTGCATAAGTTTCCCAATGCAAATCAAATGAGTACAAAATAGTAAGTGATACAGTTGTGGTGAAAAATAAAATAGACACCATTGAAACTGAATCGCAACACTTTGATAATGAGGTGAAAGTTGTAGTGCAAAATAAGTTAGAATCACATTTTAGGGGGGGTTGAGAGAGAGAGAGTAATGAGGGGATTGTTTTTGGTTAGAGATAAAGGTATGGGAAGAGGAGAAGACTGCAGGTAAGGAAGAAGGAGAAGAGGGTAGTTATGTCTTTTAATTTGATTTTCTTTAAATTTGGTATATACTAGTAAAAGTTGGGTTGCACCTAACACCACTTTTTTTTTAGATGGCCCCACAAAAGCCTCGACAAAGTCGTTCTAGGCCTTGATCTTGAACATAAAAAAGGCCGGGGTTGTACAAGTCATGGGGCATCTAAGATTCAAGACTATCTATTGTGTTTTTTTTGTACCCGGGACTTTGTGACTAAATTATAAGTGTAAGGGTCAATTTTGGTTTACACGTGGCAGCACTACACTACTCACACCTACCTCACTGCAAGTGGAATATTTTTGGGCTCAACTGAACAAACCAAAATCTTACCCCTGACTTCCAACTCGGATAAAATGTTCCACCATCCGCCAAGATGTTAATTCCATCAGACCAAAACATAGACTATCTAACCATGCTGGAATTATCCAAGCTGTAATGACAATGCTCAAGCCATTCTAGGAATTTCCCAAATGGAGAGGGATCACACCCAACCCTAGAGATCTCATGCGAGATCTCGTTGATCTCCTATTGGAAGAGACAGACTGACTATCGACCGGATCTTAATTAGTGACATGCTCTATGATCCCCTACCATGTGGACAAATGTACATAGAAAGGACTCAAATTATGTTAAGTAGTTCGAATAGCAATCTAATTGGACAACCCTAATGAAAAATCTATAAATACGACTGAATGGAATAGAAAGAGGGACATACATTCAATCTATTTTTCGATTAAGAATTCTCGAACCCTACAGATTGATCATTCTCCCTTCCAGCCATTCCATCTCCATCCATATTGCGGTGACTTGATTATCAGAGTGCCTTTGCAAGACGAAGGACCCCCACATTCTGAGAAGGAAGGAGTGCAACATCAAATAACTAACATACAGGTATTTAGAGGTATCAAATCAACTATTTTCTCCTATAATAAGGACTTTGAATTTTTTTTTTCTTTTTACACGAGACAAATTTTATGATGAAACAGATAAGATCTAAGTAAAGCCTAAGTAAAGCATTGAACTGAACATTACGGAGTCATTCAATCAAATAAAATATATTTCGTTACTAATTCAATCTATCACAGTATCTAAATGGATATACAACAAGTGGGTCCATGTCTAAATATAGTAATATACAATGGCAGCTCAACTATTACAAACAAGAAAAATGACATTAGGAATGAACGCCCAAAACTACATTTGTAAGCACCACATTTTTATGATGAAACAGATAAGATCTAAGTAAAGCCTAAGTAAAGCATTGAACTGAACATTACGGAGTCATTCAATCAAATAAAATATATTTCGTTACTAATTCAATCTATCACAGTATCTAAATGGACATACAACAAGTGGGTCCATGTCTAAATAAAGTATTATACAATGGCAGCTCAACTATTACAAACAAGAAAAATGACATTAGGAATGAACGCCCAAAACTACATTTGTAAGCACCACATTTTATACACTTTTAGGGCCACAAAACCTCTTGTGACCTATTAGAGAGTTCACATTGATACCTTTAAAGTCTTAAAATGACAACAATACCCTTGATATTGACAAAATTTTCTAAAATACAATTAATTAAACAATACAAAAAAAGCCACTAAATTTTTATTGAAAGTGTATCACATTGTCCAAAATTATTTAAAATATTTATAATGTCAATTTGGACTTTTTCGAAATCAAAATACCATTCAATTCCCACAAATTTTTGAAAGCTCAAGTAAATTGGTTGAGACATTGCAGTCCCATTTTTGTTGACAATTTAAGCATCGCGGTTTTTTGATGCCCCAAAATATTTGAAAAAAGAACAACATGGGTAATACAAAAATATGAGACTTAGAAAATTTCACCTCAAAAACTTGAGAAAATAACACAACCTTAGCCTAAACCACAATCTTGCAAGTCGTACGATAAACCACTATTAAGGGGAGACTGGATCCTGTCCAATTGTGATTCAACTCGGGAGAGTTCAATCGCACTCACAAAGCCCTTTAATTGCCATTTAAAACTTTGGTTAAGTAGTTTTAACCTTTAGGGTTATTTTAAAAAAAAAAAAAAAAATTTCTCTAAAAACCTGTCACGACCCAAAATACCCCCTAGTAGTTAGGATACTTTGGCGACGTGAACTCATAACCAAACCATCCTATATAACATATGAATCTTGTACAACATATAAAACCTGTGATAGCGGAAGCGTAATACTAATCTATATATGGTAGTGGAAGCAGACTACAAAATTTCCATCAATACTATATGTCTCAGTTTATACATGACCCAAAATAAAGAGCGAACATACTCGCTCAACAAAATATATGTACATGTCTCTCCCTCTCGTCTCTCATGATGGGGCCACCTAACAAAAGCCCTCTGCTCCTCCTGAGCCCTCTGCTGCTGAAGACTACCCCAAGTCTCCTCCTCCTCAACATACTCTTCCTCGACCCATGGTTCTTGAGGACGCTCGCCACAAATGTCGAAGGGACCTACCGACATAATATGTACGACTGAGCATGATATACTCAGCGTATACAAACCACTAGATAGTAATATCGTAAACAAGAATACAACGTGTACATATCAAAATTTAATCATCTCATATGCATTCCTGAAATCAGAGCGCGGAAAACAAAATCATATCATGTGCATATATCTCGGAAAATACTATCGGAAAACATCTTTTTATCATCTTTTGTCTTTTACATCTTCTTATCATCTTTTGTCGAAAACATCTTCTTATCATCTTGTACCTTTGCATATACGGGTATTTAAAATACCTTGGTATTCATCATTTGCTACCTCCGGAGTAGGACAACTAGTACCCGTACCCACGTAAGCTGGGTAGCCTAATGTTCTCCTCACCTTCGGCTACCTTAAGGGTAGACGACCAGTATCCATCTCCCTTCCGGGCGGCCTGCTATCATCGGAGTCCGATGCCAGTATCCCTTTCCCTTTTAGGCGGCCTGCTATCGTCGCATCCCTGTCGGCTTTTTCCGTATGCCTTCCATCTTCTTGTATTTCTTGTAACATCTTGTGCTTCTTGTATTTTCCGTATGTATCTTGTGCTTCTTATACTTTTCCGTAGACCTCTTTTTACTTCTTGTACTTTTCTTATACTTCTTATGCTTCTTGTACTATTCATTTGGTTCATTTACATCTTATACTTTTCGTGTGGTTCATTTGCATCTTATACTCTTCTTCTTCTTATTCTTGTATTGCATCTTATATACATGTATTTCTTCTTTTGGGATACCCATAATTTAGAAAAACTCGATCATGCATATGCATATGTGTCCGTATAGCAGTTGTGATATAACATGGTAGACATTAGGGAAAACCCTTTACATATGGTCATATGTCTCATACTCAACATAATTCATCCATCACCATAATCCATATACAATAACATCACACCATTCCAATCACATTTAAAATAAGGTTTTTCTACTTGTTCTTCCCAAAACTTGTTGCTTTTAACATGCTTTTCATCTTGGATACTAACATATAGAACAACTCAAAAATTACCATCTTTTATTTGTTGGTTGAAAGCATAACATCATCACATTTAATTCACACCATCATTCATGGGATTTTATCTTGATGTAGAAAGGGTTTCATGAAATCAATTGCTAGAAGAGTGTATTTTTACATATAAGAGGCTATATATAACTATACTTGTCAAGAAAATCATGTTTTTCATTAAGGGTTTATGAAATTAGAACCTAGTAGAGTGTATCTAGCTTATGGGATGAAATCCCTTTGATCCAATGCTTGAAAAGGCTTGAAGAAGCTTGTAGAAACGAAACCCAAGCTTGATGTTGGAGATCCAAGCTCCAATGGCGCGTAGGAGCGAGATCAAGGCTCGATTTGTGCTCTTCTTCTCCAAATCCAAAAACCCCTCTTGCAATCCTCCACTCTCTTCCCTTCTCTTCTAAGATCTCTCTCTAGGTTTAGGGTAACCCAAAACCCCCAAAAATGATCCCCTATTTATAGGCCAAGGGGTGAAAACCCTAAAATCACGCACTAAAGAGTTTGATTCGCGCACCTACGATCGTTCGTAGGCTTCCTACGATCGATCGTAGGTCTTACAGTAAGTTTGCTCAGTTTCTGGAGTTCTACGATCGTTCGTAGGCTTCCTACGATCGATCGTAGCTTCTCTAGTGATTTTTCAGCATTTCTGTAACTTTACGATCGTTCGTAACTACGATCGTTCGTAGGTCTTCTACGATCGATCGTAGCTCTGACAGGATGATTTTCCAGATTTTTCCCGCTTTGGTATTTCGGCCATAACTTTTGACTCGCTCGGCCGATTTTGACGATTCAACTTGCGTTGGATTCTTCTTTTGAAGGAGAATAACTTTCATGTTTTGTACAACTTCTAATTCGTATTTATTATTGGACCATTTTACCCCTAAAGTTTACTGGTCTGAAACTGGGTTTTAACTGTCCAGATTTCCAACAGTCCCGACTTTGGAAATCGGACTTTTGACTCAACCCCAGCTCAAAATCAGGGAAAGTGATGAACATGAACCCCGAAGAGGGTTCACATGCCTCTCCAAAACTCAAGAATCACTTGATTCTGAGCAATGGAGCCTAAACTAAGGCTTCGTAAAGTTGAGGGAAATGCCGAAACATACATCTTCAACATCTAGAACACTTCGAGTGTTTTCACACTCTTTTCCCTCGGGTCCAAAACCATACTCACACCTCATTAATCATTCCACATATATTCTTAAATCCTTCTAAGTGATCATTTAACATACACCAATATGCATGAGAGGGCCCGGCCTCCTTATGCCTCGGGCACTAGCACTATTCATTACACTATTCACTCACAACCCATTAAACACCTTGGGTATTTATACCCTTGTTTTTAACCACTTAGAGTATCTTTATACTCTCATTTTGAGACTCCAAATACATACCTAAGACCCTCACTTGACTCATCATAATACCAAGAATACCATGTAAGGCATTAGGCCTTTACACATGCCATACAAGGGCTCTATTCACATGAACAGTGAATCAAATTTTCGGGGCTCTACAAAACCAATGTTAGGTTGTTGAACCCTAAGGATTAGTGAATATTAACCACAGTTAATTGGGGTTAGAAGGGACACGTGTTGACCTGTGGATGCGATTGAACTATCTCGAGTTCAATCTCAATTTAATAGGATCCCAACTGTATTAAGGGGTCTAGCACATAAATTTCTCAGCCGGCATATGCCTCCCGGGATTGGAACCCCAATCCTGGGTCTTACTCCTCAATAAGGATACAAGGGATACTATTCAATTGTTATTGAACTCAAGATAGTTCAATCGCACTCACAGAGCCCTAATAACCTCCCTTTCTTTTTTTATTTTTTTTTCGTGATGAGGGTGTCCAGGCCTTTTAGAGCACCCGAATAATCCCTTGGGCACGTGCAGACCCTCCCAACCACACACACCAGGTAAGTAGGGACAAATCCCTGAGGGGGTCAACAGGGGGAAGGCAATTGAACTCAAGACATCCACTTCCTGAGGCGTGGTCTTGCCCAGCACACCAACCCCTGTTGGTTACCTCCCTTTTAACTATGGTTAACAAGTTTAACTCTTAGGGTTAACATGTTTTTTCCTAAAAGCAAGGTTAGATTATTGAACCCTAAAGGTTAGTGAATCTTAACCCCAATTAACGGGTGTTTTAAGGGACACGTGTTGACTTGTGGGTGTGATTGAACTCTTCCGAGTTCAATTGCAATTGACTGTGATCCCAACTCAATATAAAATGTTAGTCGCTCTTGGACTCCATTTGCATCCATAAAAAAAAAATTCATTTGTCAATAGGTTCACACTTTTTTTCCCCTTAAGTTGTCTTTCATGTTACATATGGATCTGTCCCTAAATTGATTTGAATGGTGTTGTAGTAAGGGTGTTACGAATCAATATTTTCTACACGTTTTTAGACATGTTTAGAATCCAATCAATTAGGGGCGTAGCCAAGGGGATTGCCGCACCCCAAAATCCCACCTAGGAGTTAGGCATAAATTTGTGTGTGACTAACCTGTCATATCAAATCATCCTCTACAATGATACACAAGTTATAACACAGCGGAAGTATAAACTAAAATTTCTTTAACATATACAACAGTATTCCAATTTTATACAAAATAACATAATCCAAAAGTGAAGTGGACATGTCCACTTTAACAAAATACAAAAAGTAAACCTCCTCATCACTCCACTCAACAATAATCTTGATAGGGCCACCTATCCAGATCTCTATCCTCCTGAGACTGCAACGGGATAGCCACCTCTTCTTCCATGTATTATTCTTCAACCCATGGCTCGGGGTTGCAAATGTTAAATGGACCTGCCGATATAAAATGTACGGTTGAACATGGAATACTCAGTGAGTACCAACTACTAGCTAACAGTGTTACAATTAATAATATCATGCGAGTACTTAAGATAATAATTCATAATTCATGCATTAAACCAAACATAGAATCATAGTTCAAAACTTAACTCAAAATGTGCATAACTTTCAAAACCTTGTCTTAAGAGCTTTCGTAGAAAACCAAAAGTATCTTATGAGTCTTATGAGCCTTATGAGCGTATGATCCGTGGAGACTTATGAGATGATCTTCGACTTGATCCTTATGAGCTTATGAACCGATCTTAGACTTATGAGTTTTTTATGACTTCTTATGAGAGCCTTGCGAGACTTATGATCCTTAGAGATTTGTAAACCGATCTTGGACTTGATCCTTATGAGGATTCGTAACCGATCTTAGACTTATGATCCTTAAAGAAAATTGTAACCGAACATAGCTTTCATAAGTATCATGGTAGTCATAAGACACCTTTAAACATTGGATCATACCCATAGCACTCTATTCGTGGAGATATCACAAAAATCAAACATGGCTATAAGCCTATCTCATCAATACCATATCTAAATCATAGTTTTCATAATAGAGATCAAAATAAAGTCAATGGTAGAAAGCATTTACTCATTCAAGGTTATTAACTTCACAACTAACTCATTTATTGCCCTTATTGTGTAACAAAATTAACTACTAGGGTGTACCTACCTTGCAAAACTTGAATCCCTTAAATATGGAGCTTGAGAAAGATTTAGGAGACTTAAAGAAGTGAAATGGGACTTTGGGAAGCAAAACAAGCTTCACCCTTGGTCTTGGAATCATACCCTAGCTCTCCTCTTCCTTCTCCTTCAAAATCTCTAAATTTTTGTCTTTGAGGGTTTGTGATACCCTAAGGCCACAAAATTGGTCTTATATAGGAAAAGGGACGGTAAAAGACCAACATACCCTTAATGAATTGACTTTAAAAGACCAAATAAGGCAAAAGTACGGGGGTTCGGTCGACCGGTGGTGACTATCGGTCGATCGGGGAAAAACCTCTCTTTAGAAAATTTCCCCATACAAAATTCTGCCCATTCGGTCGACCAGTAAGGAGTATCGGTCAACCGATAGTAGTTCAGTCAACCAGTAATGACATTCGGTTGACCGGTTGCTGTTCAGTCGACCGGTAGGAAAGTTGGTCGACCGGTTTGCTCTGTACTTAGACTATTTTGTTGTTTTTCAAATTTGTCCACACTTAGACTTTTTCCCACTTATGTTGCTACACCTATGAACCTCAAATGAAAACCCCTTAATACTTTAAAACATTCACAACATATATAACGCTTTTGATTAAAAATCAAAACTCTCATCTCCATTGATAACATACAATGAAACACATAAAAACTTCAATGCCTCAAAATACTATTCATCGTGCTATGCTATCCAGTTTTAGGGTTCTACAAGGATCGTGCCCCAAAACTTTTGAAAAACCATTTTTTAAAAAAAAATTTATAGTCATGGCAATGGGGAAGGGGGGAAGGTGCCCCTATAGTTTTTTTTTAAAATGAATTTTTTTAATAATTGTTTAATTATTTAATTAGACATAATCATGAGATAGGGGGCAACTGTCTCATAACATTTTAAATATATATATATATATATATATATATATATATATATATATTATATTATTTAATTATTTAATTGGATATAACCATGGTAAAATGACAACTACTCGTAGACAGAGAAACAATACCATAAAATATGTACAAAATTTACGAACAAAATGGCTCAATAATTTAGCTTGACATTTTTTCCCTCAACCATTGGTACCCTTTCTAGAACAAATATGCTATCCCCAGTTGCAGTTGTTGACACAAAATTTCGTAGACGAAATAATGATGAACAAAATATTTATTTATTTTCAGTTTGGTACAACTCTCAAGAAATCCTCTGATTAACAATCATAAATTTATAAAGTAGAAGATGAGGGCCGAGGCGTGATCTCGATCTTTTCTAAATATATTGATGTAGTTTTTCCTTTCTTCCGGGCTTCGCGCTTGATCTGTTAGAAAGCAATTCTGGAAAAGAACTGACTTCTTTATAGCTTTGTCTTCTCTAGAATAATTTGATTTTCTTGATCAACACTGTTTCACTGTTGTTTCTTGATCAGCACTGCTTCACTTGTATTTTGATCTACACTGCTTCACTACTTCAATTGTCGATTCTTCTAAATTTCCTTTCTAGATTTCTCTCCCTAAATCTCTAGCTTTGGGTCTTATTTATAAACTTTTAGAGATAAGGATCTCAAGAGTCCCACTCCATTTAGTGGTTTAAGGGACTTAAGAGATTTTGATAAACCTCACCCATTTAAAGATAAGGATTCCAAGAGTCCCACTTTATTTAGTGGTTTAAGGGACTTAGGAGATTTTGATGGGCCCCACCCATCTTTTTGGATATTGAGTCCACAATCAGGTTTTTTGTGTTGATGGATCGACCCATTTATCGAGTGTGTGACCCATTTAGATTTGGACTTGGGTTTTAAGTTTATGGGCTTTCTACTTCGTGCCCAAACCCGAGGCCCATGCCTTGTCATTAGGCTCAATTTAAATGTATAGGGCTTTTTAATGATTTCAGGCTCTTTATATAATTTTACGAGTGTGTAAGGACCTTTGCGTAAAATTAATAAATTTTAGGGTTCTACAGCAGTATTGGCAACAAGTGTCAATCCATAGTTTAAAGGGTCTACTTATACCGTTAATGGTATAAGTAGGAAAAAAAATTCTTCCGCCGATGAAAAGCTTTACTTCTCCCTGGCAAACTTGCCGGTGAAGAAGCAGCATGTCTGTTATCTACCTACACCCTATTTTTTCCAATCCCATATCCCTTCATTACCTTCTCCTCGCTCCCCCATCTCCAGTTTCCATCACTAGCTCCCTGTTCCAATGGAGAAAAGATCCCCACGACAGATAGAACCACCTCATCCAGATTCCATAGAAGACAAACTCAGTTGGAAACTAAACATCCAGGACTTGAATGTTCCCATTACGATAAAACCATCCTTTCTAGCCAAAAGCTCAATTTAGTACCTCAACAGTCTGGTTAGCACCTTTCGTACTGATAGATCGATAAACATGGCAGCTTCAAAGAAAACGATGATTTGAGTGTGGAACATAAAAGGGCTGGTTAGCATTGTAGATCTGGCGAGAGGCTTCTTGATATTCAAGTTCTCCTCTGAAGCAGACATGAAGAGAGTGTAACGCCCCAAAATCCCCCTTAGGAGTTAGGTGGGACTTTACATTTTCCTGTCATAACTAGTCAAACCATTCTACAAAATGTACAAGGCATACTATAGTGTAAATGTAATAATTGCGGAAGCAAAACAAAACAGAAGCACGAACTCAATTTTTTTTTTCTTTCTATACATACAACTATATTCCAAATTTGTACGATAATAACCAAAACAAGAGTGGACAAGCCCACCGATCAAAATACAGTGAAATCTCTCCCTCACCACTCTCACCAATAATCCGAATAAGGCTAACTATCTAGTGCATCCTGATGATGATGATCCATGGTGGGCTCTAGTTCGAAGAACTCCTCCATAATCCAAGGCTCAGGAGCCCCCTCATCAACACAACCTGCCGAAGTAACAATTTTGGCTGAGCATGGAATACTCAGTGTCTACAAACCACTAAATAATATGTCGTAGTATCACATGATTTCACATAGGCAGTTCATAGAGTACACATGCACTGAAGCACATACGGAAAAACTTCTTTTTAATTACACGTTTGTGATACTTTGCAAAACATGTATTATTTTCACATATCGTTTTCACATGGCTTTTTGCACATATCTTTTTATGGGGAGTACACTTGCACATGACTAATGACTACCCTACAAGGAGTAGAGACCACTATCGTATACTTACACTTGACTAATGCCTACCCTACAAGGAGTAGAGTCCATTAGCACTAATGCCTACCCTACAAGAAGTAGATCCATTAACTACATCTCACATACACATGCTCATGAATCATTAACCTCTTTATTGGTATCTTTGCACATTTCGTTTCTCTTTGGGGCCAGATGACTAATGACCACCCTACAAGGAGTAGAGTCCACTAGTATCCTCCCTATTGTATTTGCACATATTATTTCTTTTTGGGACCGAATGACTAACGCTTATCCTACAAGGAGTGGAGTCCAGTAGTATCCTCCCTATTGGTATTTGCACATATTGTTTCTCTTTGGGACCGAATGACTAAGCCCACCCTACAAGGAATGGAGTCCACTAGTATCCTCCCACGCACACACTTAAATTCTCACTTGCTTTACTCATACACATATGACAAAACTCGATCATATAATACACGTGTGCATAATCAATTGTGAGTAGCATGATAGACAAAAAAAACACTTTACATATATCTCATATTTCACATTTTTATCCATAGCAATAGCCCATATACCCATAGTCTACATAACTCCATTTCATCGAAACATATAATTTTCCCCTAAGCTTATGTATTTTAACATGCTTTTCAGCTTAAAATAATAATATACATTTTTCATTCTGTAGTATAAGGCATAGAAACATCACAATATAGTTCACATCACAAATCTCACTTTTATCGTGATCTACACTATGGTCTATAACAAAATCTCACTTTTATCTTGATTTACAATATAGTTTATGACAATTTATGTAGTAAGGTGTAGTTACCTTAGGGGATAAAATCCCTTTGATCAAAGGCTTGAGAAAGCTTTTAGAGGAGAAACCCAAGCTTGAGGATGGAGATCCAAGCTCCAATGGCTCGTGGTAGCGAGATCCACGCTTATGGAAGATCCTCAAACCTTGATTAGGCTCCACTTGATCTTCAAGCCAAAACCCCTCTTTTGGAACCCTAGATTTTCTCTCCTTTTTCTCCCAAATCCCTTCTAGATCTTCCTCTTCTTCTAAGAACTCTTTTTAGGTTTTGGGTGAACCAAAACCCCCCAAAAAGATCTCCTATTTATAGGCCAAAGGATGAAAACCCAAAAAAAATCGCACAAAAAAATTTGGATTCGAGCACCTACGATCGTTTGTAAGTTTCTACGATCAATCGTAGCTTCTCCAGGGAGTTTACAACAATTTCTGGGCTTTACGATCGATCATAGCAACTCTACGATTGTTCGTAGCTCCACTACGATCATTCGTAGGTCCCATACGAATGATCGCAACTTTTGTAGAAAGTTTCCAGATTTTTGCGTTTTCGTATTTCGTCCATAACTTTTGACTCCCTTATCGGATTTTGATGATTCAACTTGTGTTGGACTTGACTTTCGAAGAGGAACAATTTTGGTGTTTATAAATATCCTAATTTTGAGTTTTTATTTACTAAAAATGGCTCTAAAGTCGACTGATATGCAAATGAGTTTCATCAACCCATTTTTGCAATAGATCCGATTTCAGAAATCGGACGTTTGACATAACCCCGACTCAAAATCCAGAAAAGTGATCAACATGAACCTCAAAGAGGGTTCCAATACATTTCCAAAAATTCAAGAATCGCTCTATTCTGATCAGCGGTGAGAGAAGTAGAGCTTTTCAAAGTTGAGGGTGATGTTAAGACATTCCCATTCTTGATACTTAGAGCATGTTACACTCTTGTTTCTTCATCCCAAACATCCAACCAAGTTACCTAAATGACCCTCAACCTTTATGAGACTTGTGCCCATGACACTATTCTCAACATTGTGACATGGGTTCCCGGGGTTCTACATTCACACTTAGGGTATTTTATACCCAAGAAACTTGAGTATTATTATACTCTTGTTTTGAGACTCAACATACACATATAAAAATCCTCACTTCACTTTCCCCACTATCAAGAACACATGGTAGGCCGTAGGCCTTTACATGCATAACACACTAATACTATTCACTTACAACCCTTTGAGCACTTAGGATATTTTATATACCCTTGCTTCTACACACAGAGGGTATATTTCTACCCTCTATTTTGAGATTCAACACCCGCACCTTAAACCCTCACTTAACTTACTATACTACCAAGAACCAAAATGAACTATGGTACCAAGAACAAAATGTAAAGGTCTTAAGCCTTTACACTCACCACACAGGGCACTATTCAAGGCCTAGTGAACTCGGTTCTGGGGTTCTACATCCTCCCCCCTTATAGGAATTTTGTCCTTGAAATCAGGATGATACTCAATCAAGTGGGGATACTTGTCCCACATTTCTCTTAAGTAGTAATCCATCAAAATTTACATATAATTTCTATACGTAGTATGTCATATACTCATGCCACACATTACAACTAAGTCAAGCATTGCATAGTAGCACCCATATAATATAAGTAGCATGTTCTTACACACATAGCAACATATCCCATAGCATTGCTCATTCACACGTTAACGATATGAAATGAGCGTACCTGGCACGACACCCTCAGATGCACATGTGCCTTGCTCGGTTAAGGCAAAGACCTTGCCCTGATTCGCCTAACGAGGCGACTGAGTGGGTCGTGGGGCCTTGAGACCTGAGTAGATCCCTGCTGAGGCTCCTGTCTAGCTGGGAGCCTGCTTTCTCTCAGTTGGACTATTTGAGGCCATCGTCCTGGACAATCCCTAATCATGTGTCCCGGAAGGCCACAGTGAAAGCACCCACTACCAGCTTTCAACATTCTCCGATATGCTTCCGCTCACAATGACTACAAGGTTCTAGCCCTGAGGTGGAAGAAATGGGCTGCATCGGTCGAGTCCCCAGTGTAGGAGTAGGGCAAGGAACCTGTGGTGTAAATGAAGGCCTCTGTACCAGTGCAGACACAGTAGTTTGGTATGGGGCAGGTCTGACCCTTCTCTCTGGTGGCACTGGCCCACTGTATTGGCCTCGAACCATGCCTCTCACCAGGCCACTATGTCTCCTTATGAGAGACTCCTCGAAATGTTTCTCAGCAATTTTCACCTTACCCATAATTTCCTTCTAGGTATCCACCTGCAGTATAACAACTCGCTATCAAATGAAGGTCTCAAGCCACCATCAAACTTTCTGACTCGCATGCTCTCAGATGTGACCAGATGTGGAGCAAACCTCAAGAGTCTGACGAACTTGGCCTCGTACTTGACCACGCTCATCTCTCCCTGTTCCAAGAATATGAACTCTCTCTCCTTTTGCTCCTTCACGAACCTGGGAAAATTCTACTTATAAAAAGCGTCTTGGAACTCTTCCCATGTCCATGGTGTCCCTGCCTTTGCGGCATCCCTCTGTCGAAGTGCAGACCTCCACCAATGCTCAGCTTCACCTTCCATTATGAAGGAAACCCATTCGACTCTCTGCTCGTCTATGCAGTGAAGAACTCGAAAGGTCTTCTCCAATTGCATGACCCAAGCCTCTGCGACAATGGGGTTAGTAGTCCCATAGAAAGTAAGGGGCTTCAATCTTCGAAACACCTCAAGTCCTGTTGTATGATGCATAGGAGGAGGTGCAGGTGCAGGTATAGCAACAACAGGAGTATCAACCCTGTTTGTAATCCTAGTCATAACTGCTGCCATAGCCCCAAGGATCTGAGTCAAGTCTGTTTGCTCATCCCTCATGGGAATATCTCCTCCATTCCCTCGAGTCCGAGACCCTCTACCTCAAAAGCTACGCCTCATGATCAAATCCTGGGGACAATAGCAAGGCGTGAGTCTAATGGAAAACCAAGCTCTTTGAACATAGCGATTTCAACAAGCATATCTTACCTATATAAGCGTATCGTATACAATCAAGATATACTTATAATAGTACAATCCTACACCTTAGGTCCTAGCGAAGCTAAGTTCTCACACTTGATTAAGGTATTAAACGACTACATACTTAAGACATTAATCGGCTTAAGACTAAGACTAATGATTGGTTTTTACACTTGAATTCTTTAATCCAAATCCTTTGAAACTTGAGACATGTATGATCTAAGATCTATATGATGCATATGAGATGTTCATGATGCTTATGATATGTATGATGCTCATGCCATGTATGATGCTATGTATGATGCTCATGATATGGGTGATGCTCATGCTATGTAGGATGCTTATGTCATTCTAAATCCACTAGACTTGTGAGACAAAAGAGAATCCTATAGTCTTACTCGGAAGACAATTACCTACCAAACTCTAATAACACAATGTGACAAAGGGCATACCAATCACTTGTCCACCAACACTTGGGCTAGACTCTAGCCTAAGTCTCACACAACTCATGAGTCTAACTGGAAAACCATAATTTTATTTCAATCATACTTCAAACTCATTCCATATTCATAAGGTACATAATAGTAATACATCAAAGTATACATTGCAATAGTATAAACATACAATTGTGGTTCTAGCGTACGATACTAAGTTCGGTTGGTTTCCAACCGGTTATGGACTAAGACTAAATGATTAGTCTATACTTGGAATACAACTCACTTCTCATCGGACTCTAAGTGATCCTAAAGAACCTAATACCTAGGCTCGGATGCCAACTCTGTAACGCCCCAAAATCCCCCTTAGGAGTTAGGTGAGACGTTAGACGTTACTGTCATAACCTGTCAAATCATTCTGCAAAATGTACAAGGTATACTATAGTGGAAATGAGATAATTGCGAGAGCAAAACAATGCAGAAGCGTGAACTCAATTTTTTTTTTCTTTCTATACATACGACTATATTCCAAATTTGTACAATAATAAAACCAAAACAAGAGTAGACAAGCCCACCGATCAAAATACAGTGAAATCTCTCTCTTGCCACTCTCACCAATAATCCGAATAAGGCTGACTATCTAGTGCATCTTGATGATGATGATCTATGGTGGGCTCTGGTTCAAAGTACTCCTCCTCAATCCAAGGCTCAGGAGCCCGCTCATCAACACAACCTGCTGAAGTAACAATTTCAGCTAAGCATGGAATACTCAGTGTCTACAAACTTCTAAATAATATGTCGTAGTATCACATGATTTCATATAGGCAGTTCATAGAGTACACATGCACTGAAACACATACGGAAAAACTTCTTTTTAATTACACATGTGTGATACTTGTAGACCAGAGATTTTAACCCCACTCCTGATCAGGATTGAACCTGATGAGGAATAGTGCTAAAAATGTTGAAAAGAGAGAGTCGCCACCTATTTAGATTGTTAGGGAAAATAGGGTCCTTTAAAAGGTTGGATAAGGCTTTGGTTTAAAAATAGAGTTCGAGGTAAGGATTCATTTGAGTCAGGGGAAGGTGTTAGGCACCCCTAAACTCCCATCCAGAGATGATTACCTACTCCCTAAGTCTGAATTAAAGTGGGGGAAACCATAAGAGAAGCTTTCATTTTATTTATATGTTTGATATGTAGTATATGAACAGTAATGTATATGCTGAAATAAGTAGGGATATGATAGGAGTTCTATCCTAGGTGAGCTGAACCCGATCAGGGTTGCCTACGTATCCACAGTCAGTGGAATCAAGCCACACGTAGTTCCAGATGGGTAGTTGATGGTTTGATTTGTTTTGTTTGGATTGTGGGTTTTTGATAGGTTGAGACTTGTCTTTGGATGTTAGAGTGTTTTTGAATGGTTTGGGCTCCTATTCAGGAGCGTTTGGGCATTTTATGCTCTTACCGGGGAGCATTTGGACAGTTTTAGCTCATGTCAAGGAGCACTGGGTTGAGTAAGGGTTTGATAGGATTTGAACTAGGGTTTGAAGCAAGGTTCGGACAGAGGTTTGGCTAAGGCAAGTAGGGTTTGAACTAGGATTTGAACCGAGGTTCGGACAGAGGTTTGACTAGGTAAGTAAGGTTTGAACTAGGGTTTGAACCGAGGTTCGGACAGAGGTTCGACAGGGTTTGATAAGGTTTGAACCGAAGTTCGAGCAGAGGTTCGACAGGGTAGGCTAAGTTTGAACTGAAGTTCGGGCAGAGGTTCAACAGGGTAGGCTAAGTTTGAACCGAAGTTCGGGTAGAGGTTCGACAGGGTAGGCTAGGTTTAAGTAAAACCGGGCAGGGGTTCGACAAGGCAAGCAGTCTAAGCAATTAAAGATATTTAAAAAATAATTAAAAAGTTAATTAAACTACTAAAAGACAAAGCAAACGTCAGAGTTTGGCGATATTTTACCTTCCGGGAAACCCAAAAGAGTCTCTGAAATAAGTACTCCCGAGAATGATTCTTCGAAATCAAATTCCCAGGATCGCCAAACGCTAAAAAGAGATTTTTGAAAGAGGAGAGAGAAGAGAGGAAGTAGAATGGATGATCAATGAAGGAAGAGAGGGGGGGTATTTATAGTGTTTCGGAATAGTGCCCGTGCCATTTTAAAGGGCAAGATTTATTATATTTTAATGAATAGTAAAGCGGTGTGAACAGTAGGGCGGTAACGCGGATCAGACTAAATCCGTGCCGTTTTAAAAGGCGAGATTTAATATATTTTATTATGAACAAATAAAATAATAAAAAATGAAGTTTGCAGTGCAAGTAGGGCCCACATGGTCCCGCACCTTTTAAAAGGGCGAGGTAGCCCCTTAGGGCCTGTTTGGCTCTTCAAATAACTGTTTTTTGGGTTTTTTTGGTTTATGCTCTTATTTGCTGAAAAACTGTTTTTGTCGTTTTAAGCCCATTTTGAGCTCGAAAATAGCCGAAATTGAAAAATTTTGTAAAATTATTTTGGATGAAATCATAATTGACCACTTTTCAGGGGCGTTTTGGTCATTTTACACTCCAAGGGCATTTCGATCATTTTCTATCGTTTTAAGCCCAATTTGATTCCAAAAATAGCCAAAATTCATCAAAAAAATTTGTAAAATCATTTTGGACAAAATGAAAATTTTTTAACACTTTTTCAGGGGTATTTTGATCATTTTTTACCCTAGGGGCATTTTGGTCATTTTCTACCTTAGGGGCGTTTTTTTGGAAATCGAATCACACGGAAAGAGGGGTTTAAAAGCGGACTTTTAAAAGGGTTTTTTAGAGGTATTCAAAAAGACTAAGGGGTGCAAAATTAGGGTGTTTACAGTTGCCCCGCTTTGTCGGAGGGTGCGGGCACGTAAACGACAAAGGCTGATAACGCTTCAATTTTGCACACGTGTGTGGAAAACCTGAGAAAAGATAGAGGAAAAGATAAACTCTACTTAGACTGCTTGTCAAGGACTGGATGACTGAAGGGTGACAAAGGACGGGTGCGCTCATGCCAAGTCGGCACTTGCTGGGGATAGAGGGGATTATGGTGTATGAAGCTGCCTGCTAATCGATCACACGACCAAATAGCGGGGTGCATGATGCAAGTGAGTGAGATGCAAGTGAATGATGATTGTTGTAAAACTGGCTTCACAAGAGGCCGCAACTGATGGTCGATCAGACAACCGTTTCAGTTACTCCTTGAAGAGTGAGCAAGCAATGCAGTGATGTGCGGTATACAAGAATGGCTTCACAAGAGGCCGCAACTGATGGTCGATCAGACAACCGTGTCAGTTACTCCTTTAAGAGTGAGCAAGAATTACAGTGCAGTGTATGAAGTGTGCAAGACTTGTTTCACAGGAGGCCGCAACTGATGGTCGATCAGACAACCGTATCAGTTACTCCTTTAAGAGTGAGCAAGTATTGCAGTGTGGTGTATGAAGTGTGCAAGACTTGTTTCACAGGAGGCCGCAACTGATGGTCAATCAGACAACCATGTCAATTACTCCTTTAAGAGTGAGCAAGTATTGTAGTGCAGTGTATGAAGTGTGCAAGACTTGTTTCACAGGAGGCCGCAACTGATGGTCGATCAGACAACCGTGTCAATTACTCCTTTAAGAGTGAGCAAGTATTGCAGTGTAGTGTATGAAGTGTGCAAGACTTGTTTCACAGGAGGCCGCAACTGATGGTCGATCAGACAACCGTGTCAATTATTCCTTTAAGAGTGAGCAAGTATTGCAGTGTAGTGTATGAAGTGTGTAAGACTTGTTTCACAGGAGGCCGTAACTGATTGTCGATCAGACAACCGTATCAATTACTCCTTTAAGAGTGAGCAAGTATTGCAGTGATATGCAGTGAAATGTGAACATGTGGTGGAAGATACAAATGAGTATAGGTTGGTTACACAACCAGTTTCATGAGAGGCAGCAACTAAAAGTCGATCAGACAACCGTTTAGTTACTCCTTCAAAAAAAGGGTAAGTTGCAATTAGTCCCGAAAACTGCGCGGTTGCCCTACTAGGTACTATGCCATGGTGCAGACAACCGCGTGGTTGTCCCATCGGGTACTATGCTATGGTGCAGACAACCGCGCGATTGCCCCCCACCTGGTAAGATGTTATGGTACAGACAACCGCGCGGTTGCCCTATCGGGTAAAATGCTATGGTGCAGACAACCGCACGGTTGCCCCCACCGGGTTCTACGCTATGGTGTAGACAACCACACGGTCGCCCCACCAGGTACAATGCTAGCAAGATGAATGAAGTCAGATTTGAAGGGATGACCACTTCAGCACAAGTAAGTAAGAAGATGTATAAGTGGAGATAGCCACATGGCTAGTCCACGAGTATGTTTATAAGCAAGTAGTGTATGAAGAATGGAGACAAGCACGGGGTTGTTCCATTGTACAAGCAAAGATGTATGAATGAGGAAAGCCACAGGACTAACCCATGAGAAAGCAAAATGTAAGGTTAGTGGGGATTGGTTATACAATCGTCCTCACTGAGAATGAATGCGATATATGTATAAATGGAGATAGCCACATGGCTAGTTCATGAGCAAGCAAAATGTAAATACATGAAAGGGGATAGCCACGTGGCTTACCCATAAGCAGGAAAATGAAATGAATAAGGGGTATGAGGGTTGAGAGAGTGGAGCACGACCCTAAGCCTTTATCTGATATCTGCCTTCTGCCTGATGTATCAATACTGCACTGAGGTTATGTCTGGATCTGTCCAACTAAAATAATCTGCTTGAACCAATCTTAAGTTTAGGTTATTCGATTGCACCACCGAAAGGATTAGCCAAATTTGAGCTGACTTGCACGAGGACGTGACTCTGACTGACTGACTTGACATGACAGACCGATGTCTTGATGATAGATTGACAGAATGACTTGACAGACTAATAGATTTACATAAGTATTTTGAAAGATGTCTGATATTGCCTGTTGACGGGAAGCCTAGCTAGGATTCCTTTGCCTTAGAAAGGAATTAACTAAGTCAGGGTTGATTGATTCTAAGATAGATAGGTAAATCTGCTCTTAGATGTTCTCGCCAAATGCCTGTTGCATAAGATAGTGCTTGACTGCATTAGCTGATTGTTGTTGGTGGCGCTTGATATGAAAGCTCGTACTTTACGATTTTCCTTTTTTTGCCCCTGGACCTTAACAGGTTTCACCAGGACTGGGTTCACGTTATTTTTGTGCACTAGCAGGATTGATAATTCCATACTAAGCCCGTGAAATCAGAAATTTGTCTTTACCCTTTTTTACCCTTGGAATGACCAAATCTTGGGGTCGCATAATTTTTGCGCAATGAGGCCATTTCCAGTTTTCACTCATGCTTGCGTAATTGACTAATTTGTTCCCTTTTTTACCCCTGACAACAATGTCAGGGCTGGGCTCGCATAATTTTTGTGCCTTAGTGTCATTTTTGGTTTTCACTAGGCCTACGATTTTTGATAAGCTGATCTGTCTTCTCCCTTCATTGCCTGATAAAATGGTAGTGATTAATGCTTCTGACCACTGATGCTCAAGACCTTTCAAAGATCAAGGAGGGCTTAGTTACTAGGACGAAACGTAGTAGGGGTAGAAACGATTGAGGCTCAAAGTTTTCTTGTCGGGGGTAGGACACCCTAAAATGTTTTTGCTTGTTGTTGCATACAGAGACAAAACCAGTTGGCTTCTTTTCATCTTTTTGGAGATTTGCCATTTTTTCTCTTTTTTTTCTTTCTTTACTCTCCTTTTTTTTTTATTTGTTGACTTTTTCTGCTCTGTTTAGAGATAGTTGTTTGTTATCGATGAAAAGTTGCCATAATGTGACCGAACCTGTTTGAGGTTGCCTACGTATCCACGATCAGTAGAATCAGGTTATGCCGTAGTTCAAAATAAGCTTTGCTTTTGATTGGTTGGATTCTGCTAAGTTGATTTGTCATTCATAGGGTGCCTTAGTGTATGGGTTTAGAAGAAAAGGCTATTAAGCTCGACGGGCTAACTAGCGTATGTTATTGCATGGGTACGAAAGAGATTTTAAGGGTTAACCAAGGATGGCCTCCTATCATTTCTTTGATTGGTCAAGAGCATGTGTGGTCATTGCATTATCCTTGTTCAAATATGTTTGAGCCTGATAGCTCGGGGAGGTCTTCGTCGCTCCTTTGCTTCTTGTCTTCTGATGGATTGGTAGCTTGCCTTGAAATCTTTGGTAGAGCAGAGTACCTTTCTAATTCATGAGAGGGTCATGAGTTTTTAGATTACTCACCCGATGATCATGCAATTATCCTTTAAAGGCTTAGAATCTAGTTCAGTTCCCAAAACTAGGCATCTCAGAGTAATAAGCAAGACAGATTTTAACAAAAGTGGGAAATTTCATTAGAGTATGAAAGGATGTACAGACTAAAATGTGGAAAATAAAGACAGGTGACCACTGGCCAATATGTTAACTGACAGGGAAGACTTTGATTTGGGCCATCATGGCCATTTGCAAAAAAGAAATTATGGAATAAACCAAAACAACAAAAAAACTGGTGAGACTGCTCAAAATCGGCTATAGAGTGGCTCAGGCTGGTGTGCCTTGGTTTCCTGCTGCTGCATGATTAGGGAGAGGGGCCTGGTTGATGTCGGTGTTCCCTAGTTCAAACTGAATCTTTCCCGTTTCAAGCATGTCTTGGATTGTATGCTTTAGATCAAAACACATATCGGTGGAATGCCCCGAGGCTTGATGATACCCACAATGCTGGTTAGCCCTGTATGACCTTGGAAAGATAACTGGTGGCGGCTTCGGTTCCCTCAGCGTGACCAATTTCTTATCTAGTAGATAAGGGAGGAGTTGCGTCATGGTATATGGCATGGGTGAGAAGACTCTTCTCTTTTTCTGTTCAAATGTCATCTGCTGCGAGGGAAGCTGTTGCTGAGTCTGCTCAGGTTGTCGAGGTTGTTGGGGTAAATTGGGAATATGGATAGGCATTGCTGTCACCATTTACACCTCTTCTTCTCTTCTCCGTGTATCTTTTCGAGTTGGTTGAGGACGACTAGAGGATGACACCCCCTTGGATCCTGAGAACATGTCAAATGCTCCCACATCTCCCATTGTAGCCTCAATCCTGGCCCCACATTTGGCTATAGTGTTGAAGTTGAAAATAGGTTGGGCTGCTAGCAAAGTCTTGAATGGATGTTTGAGTGTGCGGAGGAATGTGGTCACCAACTCGTCCTCGGGCAGAGGAGTGTTCATCTTTCTAGTATTTTCCCTCCATCGAACAGAATATTCGATAAAGGATTCATTCTCTCTCTGAGTCATTCTTTCCAGATCTGCTCTCTGTGGGACCAAGTCAATGTTGTAAGAGTATTGAGCGACAAATGCCTCACAGAGGCCTTCCCATGTGCGGACCTTAGTTGGGTCAACCTTGGTGAACCATTGTAAGGCTGGTCCCTTCAAACTTCTTTGAAATAGTTGCACCAGCAACTTGTCACCATGCTCTAGCTAGAACAACTCTCCGCAGTAGACTTTCAGGTGTGTCTCTGAGCATCCTTTTCCGTTGTGTTTCTCAAATTTGGACATTTTGAAGTCTCGAGGCAATTGAATCCCTGGATGCAGACACATATCTCAGAAGTCCGTGGATGGTAAGTTGTAGGACCCCTGGGCCCTCTTCACCAATTGTTCTAACCTCTCAATCCGGTCCTTGTAGAAGTCTGAGCTGTGGGATGAGCTGGTTGATATGCCTGGCTGCTCTGTATTATGTGCAATCCTTGCCTCCTCCTCCTCATATTGGTCAGTGCGTGGTGGCGGGATGTTGGAAGATGGTTGGTTCAACAGTAATGGATTGTGAGATGGCCGGTTTGAAGGTGATGGGTTTTGAGATGGTGGATATGGAGGTGGTGGATTGTGAGATGGTGGGTTTGATCGGTTTATAGCGAGTGGTTCGGCGATCGGGATAGAAGAGGAGGACGTTGCTCCCTATTCACGGCATTCAAGATATCCTGCATGATGTTTTTTAGCTCTAGGATGCCTTGTTCAGTTCCAAATACTTTTGCCTCTAAATCAGAGATTTGTTGCAGTACATGTTGAGGTGATACTGGGCTGTCAAGGTCGGTTTCCAAACTTTCTACAACTGGCTCATCTCGATCAGTTAATCTTGTGCTTACTGGAGTTATCTCGAAGAAGGCAGATAGCTTAGTACTACTTCCGCTCAGGGTGCTATAAATTGGGTGGTAATAAGAGGTATGTACAGATAGGTCAGATGACACTCAAGATGCTAAATGAAGACTAAATTAATTAAGACAATGCTGAAAGTAACGATGCGACACACATGATCTAATGGATGACGTTTTGACATGGGACGTTGCCCCTTGTCTGGTTATGAATATAAGTACGCACAAAATGATGGATGCGGAAAGTCCTAAGACTAATATATGATTAAACAATATGATGACGATCAAAATGATTGAATGAAGTTTTTGGAATTGACTTGAAATTTTTTTTTTTTTTTTTGATGATTGAATGAATGAATTGATCAAGTATACTAAAAAAAAAATATGTCAACTCAACATGTGTGACCCAATGGGGTGAGTGGATAAAGATCCATTTCACTTACCTGGGTTATAGGAAACCAGAGCTCATTGGGTTAAGATCAAAATGAATCAATGGTTTAACCATGTGATTCGTTTAGAGTCCAGGGTTTCAACCCTCACAACATCTTGTTGATTTAGAAAAGAATAAGGTTAGACCTATCTAGCAATCAAGGCTCACAAAAGCTCTGAAAATGGTTAAGTATAGGGATAAGATTGTCCCTATACCTGAACAAATGATGCAGGAGCGGCTTAAACCAGTAACAGAATAGGGATAAGGTAGTCCCTCCTGACGGGTGTTCTTGGTTTATGCCCAAATAAAGACCTATAGTCTATATGCTTATGTTGGTATATGCAAGGTTTTTGTCTAAAAGGTTGATGAACACTTGACCGTATATACGACTCCCCGGTATAGAACATACCTGAAAAGAGACGATTGATACAAGTGGGAAAGACTAGTTGCGTTAACCGAGGATAACCATCCCTCGGTCTATAACCAATACTTTCCATAGATCTTTGGGCTCCAGCATCGGGGATAACCATCCCTCGATTGTAAGCTTACCGGATCCAACTAGATAGGTGAAAGAATCTTTATTCTATTATGCAATGAATATACATCAATAGAAATCAAACAATGAATAAAAAATTGAATCCTAGGCATGTTGCTAAGTTGGCAAACAAATGTCCGAGATTTGATGAATGATAGTAAAGTAAGAATATGTACAAAATTAGTAGCATATCGATGAAAGTAAAAGTTTCTGATATGGTTTCCCTTGTTCAATTCAGACTTTGGTTTTGGCTCGAATACTGGTCTGCGAAACCAGAGTCCCCAGTGGAGTCGCCAAGCTGTAGACCCGGGATTTTAACCCCACTCCTGATTAGGATTGAACCTGATGAGGAATAGTGCTAAAAATGTTGAAAAGAGAGAGTCGCCACCTATTTAGATTGTTAGGGAAAATAGGGTCCCTTAAAAGGTTGGATAAGGCTTTGGTCTAAAAATAGAGTTCGAGGTAAAGATTCATTTGAGTCTGGGGAAGGTGTTAGGCACCCCTAAACTCTCATCCAAAGATGATTACCTACTCCCTAAGTCTGAATTAAAATGGGGGAAACCATAAGAGAAGCTTTCATTTTATCTATATGTTTGATATGTAGTATATGAACAGTAATGTATATGCTGAAATAAGTAGGGATATGATAGGAGTTCTATCTTAGGTAAGCTGAACCCGACCAGGGTTGCCTACGTATCCACAGTCAGTGGAATCAAGCCACACGTAGTTCCAGATGGGTAGTTGATGGTTTGATTTGTTTTATTTGGATTGTGGGTTTTTGATAGGTTGAGACTTGTCTTTGGATGTTAGGGTGTTTTTGAATGGTTTGGGCTCCTATTCAGGAGCGTTTGGGCCTTTTATGCTCTTGCCGGGGAGCATTTGGACAGTTTTAGCTCATGTTAAGGAGCACTGGGTTGAGTAAGGGTTTGATAGGATTTGAACTAGGGTTTGAAGCAAGGTTCGGACAGAGGTTTGACTAAGGCAAGTAGGGTTTGAACCAGGGTTTGAACCGAGGTTCAGACAGAGGTTTGACTAGGTAAGCAAGGTTTGAACCAGGGTTTGAACCAGGGTTTGAACCGAGGTTCGGACAGAGGTTCGACAGGGTTTGGTAAGGTTTGAACCGAAGTTCGAGCAGAGGTTCGACAGGGTAGGATAAGTTTGAACTGAAGTTCGGGCAGAGGTTCGACAGGGTAGGCTAAGTTTGAACCGAAGTTCGGGCAGAGGTTCGACAGGGTAGGGTAGGCTAGGTTTAAGTAAAACCGGGCAGAGGTTCGACAGGGCAAGCAGTCTAAGCAATTAAAGATATTTAAAAAATAATTAAAAAGTCAATTAAATTACTAAAAGACAAAGCAAACGTCAGAGTTTGGCGATATTTTACCTTCCAGGAAACCCAAAAGAGTCTCTGAAATAAGTACTCTCGAGAATGATTCTTCGAAATCAAATTCCCAGGATCGCCAAACGCTAAAAAGAGATTTTTGATCGAAAGAGGAGAGAGAATAGAGGAAGTAGAATGGATGATCAATGAAGGAAGAGAGGGGGGGTATTTATAGTGTTTCGGAATAGTACCCACGCCGTTTTAAAGAGTGAGATTTATTATATTTTAATGAATAGTAAAGCGGTGTGAACAGTAGGGCGGTAACGCGGATCAGACTAAATCCGTGCCGTTTTAAAAGGCGAGATTTAATATATTTTATTATGAACAAATAAAATAATAAAAAACGAAGTTTGCCGTGCATGTGGGGCCCACATGGTCCCATACCTTTTAAAAGGGCGAGGTTGCCCCTTAGAGCCTGTTTGGCTCTTCAAAAAACTGTTTTTTGGGTATTTTTGGTTTATGCTCTTATTTGCTGAAAAACTGTTTTTGTCGTTTTAAGCCCATTTTGAGCTCGAAAATAGCCGAAATTGAACTGAAAAATTTGTAAAATTATTTTGGATGAAAGCATAACTTTTGAGCACTTTTCAGGGGCGTTTTGGTCATTTTACACTCCAAGGGCATTTCGGTCATTTTCTATCATTTTAAGCCCAATTTGATTCCAAAAATAGCCAAAATTCTTCAAAAAAATTGTAAAATCATTTTGGACAAAATGAAAACTTTTTAACACTTTTTAGGGGTATTTTGGTCATTTTTCACCCTAGGGGCATTTTGGTCATTTTCTACCTAAGGGACGTTTTTTTGGAAATCAAATCCCGCGGAAAGAGGGGTTTAAAAGAGGACTTTTTAAAGGGTTTTTAGAGGTGTTCAAAGAGACTAAGGGGTGCAAAATTGGGGTGTTTACAATACTTTGCAAAACATGTATTATTTTCATATATCATTTTCACATGGCTTTTTGCACATATCTTTTTATGGGAGAGTACACTTGCACATTACTAATGCCTACCCTACAAGGAGTAGAGGCCACTAGCGTCCATTTGCACTTAACTAATGCCTACCCTACAAGGAGTAGAGTCCATTAGCACTAATGCCTACCCTACAAGGAGTAGAGTCTATTAACTACATCCCACATACATATGTACATGAATCATTAACCGCTTTATTGGTATCTTTGCACATATCGTTTCTCTTTGGGGCCGAATGACTAATGCTCACCCTACAAGGAGTGGAGTCCACTAGTATCCTCCCCATTGGTATTTGCACATATTGTTTCTCTTTGGGACCGAATGACTAATGCCCACCCTACAAGGAGTGGAGTCCACTAGTATCCTCCGTATTGGTATTTGCACATATTGTTTCTCTTTGGGACCGAATGACTAATGCCCACCCTACAAGGAATGGAGTCCGCTAGTATCCTCCCACGCACACACTTAAATTCTCACTTGCTTTACTCATACACATATGACAAAACTCAATCATATAATACACGTGTGCATAATCAATTGTGAGTAGCATGGTAGACAAAAGAAACACTTTACATATATCCCATATTTCACATTTTTATCCATAGCAATAGCCCATATACCCATAGTCCACATAACTCCATTTCGTCGAAACATATAATTTTCCTCTAAGCTTATGTATTTTAACATGCTTTTCATCTTAGAATAATAATATACACTTTTCATTCTTTAGTCTAAGGCATAGAAACATCACAATATAGTTCACATCACAAATCCCACTTTTATCTTGATCTACAATATGGTTTATAACAAAATCTTACTTTTATCTTGATTTACAATATAGTTTATGAGAATTTATGTAGTGAAGTGTAGTTACCATAGGGGATAAAATCCCTTTGATCTAGGGCTTAAAAAAGCTTGAGGAAGCTTGTAGAAGAGAAACTCAAGCTTGAGGATGGAGATCCAAGCTGCAATGGCGCATGGTAGCGAGATCCACGCTTGTGGAAGAGCCCCAAACCTTGATTAGGCTCCACTTGATCTTCAATCCAAAACCCCTCTTTTGGAACTCTAGATTTCCTCCCATTTTTCTCCTAAATCCCTTCTAGATCTTCCTCTTCTTCTAAGAACGCTGTTTAGGTTTTGGGTGAACCAAAAACCCCCCAAAAAAGATCTCCTATTTATAGGTCAAGGGGTGAAAACCCAAAAAAAACTGGCTTCGCGCGCCTATGATCGTTCGTAGGCATCTACGATCGTTCGTAGGTTTCTACGATCAATCGTAGCTTCTCCAAGGAGTTTACAACAATTTTTGGGCTTTACGATCAATCATAGCAACTCAACGATCATTCGTATTGCCACTGCAGTTGTTCATAGGTCCCATACGAACGATCGCAACTTTTGCAGAAAGTTTCCAGATTTTTGCGTTTTTATATTTCGGCCATAAATTGTGACTCTCTTATCAGATTTTGACGATTCAACTTGCGTTGGAATCATATTTTGAATAGGAATAACTTTGGTGTTTTATAAAAATCCTAATTTTGAGTTTTTATTTACCAAAAATGGCTCTAAAGCCGACTGATATGCAAATGGTTTCATCAACCCATTTTTGCAGCAGATCCGATTTCGGAAATCAGACGTTTGACTTAACCCCGACTCAAAATCTAGAAAAGTGATCAACATGAACCTCAAAGAGGGTTCCAATACCTTTCCAAAAATTCAAGAATCGCTCTATTCTAATCAGCAGTGAGAGAACTAGAGCTTTTCAAAGTTGAGAGGTGGTGTTAAGACATTAGAGCATGTTACACTGTTGTTTCTTCATCCCAAACATCTAACAACACTTATACTAATTTAAATTATTATTATCATGCCTCATAAACCAAGTTACCTAAATGACCCTCGACCTTTATGAGAGTTGTGCCCATGGCACTATTCTCAACATTGTGACATGGGTTCCCGGGGTTCTACATTCACACTTAGGGTATTTTATACCATAGATACTTGAATATTATTATACTCTTGTTTTGGGACTCAACATACACATATAAAAATTCTCACTTTACTTTCCTCACTATCAAGAACACATGGTGGGCAGTAGGCCATTACATGCATCGCACACTAACACTATTCACTTACAACCCCTTGAGCACTTAGGGTATTTTAAATACCCTTGCTTCTACATATAGAGGGTATATTTCTACCCTCTTTTTGAGATTCAACACCCGCACCTTAAACCCTCACTTAAATCACCATACTACCAAGAACCAAAATGAACAATGGTACCAAGAACAAAATGTAAAGGCCTTAAGCCTTTACACTCACCACACAAGGGCACTAGTCACGGCCTAGTGAACTCAGTTCCGGGGTTCTACAAAGAATCCTGCTAAACCAACCGTGGTCACTTAACAGTCACCCTCTGCTCATGCAAAAATGGAAACCGGACCTTATCGTCAAGGATATGGAGGTTTTCCTCCTCATATGGGTCCAACTACACGAGATTCCGCCAGAATACATGATCAAGGAAGTGGGTACAGAAGTCGGCGAAAGGTGTGGACATGTAATGGAAGTTGACACCAGAGAACATGGAAGTAGTAGTGGTAAATACTTGTGTATCCGCCTGAACATGGACATCAACTGACCTTATGCGGTCCTCCAACTTCAAACGGATATAGGCTTACCCTTTCCCCTCATCTATGAAAGGCTTCCCACCTATTATTACTCTTGCGGATGAGTCAGAAATGACACAAAGCATTGCCCTATCGATGAACAAGAGGATAACTGTAGAACCCCAAAACTTTGTGCTTGGCACTGTTCATGTTAGCTGTGAATAGTGCCAGTGAATAGTATTTTGAAGGCCTAAATTAAGCCGGCCTTATGTAATTTTCATGGATTGGTCTTAATGAGAAAGAGGGTCTTAGTTTCAAATTGTGTTCATGGTGTTATGGAATGTGTTATGTGTTCTAAGGACACTTCTTTGATGTTCTTAGGTGTTCGGTGTTCAACCATAAGTGGGAAAAAGTGTGGAAAAATGGGAAAAATAGGCAGAACAGGACAAAAGTAGGGCCAACCGGTCGACCGCTTAAGGGATCGGTCGATCCCTAGGCAACCAATCAACCGGTGCCCTATACCGGTTGATCGCTCCGCTACCAGTCATGACCTCCCGTCGACTGCTGATCGCACTAAACTATTAAGGGATTTTTGGCAGATAAGGCCTTTTAGACTGGTCGACCGTTCGATACCACCGGTCGATCGATCATGTGGATTTTGGCCTTTTAAAGATCTTTTGAGATATTTTAAGGGCCTTTGGGTCTTTAGCCAACCCTTTGGCTATAAATACAAGCCAAATTTGTGGCTTAAGGGTTTACACACCCTTGAAGAAGTTTTTGGAAGAAAGTTTAAGAGAAAAGAAGGGAGAAGCTAGGGTTTGTCCAAAATCGAGGTTGAAGTCCGGATTCTCGCTTTCCGATCTTCCTCAAGCTTGAACCTTGCTTCCAAGGTGTTCTTCTCAAGCTTTAGGAGATTTAGAAAAGTAGATACACTCTACTCTCTACCCTGTTATGAGTTCCTTGATTTAAGTAAATTGAAATGAATGGATTTTTGGTGAAAATAGGCTAAGTAGCCTATGTATCATATGTTACCTCTATGAAAGGAAATTATAAATTGTTTTGATGTTTCTAAGCTTATATAAACATGAATTGAATGTTTATGGTTTATGATTATTCCATGATACTCACAAGTACTCTACGCACTCTTGTCTCGCATGATTTGAAATTTTCTCATAAGTACAGGTATCCAAAATTCTAAGCGTAACTCATAAGCTCAAAAGCTCATAAGTATTGATAAGCCAAACTGAGGGTTGGTCAAGGGTAGGGTATATCCAAGGATATGTCACACTTGGCTCAAAGAAAATCTCATAAGACATTTGATAATGCCAACGGAAAGGTTGGTCAAGGATCGTGGCAGCCCACTTCTATGTATTCAATGAAGGGTATTTACATACCCGGCTCTAAGTCTTTTTACGGGTGCTAAGGTCTAGCTCATAAGTTCATAAGCTCATAGGGAATATCATAAGAAACTAATAAGCCTCATAAGCAAAGATCTCATAAGAACTAATGAATCTTATAAGCTCAAAGATCTCATACGAATCTTGATTCTCAAAAGAACTCATACGCTAAGTTTCGGTTTCTCGTAAGGACTCATAAGATTTGATTTCAAAGTATGCTCATAAGACTATGTTTAGAAAAAAAAATACACATCTTCTAAGTTAAGTTTTGAAGTAAGGTTTCTCGCTCTATGCTCTACAATTTTAGATGAGTTGATGAACTGTGTGCATGTTAATGTTTTATAACACTGTTAGTTAGTAGCTTGTATACGTTGAGTATATCATGCTCAGCCAAATTGTTGACTTCGACAGATTCATTCGACATTGCTCCCGAGCCTTGGGTTGAGGATGAGTACTACGAGCCAGAGCTTACCATAGATTATCATGAGGATGATGGAGCTCTAGATAGGTAGCCCTATTTAGACTATTGTTGAGTGATGTGAGGTTGAGGGTTATGTATTTTGAAAGTGGGGAATGTCCACTTTAGACTTTGTACTTTTTTTTTTGTCTGTTGGTTCAGACTTGTAATCATATACAGGTTTATGTTATTAAAAAGTTTACTTCCGGTTTGAAATTGCTTTTGCTATGTTATGCCTTGTGTATTTCACAGAATGTATGGTTTGATACGGCTCATCATGAACCAAAGTATCCCCAACTCCTAGGGGTATTTTGGGTCGCGACAATAACCTCCAACACAAGGCCGGTTCTCCTAGCAAGGTCTTTTTGGGCTATGGTTGAGAGCAGAACATTTCCATTTCGAGTCATGGCCCTTGGCACATCTGGCGAGCCAAAATCAAGTCCAAAAAATCCCAACCATAAATTTCGAAGCTACATACATGGCAAACAAAGAGCTGGACATGGATGACAATACGAATGACGCAAAGAATGAAACCACCACCTGTACGGGTACCAGGTACGTCCTTGCACAAGACAGGACGTCCAGCTTAACAGTGCAATGACCGGATAAGGTAATTTAGAAGAACACTGTACCAATACCGGTGCATTAGGTGGCTCACAAAATCATGCTAGAGCTATTTTGGGTGTGGAGCCGACCCATGATTAAGGATGTGGCATCTATCTCGCTCATTCGACAACAACCTGATGGTGACCGAAGTCCCTCTCCCAATCCCAAAAAACACCCACATGGTACTAGGCCAATTTTCGAGGAGAAAACACCTGAATTAGTCCGGCCCACTATTGATTATAAGTATGACCCAGATGGCCCACCACATGTTACTTTACTTAACCAGAATCCCATCAATAGCCCACCACAGCTACAAACCCTTGTCCCTCACAAACTCAGACCCAATCATCCCTTAAGCCCAATCCTTCATACCCCCCACCTTCAAGCCCAAACAACAACCTAACTTCATGCCCACTCATTCACACTTCCCAGACTGGCCTTTCAAGCAAACTCATTACACTTGCTAACTGAATCATTACCCCAGCCGACCAACACTCCAATTCTGCCAACCAAAAACAAGTTTCCTCTATGGATGTAGAAGTGTCTCTTGGCCACAAAGCAATGGTAACAAAGTCTAGGATGACTGACTTGGATCAATCATCCCCATCACCATGAATACCTTAGTTTGGAACTGTCAGGGGCTTGGTCGGCCTCAGACAGTTCGGATATTGAGGGACCTCATCCTTTAGCTCAGGCCATTGCTTGTTTTCTTGATGGAAACAAAGAATAAGAAAACACTCATTGTACAAGTAGCAAAAAAACTCCAGCTAGCCCATATCTTCACTATGGGGCCGGAAGGTACTTCGGGTGGGCTAGCTCTCCTGTGGCCAAATTCCACATCTATCCGTATCATGTCGGCAAATCTGAACCTTATTGAAGCATCCATAGGGGATAACTCGTCGGATGGATCCTGGATTATATCATGCATCTATGGTCCTAATGATGACAGGGAAAGACGTCTTATATGGAATAGAATTGGTCAGGCTGGATATCAACGGACAGAACCATGGATGTGCATTGACGATTTTAATGACATTATGAGTGGGGATGAGAAGATGGGAGGACAACCCAAAACCCATGCTCAATTATGGCCATTTCGTGAGATGGCCTCAGTGGAAAATCTTGCAGATATCGGCTATTAGGGTCCTCCCTACACCTGGTCCAACAGAAGGATAGGGGCCCCTTTCATTGCGGCCTGTCTCGATAGGGCATTGATCAACCCAACCTGGAGAGAAAAATTCTCCTCTGCCATTGCAAAGGTCCTCCCTGCAATTGGATCCGACCACTGCCCATTGTTTGTATGATCAGATTAACAACAACACAAAAGAAGGAGAACATTTCATTACGAAGAAATGTGGAATAATCACCAAGATTGCCCAAAAGTTATCTAGTCTACCTGGCATACACCATCAGTGGGCTCAACTATGTACATGTTCTGTCAAAGTCTCTGAATGTGCAAGGAAGAACTGATAAAATGGAACAAATTCTCCTTCAATTTTTTGTCGACCCTTATCGGCAGTGTCAAAGAATCCCTTGTTGTTTCTCAACTCTAGGCTCATATGACAAATGGTTCTCAAAGACACCAAATCTTGATGAATGAATTAGACGAGGCCCTCACCCAAGAAGATATATTTTGGCGTCAAAAATCTCATATCGAATGGCTATCCCAGGGCGACAATAATACTAGATTTTTACACCTCACAACGATCAAACAGAGACAACGGAGTCGATTACTAGCTCTAAAACCGAATATGGGTAACTGGGTAACAACAGAGCTGCTTGTGAAATTCAAAGTGATAAACCACTTCCAAAACCTTTACTCTACAACAACTCCTGCTGGAATGGCGGACATATTGGCCAATTTTCGTCCGTGTATCTCAGATCAAATGAATGAGGATATATGCCGCCGAGTCACCGATGAATAAATCAAGATTGTTGTATTCCAAACAGGCCCCACCAAAGTGCCAGGTCCTGATGGCATGTCAGGTACCTTCTTCCAAAAACACTGGTATATCCTTGGCAATGATCTTTGTAAGGCCGTGCAAAGCTTCTTCAATTCTGGTTTTCTTTTAAAGGAAACTAATTTCACTCATGCGGTGCTCATCCCTAAAGTTCCCCATCCTGAAAGTATGAATGATTTTTGCCCTATAAGCCTTTGTAATGTTATTTACAAGGTTATAGCCAAAATTATGGCAGCTCGTCTCCGCCCTATTCTTCACGAGATTATTCAACATGCTCAGTCGGCCTTCATTCTAGGGCGCCAGATCATAGACAACGTACTAATTGGGCATGAGATAGGGCATTACCTCAAGAATAAAACCAAAGGTTGTGATCGCTGAATGACTTTGAATCTTGATCTTCATCGTGCATATAACAAAGTAGAATGGAACTTCCTCTTCAACACCATGGAACACATGGGGTTTAACCACAAATGGATCAATCTGGTGCACCAATTTGTTACAATGGTGTCTTATGCAATTATGATCAATAGTGAACCATCTGGTCATGTCAAACCAACCCGTGGTCTTTGATAAAGAGATCCCCTATCTCCCTATCTCTTCCTTCTCTGCGCTGAAGTTCTATCCAACTCTCTCCAAATGGCGGTCACTCAATAGAAAATTAGCAGCATTCGGTTGGCGAGAGGAGCTCCCATAATATCTCATCTGCTTTTTGCAGATGATTGCCTAGTCCTACGCAAAGCTGATCTGGAGGAGCCTCGGCAACTTATGGAAATCTTACATGAATTCGGCATAGCCTTTGGTTTGATGCTTAACTACAGGAAATCCGGGGTAACCTTCAGCTCGAATACCCCTCAATGGTTCCGAAGGATGATAGGGAGAATCATCCATCTTCGGCACCTAGCTTCGATTGATAAATATTTAGGCATCCCAGCTGTGTTTGGAAGATAAAAAATGCAAGCCTTCGATTCTATTAAGCAACGCGTCCTCAACAGACTAAAAGGTTGGACGGGATCGTTTCTATCCCAAGCTGAAAGAGGAGTTCTCATTTGTGCAGTGGTCCAGGCTATCTCGACATATGTTATGAGCTGTTTCAATATTCCAAAGAAATGGTTAACCGAGGTTATATCTGCAACTACCAGATTTTGGTGGGGAAATTCCGATAAATTGTCTATTTACTGGTTACGTTGGAGCAAGCTATGCTATCCTAAAGATAAAGGGGGCCTCGGCTTGAGGAATCTTCAATCCTTCAACAATGGCCTTTTAGCCAAACAGGGATGATAGCTTCTACAACAACTAGAATCCTTATGGGCAAGGACTATAAAGGCAATTCACTATCTCCACACCTCCTTTCTATCCACAAAATTGGGACACAAACCATCATGGGCTTGGCAGAGCATTTTAGATAGTCGATCGATCCTCTAGAAGGGCCTTCGATGGCAAATTGGAATTGGTATCTCAGTTCATATGTGGTGAGACCCTTGGATTCCGAATCTACCTAGCTTCCTTGCCATATCTCTGCTTGAAGTAATACCAAATGATTCAAGGGTCTCTGAATTAATTGACCAATAGCTAGGCGGTTGGAGGATTTTCCACCTGTCCCAACTCTTTTCACGGACCATAGTCAAAGTGATAAGAAAAATTCCAACCAGTAATCTAGCTGCCCTTATAAGCTTGTGTGGCATCGTACAACTCATGGCAATTTCAAGGCGAGTTCGGCTGCACATCTGGCCTAAATCATCATCACTGAGCAGACCCCATCATCCAACAATCAAGTGATGCCAAGGGCAAGCCCTCACTGGAAACAAATCGGGCGAATTCCAATTCCACCAAAAATTCAAGTTTTTATGTGACGTGCTTGCCACAATGCCATAGCGGTGTTATCAAATCTTAGATATCGAAATGGAGGTCGATGATCGATGTCCTCTATTCAAGATGGAAGCCAAAACTGTTCAACACCTATTGTTGGAATGTCCTTTTGCTAAATGCATATGGTTTGGCTCCAGTCTGTCTCTAGGTAAGCCAACCTAGGTGTCGGTTTCCTTCCAAACATGATGGCAACGATGGACCCAACATCCAAATTTCCAGTCTGGTAACAAGGAGCTTGCCATTTGTCTGAGCACCATCCTATGGCATATATGGTTGGCACGAAATGAAGCTTATTTCAATGGTAATAGACCTGATCCAATCTTTACAGTAAGGAAGGCCGAAGCTTCAACCCAAGAAATACTCTCCAAGACCAGCCTCCGAGAAAATATGAGAATCTCTTATCCTGGTGCTTTGGGCCCTTTAGCCCGTGTTGAGTGGTCTCCCCCTTCTCCCCCTAGTATTAAAATCAATGTTGACAGGACCGCTTTACCCAATAGTTTATTGGCAGGGGCTGGTGTTACTGCCCGTGATTATACCAGGTTAAGACTCTACAATCTCTCTAAACCACATAAGTAGAAGCTATTCGATTGGGCGTTCATACTGCATTATCTAAAGGATGGACTAATGTCATCTTAGAATCGGACTCCAAGGAAATAATTAATAATCTCAACGGCTCGTCTGACCAGTCAAGTTAGGAGATCCATGCGATTCTAGATGACATCTGGGCTATGGTGCCTCTCTGCGGGTCACTTCAATTTCAGTTCTCGGGACATACAACTAATCCCGCGGCTCATTTACTTGCTCAAAAGCTTTATCCGCTGCCATTAAATCAGGTTGTAATCCTTCCTCAAGCACAGTTAATGCATGTGATTCATTAATATTATAGCCTTTCAATCACCCGGGGGGGGGACATCTTTATCTTTACTATTATAAAGGGGATTGCCCCGTTCAAAACGTTGATTGAAATATGTGAAATACCTAAAGTACCCCTTAACCATTAATATAATGAATGAGGTTATAAAAAAGAGTTGTAAGCCAAAGTTTGTAAAAAGTGGAATTTTTGAAGGTTGGTTTCGTCATTCAACCAAACCCTTCTCTCTCACAAGTCACAGGTCACAATCATTCGTGTGTCCCCTCTCTCTCCCCACGTCCCTCTCACTTAGAGATGGCAATATGACCCCCCCGGCCAGGGCCCCGCCCCTACAGGGGCGGTTTTTTTTCAAAAAAATCAAGGGTGGTTTTAGTATACCCCGCTCCGGTACCCAACCCCGCCTCGCCCCAAAACCACTTTAATATATATATATATAAAGGCAATAAGGGCGGGGCGGGGCAGGGCGGGGATCTTATAAGTGGGCCGGGGCCGGTTTCACCTCATATAAGCCCCGATCGGGGGCGGGGTGAGGCGGGGCCGGGGAGGTAGAAACCCACCCCGCCTTGCCCGCCCCTTTGCCATTCCTAATCTTACTCTCTCTCCTTTTTTCAACCCACTCTCTCTCCCCCCTCACCCGCCCTCTCTTCTCAAGTGAGACGGGTTCAAATCATATCATATCCAATTGAGATCGCAACCACAAGTTAACACACGTTTTTTTTTTTAATTCTTATTAATCACGGTTAAGATGTACTAACCCTTAGGGTTTAACAATTTAACCTTGATTAAAAAAAAAAGTTTATTCTTAGGGTTAAATATTGTTAACCTTAAGGTAAAATTTTAAAAATAGTTTTTCCTAAAAACTAAGGTTAGATTGTTGAATCCTAAGGGTTAAGAAATATTAACCATGATTAATAAGGGTTAAAATTACGTATGTTGATTGGTTTCGATTGGTAACGGGACCCAACTATGACTAAGATTCACGGACCAAGTAGGCCTTTTAAATCACGTGAATACCCTTACTATTTATTAAACTACAATTCATATTATTGTAATTTTGTAGGTCTGTAAGGATAAGAAAGTAATTTACATTGATCTCCTTAAGAAAACCCTAGACCGCATCTCCTTTCCAGTCCTCTCCTCTTCCCCGGTAAAGGTCACCCCGAGTTCCAAAAAAAAAAGTTAATCGTCTTGGACGCCATAGTAGCTAAGCTAGGTGTGTTGAGGGGATGAAAGCTTTGTCTTTGTTGATCAAGTAGATGGTTGATATTACCTTATAGTTTTTGTATTGATGAAGATGGAGACAGTCTCTCTCAAAAATGGGTTTGCTTCAAGGATGATCTTACAATCCTTGTAGATGAAGACAACAGCCAACCTCTGCATCTTAATGGCCGGGAATCACAAGGATGACCCCATTTCGAACTCTCTCTCTCTCTCTCCCTTCAATCTTCATTCAGCCCATTCGTCCCCATTTCGAACTCGGATGATATCCCAATTCGAATTCGATCAGTTTTAATAGGTCGGATTCGGATATTATCCGAATTCCAATAATTAATTCGGATTTTAGGTAGAGACAGTCGAATCGGATACGGATAAAGCACTATCCGCTCCGCTTTTAACCCAAAGCAACATAAGGAAGGAAAATGGTGCAAGAAAGTAGGTCAATCTCCTCCAGGACCTTGTTTTTGAACTTTCCTTCGTCATCTTTAGTAACACTAACTCCATTGCAGCCTTTTTCTTTTTCTGCCTCAACAACTCTATACTTGGTTTCTCAGTAATTTCGCCTCTACCCTTGAAATTGAAATTTATATAAGGAAATCTGATTATCAGACCCCTTCGGGCATTTTCTTTGTTTTATTTAAGGCGAGCAGATTACATGGTTTTAGGACTTGCAGCTAGGGCCAGAAGACGGTACGCCATTTCCCCCTTTGTTTTATTCATCTCTTTCAACTTTTTCTTTTTTCTTCTCCATCTCTCACTTCTTCTGATTTGATCTTTATATTTACTGCCTTAAGTCTGGTTATTTGTTTTATCTTTTTCTGGAATTGTTTTTGTGACTTTTGATTGAACACTTTTTTTATTTATTTGAAGTATGAGACTGTTTTGTTGCTGCTATTTAATGTGTTCTGTGATTTTAATTAGAGGACTTTGAGTTGGTTTAATAATAGTTTTCGCTATTTAATTCTATGGGACTTCCAAATGCCTTGTAGGTTCCGGAACTAAGGTTCTAGCCCTAGCCCGTCCCAATGCCTATCATTATATTTTTACATTACTCCAATGCTCTTGATTATAGTAACAAAATTCTCCATATTTTTGAATTAGTTGCAAATTTTAGGTGTGCAGAATTATTCGCGAATTTTAGGTTTGCCGAATTATTCCCAAATTTCGCAATAATTCATTTAGTTCGAGAAAGTAAACTACTTAGTTTGTATATCATCTAATCAAATTGCTTTATATCTTTTGTCCAGATTTTCTGAATTTTCCGAACTTGACCCTTGCAGAATTATTCCCAAACCCCGACTTTGTCACTATGCTTTTGATTTGCGCCCTATCGTCTTGATGTTATGTTCCTCAGTTTTCTACTAAATGAGAATACACTAGCCTATTTTTTCTTATTTTTAAGATAATAGTTTAAATGAATTGTCTTTATCACTTTTCTACTAAATGAGAATACACTAGCTTACTTTCCAGAAACGACCTTGACCAATTTGAGATACATAGGTTATAGATTTATAGGAAATCACAATTTATTAGTTTTTGTCTTTTGTTTTTGTACAAAATCACGTGACGTTTGGATATATATATGTCGTTTGTGGTCAAATCGAAAACTTCTTACTTTTACTATATCCTCTTCACAAAGCTTTTCCTCGACAAAATGAAGCACACACTAGTAGTGATTGGAACTGAATGAAGGCTTGTGATTATCATCATTAGCGCACCTTCACAATCATGAAGAAAGTATACAATTTGATAACATCAACTATTAATTCTCCTGCAATAATATTAGTTTGAGTAGTTCATATAAAGAGAAAACATGCAGCTACAATGGTTCATACTTCATACAAATAGAAAACAAGCAGTTACCACTTGGGATCTACCTACTTTTTAGTTTTTATATATACACTTGTTCAAAAAGTGTGCAGCTTTGTTCTCGAGCTCTACATCAAAAGGTTATGCACAGCTCCTCATTCTTTGTGCTTATGTGGGAGTGGACTAGACCAAGTTATCCTTAGGTTATGAAATTATGACAAATATCTTTCTGGAATACAAATAGGAGCTGCTTATCTTTCCTTAGCCCAAACCTCCATTTGAACAAAGAATTGGAAGGGGATAATTAAGATATGAACTTTCTTTTATCATTGATGAAGAAATGCATTGATCATGAGATGGAATACAAATAGGATATTGTATAGATAGCAATGGGTCCACTTAATTAATATTTTCTTAGGGTATTTTTTAAATAAGAATTTATAGAGTTTTAGTGAATGCCTAAGATTAGTAGTGGGTCTCACTATTCACTAATAACAATCTATTCAGAATTTAAAATCTAATTACAAAAATAGATCCATATAAAATAAGATAAATTCTCATAAAATAGTATAATTTAAGGATACAAATGTCCAATAAAAAGTTATTTAAAAGAATTATTTTATAAAAAAACTCTTAAAAAATCCTTGTACTTTTTAGTAGTAGAAGATAAAATAATAGATATTTAGAGAGATAGAGAGTGAGCGAGAGTGATCAACCAAAAAATAATCATAATCAATATATTATGCTTGATAAATATTTATTTACTTGATACAATTCTTCTAATTATAGAGTTATTTCTAAACTGGAAGTTTTTTTTCAAATAATTTATGCAAATACTAACATGGTTATTATATACTAAAAGAAATTGAATCTCTACGTATTATATATAAAATATCTCCGTATTTGATTTGTAAGGACTTTCTAAAGAGTCAGTAATTACTAATGATGCCAAAAGAAGAGAGTTCTCACTAAGAGCTAGATTAAGAGTTGGTCCCCCCGGTAAAGTATTAGAAATCTAAAATTACTTTATTAGACACATTAAATATATGTATGTCTTTCTTTTATTATATAATATAAGGTTAATAATGTCAAGTGAAAAATTATTAACAAAAATGTATTTGTAAAAATCTTAAAATTACTTCTAATAGTAGAATGATTATCTAAGTTTATTCTCGTTTTTATCTTCTTTTTTTTCTTTCTTGGGGGGATGGTGATTGGGATGAAATTGTCAGTTTGAAAGTAGTTATTGGATAATGTAATAACACCTAAGTGCTTCATCTACATGTTTCAGTTTTGTTTTTTTTTTTCTTAGGAAAATTTAGTAACAAATTAAGACCACTTTGGGCAGGGTATAAGCCAGAAGCTTGAATAGATGATATTCCCTCTTGCAACCTTGGAGCTAGATTTTTCCATTGAAATTTAGAATGAACCAGAACATTGCAGTTAATCATTTGTTTGTACAGTAAATCTCTTACTTCCATTTATGCATGCCTAGGATTTGTCAGTCATGTAAAACTTGCATCTTACAACTGTAATTCCCGTTGTTCCTTTTTTATTTGCTAATTACAATAATTTTTTCCTTTGGTCAGCGAAGGCTTTACCTGTTAACTACGTGATCTTTTATTAATTATGACTATGTTTTTTTTTCCTGATCAGTGAAGAACTATGTTGCTTGCCTTCCATTCTTCGACCTTCAACATATCACGAGTTCGAGAACAGTTATAACAGAGATATCATTGCCCTGGATACTAGCAACAGAAGAAACTTTTGCAACCGGTATATTCCACAACCAAGAAGCAAAAGGATTACTGCATCTAGTCCAATTTTCCATCATCATTCTATAAGAGATTTACACCATTCTGGACATTCTCCCAAAATTATAACCAGTGGAACCTATTCAATTCTTCAATCTAGTGGCCTACAACACTGGTTCAAAAACTGGCAGGAACTGAGAAAGCATAAACTGACTGCAAGCACTTTTGGTGGAGCTATAGGATTCTGGCCTCGCCGGAGAGTCCAGCTCTGGCTAGAGAAGATTGGAGCAACTGAGCCTTTCACTGGTAACCTAGCAACTTGTTGGAGCAATATAAAGGAAGAGGAAGCACTTGAAAGGTATAAGCTAATAACAGGAAACACCGTCTCTTTTCCTGAATTTCAGCTCTATGGCAAGAAGAATCCTGAAGATGACTGGCTTGCAGCTTCACCGGATGGGGTGGTTGAACGTGCTGTTTATGGGTTGCATTCCCAAGGGGTGCTGGAGATTAAATGCCCATTTTTTGATGGAGATATGCGTAGGGCTTTCCCTTGGTCACGGATCCCTCTTTATCACATTCCACAAGCTCAGGGGTTAATGGAGATATTGGATCGTGACTGGATGGATTTCTATGTCTGGACTCCGAATGGGAGCAGTTTATTCAGAATATACAGAGATGTAAAGTATTGGGAGATTATGGAGATAGCACTATCTGATTTCTGGTGGAAAAATGTCCAGCCTGCTAGGGAACTGTGCAGTAAATCTACGATCACAGATCCACTCACTCAGATGAGATTGCTCAAGCCAACACCCAGGCATGAACTATGTAGTGACATTGTTTGTGCAAGCAAGCGCCTGGTTGATGACTCCCAGTTATTGATGCTAGAAATTCATGGGAAATTGCGAAATTGATTCATCTTGAGATTTTCCTGAGCTTGAAGTGCAACATATAGAGTTGAGAGAATAAGGACTGGTCGAAGAGATGCCCAGATGTGTGCGTTGGGCTTTTATATATCCGAAGATGGGAAGGAAAGGGGGTTCATTAAATTTTTTCAAGCAACTTGGCAATGGAGAGAAGATGAATTTGGACATCCACAAGACAAATTGTCAATGTGGAAATCCGCTCCTCTACATGACCTACTAGATAATGTATACATTCATTTATACAGGCATGGTATGGGACTATGTGGTGCAAAGGCTCTTTTTTTCAGTTAGGGACAGGAAGATACAGTGGGGAACATAATTGTATTGATGGTGCCGTTGGCATTGGCTGGGGCTTGGTGGATAATTTGGATGTTTGAAATGCTTATAAAGGGCTTTGCATGAATGTCAGAAATAACTGTATCCTAATTGTTCATTGAATTATGTTATTAAATTTTGTTTCTTTCCTGATGTACTCAATCAGGACTTCCGAGATACCCTGCTCTGACGAGTTGGACATTATAACTGTAAGCCTCTCTGTTCATCAGCATGATTTCTGAGCTGAATAGTGTAAACAACAGACTATTTATGTGAGTATTGAAAGCCATTCATTGTTGTTAGGACCAATTTGAGTTGCATCAATTATCCCAAACTGTTCCAGTAGGTGGTGCACCTCTCCGATTATATGAATTATGAACCCCTTCTTGTTGGTGGCCCACCTCGTGGTAGGCGATAACCAAAAGCACATGATTGTTTTCTGGAACATGTGATATTCACCAGCTGTTCAGTCCAGAAATTTGTGAGGCATGGACAAACAAACGAATCCATTTATCAAAGAACATAATCTTTCATTTTTGTGCTTTTTGAGGGTTACGGTTTGTTGGAGTTATGGAAGTTTGCTCCGAGTGCACAAGTAAAGATGGCTTATATCTCAGGTACGAAGGGGAGGTTGTATTTGGTAATCAGAACTTATACCTTGCGAGACGTAGACCCATTTCCTTCTTTCTTGAGCTCTGAGGACAGTGAGGAGATGAACATCCCTGATATGTTCACTTTCCTTTCCCCTAGTACTACCAAAGATCTACAACGGATCTTATCCAACTTGTAGATTTACTTTGGGTCTTGTATATTTGCGGCAAAGAACTTAACAGTCCACCATATTACAGTTTCCTCCAACCTGATGTCAGCTACATAGCCTCCCCATCTTTCAATAATTTTGAGCCATTTCAGATCTATCTGTCTCTTACTCCTTCGATAATTCAAAAGATTTCTGTTCGATTTGCAATACTCGACGATCTGACATGTTTGTGCAGATCTGGTGATCTACTGTTCTTAGTCCCTGAAATTTCAACCCTTCATTGTCCTCACTGAATTTTCAGGGAGCCTCAGGCAACGACATTGAGCCTCAGGCGGTGGTTATTGTGACATTGACCCTCAAGAGAAAACATTAACCAGGCTTTAATTCTTGACTTTGGACTCTTGGGATATCCTTGTACCAAATTCTCCCCTTCTTTCTCTTTTTATCTAGGGTTTCTCTTTACCTTGGAACATTGATAATTTCAATATATATATTATCTTTACCGAATAAAAAAATAATACTCATCATTACATCTATAAATTTTGGTTCTCTAGGGAATCCTTTAGGAAGACTTCTATGTCGGAAAACCCTTCAGAAAACCACGAAAATCTCAAAGTATTGATCTCTCTTAGAAAAGCCTTAAATTCCTCTTCAGGATAACCTTAGAGAAACCATTTTGAAAAATCAACAACGAGAAAACTCCATAGATTCCTTCCTCTAGAAAACCCTAAACCTGCCTTATTCAAAACCTCTATCAAAGAGAAAGGAGAAGAGGAAGTCAAAGAAAAAAATCTAGACTAACATTAAGGTAATATAAGCTACCTCCCTCTTCTCTTATTTACAGCTTTCATTTTTAAATTTCAGTTGCATCTTCTTTAAGCACCTGTGATTTTATTTAATTACGTCATTAATTTTCTTTTATGAGATTTCAAATGTATGGTACAATCCTTGGTTAGATTCTATGGTGTGTCAAGATACACGGGTCTACTTTGTGAAAATCATTCATATTTTCATACTCTATTTCATGTAGTCTTTCTTTCTGTAGTTGATTTCATTGTTGCACCATATCATTTCAGAAGTTAAGCAAGCTAGTGATGGTGACAATGGTGGTGGGCGATCCTAATCTGATGCCCCTGATATTGGTGAAGATCCTCATTCTGAAAGACTAGGTCTTGAGGAACACGCTGATGGGGATAATGACCATCCTTTCGAGGAAAACGTGGAAGTGTACTTTACAAAACTCACAGGAAGGCAGAAAAAATTGTTTTGAGTTAAGGCTTAAGATGGTAAGTCTCATTCCATCTTTTTAATAGTATTATCATCATTTTAATTTTGTTTAAATTGCAAAAGTTGAACACAGTTCCGTCATGCTTATTTTACCTTGATTTCATGGGTTGTGGCACCTGATTTGCAGAACGAGGCAAGAAAGGCCAACCAAAGTGCCATTGTGGCAGAAAAGAAAAGAATGGAAGCTCCACCAGAGTTGAGGGGCATTTCTAAACAAAAATGGATCGAGAGGAAGAAAAAAATTGGAAAACTTCTGCAAATGGTTTGGATATGACAAAGGCATATATGCTTGATACACAAGAGATGGCAGAGACAAAATACAAGAAATGGGAAAAAGGATCCTGCCCTATTTGGTTGGGATGGTAAGATTGGATCTCCATTCACTTTGTCTTCTAATTTGTTAAATTATATCTGGCACATGTTGAATTGTGTCATTTGCTAATAATGTTTAGGGGAATGTTATATCCACTTTCCTTCTCATCTACTTTTTCTTTTTTGAACAAGAAGACAAAAAATGTGGCAGCCTTTTGTGGAGCTCACAAATTTTTTTTTTGTCATGTTCAAAAAAGTGGAAAGTGGATGAGAAGGAAATTGGACCTAGCATTATATCCCAATGTTTATGCATATTCATACTAAATCTAAACTATCACTCTTGGAAATAAGAATCGCCAAAACCGATACGAAACGGACAATACGTATAGGTATCGGTAGTCCCCTATACGATATTTATAGTGAAATGAAACAGGCAATATGTATCGTTCATTAATTGTTTATGTTTCAATTCATTGTGTACTTGTAATTGTGTTTACTACTTTTTTTTTAAAAGTTGCTTCCCATGACTTTATGTTTGGTAAATCTGGTTCCTATAACTCATTTGATTTTCTTAGAATTTGATTTGATTTGATTGTTTTTTTTTTAAAAAGAAAAAAATATATGTATCATCCGAAACCAATACCGAAACCAATACGTATAGGTTTTGGTTGAGATTGATACATCCTCCGAAACCGTATTTTTAATCCTTGCTATCACTGTTCAAATTTGTACTTTAGTGTTGAGTCCAGAATGAGTATATTCTTGATTTGCCTTTACTTTTATTATATATTGCACGCAAACTTTGATAAAGATAATATAGTGACATTGGAACATGTAATTTTATACAAATAATACTTCATAAAAGCATAAAATTCAGGAAGATGTGTTTATATGAATACACTGAGGCATATAAATAGCATATAGTAGTATTGAAAAGATAGAAGAGAAGAAGTAGAAACGATCAGAGCTCATCCATGCCTCTTTGACAGATAATGGCATGGTCCATCTTTTGGTGTTGCATTGCCCGCCTATGGGAAGCTTCTTCCTTCAACCAGACCTGACTATCTGTCGGCCTGAACAAGCGCAACTCCTCTTGAATCTATTTTTTACATCTTTTATATTTTCTGTAAAGCCCTGCAATTCCTCTATCTTCACTTTTTTTTTTGATTGGTTAAGTGGGGCTATGGAGTTTTCGTGAAATTATGCAACATGAAAAGCAAAATTTTAGACCCAAAGAAACTTATATTTATTGTATTTCACAATACTATCAAGATGTGGAAAATTAGGCCTCTTAATTGTTGATATCATTGAATTTATACGTTTTGAAGTTCGAATTTTCAAGATAATGACTTCTGATTTATTCATGTGATTGATGATACATTTATGGTGAATGAAATATTTTAATTGTCCTTTTTAAAAATATTTTTTAGATTATTTAATTATTAGAAAATCAAATACCATGAGGCTTACACCTCACGCCATAGACAAGTGGAACGGGCTTCACGCCGTAGCATTTTAAAACATTGGTTGTGATTTCCAATATCTAAGTGTTTGCTGTCCTGCACTCCTTGTTAGATTGTAAGGTATTTAAATTTAGGTTTTTAGTTTCTAGCATTATGATTTGGTCCTTGCCTTAGAAGGGCATTATTATTTGGTCTTTATTTTAAATAGGCAAAAAAAACCACTAGTGTTGTTAAGTGGATTTAAAGCTTGGTCTCTTGTGTAGTCATGTGAGAACAAGCTACCCACTTGTTTTCAAGTGAGTTTAGTCTCACATTACCTAGATACAAGAGTGTCATAGGGTATATAAACATTACATTCGCAACCACTAATGTATTCTAGACCACCCACTAGTGTGTGTGTGCCACTCTAGCAAGTTGCACTCACAATGAGACCTAGTACGCTCAGGCACCTCGTCGCGGGGTTGCATTGGGGTCGCTTCTTCTTTTGATTTCGCTAGAGTTGTCCATTGGGTTTGATGCCTATGATTGTGTGCTCACAGATTGCCATGTGTCCCTGACATCGCTTGGTTGATCGCTCTTGGGAGATCAAATGGGTTGATGGGGTTGAATCTTGACCGTTTGATCTTCAAGATCAAGATGGTGGCTCCTCGGGCTCACTGCCCTAGAGGAGTGTGTAGGCAGGTTCATCGACCCACTTGGTTCGTTGCAATCGGCCTGGGCACAAGGCTCGAGACCTAGATGGGTGAGCCTAATTGAATGACTAGCCCACCTTCTTTATAAGGAGGAAGGATAGGGGAGTTATGTATTGGATACAGAAATTCTGCCTGACCGAGAAGGATCAAACCGGAGAAATCAAACTATACCAAGGTCTATTTTGAAGCAAAGATGAAGAGTCTTCAGGGCCCCTCTCCTCCAAATCCAAGCTGGATCAGACACCACTGTTTAATCCATACTAGAAGGACCACTTCCCAGGCCCCGTTGTAGACCATGAAGAAGAATGGAAAATAGACTAGTCCAGTCACTATACCAGACCTAGCCAGTCAATTCGATTTAGTCCATTATGACCGTTGATCAAGAGACTAGTCCAGAAGACAAGTCATTAGACCAATCCAATTAACCTGTTAGTAGAGTAGTAGACCCTCTCAGGACAGTCTAATCGGGTGTCTAATATAGCCCAGGGTAGATAGGGTTAATAATTATCCAATTAACCTGTTAGTAGAGTAGTAGACCCTCTCAGGACAGTCTAATCGGGTGTCTAATATAGCCCAGGGTAGATAGGGTTAATAATTTTCCACTCAAAAGTCCAGATTCATCTTAAAGCAAATCCCCAAAAGTTTTAGGGTTTAGATTGTGTTCACAGATCTAATCCTATTCTCACTTTTCAAAACCCCAAAAATTCCGTAAGTCAAATATGATGGTTTAGGTTCCAAAATAACCCTAAACAATATCACAATCAAATTTTATTACTTCCCCAAATAAAGTATCTTCAAAGTTTAGGGTTTTCTTTAAATTCAAGGATTAACAAATTCAAGTTTCAACTCCATTCAAGAATATCAGAATAGTACCCAAAGTAATAACTAAATGTCAATTTAATCAAATTCCAAAAGTAATGATTTTTATTTGTGATGTTCTATAGGTGCTAAAATTTAGGTTTCATCCAATATTTAATACCTCTACGATTTAATTCCAAACACCCTAAATTAATAAAGGATCCAAATAGGCAAATACACCCCAACTGATTTAGGGTTTGAGATAAATCGAATCTAACCAATATATTGAGTATATATAGAGAATAATTCTGAAAATAGATGAAAAATACATCTCGATTGATGGATAGAATTGAGAGAACCCACACTCTTCGATTTGATCTCACGATCTCTTCAAAACACGAAAGATGAAACACTTTCTTACTAGATTCAATACTAATAAGATAGAGAACAGAAAATTCTGCACTCTGCAGAGAATTTTCAAACTTTATTCAATAATCAATCATCATAATTCTCTGTAGAGGTATTACATATTTATAGGTAAAAGATTGATTTTCTTTTCCTTATTTCACTTGAACTCTATAAGAAAGGGCTATAGCCTATAGGCCATTTTGAAAGTCTACTAACAACTTTGAAAACACTGAGAAAAAAAATAAAGGATAAGGCCATTCCGAATCTAAAAGATTGATTTTCTTTTCCTTATTTCACTTGAACTCTATAAGAAAGGGCTATAGCCTATAGGCCATTTTGAAAGTCTACTAACAACTTTGAAAACACTGAGAAAAAAAATAAAGGATAAGGCCATTCCGAATCCATGTGGGGCTCACTTGAGAAAAGTAAGTAGAAAGAGGAAGAAGAAGAAGAAGAAGAAGAAGATTATGATTCACATCTCTCATCTCCTTTATATATTATTGCTAAAGGAAAATGTGTGATTATGATTCACATCTCTCATCTCCTTTATATATTTGCTAAAGGAAAATTACACATTTACCCTTATATTACGTACACACGGTATAATTAACATGAAATATCATAAATGCCCTTGCTAACACTCCCCTTCAAGATGGTGCATTTATATCTATCATGCTTATCTTGCCTAACATTTCAAGTAACCGAGCACTACTAACTGCTTTCGTAAGAACATCAGCTAGTTGATCATTAGTCTTCATGTACGGAGTGCACACTTCGCCTTTGATGATTCATTCCCTAATAAAGTGACGATTTATTTCAATGTGTTTGGTTCTATCGTATAAAACCGAATTATGATCAATATTGATTGCTGCCTTGCATATATATATATATATATATATATATATATCTATTATGCCCATCTTGCCTAACATTTCAAGTAACCGAGCACTACTAAACTGCTTTCCTAAGAACATCAACTAGTTGATCATTAGTCTTCATATACGGAGTGCAAACTTTGCCTTTGATGATTCGTTCCCTGATAAAGTGACGATCTATTTCAATGTGTTTGGTTCTATCGTGTAAAACCGGATTGTGAGCAATACTAATTGCTGCCTTGTTGTCACAGTACAAACTCATAGGTCCTTCAACATGAAATCCCAATTCCTGAATGAGGATCTTTAACCTCAACAACTCACATATACCATGTGCCATTGATCGAAATTCTGCTTTTGCACTCGAGCGAGCATCCACCGCTTGTTTTTTACTTCGTCATGTGACCAAATTGCCTCCAACGAATGTACAATAATCGGATGTAGACTTTTTGTCATCTTTAGCACCTGCCCAGTCTGCATCTGTATAGGCCTCAATCTGCATATGACCATGTTTTTTGAATAAGATTCCCCTATCTGAGGATGATTTGAGATACCTCAAAATCCTGTATGCTGCCTCCAAGTGTGTCGACTTGGGAGCATGCATAAACCTGCTCATTATGCTCACAGCATAAGCAATATCCGACCTTGTGAGAGAGATAGATTAGTCGCCCCACTAATTGCTGAAAACTACCAACATCTTGCAGAGGAATACCATCCATCTCATCTACTTTGTGATTTTGTTCAATTGGAGTGTGAGCCGGTTTAGCACCAAGCTTTCTAGTTTCACGTAAGAGATCTAGGATATACTTTCTTTGAGATATAAAGATGTCATCACGAGATCTAGCAACTCTATTCCCAAAAACTACTTAAGAAGTCCCAGATCCTTAATCTCAAACTCACTTGCTAGATACTTCTTCAGTTGTTCAATCTCTGTCATGTTGTTCCCTATCACAACTATATCATCTGCATACACAATAAGGATTGTAATATCATTCTTGGTACGCCTAATGAATAAGGTATGATCAACTTGACTTTATGAGTATCCCTTCTTTTTTACTGTTACACTAAACCTTTCAAATCAGACTTTCGGAGACTTCTTTAAGCCATACAACGCCTTCGTCAGTTTGCAAACCTTCTTTTCATGCCCTTCAAGGTGAAATCCTGGAGGAGGAGTCATATAAACTTTTTCCTTCAAAGTACCATGAAGGAAAACATTTTTTACATCAAGTTGGTATAATGGCCAGGACTGATTAGCTGCCAATGATAAGATTACACAGATTGAATTCATTTTTGCTCCAGGAGAAAACGTCTCCTAGTAGTCGATTCCATATGTCTGAGTGTAGCCCTTGGCTACCAACTTTGCCTTATATCTCTCAATTGATCCATCTGCCTTGCACTTGACTGTGAACACCCATTTACACCCTACAAGTGTTTTTCCTTGAGGAAGATCAATCATCTCCCCAAGTATTATTTTTATCCAGTGCAGTCATCTCTTCTATCATTGCTTCTCTCCACATTGGTTGTTTTAGAGTTTCGGTGACAGATGATGGAATGGAAATAGATGATAGTGAAGACACAAACAACCTCTAAGAAGGAGACAAGGCTTTGTACGATACAAAGTTAGCAATGGGATGCTGAGTACATGACCGGTTACCCTTCCTAAGAGTAATAGGAATATTAGATTCATCAATGGACACTGGAGAGGAAGGTGAAGTGCTTACAGGCATAGTAACAAAGTTCTCGAATAATTCCCGAATTGTACCCGAACTATTCATTTTTTAAGGGGTGCCGTTTAAAAAGGCTTCTTTTTCCCAAACTAACGAATAATTCCCGAACTGACGAATTATTCGCGAATAATTCCCGAACGAACGAATTATTCCGAACTTATGCCGAACTTATTCCGAATGAAGATTTCTCACAAATTATTCGTTCATGCTTATTCAGAATTCTAAAATAAAAATGAGGGTAAAATGAATTTTCTATTAGCAATATAATTATTACTAATAACTCGAGACTTATTTCACACTGAGAAATCTTCATTTGATTGAAATCGCCAACTGATAGAAGAATGAGAAAACTCTATCCGAGTAAGCTATTTTAGGATTTTGATTACATTTGATTGAATTGAGAGAAAAAAGATAATTTTGCAAGCTGGTTAGTCTGTTGAATTTCCACTGAACTAAGAGAAAATAAAATTTGTGTTATTAATTCTGAGCTATTTCAATATTTTGCTAAATAACTATGTTATACCAAATAAATTCACTCATATATTGTTTTTCTGATTTTATCTATTCAGATTATTTTTCTCGTTTTTATATATTTTTTAATTGCTTATATAATTTGATTTGCATATACAAACATGTAATTTAAATTATTCTTTTTTCTTAAATTACATAAAGCTCACTTAAGCCTTATGTAATTTTTTTCTTGAGTTTGCGATTTTACATAATGCTTGTTTTTTAGAAATTGAAATAAATGTTAACATAGTAAGAGATGTCAATACATATAAGATTGGTAGATGGATTAGTTGGCATCACGTTCTTATTTTTTATAATTATTAATTTTTATTTTTTCGAACTTAACCCGAATTTGCCGATTTTTTCCCTTTTTTTTCGAACTTAACCCCTTCCGAATAATTCCCGAATCCGAACTTTGTTACTATGCTTACAGGGAGGGTTTTATCTAGATCCGAGGAGATGATTTGGCTCGAGTCTATGTTCGCTTTGGCTCTTCTTTGGTAGACTTGAATCTCCCCCTATTTTCTAATATTATCCTCTTGAACAGTAGTACCAGAGTTATCAAGAGCCAATGATGAGGGATGAGAAACCGGAATCGGCAACGAAATCCTTCTCTCTTTCACACTCTCTCTCCCCCTAGAGAGAGGAAGGATTGGAATAAAAGAGAACATATTCAAAGAATGTAACATCATGGAGATAAATTTCTTTCAAGAAAGAGGATGATAACATTTGTATCCCTTATGATGAGAAAAATACCTAAGAAAAATACTATTAAGACCTTGGGATCCAACATAGTTCGATGGGACCCAAGGTAGGGGATTGAAAGTGCAAAACCTGAGATGGGAAACAATTAATAAGAAATACAGTAGTCAAGACAATTTCAGCCCAAAAAGACTTTGGAACATTACACTGGAATAGAATAGCACGAGTTACCTCCAACAGATGACAATTTTTTCTCTCAGCAACACCATTCTGTTGAGGATTGTAAGGATAAGAGTACTGATGGTCTATCCCATTTGTAGTCAAATATTCCGCCAACCCCCCACATATATATTCTCCCCCTTGATCAGATAAAAAAATCTTGATCTTTTTTTCAAATTGAGTCTGAATCAACATATGAAATTGTTTGAAAATAGTATTTACCTCATCCTTTGACTTTATGAGATAAAGTCAAGTATACTTAGAATAATCATCAACAAAACTCACAAAATATCGATAACCGGCGATAGAGGTAACAGGTGAAGGGCCCCAAATATCGGTATAAATGATATCAAATACAACGGAACTTTTATAAGTACTAGGAGAAAAAGAAGCACGATGGTGCTTTGTAAGTTCACACACTTCACATTGAAGATCGGACATAAGCAAACAAGTCTGGAAACATAATTCTCAAGCATTGAAAGGAAACATGACCAAGATGGGCATGCCAACACAGGACACACTCTTTATTAACACTACTACTACTATTACTATAAGACTGAAATGTTCAAGGAACAGTGGCAGTCCCATCCGACAAATAGAGGTCATTATCTTCACGACCCGTTCCAATCATCTTTCTTGTTACCAAGTCTTAAAAAACACAGTAAGAAGGAAAAAAAGTGACACTACAATTTAGATTTTTGGTAAGGGAACTAACAGATAGAAGGTTTGTTGCAAAATCAGGAACATGAAGAACAAAGACTAAAGAAAGGTAGGAAGGAAGGAAGATTAACATCTCCCTTCCCAGTAATAGAGGAGAAGGTGCCATCTGCAATTCGAACTTTATCTCTACCGGAACAAATAGAATAAGTAGAAAACAGTGAAGGCATACCAGTCATATGTTCAGAAGCACCTGTTGAGTCAATTATGTAGGAGAGACTCGAAGAAGTAGACACATGGTGAGCAGAACCAACAATACCTGACTGATCAAAAGTAGAGGTGGAGGTGGCAGATGGGCCATCAAATTGAGCCATAAAGCGTCGAATGTTCTCTATTTCGTCTTTAGAGACAAACCATATCCATTTGAGAAAAAAAACCCTGTGAGGTTTCCTCGGAAGCCGACATAGCCTTCAAACAATCACAAAAAATATCCTAATACTTCAAAAAGGAAACACCTCTTTCACAAACAAGACCAACTAGGGCAATAACAACTTTTTTCAGCAAAAAACAACAATAGCCATCACCTTCAACACCTCTTACTAAGGTTTAATAGGGCTGTTTTTTACAAAACAATCTATGACCAATCGCTTTAGGGTTCCCGGAATCAAACTCTTTCACCAAACAAGCTCCAAACAACTATTGCTTTGTTAAAAACAATGAATCCACACATTTATAACTCTAAGTCTAATGATTCATAATAGATCTAGATATCAATCAATAACCCCAAGAACCTTTTAAACTTGAATGATGTAGATCTGATTTGTTTTTTTTTCATAATATCATCCAAGCGCATGAACCATCAACTTAGATACTCCAAAAAATCAGAATAAAATCAATCCAAACTCCAAAAGATTAAACCATACCAGCACACGACACTATTCACATTGCACTATTCATGCAGTACTATTCACAACACTATTCATACCATTAAATAAAAGTGCATACCTTGATTTCATGCTCTGATACCAAATAGAAAGAGGAAGAAGAAGAAAAAGAACAGAAAGAGGAAGAAGAGAAAAGAGGGATTAGAGAGATTATGATTATGATTCACATCTTTCATCTCCTTTATATATTATTACTAAAGGGGAATTACACATTTACCTTTATGTGTATTACGTCTAATAGACATGACTTTACACGTAATACACATGGTATAATTAACATGAAATATCATAAATACCACTGTCAACACTATATAGTTCTGGTGAAGATAAAATTAGTTACCAAAGAAAGAAATATTGATATTGGGTCACTTGCAACCAATCAAGATTATGCGTTAGTATCCAAACAAACTAGAATTTATAAGGAGGATGGAGATAAACTTGTGACCATCACCAAACACTAGAAAGTGTCATGTAAGGTTATGCTGGGCTCTCATTGAGAACTAGTTTAGGATACACCAGTGTGTATCTAGTCTAGTTTCTTCTGAAAAACTTCAAATTGTGACCAAGTTAGAACAAGGTTAAAGGCAGTGTGGGACTAAGTAGGGGAAAAAAAACTTTTTTCTTTACTATTTTGGGCATCCTAAGAGGGGTTAGGTGTGTTGTCTTCTGCCAAGCAATGCAATTTTGTAGGGATAGACTGGATTGAATCTCGAAGGTAGTGGTGCCCGTGATTCACAGATATACTATTATATTATAAGTCATTGTGTGCAAGACCATTTTCGGGACAAGACACAACCCCTTCTCCCCTCTCTTCTCTTGTGTTGATAAAGACAAATTACATTGTAAATCCTAATTGTTTCACCTTGTCTATGCCTTTCTTTCCTTTTTCATCTGTTAGATAAAAATTGTTTCATTTGTGCTAGTTCAGGGGTTTCTTATCTGAAGTAGTGACTTCCAGACATCCCATCCTTTGTTGATATGCACAACTTGAACTCAATCTTTAAGGTTATGAGAAATGGTGAGTTGTTATACTGGTACAGTAAACACAGACAAGATAGCGAAACAAAATGTTCCCGAACTTGTACGCATTTGGATTGTGGCAGTAGTAGATAATACTGGCCTTCAGTGACTGACATCTTTGATCAGGATGGTCACATTGAGTTTGAACTTAATGATGGGTTTATGGTCATCATATAACCTATTGAATCTGTCTTTTCGTGGAAATTGAAACGATACCATGCAAAAGTATCCTCAATTTTTCTTCATGACATCCCATTTATGAACTCTTAAATGGGTTACATTCTGTTTAAGGGCTGCATGGACCATCTCTGGTTTCTCTGCACATGTTGGACACCTGTACTTTTTGTCAGAATCAGTTTATTGTTTAGCCAAGTATCTTTTAGAATTATGTAGAAAAGGTGGTGTAGAAGAGGAGTTTTAAGCCTGAGGGGTGAAGCTGACCATAATCATCTTCTCGAACAGTTTTCAATCACAAAACACTATACAATGCCTACAAGAAGCGGACAAAGAATATTGAGTGTGACGTTGAAGAATATAATAAAATGAAAGAAGCCAATCCAGAGTTCTAACGTGATGCTTCGAGTTTCCAGTATGGGAAGGTAAGTACAATTGAAGAAACAGAAGCTGCTTCCCCTGAGATTTGGCTCAAGTTAGTGGCTTTCAAGATGAACTTAGTCCTGTTTTCTGTTGTGCAGGCACCAAAGATTTCAGAGGATAAGATTGACAAAATGGTGAAGGAGCTCCAAGACAAGGTGGAGAAGCGGAAGACATTTAGTATCAGAAGGAGATTCCATGAAGGGAAGGATATTGACTCGATCAATGACCGTAACGAGCATTTCAACAAAAAGATTGAGGGAGCCTTTGGTAAATATACGCTGGAGATCAAGAACAATCTTGAGCGGGGAAATGCTTTGCCAGACTAAGGTATGTTTAGGAGTTTGTATTAATCTTGTCCTACTCGTAAAGATCATCTGTATGATTGGCTCTATTACATTGCCTCTCCTACTTTGAGAATGTCTCTGGCTTTCTCTATTGGTGTCATCATAACTATAATTTTAAGCTTTGAGAAAGAATTTCAGTTTGTGGTCTTGATTAAACGTGTTAATAGTTCTGTAAGGGTGTCCAACGACATTACACACAGATGGGCCTTAGTAGTTGCATCTCTTGTATTACCTGTTATAGAGAAATCAACAATTTCAGTTCAAGGAAATTCAATATATCAGATGATCATTTGGCTGGGCTGATCTTTAGCCAACAAGATCTCCATGTGAAGAGAGGACTGTTCTATCTATGATAGAAGTTTCCATGGCGGTACGAGTTTTTTTCCCCCTCAACTCATGATTTTTAATTCTGGTGTAACCATGCATATAAACCAATGAAACCATGCCCAGGGTCAGAAACTTGTGGCAATAATTCCCTCAACCGTAACCCAAATTAATTATAATTTTTTTTAATTGGTAAATGGAAAATTCATTACACAAGAAGAGAAACTGTTCAAGGTTTGTTAGAAATTAAACCCAAAAGCCAAAGAAAAATAACATCCACCCAAAGGAAACACTATAAAAGCATGCTTTTGTTGCAAACTCTAACAGTTCCTCTCTTTTCAAATACTCTAGCAGATCACCCCAACATGGATCGGACTGTTTTATAGTATTAAAAAAAATTGGCAAATCCTCATCAAACCCAAATGAGGAACCTCACAATGTCCAGTTGCATCCCAATGCGGACTAGCTGACTATATGTAGTAGAAACCTCCTCTGTACGGGGAAGAGAAAGACATAAGTGGATGGTCTTGACTACTGTATCATCATCAATCATGTGGCTGTTGCTACAGTGTGATTGAAGATCACCATATTGCTCAATGTAAGCCTGAGAAAAGCATGATGATGATGATAATGCCAAACCCAATAGTCTGTTGGCTCCCTGAATCCTGATGATGAATTCGTTTAATACTTCGATTTCCACCAGAGATGATGGGAGTGTAGGATCGATATATCCCAATAGTGGGAGATAATAGGGTTAAGTAAATCAGATGCCCAAGGATAAGAGCGAGCATTCCAGTAGGCAGGCCGAAAGAACTCTCGAAACTAGGGATTCAGAGCTTGGTTTGATCACGCTCGAGTTTAGAGGAGAACTGAGCCTTAAACAAGCTAAAATAGAGAGCCTCTGCTACCCGAGCTCAAGCCAAACTGAGCCCTAAATGAGCCAAGCCAAATCAAATAAGGTCTAGCTCAAGCTTGTTTTAAACATTTGAGCTCAAATAAAAGCTTGGCTTGGTTGTTCGTGCCTAAAATTCCAGCTTGAGCTTAGCATGAATGAGCTGAGCTGAGCTCACTAGCTCGCTTGGCTTGAATGCAGCCCTAAACCAAATGTTGGTGTACGAACTTGTGCTAACTGATCGGATAAAGCTTCTGAAACCCCCTTAGGGCCGAGACCACCGAGATTGTGCTCTTAGAGCAAGGAGTCGGTGGTCTCGGCCCTAAGGTCTCAGTAGCAAAGTCCTAACTAATCACAAGAGTAGTCGTGGACCTTCCAAAAGGATGAACATTTGGGGCTAAAGGGAGGGCGGCGAAGGGAGCAAGCACCATTTTGGTTGTTGTGTAAGGCTCCATTGAAACATGTGTGATGATGGATTTTAACCGCTGTTCTAGATGGGGAAATTCCTCATCCGAAATAACACCAAAATTGTTGATTCAAAGGAGAATAAGAACCCAAGACTGTTGCCCAGATTTGAACCCTGGAGAGGGGGGGTGGGGGGGTGAGTAGGGTCTGGTAATTTAAAAATTTTTCATAATCCTTTAAGGCAGAATTTCAATTATACTAATTAAAAGGGAAATGAATTATACAATTCTACACAAGCAATCAAAGCAATAAAATAAATGAGAAGAGTAAGAGAAAACAAACACAAGATATTATTCACGAGACTCAACAATCCCACATACGTTCCCGCCTCAAGCTATACCCATTAGAGGATTCACCACGATTTACTTGATCGAATGATCTTCTTTCACGTGAAGATCAAACCTTTACAACTTTCTTCACGGGTGAAAGTCAAGCATTTACAATCTTCTTACGGGCAAAGATCAAGTCTATCGTTGTAAGAGAACAATCCTCTATTGACTTTACAAAGCTCTCCACTTCAAGGACAAGAATCCACCGATTCTTGATTTTACAAACACTTGATATAGAAGTGTTTTACAATCATACAAAGCTCCCTACTTCAAGGACAAGAATCTACCGATTCTTGATTTTACATACACTTGATATGGAAGTGTTTTATAATCCGAATTTGCTCCTTAGATGAATTGATAAAAGACTTGAACACTCACTAAAAGACCTCCCAAAGATTGGAGTTGAATATTAAAAAATATTTGGGGATTCTAGGGTATAACTTAGTATATTTGGAATCTAAGCTTTGGAGTGAATGATTGTAGTTGTAGATCATCTCATTGTAGTTCATAAATCATTCCATTTTGTAGTCCTTGCAAAATTATAGCCGTTGGAGAGGCATTGAGAATGATACGATCGTTGAAAAACTAGCCGTTACAGCATTTTCAGTTTCCCGCATGAATTCGTCGACGAGTTTGGGTGGGCTCACTGAATTAGTTGACGAGATTGAAGCCAAAAACCAAACAATGGCTCAGAGACCAGTTTCGTCTCCGAAATTACAGTACCCCTGTAATTTCGTCGACGAGATCTCTGTATTTTCTTTGTAATCTCATCTTAAACTTCTCTATATGATAGAAACTTTTTTCAAGGTCACTTGACTTGACTTTACCATGATTTTCATCATTCTTTATGATATCCTAGGGCCTTAGAATAAGTATGAATTATGGTTTTAAGCTCCTAAGATCAATCTAGGTACTTGAGAATTCAACTTTCAATACTTTGAGGACTTTTTACAAAAATCCTAGACACTCTCACTAAAATATAAAACAATTAAACCTTCTTGAGAGTTGCTCTTCATCAACTTGATCTTGACTTGATTTGTCTTTTTTGACTTCATGATCAATCTTCTTCTTCTTCTTTACTCTTCATCTTTATGATTTGGATTCATATGATCTTTAACATCTTCAACTTGATCCAATTTGACTTGCTTTGGCCAAGATGACTTCTTCAAGACTTGATATAGATCTTCAATTTGCTTCAATAGCTTGCTTTGACTTGATAGAGAATCCTTTTTAAGCTTAATGACTATTCCATGCCTTTTGCCTTGAATGACTTGCTAATGCTCTTATACACTGAATTTCACATAAAACTCATGGAGACATTAGTAATACAAATGACATTATATTATTGTGTTATCATCAAAATCATTGATATTATCTTAGGTTGAAACCAATAGGCTAACAAAGACAAATGGTAAGGAAAATTGTCTGAAATAGAGAGTCCAAATTTGTGCTAAGGGAAGTTGTAGGCACCCTTAGTAGGGGTGCATTTAAGCCGAACTGGCCAAGCCAACTCGATGGCTCGACTCGATCAAGCCGAGTTCAAGTGAAGCTTTTTGGCTTGATCGGGCCGAGCTGAGTTTTTTCGAGCTCGAATTCTCAATCAAGCTGAGCTCAAGCTAGGCCCAGCTTGATTCGGCTAGTTTGAGGTTTGGTTAGGTTTGAGCTTGGATTGGCTCGGCTTGACATATTTATAATATAATAATATTATTATTATTAATTAATAATGCATATAATATTTTAATGTTTAAAGTATTAAAATTAATATACTTATAATATTAATATACTATTTATAATAGATATTTTTAAAAAATGAAATATATATATATATATAGTTCAAGGAAATTTAAAGGGGTGTCCCCTTTTAACTTTTGTTTAACTATGGTTAAGATTCACTAACCATTATAGCTTAAGTATCTAACCTTGTTTTTTAGGGAAAAAAAATCACCACTGGCTAAAACTTAATAACCATAATTCAAGGGCAGTTAAAGAGGTGTCCCCTTTTAACTGTGGTTAGTTATAGCATCTCACCTTAGTTTTAGAAAAAGAAAATATAAAAAAGTTAACCGTAGGGTTAAAACTTGTTAATATAGTTCAAGGGGCATTGTGAAATTATGAAATATAAAAGGGACACTCCTTTAACTTCCCTTGAATTGTGGTTAATAAGTTTTAACCCATCTGGTAATTTTTTTTCTTCTAAAAACCAAGGTTAGATGCTTAAACTATAATGGTTAGTGAATCTTAACCACAATTAAATGGAGTTAAAAGGGGACATCCCTTTAACTGCCCATGAACTATGATTAACAAGTTTTAACCCCTATTATTATTTGTTTTACTAAAAACCAAGGCTAGATATGCTTTAACCCTAAGGATTAGTGAGTGTTAACCACAATTAAAGGGAGTTAACATGGGACACCCCTTTAAACTGCCCTTGAATTATGGTTAATAAGTTTTAGCCCATGCTTTTTTTTTTCTAGAAACACTTTAACCTTTAAGGGTTAATAAATTAATCATGGTTGAAGAGAATTAAAATGGAACACGTGTTACAAGGATATTATAGCAAACTAAATATTAATTGAGGAGTGCTATCCCTAGTTGCATTTACTACAAAAGTTTCCAAAGACGCAAGGGTAGGCATATCACGTGGACATGTTTGATATTTTAACACATCAAAAAAAACAAAAAGCAGAAAAGTTGTGACATTTGTAGTCACCAAGTTGCGTTGTGGAAGTTTTGGTATTGGGGTTAGCAAAATTCACACTACAATGGTATAATAGTACCCCCGCCTCTTACGTGAGTGGTAGGGGTGTGGCCTTCCAAGGGTGGAGGTATGGGGATCTAATCCTCCCAAGGGGTAAGAATTGCAAGAGCTCCACTGCCCCAGCTAACTTCTAACTGGCTGACTCTATTGGCGTAGGTAAATGATATCTAGTCCCCGTGGGGCCCTTCAAAAAAAATTAAATAAATGGCAATATAGTCACTTTCTGAATAATTTTTAATGCAATTAAACGGAAGTGGGAGAATGATTTATCCCTTTACGTACACTTGACACCTTTAAGGACTGATCTAAACTTGTTACCCACCATCAGGGCGGAGTCAGGATTTTCATGCAGGGGGGCTAATAAGGGGGTGTGGTTGTGTGGGGGGTACCCCCCCCCAAAAAAAAATAAATAAATAAAATTGAGGGCCAATTTCATGGGCCATCTCATTCTGTTCCCTTTAACTATGATTAAGCTTAACCAAATTAAAGTTACTATTTTTTTTCTTCGAAAAACTAAGTTAACCCTAGGGGTGAGTGAATCTTAACCATACTTTTGGTGATAAAATGAGGGACGTGGACCAACAAGGATGGCCATTCGGCCAAAACATTTCTTCTTCCCCCCCTCCCACCCCCAAAAAAAAAGTTTAGGTGGGGCTAGAGCCCCCGTACTCCTGTTTTTGCCTTGCTCCCAAAGCTGAAGCCCCCCTGGGCCCCATGTGGCTCCGCCCCTGCCCACCATCCTCCATACCACGAGCCTAAACTATTTTGAGTCATTCAAAAAAACAAGCAAATAAAAAGATATACAAATATATATATATATATATATATATATATTTAGAATCGTTTTGAAACTACGTGTAGCCATTTCACTTTATTGAATAAATAGGCAACTCTAGTAGAGTTCAACTGCCTTACACCAGGGCTTTGTCCCAGTGGTAGTGTATGCCTGCTTTAGGGGGAGGTACCGGGTTCCATTCCAGAGAGGGTGGGAGTTTGTATATACTCTCCACCCGCCCACTAACTGAACAGATACTAACACCTAACCGGCGTTGCGGCCTAAACGTAAAAAAAATTGCCCTAAGTAGAAACGTTTGATTAGTTTTGTTTTCACTATTTGTTACCATTTTTTTTTGCTAGTTTAAATAGTTTTCATTTCTAATTTTTTTTTAAAAAGGGTGCTGCTAGGAGCACACCACTATTTACTGACTGGACACCATTTAAAATAATAACTTACATTTTTTTTATAATTTGTATTTCTTATGCACCCACACCCACACCCACACCCAAATCCCTAAACCCTTACTAAAAACTCTCATAACAAACAGTCTTCTCCTTTTATAGAAGTAATCTTTTCAATGTCTTCTTATTTTATATCCCTTCTCATCTCTTTCTATAAGTTGTCTCCTTCTATATGCTTTGTGCTTATTTTTCATATTGATAATCCTACAGAAACAGTTGTTTCACGGTGGTCGCAGGGCTACCAAGGTACTCTTTTAATAAAATTGGACACGTGATGACTTATATGGGTGAACCCTAAGGGTGAGTGAATTTAACCACAGTTAATGGGGTTTAAAATTGACATGTGGTAGCTAATATAGCCCCTTTAACTATGGTTAAGCTCAATCTACCTAAGGTTAGTATTTTTAAGGTTAATATATTTCCTTTTTTTTTTTCTTCTAAAAACCAAGGTTATATGAAAGAACTCTAGAGGTGAGTGAATCTTAAACCACTATTAGCGAGAGTTAAAAAGGGACACGTGGGAGGGTGTAGAGGCGTGCGCGGGAAAAAGTATTTCACTTAAAATGGTGTATAAGTAGAAAATTTATAGGTATTTTGATCCGGATCGACCACTCTTTCCATCACCCCCGTGGTTCGGCTGATAAGAGGAGGATTGCTTGTAGTGAAAATATCTTGAAAATACGTTGTAGCAACAGACCCAATCTCATCTTCATCCTCAATCCACCTTTTGTTTATATCCATCAACTTCACTATATTGTTTTTCCGCTTACGTTGTGATGCTCTTTGGTGAAAATATTTTGTATTTTTATCCCCCGATGATAACCATATAGCTCTCAATCACTGTCGCCAATACACTTCCTCTTTGAGTAGGAGCCCATTAATTTCTTCATTGATCCTATGAATATATGTTTGATTCCGGCCCTCCTTGTTGTATTTCATGCATTCTTCTAATTCTTTTCTTTTTGTTTCAAGCATCTTCCTATCTTTCCCAAATGCCAACCGACTCCACTCTACAAGTTTATTTCGGCACAATTTAATTTTTTCAGTTACTTTATACATAGGGCTGCCATTTGAAACTTCACTCTCCCATACCCTCTGAATAATTTCTTCACACTCTGGTCGAGAGGCCCATATCTCCTCAAAACGATGAATCACCTTTCGTTGCCACTTGGGGATAGACTGATCAACCATCTCTATAAGAAGAAAAACATGGTCAGAGGTCGAGGAAGGGATATGATGAGCTCCAGAACCCTTAAACCAATCTAACCAGCTCATTGAAACCATAGCTCTGTCAAGCCTCTCTTGTATATTAGCTTTCTCTTCTCTCATGTTATTCCATGTGAAATCAACTCCCTTATAACCCATATCTACAAGCTGACACTCTGCAATAGCCTCACGGAATTCCAAAATTCTTTGTTGAGCCCTAACATGACCTCCTTGCTTTTTGTCATTAGAAAGAATTTCATTGAAATCCCCCTTACAAATCCATGGGATTCCACTCATGCAGCCCAATGTTTTCAGCAACATCCATGACTCCTTTCTTCTGCTTGAATCTGGATTACCATAAAACCCGGTGAGTCGCCAATCCCGATCATGCCCTATCTCGATATGAGCATCAATATGAGATTGAGAATAATTCTGAACCATTAAATCCACAATATCCTTCCAAAATAACGTGAGCCCACCACTTCGTCCCATACTAGGAACCACCAATGCATTCTTAAATCCCAATCTTATTTTTATTATTGTCATTCTTCGAACATCCATTTTTGTTTCCATGAGAAATAAAATGGAGGGGTCTTTTTCCTTCACCAATTGGTGAAGGGCTCAAATTGCACAGAGGTTCCCAAGCCCCTGGCAATTCCAACTTAAGAGTCTCATTGGGATTGGCGGGGTTGCTCTGCAACTCCCGCCTTATCTGAGTTATCATTCATATATTGCTCATCCCCATTCGTTTTCTCCCTTTTCTGCTTCGGTCCTTCTTCTTCATCATTCCTTTGGAGACCCACTTGTAACCCTCTTTTCGCTCCAACTTGAGGCAAATCATACGTTCCCTTATCCCATTGCATATACTCCGGTCTGGTGCTTGTAGAATTTGTTATATTTTAATGGTGTCCAGTTAGTAAGTAATATAAATGGTGTCCAGTCAGTAAATAGTGGTGTGCTCGTAGGTTCACCCAAAAAAAATTAGTATTTTCTTCATATTTGTTAGTATGCCACTAATTTGGGTAAATGTTACTTGAAATTCCCAATTAGGATGTTTCCAATTTGATTAATATCACGATTAACATGATTCTATTTTTAAGCATGAATCTTCAACAACGTATCTCTAATTAGGAGTTGTATATGATTTTCAATTTAGTCTAAGGTGAATTTAGGGAATAGGTAACGGCTTTTAGTAGATATCTTAGGGTTAGGGGAGTATTCAAGCCGAGCTGGGCCAAGCTTGAGCTCGGCTTATACCTGTTTAAGCTAGGTTCAAGCTCGGCTCAAGCTCGATTCAAGATTGTATTTTTAGGATTGAAACTTGGCTTGAAAGTGTTAGCTTGGCTCGAGTTCGAACTGAGCTCAGCTTGAATCCTAATATATATATCATTCTACTAATAAAAGTACAAGGAGTATGCAAAACTTTACCTGGACGTAATTACCCTTCACCATTTATAATAAAAAGTTATAATATATAGTCTATAATTATAATGTGTAGTATTATGTGCGACCCATGGAACCTACTCCTACCTATTAAATATCTATTTTGCTATTTTTATGGATAAGGATTCTATATTGTGTTGTTCTTATTAATGAGGACTCTTTATTAGTAGAGAGTTAGAAGGACTCTATTGGAAAGTCTTTAGTTACCTATAGTTACTACACCCCTAATAAATATACTAATTAATTAATTAATATATATATTTGAGAGTAATGTCTGATAAAACTATATTAAAAATTAAATTTGTTAAAAAAATTAAAAACATTATTTTTTTTAATTATGATAAAAAATTAATACGTGCAAAGCACGTGCACCTTTACTAGTATATATATATATTATTTTTTTAAAATATATATATTATAAATAGTATATTAATATTATAAGTATATTATTTATAATATTTTAAACATTAAAATATCATACGTATTACTATCAATTAATAATAATATTATTATATTATAAATATGTCAAGCCGAGCCAAGCTCAAACCTAACCAAACCTCAAACTAGCCAAATCAAGCCGGGCTAGGCTTGAGTTTGGCTTGATTGAAATTCGAGCTCGAAAAAACTCGGCTTGGCTCGATCAAGCCAAAAAGCTTCACTTGAACTCGGTTTATCGAGTCGAGCCATCGAGCTGGCTTGGCTTGAATACACCCATACTAAGGGTGTCTACAACTTCCCTTAGCACATATTTGGACTCTCTATTTCAAACAATTTGCCTTACCATTTGTCTAGGGTTCCTATTCTCCTTCAAATCAACAATTTTGGTGTTATTTTGGATAAGGAATTTCCCAATTTAGAATGGCGGTTAAAATCCATCATCACACATACATTTCAATGGAGCCTTACACAACAACCAAAATGGAGCTTGCTCCCTTTGCCGCCCTCCCTTTAGCCCCAAATGCTCATCCTTTTGGAAGGTCCCAAACTATTCTCTCGTGGCCAGTTAGTACAAGTTCGTACACCTACATTTGGTTTAGGGCTGCATTCAAGCCAAGCTAGCTCGTGAGCTTAGCTCAGCTCATTCATGCTAAGCTTCAAGCTGAAATTTTAGGCATGGACGACTAAGCCAAGCTTTTATTTGAGCTCAAATGTTTAAAACAAGCTTGAGCTAGATCCTGTTTGATTTGGCTTAATTCGTTTAGGGCTCAGTTTGGCTTGAGCTTGAGTAGCAGAGGCTCTCTATTTTAGCTTGGTTCTCCTGATCCGAACTCGAGCATGTTCAAACCAAGCTCTGAATCCTTAGATCCTAGGCTTTTGAGAGTTCTTTCGGTCCACCTACTGGAATGCTCTTATCATTGGACATCTGATTTAATTAACCCAATTATCTCTGTAACGACCCCAAAACCCCACCTTAGACATAGTGGACTTTGGGCCTGTTACATTTCATAAAACCTGCTCAAACCCATACATACAAGGCAAAGTTAAACACAAATCTCCAAAATAGCAAGAATAAAATTCAATATATATAAAACTCAAACCATGCCGTGCCCCAAAATACCCCCTAGGAGTTAAGGGATACTTTAGAGGTGACTATTCGTACCTGTCAAACCATCCTGAAATAAACAAGGCTAACATGATATAATAACAACGATAATCAGAGTGCGGAAGCAATATCATGAATGCGGAAATGAGAACTAACTTTTTATTTTCCCATAAATCATCTTAGTATTCCAAGTTTATGTACAACACATAATCAAAGTAAAGGTGGACATGCCCACCTATCAAAATACAAAAAAGGAACTCTCTCACACTCTCCTCTCAACAGTAGTCGAGGTATGACCATACGTCCAAGTCCCTATCCTCTTGAGACTGCAGCGGGATAGGTGGCTCCCTCTCCTCTATGTACTCTTCCTCGACCCAAGGCTCGGGGTCGAGGACTTCCACAGTACCTGCCGACATAAAAGTACGGCTGAGTATGGAATACTCAGCGAGTACAAGCTACTAGCTAACCATAGCAATAACAAAAGCACAACAACATGGAGCACAATACAACATATCGAGTTAAAGCAATCCTAGCAATGTAAGATAAATAGCATTGAACATGAAGAAATATAAATATCTTGACATGCGTACATGAATGCGAAAACTCCGATAAAACTCATGTTCAAAAACCTTTTTCATGCTTCGGTCTTGCTTGTGAAAAATCATGCATGCGTGTCTGTCTCATTGGGATTTCATGTCTTGACTTGTTCTTGGCTTTTATACTTGTGAGCCAGAGGCTAGCACCTGCACATCCCTAGGCTACCAACCTCCTTGACATGGTTTCATTTTCTTGTGGGCTAGAGGCTAGCACCCTTCCACTTGGGCTACCAACCTCTTTGACATGTACTTGTTTCATTTGCTTGTTTTCTTTCACTTGTGAGCCAGAGGCTAGCACCCTTTACTTGGGCTACCAATCTCCTTGATATGTGTTTTTTTTCTTGATTGATCTATCACGTACAAATACATCTTGGAAAACCCGGTTCATGCATGCATACGTGCTTGTCAATAGTGGCAACCATGATGACATGTATGACATGAAGGATGGTGCATCGCATTTTAATTTATAGTATAAACATGTGAGAATTTTGGTAATCTACGTGGCATTTGGTCAATTCATCATTCATAAGAAAATGACATAAGGCCTACTTCAATTTTCTTCCTTAAAATTCATTTATTTCTAGTTTAGACATTTTATCAAACATCCGGCGTGCAACATTCCTTAGTAGTTTCATTTACTCTTTTTAGTGCATATTTTTCATCAAATCATCAAGTAAGTTCATTATTTGTAGAATGTCATTCCACCATTTCCATCACACACATCACACATTGTACAACACGACATCCGATCGCCTCAACCCCTCCTCCATTCATACATTCCACCATTCACATTTTCCTTGTTTAGATTTAGGGAATATAGCATATTTCCATACAAAAGAGAAATGGGGGAAGATTCAATGCACAATCACTTAAGGAATCCTAGGTTATTGCTAAGGGAGTTAGTAGGGTGTACTAACCTTGAAAGAAGAAGAGGAAAACCCTTAAAATGTCGTGGGAGACGCTGTCCTAACTTGGAGAACGAGTCCTTCACATGCTTTGCCTTGGATTTGAAGAATTCAAGCTTTTGAGTGAGATCTAGGGAGCTTAAACTCTTGATTTTTGCTCAAGAGGAACCCTAGGTGAAAACCCCTCTTTCTCTTCTCTCCCTTTCTCTCAAATGTCTGCCTTAGGGTTTATGAACCCTTAAAGGCTCGGGCAAACCCTTATAGGCAAGGGTTTAACACCCAAAAGATGAAAAAACCCTTAATGAAATTTCTGCAAAACGCGATATACCGATCGATCGGTGGTTAAGACCGAGCGACCGGTGTTTCGACAGGGCGATCGGTCAAAAACATGCTCTCTGAAATTTTTTCCTATACAAAAAAGTTAACCAGTCGATAGCTACTGATCAATCGGTTGTGAACCGATCGATCGCTACATTGGACCGATCGATCGGTGCTCTGCAGGTTCCCACTATTTTGGCCATATCTATTGAGTCGTTCGTCGGATTTTGATGATTCAACTTGCGTTGGGTTCATCTTTCGAAAAGGAACATTTATGACATTTTAGAATTTTCAAATTCTCCCATATTTATTAATCAGAGTACGTGAAAGGCCAATTGGATACGAAAGTGCTATTTATTAAGTACGGAAAAGTCCGGGGGGCTACAAACCATCATGTACGACTGTAATCTGTCCAACATAACCTACCATAATCGGATAGTCTAAAACCATCAATAAAAGTAAGATAGTCTAAGCAACATCCTGAAAATAACCTAAGTCTGTTACAATTCTTCCAAAATGTAAAACAAGGCCTAATAGTATGACCACCTATCTAACTCTCGAGCTTCCTCAATCGGAGGCTCACATTCTTTTTCTTCCTCTATGTATAACTCCTCAACCCAGGGCTCCGCTGCGTACTCCTACTCTAATCCTGCTGACAATGACAGGTCGACTGATTATTGAAAACACTAAGTGTATATACAGTCCAACTAACAACATAACATAACCTATACATAGTCAATATCATAATCTCTTTCATATTTACATAATTGATAACAATTTCATATGACATAAACAAAATCAGAGTGCGGCAACATGCGAGCATATCATATCATCATCTTGACTCGTGTACTTGTGTGACTCTTAAACATATTCATGTGCGAAATAAAGGGGGATCTGGATAAAAATTTATGCGGAAACTGGATCCCCTAGATCTTAACACCATAAAAAGCATCAAAATTATCTAAGAGTTTTAGTCATATCACATCGGCGAATGTTTTTCACCGGTGAAGCTTAATCCACTCGAACCGTCAGAACTCTTTGTAGAGATTTCTCCGAAAAAATACTAGAAGCTCGATCCTTGTTCTTCGCTATCCCCACGAAGCTTTAGAATCTCCTTTAGAATTATAGAAGCAAGAGAAAGAATTGAAAGTATGCCTCTTTTTAATTTTAGAAACACAGTTCTTGGGGGGCATACATCGAATCCCAAGATCTGACTAAGATTCTAATTGATTTTATTCAATGAAGGTTAGAATAACATTCACCTTTGCGACTTTGAAATTGTTAAGTCAAATCCACGTTAGAATAGTACTCGCAAAACTTCACAAATGTCAAGTCTCCTGTCGATTCACACGAACCTTCTTTTTCTTTTAAAGCTTTCTCTAATGGAAGCTAATGGCCCTTCCAAATTTTCAGCTCTAGGAATCTTGAATAAAGATCCAATCTTTATTGATCAAGAACCTTTCTTGATGAACAAGATGAATTCTTGCTTTTCCTCAAGATCCAATCAAGAAGACAAAAGAAGAGAGAGATGGGTGTGACCGTACACCTCAAGGAGAGAGAGGGGAGGGCGTGAGGTTTTTAGGAGAGGGAGAGAAGAAAAATTCTAGAGAATTATATATCATAAAGGGCTGGGCATCCAATCCTTTATATATGTTCCCTCTTGGTTGCTTGAATTGTAATCCAATTATAATTCATTAACCTTATCCTAATCCAATTAGGATTCCTCAATAGTTTCCTTTATTGATTATTCTCCTAATCCAATTAGGATTAATCTTAAAAGAAACCAACCTTATCCATTAGTAACTAATCTTATCCTTATCCAATAAGAAATCTTGAATTAGTAACTAACTAATGGAATCCGTAACAATTAGGGAATCTTTAATTAGTAACTAACTAACTAACTAACCTTATCTAATAAGGATATTAGTTATTAGAAACTAATTAAAATAATAACAATTATTATTCCTCCTTGAAGTGGGCATCCCACCCTAGGTGGGTCCCACTCCACACGCCCAAAGGGTTTCCAAACCCCTATTGGTCACTTGAATTATTCTTTTATAATAATTCCCAATGGGTCCTACCCATTTGGTTTTTCACATCTAATGTGATTCCACCTTTTAGAGCTTCACTATACCATATAGTGATTACTTAGAGAAATTAATTAATTTAATTATAAATTAAATTAAATACTTTAAGAAGGTCCTTGTGTGTGGGATCTAAATGGATCTCCTATTTCCGGTTGTGGGACCAAGTACTTCACCTTTTTGGTTGAAGCATTGTTACTAGGAAACACCTTTCCTAAAACTCCATTAGGATCATAGAATGTTATCTAAGTCCCTGGACTTCCACCAATCACAATTAATGTCCATTAACACAATGTGATTAACCTCTAGAAATTAGAGAATTGCTTGTAAGTACCATCTCACAATATATTTATAAATAAATCCTTCCACATTCCGATATCACTTGTAAGCTTCCGGGATTGGAACAATTCAACTGTCTTAGTCCCTAGCTTATGAATAGAACTCTTTCTCATGATTACTTTTCATTGAACTGAACCTCCAAAACACTTTTGAAGAAACATTAGAAAAGAACTGACATATATATTTATATATACTTTTCCATATTAAAATATCAACTTCGATAAAGACCATTTTACCGAAAAGCACCAGTACTGGATTTAACAGTTCAGTTCAAGAAGTATCACCTTGATATCATTATCTCCAATTAAGGAGTTGTGGATTCCTTATTGAGTGTTTACACACTTCTCCAAACATAGTGTACATGACCCAACGTACCCGGAGTTAGTCTGTGTATTGGACATTGCCAATTGGCACATCAAAGCTATATAGACAAATGTATGAGAAGATGTTAACCTCTCAGGTCTAAGGACAATTTGTCAAATGGATAACCCTAATACAATCTGACAGTGTATTCCATAGGGTATCCACTAGTGACCCCGTTTAGTATTATGCACTTGCTACATATACTCACATGTTAATCAAGAGTCACCACTCTCTGTGAATGAGATTCATCACACTATCTCATAGAACTACACATGTGCAAGCCATGATGAAGTACGACGCCCAACCAGTATTCTAGAGGCTTCGACCAATATTAGGTTTACAAGGAACCGGAAAATCATATCTCCTCGCAACCTTTGCATGATTTTCCTACAATGTTACCTATGGAACTTTATGTCATCATCATATGAGACAGTAATTAATATAAATACTCTTTATAGTTGGTTGTGTGAATATGATGTTTGTCTAATCAACATAGAAAAGTCTCTTATTGGCTTTCGAAGGCATATATGTCCAACAAGAATATGGATCAATGGTGTAGACCTTCTATCACCAATAATACTAAGGTTCAAAACCTTAGATTTGCAAAACCTAACTAAGACCACCAATATAGCTCACGAAAATCCCTAGGGGTCTCCCCTAGGGCTCACGGTTTGGAGAGAGAGAGGAGATGAGAGGAGAGAAAAAATTCTGGAGAATTCTACTTAATGGTCTAGGGTGTTGGGGTATTTATAGACTAGGATCTTATCATAATCTTACTCCAACTTGATCTTATCTATTAGGATTTATTAATTAACAATAACTCTTATTATTAATTAAATAAACTCCTACTTAATCTATAACTACTTTAGTTATAGTAATTCTATTAATTAAAGGGTCCCTATTATAAGAGGATTCTTTAATTAAAAGGGATAAATCAACATCCTACACCAAAGTAGGAAACCTAGTCAAACTAGGAATCCACAAGGGGGGGCGTGAGCTTCTATGGGGCGTGGGATTTGAGGAGTTAAAACTCCTTATTGTAATCTAATTACAATAACATCTTAATCCTAATTGCAATCCAACACTTGGATTTTAATTTCATAATAAAAGGAATTATATTTCAATAATTATTCAATTAAACAAATCATAATCCAATTAGGATTCCTCAAGTAGGCGCCCCACCCTAGGGTTTAAGCCCTTGGGCTTTGGCCCATATTAAAGGTTCATTTTAATGGGTTTATGGATATGGGTCAAACTCATTTCTCATTTAATTATGTTAATCAAATAATTACTAAAATAATCTCTTAGTTTAAATTAACTATTAATATATTTAATTAAATGATTAACTTTTAATCACTTAAAATAATTGATTAACTTTTAATCACTTAAAATAATTGATTAACTTTTAATCAATTATTGAGCTTGTATTTCTTATGTGAGCACCTCCACAGATTGCTCCGGGACATTCTTACCCTGACTTATCCAATGTTATCTCATTGACACTAAATGAGAATTACATCGGAATTGCAAGTGACGTGAGATATCCATGTTGCAATTGAATCCCAATGTATGAACATTAACCATTACGGATCCCGCCACATGAACTTTTAAATTCGATTTATCCTTCTAAATACATTATCCCTAATGGGCCTTCGAGATTGACATACTATCTAACCCATAGCCCATTGCAAATCATCCGGGTTTCCAAGACTTATGACTAAGTCATGAGAAACAATTTCTCATGAAAAACATTTTGAAAAAAATCCTTTTATAAGTATAATACCTTTTAGCAAAAGTATATTTCAAAACTTATTTTGTTTTCAAAATCACCTGCGCAGGATTTGAACTTAATCAACTGTCTTACCCGGAACTTGGATAATCTCTCAAATTAATGAGCATGGATTTCTTGTTTGAAATTCATCATGACTCGTACAACTTTCTGACTATCCAACTATCACTGTATTGTATTCCCTAAGTTAGAAAATACGTTCGTGGAATCAAAACAGTCAGATCACTGCCCAGTCATAGATGAACTCATCAGATCTAAGGATCATCGAAACCGTTCAATGTAAATGAGAGACCAACTATCTGATGGTATGTTTATGCAAGAGGTCTCTCATTGAATGCAATCAGTCAGTGTACATTTAAGCACCCATATGCTGATGTGTAGTCTCCACTACAATAGTTCGAGATAGAACTACATCTCAACTATTGAGAACATCTTAGCATTCTGGCAGCCATATAAGTGAAGTGCTCAGCTTCACCCACAGCTGTGACTATATAAGGTATAAGGAACCGAAAAGTTATATCTACCTGTGATAATCTAATCACATAACTTTCCTACAATATATCGTATGGATCTTTATCGATATCTCATATCGTATAGATTATCTCATGATCATGGTCAATTATCCATAATGAATACACAATAGATTAAAAAGAAGCATTTATTAATCAAATTAATAAGGTTCTAACAATCTAAATGACTTTTCTGGGCATCATGTCCAACACGAAACATATGCATAACTCATACGTGTCTATGATAACCAACTTGTCCTGTAAATGCATGATTCATAGAGTGTGGTCCCATCAACGCATAATTCATAGTGTTTTGTCATGTCAACGCATAACTCATAGTGTTTTATCACATATCGCGGCAACGCATAGAGTGATATGTTCGTAACGAAGGGATCATTCTTTCATAGCATAATTCGTGGCATGATCGTGTTCAATGCATGATCTTGTGAGACACGTGGATTTGTGGACTTTACTTCTTACCATGCATGTGAAAATGTGTACAAGTGTCATGATTGAAATTCAAGTGGGTCATCCCTTAGATTCTTATCCTCCACCAAGAAACTCTGTTAGGGTACATCTACCTGATTAGAGAATTCCGATATGGAAGACTTCCTCTAAGTTTTGGCCTACCCGTACACCAATCACCATGCAAGTAGATAGGACATGTTTAACACACTAATCGTTAATACTTCGTTATTATAATTATGCATTTTCTCAAGACGTAATAATAACATAAACATCACAATTCACTTCTATAATTCCTTTTATTTCACGTCATTTCATCCATAATTATAGCCCAATTACCACACACATCATCCACAATACATAGCCATACATCCAAACTTTCCTCCATAGTGTTTCTCATCCTCCATTCATCACATTCATAACCATCAATAACATTTCCAATTCCATAATAGCAAAACATAGTTAATAAAATCCCTAAATCACCTAAAATTCTTATTTCATATTCCAATATCCATAATCTAAGCATAAAACATGAAAAACATACATAGATTTTCATTTTCATCATTTTATAACATACAAAACATTTTAGTAGAGTTAGGTTAGAAAGTATATCGACCTTAGAGATCTTTCCTTTCGATCCAAAATGCTAGAGAAAACTTCCTTAGAGCTTTGGGGGCGATCTCCAAGCTTTATCCTTCTCCTTGAAACAAGTTCATTCTTCCCCAAGCACTTTCTTCTTGCTAATCTTAGGTTTTCTCCTCTCATTTGCCAAATTAGGTTTAGAAAAGTTAGAAACTCTAAAACCCTCAAAATAGAAGTGCTATTTTATAGCCTAGGAGTTTAAAACCCCGATTTCCGTAACATTTTTAAAAACCTGATACGTGACCTGCGATCAATCGCCCGAACACTGAAATCGATCGCAGCTCTCTAGTGCGATCATTCGCACATATGAGGATTAATCGCATAATACCCAGAAAATTTCCTAAAACACTGGTCCTAGTGCAATCAATCGTAGGTCTCCTACGATCGATTGCATGCTCTGTTTTATGACCTTTTGTTCACTTAAGCAATTTAAACATTCTACATAGCTTAGATATAATTAAACATGCATAAATACATAACGAAAGACCATTCTACCCCCATTAAACAAGATAGAAATTGGCATTCAGACTCGAGTCTCTACAATCTCCCACTATTGGGATAGATCGATCCTACACTCCCATCATCTCTGGTGGAAATCGAAGCATTAAAAGAATTCATCATCAGGGAGCCAACATACTATTGGGTTTGGCATCATCATCATCATCGTCATGCTTTGTTTGTGTTTGAGTTGTGTGTGTGTTGTGTTGTAATCTATATATACTTATCAAAAAAGGCATGGGCTTTGCCCACATCGGTATGTTAATATTTCTTCATGTACCCTTTAAGGCCCCATACAGCCCTCTTTTTTGAAGGTTGTGTGGGTGCTGTACCAGGGTGTGTGTGAGTTGTGTAATCTATATATACTTATAAAAAAAAATCATCAGCATGCTTTTTTGAGGCTTCCATTGAGCGATATGGTGATCTTCAATCATACAGTAGTCAAGACCATCCACTTATGCCTTGCTCTATCCTCTACAGAGGAGGTTTCTACTACATATAGTCAGTTAGTCCGCATTGGGATGCAACTGGACTGGGCCTTATGAAGTTTCTCATTTGGGTTTGTTGCGGATTTGCCATTTTAAAAAAACAGAATACTATAAAACAGCATGGTGCTTGTTGGGGTGATCTGCTAGACTCAGCTAGAGTATTTGAAAAGAGAGCAACGTTAAAGAGCTTGCAACAAAAACATGCTTTTCTAATGTTTCCTTTGGGTGGATGTTATTTTTCTTTGGCTTTTGGGTTTAATTTCTAAACAAACCTTGTTGAAGGGTTAATTCCATATCAGAACCCACCTTATCTTAAAATGACTTATAAGTGCCCCTTTTAAAATAATTTCCTTTAAGAGATCCAACTTTCAAAATATATGACAAATGAGGACCTGACGTTATTCTCCCTCAACAATAGTTTATGTAGTCACTTTTGAATTGGCTCAGGATTCTCTCAAATTCAAAACCGGGGAGAATCTCTCCGGTTTGAACCCCTAGAGGTCACCACGTGTCTCCTTTGACACCCCTTAATCATGGGTAAGGTTCACCCACCCCTAGGGTTCAATCACCCATCCTTGGTTTTTTTTTTTTATATTAATTATTATTTTTCAATTAAAAAAACTGTTTTTAGAGTTTTTTAATATTAAAAACAGTTTTTTAATTTTAAAAAAAGAATTAATATTTTTTTAAAAAAACCAAGGATGGATGAGTGAACCCTAGGGGTGGGTGAACGTTACCCATGGTTAAGGGGTGTCAAAGGAGACACGTGGCGACCTCTAGGGGTTCAAACCGGAGTGATTCTCCCCGGTTTGAACTTTAGAGAATCTTGAGCCCTTTGAATTTAGCATCCCACCAAAGGAGATTGGAACAAAGTCAATTGCGATTGAACTCTCCCCGAGTTCAATCGCACCCATGGGTCAACATGTGTCCCTTCTAACCCTTATTGATTGTGGTTAAGATTCACTTAACTCTTGAGGTTCAACATATAATCTTTATTTTTATTAAAAAGAATAATATACTTTAAGGGTTAAAAATTCTTAACCGAGGTTAATTTTTTTTCAAAATTTTTTTTTATCTAAAAACCAAAATTAGATTATTGAACTCTAATGGTTAGTGAATCTTAACCACAGTTAATAAGGTTTAGAAGGGACACGTGTTGACCTGTGGGTACAATTGAACCCGTGGAGAGTTCAATCGCAATTGATTGTGATCCGATCTCCCATTGAAGGCCTCTTTAAAAGAAGATTGGTCAAAATCACTTGCGGATGATGATGTTACACCCATTAAAACTACTTTTTGAAGTAACGCAGTTGCAGACATGTGTGAGGATGTTGAGGGATGGTAAGGAGGAAGAGTAGGACTAGCGTTAGGGTTCTCATGGTTTATTGAAGCTTGGGTATGTGAGAATTCTTGGCCTAATCTCGTAGAGAAGATTATGTATAGTGAGTGTGCTTGTGGAGCTCGATCTGTGGAATCCACACCCATGTCTCTGCAGAATACCATTACCACTGGATTTTTTCAACGGTTGCCGATGTTTGCTAGCCCCACCCATGTTAGGGTCACAGTCCAAGTGCACGAAGCCTAATTTTTGATAAACGGGGGTCAAGAAGGAAAGAGATAATTCCGTAATTTTATTAAAATATAGTGGCATTCTAATTGTCAATAGCACTAAGGGCAATGTCGTAATTTCATGAAAACCCCATGAGTGGTGTTTTCGTCATTTCAAGATAGAATACGAGCGGTTTTCAACAATAGAAGACATTCGGCAGGTCCCTATTTGTCAAATATTTTGAAAGTTGGGTCTGTTAATAAAGGAAAATTGTTTTAAAAGGAACACTTGAAAGTCATTTTAAGATAAGGTGGGTTCTGATATGGAATTAACCACTTGTTTTGTTGAACGGCTTCTCTTCTTGTTTAATGAATTCTCCATTTACCAATAAATAAATAAAATTATAAAACAAGGTTGAGGGAAGTTTCTGACCCTGGGCATGGTTTCATTGGTTTATATGCATATGCGTGGTTACACCAGAGTAAAAGAGTGATAAAAAAACTCAAACCATCATGGAAACTTCTATCATAATCATAGATAGAGCAGTCCTCTCTTCACATGGAGATCTTGTTGATCATCTGATAAATTGAATTTCCTTGAACTGAAATAGCTGATTTCTCTATAATAGGTAATACAAGAGATGCAACTTTTCTGATCTGTGTGTATTGTGTAATGTCATTGGACACCCACCCTTACAGTACTATAACACAATAATCAAAGACCGCAAACTGATATTCTTTCTCAAAGCTTAAAATTAGTGGTTATGATGGCACCAATACAGAAAGCCAGAGACATATTCTCAAAGTAGGAGAGGCAATCTAATAAAGCCAATCATACAGATGATCTTTACAACTAGGACAAGATTAATACAAACTACCAAACCCTAACCCTAACCCTAACCCCTTAAAACCCTTACCCCTTAATAGTTAATACCCTAACCCTAACCCTTTAAAACCCTAACTCCTTAGTAGTTCATACCCTAATCCCAAATTTTTTTTGGAACTCTATCATCATACCCTAACCCCAAAATTTTTTTGGAACCCTATCACGAAACCCTAACCATTTTGATTCAAAAACTCTAATTCTTTTGGTACCTTTTAAATTCTGATAGTATTAATCAGTTCTGTTTGTTTGTATTAGAAATTCCGAAACCCCAATATTGTTTGTTTTAAAATACTAATTTCCCTTCTTGAATTTGTAAATCCCTAACCATTTGATTTTAAAACCCTACCCGTAATTCCTTACTGATACTCTTATTATTACTATTTGAATCTGAATATTGAAGCTATTTTTTTTTATTCTGTTTTAATCTGAATACTTTATGTAATCTGAATTTTGGTTACTGTTTTTGAGGTGTTTGATCTGAATCAATCATCTGATTAGGATTAAATCTGAATCATTTAATTAGTTTGCCTATTTTATAGATTGTAATCTGAATATTGCTTACTATTTTTTAGGTGTTTGTTCTGAATCATCTGATTAGTGGATTAGGGTTAAATCTGAATCATCTGATTAGTTTGACTATTTTTATAGATTGTAATCCGAATATTGCTTACTGTTTTTGAAGAGTTTGTTTGAATCATCTGATTTGTTTGCCTTTATAGACTGTAATCTTAATATTAATTGCTTACTGTTTTCGAGTAGTTTGGTGTGAATCATCTAATTAGTTTGCCTGTTATTATAAATTGTAATCTAAATATTAATTAGTTTGGCCTATCAGGGTAATATGTAGACTCTTGATTCTGGTAGTAATGCGAGTCATGATCCTTCTCCCTTAGTTGAGCCATCAATAGATGTTCAACCTGGGGACACTATCCTTGTGGAAGTGGAAAGAAAAATGACACATTTTGCGCACCTTCCCCCGCTTCATTCATCACCCTCTTTCTCACAGGCTGAGGATCCTAAACCCGTGCAAAAGAAATTTAAAAATACCTAAAAAAATATGGGATCATTTCCTCCAAAAGATAGTAAGTAGAAAATCAAAAGATGGTAAAACAAAAGATGTACGCGTTGCTGTATGTAATTATTGCAAAACAAAAATGAACAATTTTATTAAAAATGGAACCACCCACATTAAAAGACACCTAGAAGTGACCTGTCCAAATAAACCAAATCTTGACCCCAAACAACCACGCTTGAAGTCGTCTTTTCAAGGTAGTGGTCTTTATAGCCAATAAATTGGACTAAACCAGTGCCGAGAAGCACTTGCATTAATGATTATTCAACATAAGTATCCATTTAATATATGAAAAAATCCGGTGAATCCCAAATCTATGTTTGAGTCAAAAACTCACAAACTTAAGGGGGTGGTTAGGTCTCCCTAAAAGTCTATCTACCATTTTTAAGATTTAACAATTAAATTATTAACTAAGGGAAAATAATAATCAAGTGCGGAAAAGGAAAATAAGTAAACCACAACACAATATATTTTTACGTGGAAACCCTTCCGAGAAAAATCACAGGACCTAGTCCAGCAAAGAGATATTACTAAGAAAAAGAACCAAATACTTACAAGACTCAAATTGTACTCAACAATACGATCCTCAGTCCTCCACGCCTCAAAAAACAATCACGATCTTGCAAGACTCGCAATCTACCGCAGTAACCTATTCTGCTCCTAGATCTCCACAACCACGATCTTCCGATTGATCTCCGTCAATGACAGATCCGGATTCCTCTGACCAAATTATCACGATCCTTCTCGGATCGATCTCCTTTGCAAATCTCTGGTTCACATCAGCCAAGTGTTCTTAACAGAATGGGTTGATGGTTGTTCAATTAACAAATCCTAAATGGATTCCAACAATGGAATAAACAAGCAAGAAAGATCAAACAATGTCTTACATACTCTAGGGGTGAAAGGTGAGAGGAGAATGAGTTTGAGAAGCCCTAATTTTCCTTTTAAAAACTCTTAAAAAAGGTTTGGGTTTTGTGAGGGGTTTATAAGCCTCATTCAAGGTTGTATCCAAAATCCAAGTTTTTCTATTATTATAAATGGGTCCCTGCATGGATTTTTTCAGAGCTCAAGAGGTTTAAGGCAAGGTGATCCCCTTTCTCCTGCTCTTTTCATCATAGCCGAAGAAGTACTTAGTAGAGGATTAAAAAAGGTTTTGGCTCCTAATCCAGCTGCTTATAATGCGGGGAGAAATGGTTTTCCAGTTACTCACCTTCTTTTTGCTGATGACACTCTGATTTTTTGCAACGGTAACTCTAAAACCTTAAAGAATATTTTTGAATTCTTAAAGATTTATGAAGTTTCTTCGGGCCAGAAGATTAACAATAGGAAAAGCTCTTTGTATGGATCCGACAAACTCCTCAACTCTAGAAAAAGGATTATCTCAAATTTCACAGGATTTACATTTAAAAATTTTCCTTTTATGTATCTTGGGATTCCTTTATTCAAAGGTCGTCAAAAAAAGTCTTATTTTTTGCCTATGCTAGAGAAAATTCAGAGACGTATCTCAGGTTGGACAGGTAAGCTTCTTTCTGCAGGAGGGAGATTGATTCTAATTAAGCATGTTCTATCTTCGATTCCTGCTTACACTTTAGCTGGAGTTCATATTCCAGTTGGTATTAGTATTGCTATTGATAAGGCTATAGCAGATTTTTTCTGGAATGACTCTGATTCTTCCAAAAGACGTCACTGGGTGAGTTGGAAGAAATGCTCTATGCCCAATCTGGAGGGAGGGTTAAGTATTCGAAAAATGGCTGAGGTAAATTCTGCTTTCTGAGTTTAACAGGCTTGGAAAATTTATTCTTCAGATAGTCTCTGGTCTAGATTTTTCAAAGCTAAATACAGAGTGGATCATGTGTGGAATGCTTTTCCTAGCAAGGGGTCTTCAAAGTTCTGGACAGCTATCTGTGGGGTATTTCAGCTTATGCTTATTAACTCTGCTGTTCTTATTGGTTGTGGTTCTAAGATCAATTTCTGGTTTGATAGGTGGCATGACGATCAAGCCCTCATCTCCTTGGCTTCAGTTCCCCCTTTAGATTGTCCTAATATTAGCTCCATACTTAATTCTAATGGGGATTGGGATTTTTCCCAGGTAAGTCAATCTCTTTCCCCTAACATTATGGAGAATATTAGAGCTGGTGGATATGCTACTTCTGAGGATGAAGATGTGTTTATTTGGAAACCTTCTACTTCTGGAATTTTCTCAGTCCATTCGGCATGGAATTGCATAAGAAGTAAACAACAAAATCAAGTCTGGACTTCTGCTGTTTGGAATCGCATTATACCTACTAAAATTCAGATTTTTTGTTGGAAAATATTTCATAATGTAGTTCCAACTGATGCAGCGATTCAAAGACTGGGTATACCTTTGGTTAGTAAATGTAGCTGCTGCAAGAATGCTAGGATGGAAGATATCTCTCACTTGCTTATTTGCAGTGATATGGCGATTCAGTTATGGAAGTTTTTCTCGAGGCGCTGCTTCATTCCATCTTATATCCAAGATAACATTAAATGCAGACTTATTCGATGGTTTCGCATGGCTTCTCATAGAAAAAATGATTTACTATTTCTTGTTCCGGCTCTGATTGTTTGGGAAATTTGGATCGAAAGGTGTAACAGAAAACATAATTCCAGAAGGCGCCCTATTAATAGTTTAAAGGATACCATCTACAGGAAGATTATAAACATTGCATCCTTGCATCATCAGAAAAATTTGGACTTGTCTATTTGTGGTATTAAACTTCCTACTCCCTCTCCTATTCGCCCTCTCTTTGTCAAGTGGAGTTTTCCCCCTAGGGGTAGAATGAAATTAAATGTTGATGGGGCCTCTAGGGGGAACCCTGGAACTGCTAGTGGAGGAGGAATTATCAGAGACCATAATGGTGAATTTGTTGCTTGTTTTTATTCCTATTATGGTATTGAAAGCAATAACTCAGCGGAAGCTCGGGCACTTTTGAATGGTCTTATTTTGTGCAACTCCTTGGGTATCTACAACATTGACATTGAATCCGATTCTAAAATTCTGGTTGAGAGATGGAACGGAATAAGCTCATATTCGTGGAAGAATTGGTATTTGGATAAGAAGATAAAACTTTATTGGCGCAATAGTTTTTCTTTTAAACATGTTTATCGAGAAGCTAATTCAGTGGCTGATGGGTTAGCTAATATTGGTTGTGATCTAATGGGCTCTAATCGTATTTTTTCTTCTAGGAGCGTTCCAGAAAGAATTAAAGTGTTGATTCTGTTGGATAAATGGGGTTTAGGGAATTTTCGAAAGCAACAGAATTAGCTTGTGGGGTAGTAGTTACATTCTTCTATTTTCTTTTCTTTGTAGGGGTAAGGTTTTATGTCCCCCCCATATTTCTTTTATTTTCGATTTTTTGTGGGGGTAAGGTCTTATGTCCCCCCCCCCCCCCCCCCCCCCCCCTTATTTTCGTTTTTTGTAGGGGTAAGGTTTTTTGTGGGGGTAAGGTTTTTGTAGGGGTAAGCTAATTCAGTGACTGATGGGTTAGCTAAACTGGTAGGGGTCCGCCAAACCCCCCACTCCTACTGAGTGGCTTTTTAAAAAAAAAAAACTCTCAAAACTCCTTTTGTTCGAATGAGGATCAAACCCTTTTTATATAGGACAATTCTCGGACTTAGAAACTCATTAAGAGACTAAATTCACGAGGACCGGTTAATCGGTATCAAGGTCAATCGACCGGTCAAAAGACCTGGCTCTGGAAAATTTTGCCATCCAAAATTTCACGTACCTCGGTCAACCGGCCACTATGGTCGGTCAACTGAACCCATGGGCAGTCAACCGATCTTCACCAGTTTTGCCCAGAAATCCTCTTTTGAGCCTTTAAAATGTCTAGCTAGTCACCTAGGGTATTTAGAGTGATTCTAAGTTAATTCCCCCTATGGTAACATGATATCTAGGTCACTTACCATCCTAGTAGTGAAACGAAGGCGATGATCAGAATGTCATCAGTTGATCTTCTTCTGTCTTCATCTTCACTGTCTTGAATGCTTCAAGGTAAGGACACAAACACAATAGACTCACCTATGTTTTGACAACGGAATAAGCCAACATAAAATATGGACTTACAATATAGTTTCACAAAAAAGTTTTATTTATTACAGTAACGTATTACAATCTCTATTTAAGATGGTGTCACGTAACACCATAAAGTTTGAATGCATTAGAATTTATAAAAATGAAAAATCAACACTGTTAAAAAAATTTGAAAGTAATTTATCGAGAATTAGTCTCACATCTGATATGTGGACATCCAACCAAATATTAGTGTATATGGCTATTACAGCCCCTTATATCGATTCTGATTGAAACTAAAAAAATGAATAATTAACTTTATTAGTGTTGATCCACTCCATACAGAGTTAGCTTTAGCTGATACTATTAAATCAAATTTAATCAAGTGAAAAATTGATGATAAAATATTTAGTTTAGTTTTAGACAATTGTAGTACAAATGATTGTATTCTAAGAGTTATGAAAAAGCTCTTCCATTAGAAGGTAAGTTGTTTCATATGCGTTGTTCTGTAAACATCATCAACTTTATTGTGCAAGATGGATTGAGAGAAATAAGCTCGATTATTCAACATATTTGGGATTCAGTAAAATTTATTCACTAATAAATTCTGAGAACTTGTTAGTGAATTAAAGTTAAATATTGTTAAGGGGTTACCGCTTGATTTTTTACGAGATGGAACTCCACCTACATTATGCTAGAGTCTGCATTAAAATTTAGGGAAGTTTTTTTTATCGATTACAAGTAATATACTCAAACTATAAAACTAATCCTTTAGATGAAGAGTACAATAATGCAAAGATAATATGTGAGCTTTGACAAAAATTTTATGAAGCTACAAATATATTATTTGGAACTAAATACCCAATTATACATTTATTTTTGGAAGAAGTGGTTAAGATAATCTTAAATTCCTGGAGAAAAAACGCGATGAAGATCATTTCCTTCGTGATATAGCTACAAGAATGAAAGAAAATTTTAATAAATATTGAGAATATTATAATCCAATTTTTGAACTTGCTATATTTTTTATCGTTGACATAAAAAATTGTATTTAGAATATATTTTGAGAAAGTTATTTGGGGCAAGTGATATAATGAAGGCACAAAATGATAGAGTCCTTAAGAATCTTAAAGACTTGTATAGAGAATATAGTGTTAAATTTAGTACCCCTACTATCTCGAAGTCAAGTGGGAAGAATATTGTTGCAAGAAGTTCAAAGAGGAAAAATGAAGATTTCTTGAGATTTGAAAAACAATGAGTCAAAGTACTGATTTAGAAGTAAAATCAAAATTAGAATAATATTTAGAAGAGCCAAGAGATAAATCTGATGACTTAGATATTACTCCGGTGTAAACTTAATTGAAAAAAATATCTAAATTTGTCAATGATAGCTCGTGATATTTTAGCGATTCCAGTGACATCAATAGCTTTTGCGTCTGCATTTAATACTAGAGGAAGGTACTTGACCAATTTATAAGTTGTTTAAAAATGAGATACTATAGATACCTTAGTTTGCTACCAAGATTGGATTCGCACAACTAAACAAAGTAAGTTATAGAAGTGTCAAAATTAAATATATTAATGGATGATATATGTAATTAAACATATTATAAATTTTGTTATATATAATTTTATTACTATATTTGTTTTCCTTTATTTTATTTTATTATGCCTGACTGTCAATGACAAGAATTTTTTTTTAATTTCTTTTTACCATTGCTCTTTTTGTTACAATGCCAATCTCAAGCCCGAATAAAGGAAGAGGGTATATGTCAGGTTAACAGTCGGTGTAAAAAAAATTCCGTCATCTCGGATTATAAAAAAAATTCTCGCTCTTACTTCGGGGCCTTTGGCCTGACCCGGCCCTGGCTGTGGCCCTTGGGGCTTGAGGCAGGGTTAGGGCCCATTCAACCCCTGCCCTTGAAGGGCTAGGGTAGAGCTAACTACAACCCAGCCCGGCCCTTTGACAACCCTAGGCACACAAAAATCAAACCAAGCTTTTATTTGAGCTCATATGTTTAAACCAAGCTTGAGCAAGACCCTGATTGATTTGGCTCGTTTATGGCTCGCTTTGACTTGAGCTCGGGATAGCAAAGGCTCTCTATTTTAGCTCATTTAGGACTTGGTTCTCCTCCAAACTTGAGCGTGTTCAAACTAAACTCAAGCTTAATCTGGTTGAATCCTTAGATCCCAGGCTTTCGAGTTCTTTCGGTCCGCCTACTGGAATGCTGTTATCCTTGGGCATCTGACTTGGGATAAATCGATCCTACACTCCCATCATCTCTGGTGGAAATCGAAGCATTAAACGAAATCATCATCAGGGAGCCAACAAACTATTGGGTTTGGCATTATCATTGAGCAACCTTCCACAATGAAGAGGTTGGTACCATTCGTTTTGGGCTATGGTGTCTATAAACTCGGCTTCAGCTCAAAACATAGTGTGGCATATATGGAATGGAAGTCGAGGAATATTGTGACTTTCAATCATACACTCTAGCAACAACCACATGATTGGCAATGGACATCTTCTCTAGCAGGATGCTGGTGTTTGCAATTTCCCCATAGAGGAGGTTTCTACTAGGGGTGTAAACCAGTCGAGTTGAGTTGAGTTGAGCTTGGTGCTACTCAAGCTCATCTTGAGCTCAATTCAAGCCCTAGCTTAAGCTCGACTCGTCTACAGATAATTAAGCTCAATCCAGCTTGCAAGCTTACATGATTATTTTAGGCTCATTTACCCTACTTTTAATAAAAAGAATTTAAATCAAAATTCTAAGAGTTTGCACCCCCCCACCCCAAAACCTAAAAAGTCTAAATGAAGAAACATGATTACAAAGAATCCATAAATTTTTGAAAAGATGAAGTTGCCATTATGGATTACAATGAATCCATTAATCGAGATGAGAGCCACTCGTTGTTGCTTGTGTTCAGCTTGATTAACAAATGAGCTCAATCATTTACAACCCTAGTTTCTACTACATATAGTAAGCTCAAATAGCAAGCTAATCCACAAGCTCAAATAGCTCAACAAGCTCAAATAGCTCAGCTCATTGACAACCCTAGTTTCTACTACATATAGTAAGCTAATCCACATTGGTATGCAGATGGGCCTTCAAGGTTCCTCAATTTGGGTTTGAAGCGGATATTCCTTTTTTTGTTTTTTTTTACAATTAAACAGTCTGGTCCATGTTGGGGGTGATCTGCTAGAGTATTTGAAAAGAGAGGGAGAGTTTGCAACAAAAACATGCTTTTCTAGAGTTTCCTTTGGATGGATGTTATTTTTATTTGGCATTTGGGTTTAATTTCTAGCAAACCCTGTTGAACAGCTTCTCTTTTTGTTTAATGTATTTTCCATTTACCAATAAAATTAATAAAACAATTTGGGTTCAGGTTGAGGGAATTATTGCAACAAGTTCTTCCCCCCAACGAGCGTGGTTACATCAGAGTAAAAGATGGGTAAAAAAACTCATACCATCATGGACACTTACATCATAGATAGAAGTCATCTCTTCACTAGGAGATTTTGTTGGCTAAAGATCAGCCCAGTCAAATGATCATCTGATAAATTGAATTTCCTTGAACTGAGGGAGCTGATTTCTCTATAACAGGTAATACAAGAGATGCAACTGCTAAGGCCCTACAAAAGAAAATGTTAATCTGATCTGTGTGTAATGTCATTGGACACCCACCCTTACAGAATTATAACACATTAATCAAGACTGCAAACTGAAATTCTTTCTCAAAGCTTATAATTAGTGGTTATGATGACACCAATAGAGAAAGCCAGAGACATATTCTCAAAGTAAGAGAGGCAATCTAATAGAGCTAATCATACAGATGATCTTTACAACTAGGACAAGATTAATGCAACTACCAAACATACCTTAGTCTGGCAAAGCAGTTCCCCGCTCGAGATTGTTCTTGATCTCCAACGTATATTTACCAAAGGCTCTCTCAATCTTTTTGTTGAAATGCTCGTTACGGTCATTGATCGAGTCAACATCCTTCTCTTCATGGAATCTCCTCCTCCTACTAAATGCCTTTCGCTTCTCCTCCTTGTCTTGGAGCTCCTTCACCATTTTGTCAATCTTATCCTCTGAGATCTTTGGTGCCTGCACAACAGAAAACAGGACTAAGTTCATCATGAAAGCCACTGACTTGAGCCAAATCTCAGTGGAAGCAGCTTCTGTTTCTTCAATTGTACTTACCTTCCCATACTGGAGACTCGAAGCATCACGGTAGAACTCTGGATCGGCTTCTTTCATTTTATTATATTCTTCAACGTCACACTCAATGTTCTTTGTCCGCTTCTTGTAGGCATTGTATAGTGTTTTCTGATTAAAAACTGTTCAAGAAGATGATTATGGTCAGCTTCACCCCTTAAGTTTAAAATTCTCTCCTATACCTTTTCTATATTATTCTAAAAAAAAACTGGCTAAACAATAAACTGATTCTGACAATAAATACAGGTGTCCAACATGTGCAGAGAAACCAGAGATAGTCCATGCAGCACTTAAACAGAATGTAATCCATGTAAGAGTTCATAAATGGGATGTCATGAAGAAAAATTGAGGATACTTTTGCATGGTATTGTTTCAATTACAGATTTGATAGGTTATTTGATGACCAAAATAATCCCCATCATTAAGTTCAAACTCAATGTGACCATCCTGATCAAAGATGTCAGTCACTGAAGGCCAGTATTTTCTACTACTGCCACAATCCAAATGCGTACAAGATCTGGAACATTTTGTTTCACTATCTTGTCCGTGTTTCCTGTGACAGTATAACTCACCATGTCTCATAACGTTAAAGATTGAGTTCAAGTTGTGCATATCAACGAAGGGTGGGATGTCTGGAAGTCACTACTTCAGATAAGAAACCCCTGAACTAGCACAAATGAAACAATTTTTATCTAAAAGACGAAAAAGGAAAGAAAGGCATAGACAAGGTGAAACATATAGGATTTACAATGTAATTTGTCTTTATCAACAAGAGAAGAGAGGCGAGAGGCGAGAGGCGAGAGGGGGTTGTCTTGTCCCGGAAATGGTCTTGCAAACAATGACTACTATAATATAACAGTATATCTATGTGAATCACTCAATTAGAGGTGCTGAAGTCTTTCTTGAAGATAATTGAAGCCCCCTGCATGCAAGGGGCTTCAACAAGAGAAGAGAGGCAAGAGGGGGTTGTCTTGTCCCGGAAATGGTCTTGCACACAATGACTACTATAATATAACAGTATATCTGTCAATCACTCAATTAGAGGCGCACCTAACCCCTCTTAAGATGGGCACCACTACCTCCGGGATTCAATCCAGTCTATCCCTACAAGATTGCATTGCTTGGCAGAAGATGGCGCACCTAACCCAAGTTAAGATGGCCAAAATAGTAAAGAAAATAGTATTTTTTTCCCTACTTAGTCCCACACTGCCTTTAACCTTGTCTTAACTTGGTCTTAATTTGAAGTTTTTCTTAGGAAGAAACTAGACTAGATACACACTGGTGTATCCTAAACTAGTTCTCAATGAGAGCCAAACAAAACCCTACATGACACTTTCTAGTGTTTGGTGATGGTCACAAATTTATCTTCATCCTCCTTATGGATTCTGGTTTGTTTGGATACTAACTCATCATATTCTGCAATCTTGTTTGTTTGCAAGTGACCCATTATCAATATTTCTTTCTTTGGTAACTAATTTTATCTTAAACGGAACTTATAGTTCTCCCTTTTATACATTTCAGAAATAATCTTCCTTGTCCACTTCCAGAATTAGTAATTCTGTTTCTTGACTATTTGGAAACAGGTCTCTTCCCATTAGGATAGCTCTATTCTCATCTGAATTGATTGGTTACATGTTTGTCCTTGTTCCCGATCTTGACTGTTTGGCAACAGTCTTTAACCTATAGGAGTGTTCTAATTCCTGTTTGCTTATCGCACCAATTCCCAAGGACTGTTCTGGAAATCTGTTTGGTTACACAAGTATTAATAAATAATTTTTTTTTTTTTTTTTGGGGAGGGGATCCTTTGGATTTTGTTTGGTAACGCTATAGTCCTTAAATAGCTTATCTCTTTACTCTGTTTGGTGATTGATTATAGTCTGACCATCCCGTTCCTATTCCAACTTGAACAGTCTCCAATCCGACACAATTTCCACTTATCCTTGATTGTTTGGATAGGGATGGTCTCTGATATAATCAGAGACTGATGGGAATCAAGGGCCAACTTCCAATAATGACATATTTTCGAAAATGGAGAAAGGTTTGAAACCCAAGTGAGCCCCACATGGATTCGTTGGGTCAAGCTACTTTAAGCCATGGTTGTTAAATCCTTGCGATTTACGATTCAAATCCTACGATTCGATTCGAATCCTAAGCAAAACGATTCAAATCGGAGGTGAAAATCTTAATTGGGCAAATCCCATTTGATTTGCGATTCATATTACGATTTGCGATTCATATCGTACGATTCATGCGATTCATACGATTCGAGCACGAAACCCCTTTTACGGACCAATACTTAAAAAATATTTTTTATTCTTTTAATTTTCTAAAGGTACTTTGTGGTTTTTAAGAAGAGAGAAGAAATAAGAAAACCTCTATTACGGACATGCCAAAACCCCTATTTGGGTTGTCTCTCTATTGCTGTGAAACGAGAAAAAATAAAAGAAAGAAGAAGAAAGAAGGAAGAAGAAAGATGAAGAAGTTGGAATTTGGGAAAACTTAATAGTTTATTTTATTAGTCTTTTTAATTGTACAAGTCTTTTGATACTTGATTTCATACAACAAATTATATGAGTTCACTTTTGTTGTTTATTTTTAATCATATTGGGTTTGTTTTTTATTTTATGGAGGTCATTCACATTTTTTATAGTGTATGCAATGAAATATCCATTACTTTCTTTTATCAATAGATAATTAGATATGAATGAAATCTTTTGGATAATAAATTATGCTATTTTTTTGTTTTATGAAGTAATTTTTTTTTATTTTTTAAAAAATGGATTGAATCTTACGATTTACGATTTGAATCCCGATTTGAATCGAATCGGTCCTAAAACGATTTTACGATTAGATTACGATTTAACAACCTTGCTTTAAGCACATGACAATCAAAAACTATAGGGAGCGAAACCTTAAGGGGTAAAAAGTCTTATTGTCTTGAGAGAGATTTAAAAAATCTCCACTTTAGGGGTATTTCTTTAATATTCTAGAAAAATATAGAATTTAAATTTTTTTTCTCTGTGATTTTAAAGTTGTTAGTAGACTTTCAGAATGGCCTATAGCTCTTTCTTATTAGAGTTCAAGTGAAATGAGGAAAAGAAAATCAATCTTTTACCTATAAATATGTAATACCTCTTCAGAGAATTATGATGAGTGATTATTGAATAAAGTTTGAGAATTCTCTGTAGAGTGCAGAATTTTCTATTCTTTATCTTATTAGTATTGAATCTAGTAAGAAAGTGTTTTATCTTTTGTGTTTTGAAGAGATCGCGAGATCAAATTGAAGAGCATGGACTCTCTCAATTCTATCCATTAATTGAGATGTATTTTTCATCTATTTTCAGAATTATTCTCCATATATACTCAATATATTGGTTAGATTCCAATTTATATCAAACCCTAGATCTGTTGGGGGTGTATTTGGATCCTTGCTTAGGGTTGTTTTGAATTAAATCGTAAAGGTATTAAATATTGGATGAAACCTATATTTCGGCACCTATAGAACATCCCAGCCAAAAACCATTATTTTTGGAATTTGATTAAATTGACATTTAGTTATTGCTTTGGGTACTATTTTGAAGATACTTTATTTGGGGAAGTAATAAAATTTGATTGTGATATTGTTTAGGGTTATTTTGGATCCTAAACCATCATATTTGACTTACGGAATTTTTAGGGTTTTGAAAAGTGAGAATAGGATTAGATCTGTGAACACAATCTAAACCCTAAAACTTTTGGGATTTGACTTGGGATTTATCTGGATTTTTTAGTGGAAAATTATTATCCCTAACTACCATGGCTACATTAGAAAACCGATTAGACTGTCCTGAGAGGGTCTACTACTCTACTAACAGGTTAATTGGATTGGTCTAATCACTTGTCCTTCTGGACTAGTCTCTTGATCAATGGTCCTAATGGACTAGATCGAATTGACTGGCTAGGTCCGGTATAGTGACTGGACTAGTCCATTTTTCCATTCTTCTTCATGGTCTACAACGGGCCTGAGAAGTGGTCCTTCTAGTATGGATTAAAGTGTGTCTGATCCAGCTTGGATTTGGAGGAGAGGGGCCCAAAAGACTCTTCTTCTTCCTTGCTTCAAATTAGACCTTCTCAGGCTTGATCCTTCTCTGGTCTAGGCTCAGTCCGGCAGAGTTTCTGTATCCAATATGTAACTTCCCTATCCTTCCTCCTTATATTGAAGGTGGGCTAGCCATTCAATTAGGCTCACCCATCTAGGTCTCGAGCCTTTTGCCCAGGCCGATTGCAACGAACCAAGAGTGTCGATGAACCTGCCTACACACTCCTCTAGGGCAGTGAGCCCGAGGAGCCACCATCTTGATCTTGAAGATCAAACGATCAAGATTCAACCCCATCAATCCATTTGATCTCCCAAGAGCGATCAACCAAGTGATATCAGGGACACAAGGCAATCTGTGAGCACACAATCATAGACATCATACCCGATGGACAACTCTAGGGAAATCAAAAGAAGAAGCGATCCCAATGGGACCCCGCGACGAGGTGACGAGCCCGAGCCAGCATACCAGGTCTCATTGAGTGCAACTTGCTAGAGTGACACACACACACTAGTGGGTGGTCTAGAATATATTAGTGGTTGCGAATGTAATGTTTATACCCTATGACACTCTTGTACCTAGGTAATGTGAGACTAAACTCACACATGACTACATGAGAAACCAAGCTTTAAACCCACTTAACAACACTAGCGGGTTTTTTTTGCCTATTTAAAATAAGGACCAAATAATTATGCCCTTCTAAGGCAAGGACCAAATCATAATTCTAGAAACTAAAAACCTAAATTTAAATACCTTAAAATCTAACAAGGGGTGCAGGACAGCAAAAACTTAGCTATTGAAAATTACAACCAATGTTTTAAAATGCTAAGGTGTGAAGCGAGGCATTCCACTTGTCTATGGCGTGATGGTATTTGATTTTCTAATAATTAAATAATCTAAAAATATTTTTTGAAAAAGGACAATTAAAATATTTCATTCACTATAAATGCATCATCAATCACATAAATAAATCACAAGTCATTAACTTGAAAATTAATACTTCAAAAAGTACAACCAAAAAAATGATATCCACATGAGGCCTAATTTTCCACATCTTGATATAGCATTGTGAAATACAATAATTCTATATTTATTTTGGGTCTAAAATTTTATTCTTCAAGTTGCAAGATTTCAAGAAAACTCCATAGCCCTACTTAACCAATTACAAAAAAAGAAGATAGAGGAATTGCAGGGCTTTACAGAAAATATAAAAGATGAAAAAAAATGATTCAAGAGGAATTGCGTTTGTTCGGACCGACAAATAGTCAGGTCTGGTTGAAGGAAGAAGCTTCCCATAGGCGGGCAATGCAAGACCAAAAGATGGACCATGCCATTATCTGTCATAGAGATAGAGGTATGGATGAGCTCTGATCGTTTCTACTTCTTCTCTATCTTTTCAATACTACTATATGCTATTTATATGGCCTCAGTGTATTCATATAAACATATCTTCCTGTATATTATGCTTTCATGAAGTATTATTTGTATAAGATTACATATTCCAATGTCAGTATATTATCTTTATCAAAGTTTACGTGCGATATATAAGAAAAGTAAAAGCAAATCAAGACTAAAATACAGAATACAGATTTGAACAGTGATAGTATAAATTTAGTATGAATATGCATAAACATTGGGAAAATACTAGGTCCAATTTTCTTCTCATCCACTATCCCCTTTTTTGAACATGACAAAAAAAAAGTGGTGGGCTCCACAAAAAGCTGCAACAAAATTTGTCTTCTTGTTCAAAAAGGAGAAAGTGGACATAACATTCCCCTAAACATTATTAGCAAATGACACAATTCAACATGTGCCAGATATAATTTAACGAATTAGAAGACAAAGTGAATGGAGATCCAATCTTACCATCCCAACCAAATGGGGCAGGATCCTTTTCCCATTTCTTGTATTTTGTCTCTGCCACCTCTTGTGTATCAAGCATATATGCCTTTGTCATATCCAAACCATTTGCATCTAGAAGTTTTCCAATTTTTTTCTTCCTCTCCTCAATCCATTTTTGTTTAGAAATGCCCCTCGACTCTGGTGGGGCTTCCATTCTTTTCTTCTCTGCCACAATGGCACTTTGGTTGGCCTTTCTTGCCTCGTTCTGCAAGTCAGGTGCCATAACCCATGAAATCAAGGTAAAAATAAACATGACGAGACTGTGTTCAACTTTTGCAATTTAAACACAATTAGAATGATGATAATACCACTAAAAAGATGGAATGAGACTTACCATCTTAAGCCTTAACTCAAACAATTTTTTCTGCCTTCCTGTGAGTTTTGTGCAGTCCACTTCCACGTTTTCCTCGAAAGGATGGTCATTATCCCCATCAGCGTGTTCCTCAAGACCTTGTCTTTCAGAATGAGGATCTTCACCAATATCAGGGGCATCAGGGTAGGATGGACCACCACCATTGTCGCCACCACTAGCTTGCTTAACTTCTGAAATGATATGGTGCAACAACGAAATCAATTACGGATAGAAAGACTACATGGAATAGAGTATGAAAATATGAATTTCACAAAGTAGGCCCATGTATCTTGAGTGACACACCATAGAATCTAACCAAGGATTGTAACATACATTTGAAATCTCATAAAAGAAAATTAGAGTATGAAAATATGAATTTCACAAAGTAGGCCCATGTATCTTGAGTGACGCACCATAGAATCTAACCAAGGATTGTAACATACATTTGAAATCTCATAAAAGAAAATTAATGACGTAGTAACTAAATAAAATCACAGGTGCTGAAAGAAGATGCAACTGAAATTTAAAAATGAAAGCTGTAAATAAGAGAAGAGGGAGGTAGCTAATATTACCTTAATGTTTGCCTAGATTTTTTCTTTAGTTGACCTTCTCTTTGATAGAGGTTATGAATAAGGCAGGTTTAGGGTTTTCTAGAGGAAGGAATCTATGGAGTCTTCTCGTTGTTGATTTTTCTAAATGGTTTCTCTAAGGTTATCCTGAAGAGGAAGTTAAGGCTTTTCTGAAAGAAATCAATACTTTGAGATTTTCATGGTTTTCTAACGGGTTTTCTTACATAGAAGTCTTCCTAAATGATTCCCTAGAGAACCAAAATGTATAGATGTATATATATATATTTTTATTCGGTAAAGATAATATATATTGAAATTATCAGCGTTCCAAGGTAAAGAGAAACCCTAGATGAAAAGAGGAAGAAGAGGAGAATTTGGTACAAGAATATCCCAAGAGTCCACAGTCAAGAATTAAAGCCTGGTTAATGTTTTCTCTTGAGGGTCAATGTCACGATCACCACAGCCTGAGGCTCAATGTCGTTGCCTACAGCTCCCTGAAAATTCAGTAGGATAAGTGTTGAAATTTCAGGGACTGAGAACAGTAACTTGCCAGATCTGCACAAACATGTCAGATTGTCGAGTACTCCAAATCGAACAGAAATCTTTTGCATTATCGAAGGAGGAAGAGACAGATCTGAAATGGCTCAAAATTATTGAAAGAGGGGGAAGCTATGTAGCTGACATCAGGTTGGAGGAAACTGCAATATGGTGGGCCGTTAAGTTCTTTGCCACAAATATACAATACCCAAAGTAAATCTACAAGTTGGATAAGATCCATTGTAGATCTTTGGTAGTAATAGGGGAAAGGAAAGTGAACAGATCAGGGATGTTCATATCCCTCACTGTCCTCAGAGCTCAAGCAAGAAGGAAATGGGTCTACGTCCTGCAAGGGATAAACAGCTGGGGTTGGAAGGCTATGCTGGAGCTTTTCTGTCAATTTACACCTATGGGACTTTACCAACAGAAGGAGTTCCAAAGATGGGCCAAACCCCAATTCATCCACTCAAATATCTGAGGGGGTTAATTCAAATACAAGCAAACCTATAAACGTGGAACCCAGTAAACACTCAGATCTTTAAATTAGGACATGGGCAATGGCTATAGTTTGTGATTTCTATAATCAGAAAGCTCATTGGAAGGAACTAGAATGGGAAGTAAACCAAGTATAGTACAGGAGCGTGAGGTGCTATCCCAATTTGCGAAGGGAAAGGCGTGATTCTAGACAAACACCCTGACACAATAGGGTGGCTATGCCAAAAGCAACAAGTTTCGCTACGATCAGGGGGCTTTGTTCGATTTTCCCGTTGGTCACTATTGTGAATGGATCTCGATCAGAAGAACTTTGGTCTAGCTTTTGGTGCAGTATGCTACTCATTGGTCTCATTCAGCCCAACCCGCATAGACAAATTGTTAAATTTAGCGGTGTAATCCTGCACGCTCAAATCCCTTTGACGCAACCCATGAAACTTCTCATACAAGGTAATCGTATAATCTATTAATATGCAGGGAGGAATTGTTTACGTAGTTTCATCTTCATATGCTCCCGTGTATTAATTTTAGCCTTCCTTGTCTTGCAAACTGCTCCTCGAGCCTTGTACACCATTGAAGAGCAATTCCCTTTAATTTCATCTTCACAAACACACATTATGATCCTCTGCCATCGGCTTCTACTCGAAGTAATTTTTTAGAGTGGCTTCCCACTCGAGAAAGTCCTCCGCATGCATTCTACCATTAAAATCGAACAACTCAATCCTTACTCCGCCACTGTTTAAATCAAGAGTCATCACAAACCGTTCTTCCAACCATCACGTTCAGGTTGCTCCCGGATCGCGGGACCATGAAAAGGATTTTCTTTGAACACTTCTTGTGTGTCGTCTTTAGAATCACCTTTCGGTAAATTTGAAGGTTTGTAGTTACCTTCCGATACCTCCATTCGGGCTTCCACATGTTCTCTACGCTGAAGATTTTGAACCTCTTGCGCAAGCTACTCAATCATCCGTCGCATCTCCATTATCTCTCCTTGTTGGGCTTCATTTATCCTTGCTCCACGACCTCTTCCTCGTGTTGCCATGGATGGATCAGATTCAGCTCTGATTGACGTAGCAAACTGATAAACCAACAAGAAAATAGGCTGCTTGTGATTCTAGTAAGTACATGAAGGAGAGAATAGATAAGAGAACTACAAGATATAGATGATATGGAGTAGACAACTCAAGCCTAAGTTCATTCATAACCCAAATGTCATGAGTACATGACTATTTATACACCTCTTGGAACATTCTAGATGCATTTAATGTTTACAAGTTCTAGACTTGAATCTTTAACTTTCTAAACACTCTTCTAGAATTAAACCTCTTGGAACATTCTAGATGCATTAAATGATTACAAGTTCTAGACTTGACTACCTTCTAGACACTCTTTTAGAAAAGACTGTACATCTTTTCAAGTTCTTAAATCTTCTAGATATTTATGTCACAGGACTCCTATACTTTGATCATTTGACTTTACTAAGACTAATACACCAACCCTTTTAGTCAACATAATATTAATGCTCTTGCATCACATGATCTAAGAAATCCCAATTTACATGGATGTATGCCATTTACATATCAATTTTGCATAACAATCTTGCCTTACCACTTTTGATCATATCATCCAAACATTCTTTTCTTTTTTTCATCCAAACATTCATTAGCAATTAATATACCATCAAGGATCTGCCTCCCCCCCAAAAGAAAAAAGCCCCTTGGGGGAGAGAAAATCAAAGAGTCCATGACTAGCATAAGAGGCTAAGATTTTGGCAAGAATTGTATCCACACTCCCAATCAAGCTGATTGAATGAAAATTTTAAGTCAGAGACATCTTCCACAGGAATGAGGTCAATGAAGGTACTATTTAGAACCCTTGTCAATTTTTTCTGTAGAATAGAATTTCATCAATCAATAATGAAGTCTAGACACACAATAACTCAACATCTTTTATAGAATTCAATAGAAAACTATCCGGCCCATGAGCCTTAGCCCCATCCATGTTTCTAATCACTGATAAGATTTCCTCCTCCAATGGTTATTCTAAAGGCTCTCTTTGAGCCTCTGACAACCTGTCAAATTCTAACCCATCCAGCTTAAGTTTGTGGCCTTGATTCTCTTTATACAACTCTCAAAAAAAATCTACTAGAGCAAACCTAATTTTCTCTCCACTCCCCTTCCACTTTTAACAATGGAGTTGACTCGTTTACGATGACTAACCACTCTATGGAAAAAAAAACGAGTACTTTTATCCTCTTCCTTAAGCCATTAAAGGAGCGATTTTTATTTTCTATTGACTTCCTCGCATTCCAGAAGATCCCAATACTCCATTCAGACTTATTCTCTTCCAGACTAACTCCTCTGGTATTAGGCCTACCTCTTCCTTTTATCAATACACACTATTTCACTTAAAACCTCATTGATTTTCAAGGGGATCACCCCGAACACCTTATTCCACAATTTTAAGCTGGCTTTGACAACTTTCAACTTGAGCCCAAAAATGGTGCTTATTGATCCCCAAAAATTTGATCCCTTCCACACATCAACCACCAATTTTTGAAAATCTAAGTGACCCAACTACATGTTCTCAAACTTAAATGGTCTGGGACCACCACTGGATCTGTGTTTCCAAAGAAATAGGAAGGTGATCTGAAGTCGGTTTGGGAGAAGCAGCCATGACGTTAGGATACTTTGACTATCAGCTTGCAAAGAGTGTTAGCCTGCATATTTGACCAAGTGAATAGAGCACCTTTGAGGGGACATTCTAGAAGATTGTGGCAAGAAATAAACTATTGAAACCTCCTCATCCCGATTGTGTGGGGGCTCCCACCAGACTTTTCATGAGGGAGCTTCAAATAGTTGGAAGCCCCCTCCAATGCACCAAGGAAGATCCCATCTAAATTTTACATCATCCAATTAATGCCAAAAATCAAGAGATTAAGATCGCCCTGCTGGCCCATATATACTCCTGTAAACACCCAAGAAAACTCATCCAATTTGGATCGACACCGATCTGATAAAGAAAAGGTTTCCTTCTCCCATTCTGATACCTCATTCAAATCTCTATCCCACACTATGAGAATACCCTCTAAAGCCCCCACAGATGGAATTGCCACCCAATCTATGACAAGCCTTATAGCCAAATCAGCCAAAGTGGGCTCAGTGCTGGAGATGGGCGGTAAGATTGGAAAGGTTCATGTAGAATAGTAAAATTGGAGGTCTTCTTATTAGCATGGTTATTATGTTTTAATTCTCTGAATCAGTTGGACCCTAGAGAAGTGACTTGCATATGGCAATGGCATAAACGAAAAATAGGAGGGAAGTTGATTTTCACTTTCTTTTCTCTGGGCTATCTTGTCACTTTGCCAGTAACAAAACAGAGCCAATGGTTCCACTACCTAAAGAAATTGCCTTTTTAAAATCCTTTCCTGACCTTGAAATCTAATGAAGTAACCATGTTAAACTTTGAGGAGGATTTGGAATCCAACAACACCCCAAAATATGCAACATTAATATTCTACTTTCATGTGGTTTACTAAATGTTTAAACCACAATGAGCAGATTTTCAGTCCCGTAAGATTTATCTGACCAAGCAATGGCAAGCAGTGAGCAGGCTATATCACTGTGTATCAAATTCCAAAAAATTCTTAACTCCCTTGTCCATATTCCTAGAGAGCTCAAGTATTATAATAGCCAATTAAAAGTTATTTTCTAAAGAAAACATCAAGATAGTAATTTTTTCTAGAAGTTACAAATAATGTTACAGCATCCATTTCCTGACCCCAATGTTCGCTATCACTTCTACAACTTGAGAAGGTTTCACTTTCAAGAATGGTATGCTCAACAGAATAGGATGCAGAAATGTTTATTTCTTAATCCTAATTCACTAACTTACAAGCAAAAAAATTGACTACAAAGAATCTAATGAATAACAGAAAGAAAGGGAAAGTAACCTGATTCTTCACTCCCTGCATGCGACTTGGCTTCGGCAATTCTTTTGAAGCAAAACTCGACACATTCATGGTATGGATTGGATGCATTAATGCAATCTGGATGCACTCTTCTTTCTTCAGCCATCGTTTCTTACTCTACCTTCTATAATATGACTGTTGCCTGAAAAAATATGCATAAGCTTGGAGAGTTCAAATAGATATATCAAAAAACCTACTTTCCTCACTTTCAAAATTTGAATTGAAATTCTATTCTAATGAACAATCATGAATATTCAAAAAATATATATATCAATAGAAAATTAGGAAGTAATGAATCAGAAATATATATATATATATATATATATATAAAGAAACTATAAATCAAATACGAAGCAACTGCTGAGTTTCATGTATGGATTAAATAAAGTATATCAAACTCAAAACCCTAATAATTATTATTATTATTATTATTATTTTATTTGTGTGTGTGTGTGTGGGGGGGGGGGGGGGGGGGTTGTAATGGATAATTGATCAAACCCACATGTAATTGATAGTCGATTGAAAGACATCATTAGATCTCGGTGAAGCATGAAATCGAAGAAGGAAAAAATAATAAATAAATAAAAGCTCTAAGAGATCAAACCAAACCCAAAAACTGAACCTGTATTTACTAAATTTTGGTACGAAAAAAATAAAAAGCGATATGGGAAACATTCAGTTTCATCAATTGATAAAAGGGGTCAAGGAAAAAGGAGAAACACCAAAAAGTAGAAAACGGATATGTTTCAACGAAGCACTAACAAGCCTTAATATGGAACCCAGAAAATGTAAATTGAATATTAAAAAAAATTCAAATAAAACTAGTTAAAAGGATTCTTAGAAGGAATTTGGTTGGATTCGAGAACTAGTAAATCAATAGGGGTTCCAAAAATACTAGAAACTGTGTTTGTTCAGTTTCTTATTAGGTCAAATATAAATAGAAATTGGAGTCATCTTCATAGTGTAGTATCCATAAATTGAGATTACAAAATCATAAAACTCATAATAAAAGAACTTTCAATAAAAAAAAAAAAAGATCACGTGAAGAATGAGATGACTACCATTCGTTTCCTTCAGAATCAGATGGCCTTAAGAACTAAAAAATAAACAAAATTCAAAGATAGAACTCTTACCTTGACGCTTCTCTCCGGAGATCGAGAGGCGGCTGCTTCCGTTCTGTCGTCCACCGGTGCTTCGGGATAAAGAGAGAGAACGAAGAAGAAGAATCATTCAGGGGTTTTCTTCCATTTGGGATTGGATATAAATTGGGTAACGTCGTAAATATGAAATGTTTTTAAAGGATAAAATTGTCCCATACACGCCGAATTTTTTGCCTCCTACTTTTTTTAGTGCTTAGAAAAAGTCCTAAATTATTCCGGGGGGCAAAATATACTTCTGAACAGTTTTAGGCGTTAAACAAAAGCTCCAATGGGGTTTTGGATTTTTTTTCAATACACTTGGGGTATCTAATGTTACAATACCCATATATCCCAACCGTCCAATCTAAAGATGGACGGTTGGGATGTTATACAAGTTGGTTAATGACTTAAGTGTTTTTTATGCAAACAGGTTGCCTAATAAGTAACCGGTGAGAATCCTGCGTGAAAGAAAATGGGAAACCAGTTAGAGGGAACGTGAAACTGAGCTCTCTTTTTGTTCTCTCTCTCTCAATCTTCTCTCTCAAGTCCATTTGGTATCCAAGGTGGAGAGGAGAAAGTTTGTTGTTGATGATGATGTTCTTCCTTTGAATCACATTTTTCTCTCTCAACTCCATTTGGTATCCAAGGTGATGAGGACAACATAATGTAAATGATGGTGAGCACTTAACCATCTTATTCTTCTTCCTATTCTTACTCCTTAGTAAAACCCTCTAATGTCAAACTCATTTAGAGGAGACAAACTTGTTTTTTTGAGGGGAAATTAGGTGTGAGCACTTAACCACCTTCTTCTTCTTCTTCTTTCTATACCCCATTTAAAATAGTTAAAAAGGAAAAGGGTTCCTCAGCATCTTTGTTGTATAGCATTAGTGTTCCATCTGGGAGACACACAAAACTCATCATATATAAGCAAACAATATATTGACATGAAAGATAAGAGCTTCCCTCTTCAAGCATGTAGAAGATTGAGAAACCAAATCAATCAATGCTAATAAATTATCAAATACTCAAAAAGAATATCCCAACACCATCCAATCAAAACCAACTATTGCTCATCATGTTATAAGGATTGTCAGCCAAATTGATTTGGCAAATACCTCTCAAATCTCAAAACAATTTTCCCTGGCCCATTTATATTGAATTGCATATTAACATGTATAATCTCTTAGCTAGCATCTATAAAAATACCTGTTTGATCTGGATATTGTCTTTTTGCCTAAACGTAGAACTACCTAGATTGATTTTTATAAAAGACCCAAAGAGAATTTCACTGTTTCAAGCTTCGGTTAGTGTTACTTCACTTAAATGCTCTCTCCTCTTTTGGGAACATTTGAATATCGGATACTGTTATGGCACCACAGAGAAAACTGTAGATGAGGTTAGAATGTTGAACATAGCCTGTAGATTCTGAGAAGTATGGAAGAGTAAGAAAACTGCACTGTCTACCATTTGCAATTCCTTTCCCTTTAAATGAATTGATATGATCACTAAGAAAACAGACTCCATTAATCAGACTAAAACTAGATCTACCTGTTAATTAAGACTACTATTTTAAGGGTTTAGTTTTCTTCACACATCAATGAAAGAGACCTTTTGCAGTTGTGGACTCCAAAAGGGCCCTTGGAACTGATTATTGTTTGGCCTAGAGGGGTGTGCGTTTTCCACCAACAGAACGCTAGTGGAACACGTCCGCATAAAGTATAATTCTCCTTAACAAAATACTAACATGAGATACACTCACACACATAGGGAAAAAAAAGCATATTTGAAAAAACAAATGGCTCAGAAAACCAAAAAATAAGCAAAGCATCATGATTTGAGAAATTTCTTTACAACAAAGAGATTAGAGTCGGAAACGGGCAAGAACTGTATTCTCCATCTAAGATCGATTCAAGATGAGCTACTTGAGAAATTTCTTGACAATAAAGAACATCACACCACAAGAAGTTCAGGAAATAGAGCGATTTGAATAAGAAAAAAGGCTCAGAAAACCGAAAAATAAGCAAAGATCGAGACAAGAAGGGAAAATCCAAAAGAGAAATAAAACTAGAGACATGTTGCTCAAAGAAGAAAAGGACGTGATGGAATTCCAGAGTTACCTGATAGAAGAAATCGATGGTGGAGGAACCGGAGCACGATCTGGTTCGCGAATAGCTTCCCAAAGGAATCCTCGATTCTGCAAATTGGTGGCCATGCAATAGTTAGTAATCAATGTTTAGAAAAGCTTATCAATCAAAGGCCCAAACCTTCTCTGACTCCCAGCTTTCTCTTACCGGAGAGGGTCGTCGGCGACGGAGATCCGACGGCGATGGAGAGGCGACGGCCAGGTAAAGTGGAAACTGGACGCGAGATTAGGGCGGGACGAAGTGATATCGGCATCCAATTTATTAAGAAGCCAAATCATCTACGGTGATAACTGGATTTGGCAAATCCGGTTATCACCCCTAGAGGTGGCCACGTGTCTCCTTTGACACCCTTTAACCGTGGTTAATGTTCACCCACCTATTTTTGGTTTTTTTTTCAAAATATTTATTCTATTTTTAAAATTAAAAAACTGTTTTTAATATTAAAAAAACTTTAATGCGCCAATTTCTTGTAGTAGGAATTGGCGCTCCAAGATGAGGGAAAGGAGGTCTGTTGGAAGTTCGGACCACCCACACCACCGCCACCTCAACCTTTCACCTCCTCTGTCTCTTGCCACCCATGACTTAAAAGCATGCTGCCAGAGTTTAGGATCATATTCATACACATTCACCTCCTCTTTCTTTTTGGATTGCAAAAAAGAAAAAGAAGGAAGCAGTTTGTATGGCTGAAAGAGAGAGAGAAACTATTTGACCAAAAAGCATGATTCCATGTCACTCCTTGCAAGAGATTGTAATTTATCATTAAATATCGCCCACGAAATAATAAATAAGCTCTAAGTGATCAATCCAAACCCGAAAATTCAACCTGTAATTTTATTAAATTTGGTACCCAAAAAAAAAAAGAATTAGGGAAACATTCCATTTAACCTTAGGAATGATTAATCTTAACCACGGTTAATAGATGTCAAAAAGACATGTGGCGAGCTTGGGAGGTGTGTGTACCCCTCAATGGAATACTTAAATGTCTTACACGCGTCATGCAAAGAGAGTGGTGCCCCAGATAATCACTTGCCTTTTTTCTTTTTTTTTTGATGGAAGAATCCGTTGCCTTTCGTTAGACACTTTCTAAAATCCTTTACGTTGGGTGGTTTTAGAAATGTTAGGTGGCCCCGTACAATATTCTCTATCTGGTTCTGAGTAGAGGATTTTCGCTGTCATGACTATGGCAGGTGCCCATGTAGGCTCTTGGAGTAATTATTTTAAATCTCGACTTTGGCCTAGAGGTCTAACAGGCCTGCTCTTGGCACCCGCTAGGAGGGCGGCCCAGGGGTGCAACTATGGGCACGGGCCAAACGAAGCCCAACCCTAAGGTGCCTAACCCATGCTTAGCCTGAGGGCTCCTTTCTCAACCCATATGGGGCGTCCATATCATTCACCTGTGTTAGATGTTAGGGCTAGCTAGTGAGGTAATTGGATCCTTGAGCCACATCAACCAAATGAAACTTTCATCACTCCATTAAATATCATTGTAATAATGGTCATACCTTCACCATCCTAGCTAGAAGGATTAGGGGTGTCAATCCAGTCAAATCCGGGCTTCAAAGCTTCTTGTATCATCGGGCAAGGTCAATTTAAAAATCACCAAAAGTCAAGCCCAGGCCCGACCCATTGACACCCCTAAGAAGGATGGGCATCTGCATCATTTGTAAATTGTGTTATTTTGAGAGTGTTATTGTCTTTAATGCTTTATTTGTTTCGAAGTAAAATAGAGGAAAACAAATGAATTTCGCATAAAATGCCGGTTGTCCTAAAGAAAATACACTTGAAAAATGATATTTTATGTGAAATTCATTTGTTTTCCCCTATTTTACCTCAAAACAAACGGAGCATAAGTTTAATAAATGATCTACACCTCTACTAAGATTATAAGATCAATGGATCTAGAGAATGTGATATAGGAGATTAGGCCATTTCAAAGTTTTGGTAGAATAATCTCAATTGATTTTTAAACTACACCTCAAATATTTATGAAACTTTTAAACTTAAAGCAAAACATTAAAATGCTACAACTTGCAAAGGACTTCATTAAGGTAACCAAACACATCCTTTACCCGATGTCCTTCTTTTGTTAGTAGGTTTAAATCCCATAGAGCGTGATCTTGTTCTTATTAACTTTTCTAATTTGAACCGCAATCTAAATTTGATCTCCTGTGACCAAGAAAAATGAGCACCTAAGAAAAAAAAAAACCATATACAAATAATGAAGAAGCAAAAGATTGAATTACATGGGATGTTTGTGCCTAAAAAATAATAATCAAACTCCCTTTTGTATTGCCTTTGCACTCGAGGACCAATCTTTGTTTACAAACAAGGAATAATGGTCCTTTGTGTCTTTTTTGTTCATGAAATAAAAAACAAAAAACTTTTTCATTTTTTGTAATTCAACCAAGACAAAAATGAGCAACATCTAACAAGGATTGAACCTACAAAATTTCCAATTATGGGTTGGGCGCTTTAACTATTCAACCATGGATGTTTAGACAAGATCCTCGTACATTAAGGATAAGTGAATTCCAATTGAAATCAAATGCAATTTAGACGAAAAGATATATGATTACAAAGGAATTCGATGCAATTGAGATTGAAACCAAATGCTGTTTTGTATAGGAAATAGCATTAACTATGGATTCAATCCATAGCATATGGTTTCATCAAATCCGAAAGATTAAATTTTGATAATGAAATTTTTATTTTTATTTTTAGTCATTATCATCATTACATTTCAATTCGTAACGAAAAAATCTTACCATTGAATTTCTTTATAATTCTTCTGCATTCTTTCTTTATGATAACGTAATTGGCAATTGTCATTAATCAAATCCATTGAATTTTTGGCGCAACTTTTACTATCAAAATAATGTGTAGGGTAGAATAAGCAAAACACTGCTTTGTTTGCACAATGGGAAACCCTACGTTTACTCATTGATCCTAATATCACATAAAAGCAACACTCATGACTATTGATGCTTAGCTTCAATTCACAATGGTAAAATGTCATTGAAAATCAAGAAATATGGATAAAATCGAACAAAAGAAGAAACAATTGAAACTCTAGCTCAGCTCAGACTCATTAAACTAAACGACCTAACCTGGCTTGCAAGCCTCACAATTCATCTCAGACTCGTCACAAGGCAAGCCAAGTTGTTGCTCAAAAGCCCTACATGGGCTGGGCTATCTTCAAACTCTGCTTGGACTTGGCTCCTCGTGAGCTGCTCATCGCAAGGAGAGAGCCTTGGGCTAGGCCATCATTAAGCTCCAGCCAGTCCCAATAGTCACACAAGAAGTGACATCAGGCCCTTGTGAATCACCAGGTCTGGTGTTAATTCTCAGGACCGGTCCACAAGCCAACCTTGGCTGCCCAAGCATCCAACCAAGCTAGGTCCATTACTCAGCAAATATGATATGCATGGGAAAATACATATAAAGCACTGTTTATTTGGAGGGAAACATTATTAAAAATAAAATTTCCTTGAAAATAATTTTTCTATTTTCTAGCAAAAAATTTCCCTCAACCATAAAGTAGTATTGCAGAATTATTTACAGCAAAAACAAAAAAAAAGACTCGTTTTCTCATCTACCAAACAAATATATTTTTTCCTCCTATTTTTTAAAAAGATTTTTTCCCTCAACCATAAAGTAGTATTGGAGAATTATTTACAGCAAAATTTTAAAAAAAACACATTTTCCGGTTGCCAAACACATGTTTTCCCCCAAAAAATACATTCATGCACCTATGTTTTTTTCTCCCAACAAACACAGCCTATAATCATAATCCAACTGCACAAAAGAGGAAATTGCTTATTACGACGGAAAAGCATTTTATAAAAATGACAAGGATCCTTCGTGGAAGGCACAATTTTAATCATCATATACATTTAATTTAACAAATGCCAAGAAAAGAGAACAAATAATGACAAATAGAAGAAACAAAAAGATAAATAAAAAACACAAGTGGAAATTTTCATTCACATGGATAAGGAAAAATGTTTCAAGCACCACCTGTGTGACCAAAAGTGGAGGATTACACCCTCAATCCCCTGGAATGACAATAAATGCTCAACTTCATTGGAGAGACGAATGAACACTGCTGACAGGGGGCATTATCCAATTGTCATATATCTGCAAAAACAAACGAGTGAAGAACAAAAATGAAACCTGCAGATTCCAAGCCCCTTCCACAGCTTGCATCACTTCTCTTCATTCTTAGGAGAAAATGCAGTTGCATGGAATGTGAACACGACCTTGTTTGTTTGTTTCCCATAAGCTTCAATCTGAGTTGGAATCATAGAAGTCGCTTGGACACGGAGTCATGACCTCAGATTCTAGTACCTGGACCACCCTGTGCATGGTGGGCCGATCCTCTGGGCTGGAAGAAACACACTGGATGGCGACTGAGAGCAGAGCATCAAGGCTTTCAGCCTGCACACCCTCACAATTCAGATCAACAATCTCCCTTTGCCTGTTCTCTATAACAAGGAAATTCAACTGCAAAGGAAGAAACAGATGGGTTAGGAAAAAGGTTTGAGCAAGAAAAACTTCTATGCAGGTCATAACTGTGTTCTTGCCTAGGAGATGTCCGATGTCAAAAATCAACCTCATCGGATGACCTTAGTGCGGATCTTTCAGCAGTCAAATGAAATATGATCCTAATGAAAAGAAGACATCCAATTGGAGCTAAAATTTTGACCAAAAAAAATAGGAGCTAAAACTTCCATTTAGTGTTCTGCTAGATCAGGACCCACAAATGGTCGTCACAACCCTCTTGCATGCATTTCACAGATGTAGCAAAGCCCTGGGAAGACAGATAAAACTATCAACCAGACTATGCAAGATTTAATAAAAAACATTTGTTGAGTTTTGAGTAACTGGGCACAAGACTTAAAAAAGAGCAAAATTTAGAGCATGCATATTCTTAAGCAAATCATCCACGTGATTTAATTGTCAAATATATCCGCTTATCTGTAAGAGCTTTTTTTGTCTTCCACACTGAATATATTGTATGTCTTTGTTCCCAGAGACATGGGAACTGAGAAAGTTTCAGTGAAAGTACGAGAATTCAACATCATTACACCCTAAATACAGAAACTCCAACTTGCCAAGTTGAAAAAGTCTTTGAGTGTTAATACTACAGGCCTGAAGTTGAAACCCATGTTCACCCATTATCCACTAACCTGCTTGTTCCCCACTGCTCAACAATAAAAAGTGGAAGGGATTGGAACTGCAACATCAAGCTCAAGTGGAATGGATATAATGTATGTATATATGTATTATAGCTGAAATAAGAATCTGTTCTTCGTATATATGATCTTTTGATATGTACATATTATAAGTCCATATGGAAGCTGAAAAGTGAAATGCATTCCTGGTATAGATTTTATTTTGATGCATACTATTTAAGTTGACATTAATATGGTTGTTGGTCCCTTACAAGGAAGGGACTGACAGCCATATTAACAATGTAAAAGCATCAGAAGGTCCCAAAAAATTGAAGATTTTGGTAGAAACTTCATATCAATGCCAACCTAGATATCTTTCATGTCCCTATGACACCTGGATATTTCCATTTTCTGATTGTACCATATATATTTTCTTTGATCAATAAGCTATTTTATTGAAAAAAGAAAGAGGAAAAACAACAAGGAAAACCCCAAGGAGAAAGCAAAAGGCCACCAAGTTTACAAGCAAGTAAACTCAGCCCCGGCCTAAACTACCATCAAAAGCCTCCCCCCTCTTCTCTACAAAAGTCCTGAATTTCCTCCCTGTTACTTTGTAAGCCAACCCACTCCAATACTACCAAGCGAATGCGGTCGCAAATCCGGGGTATTGATGACGATTCATCTTCAAACACTCTTCGGTTTCTCTCTTTCCAAAGAATCCAAGAAATTGCCCCAAGGAGAACTCCCCAAATCTTCTCCCAAACCCCCATTCCTTTGTCCCAACGCCAACACTCAAGGAGATTACGGAAAGATGAAGGGAAGACCCATGCCACCCTCAATCGGGATAAAAAGAAACTCCACGCCTCCAACACTACTAGGCAATGCAATGGAAGATGATTCACTATTTCTTCCGCTTGCAAGCACATGAAACATCTATTTGCCATACTCCATCCCCAATGTTGCAAATGATCCCCAGTTAGTATTTTGTGCAATGAGGCTGTCCAAAGGAAGAAAGAAACCTTAGAGGGTATTCCGGGGTTCCATACCACTCTATGGGGGAAAGGGCCTCCCAACGCAGGAACCATGGACTGATACAACAGACTAACCGAGAATCGCCCATGACTATTCCGCGACCAAACCTGGCAATCCCTTTGCTCTGGTAACAAACCTGATGAAGTGATACACTCCAAAAGCAGCGAGAAGTCGCTGATTTCCCAATCATTAAGATCGCGGCGCATCCTAAGGAACCAAACTATACCCTCCGACCCACTCTCATAAAAATCTGCCACTAAAGCATCTTTGTCTGTAGAAAGAACAAATAAGTTTCGAAAATCATCCTTAAGACGTGTGGAACCTGACCAAATATCCTTCCAAAATCTTATCTCCGTTCTGCTTCCCGCCCGATAAGTGAAGAAAGGCACAACCAAACTAGTGTTTGCCATGATCGCCTTCCAAATCCCCGTGCCGTGTGTGCCCCTAACCTCCTGGGGGATCCAGAGAGAAATCTCCCCATATTTTGCCACTATCACAGCTCTCCACAGATTGTCCTTATCCTCTTCAAATCTCCACACCCATTTCCCTAGCAAGGCTTTATTCATTTGAATGAGTGGCTTGGGATTCAGACCCCCGTCTTCTTTGGGTTGACACATCTTAGACCAAGCTACAAGGTGGTACTTTCCTTTGTTCTCTCGATCATTCCACATAAACTCCCTTTGAATTCTCTCAATGATATAGGCTATCGATCAGGGAATGGTGAGAGTCGACATAAAATGAATGGGTACGCTTTGCAACGTGCTTCGGATCAAAGTCAACTTCCCCCCTTTTGATAAGTATGATGTCCTCCATCCTGACAAACGTCTTGCCATGCGCTCTAAAACAGGTTGCCAAACAGATTTGGCCTTGTAATTAGCTCCCAATGGCAATCCCAAATACACGGAAGGAAAAGACCCCACTCCACACCCTAAACAAATTGCTAGGTGACTTAGAATAGGGACCTCCCCCACCTGCAAAATTACCGATTTAGCAAGATTAATGCGCAGGCCTGACACCACTTCAAAGCAACCAAGAAGGCATCTGATATGCAGAAGGTCCCTTCTTGAGGCCCGACAAAATATGAGAGTATCATCCGCGAATTGGAGATGAGAAATTCTCAACCCTTCCTGGCCGATTTGAAATCCTTCAAAATTTGTCCCCTCTGCTTTTGCTAACATTCTGCTTAACGCTTCCGCTACAATGATGAACAGAAAGGGGGATAAGGGATCCCCTTGCCTCAACCCCCTGGAGCTTGGAAAATATCCTACTGAACTTCCATTCAGCAGGACAGAAAATGATACCGATGAAATACAAGTCCACATCCACATCCTCCACTTCGCCCCGAACCCCATCCTACCGAGTAAGTAATTAAGGAACTTCCAATTAACATGGTCATATGCCTTCTCCATATCAATCTTGCATAGAATACTCGGATTCCTTTCTCGCGTCCTGGACTCGATACACTCGTTGGCCACAAGAAACCTGTCTACGATTTGGCGTCCTCTTACAAATGCGCTCTATTGAGGAGAAATGAGATATGCCATTATGGTCTTCAACCGAGTTGCCAGAACCTTAGAGAGGATTTTGTACATGCTACTCACAAGACTTATGTGCTGAAAGTCTTTGAGCTCCTCCGCCCCTTCCTTTTGGGGAATCAAAGCAATAAAAGTGTTGTTCATGACTCGGTCAAACCGCCCTGTATCAAAGAACTCCTGCATCACTTCCATGAAATCTCGCCCCACAATCTCCCAACAAGCTCTATAAAATTCAATAGTAAACCCGTCAGGCCCTGGCGCCTTATCACTTGCCAAGCCCTTAATAACAACAAGCACTTCCGCTTCCTCAAATGGGACCTCAAGGGCCGTTCTTTGATTCGTTGACAACCCTTCAAAAGAAAGTCCATCCAACTTTGGGCGCCATCTCTCCCTCTCTCGGTACAAAGCCTTATAATAAGAGATAACCCTATCTTCAATCTCTCCCTGCTCCTCTATCCACCTCCCATTCACCCTTAACTTGGAAATGAAATTCTTTTTTCTCTTGTAGTTTGCCATTCTATGAAAATATTTCGTATTTCCATCTCCCTCTTTTAGCCAATGAGTCCTAGCTTTTTGCTTCCAGTTTATTTCTTCAAGCTTTAGGGTAGATATGTACCATCCAAGACTTCAATCTCCCTTAGCAACCCGGTGAGCCGCTCTTGAATGTTTCCAAAAACCTCCTTATTCCAAATTTTAAGGCGCTCTTTCAACACCTTCAATTTAATCCCAATGCAAGTACTAGCTGACCCCCATCCTCTATTTTGGCTCCACACCTCAGTTACTAAGACTCGAAACCTCTCGTCTTCCAACCACATGTGCTCAAACCAGAAAGGGCTTGGCCCTCCCAAAAACCTTCCCGACTCGAGAAGTAAAGGCACATGGTCGGATATGGGTCTAGGGAGAGACGATTGAGTGGCATTTGGGAAATGGGTCTCCCATTCTGGATCTATTAGGAATCAGTCGATCCGGCTCGCTATACGGTTATTACCCGCTTGGGTCCAAGTATATTGAGCTCCCCTCATGGGATAGTCAATCAACCCATGTCGAAAAATGAAATCTCCAAATCGCCTCATCTTAGAATTAATAACGCATCCCCCTTTTCGATCGGAGGATAAGAGAATGCTATTGAAATCGCCTCCTAAGCACCAAGGTTTGTCCCATCGCACTCTGACATCCTCCAATTCTTCCCATAACTCTCAAGTGTGACTTGTTTTACTTTCTTCTTCTTGAAATCCTCAGGATTTGGCATTAAAAAACTATCCATTTGACCATTCCTCTTGGAGGCCTTACCCCTCTACCTTCTCTTAGATTTACGGCTTCGGGTTCTTCATTATCTTCTTCCAAAACAAATGTCCTTTTGCTCTACAATTTTGGAAGAAGTCACTTCACTTGCACTTTTCTTATTTTTAGCTAGAAAAGCTCGAATCTCACCCCTTACAGCTTCTGGACATTTATCACATTTGATTACATTCCCGCCAAATTGAACAAGATGTATCTTTATCCGGTAGATGTCACCCTTGTAGGTGGTGTCACAAAAATTGCAGGTAACTGCATTTTTTTTCTTTTGGATCTTTCAAATAAGCATACTTCCACCCTATGTCTTTTGATTTCACTTGAAAAGTTATAGATTCAGATGTCATCTTTAGGGAATGATGTAATAACAAAGTCAATATTAGCTAAGCATTTGACTAATTGAAATATATGAACTAATAAATAATAAATAATTTCAATTTTTAAATATTGTTCTATTGATATACTGTCTTAAATAATTCCAATAATAAATAATTACAAAGTTAAAGATATTCTATTGTTCTACTATCATTAATTTCAATAATAAAATAATTGAAATGATTGTATACTTGTAACATTTCTATTATAATTCACTGATAATTGATAAATGAGAAATTGAGAAATTATGCAACAACCAATTCAAAGAATGCAACAGCCAAAGCAGTGAAAGCACTAGTCACTAGAAAGCAATCCCATAAGAGCACGAAAAAGTGAGGAATAATTTTTATTAGCATAAAATAACACTAAAATAATGGACGCAGTGGAGCCAAGGGCGATCTCTAAGACTCTACCAAAGATCAGTTCACATCTCTAATAGAGATCAGTTCACAATCAATTGTGATTGAATTCAGAGAGTTCAATCACAATTGAGTTCAATCGCAATTGATTGTGCTTAACAACATGCAATTGATTGCAAGCCAGCTCTAAACAAGGGATACAGTGGGTCCATCTAGAACAAAGGGAACACAGTTGGCTGTGAAATTGACAGAATCTGAAAAAAAAAAAAAATTAAGGGAACACAGTGTGGGTCCATGTGGGGGCATCTCTAAGATTAAAAGCAGAGTGCTATCTCCAGTCGCATTCACTCCAAAGGTTTCCAAAGACACAAGGTAAGCCATATCACGTGGACATGTTTGATTTTTAATACATAAAAAAAAAAAAAAAAAACAGAGAAATTGTGACATTTAAGCCACCAAGTTGCGTCTGTGGAAGACTTGCAATTGGGGCTAGCAAAATCCCAAAAGCAGAGTATATATTATATATATTCTTCTTCGGGTTCTTCTTCTTCGGTTCTGCCGTTTGGGTTTTTATTTTTCCTAAAACAAAAAAAGCCCTAAAAAGAAAATAGAAAGAGTAATTTATATCTAAAACCTAATTAATGATTAAGTAAACTAATTAAGTATATTAAAACTTAATTTTTTAATTTCTTTTGATAATTCATTAGTTGGGTTTGTATACGGTATATTAGCCTCAAGTAAAACACTTATTTTGCTATGACAAGCCCAGGCGACGCCCAAACTGAAACGACTAGAAATAGTTAGTGTAAGTTGAGGTATTTGTATGTGGAATGAAATAAATGCATTTAATTCGTGTCAAATTTTTAAATTTATTAAGTTGATCAATGGAGGTACTGTAGTAAAAATTTCAGGATAATCCAACGGTTAGATTTATATCTAAAAATCCCTAAAAGTCAGCCTTGTAAATCTGGCCTGAACTGCAGTATCAGATTTACCTCTTTGTACTCATGAGGCTATATCTCAGCCAATTTCGATTGGAATCACCTGATATTTTTATAATTTTATCTAGCCTTTTCTACGGTTTTAATGGCATAGATTTGAGGAAATTAGGAAGTCCTATTTTAGAACCCATCTTTGTAGACCATATGAGCTGTTAAAAAACTTCACACAGAGAAATGGATCTCTGTTCCAGCAGCTAAACTAGATCAAATAAACTCTGATCTTAGTGGTGTTAAAGGATAAATCTTTAATTCTAAGTTAGCTTTTAAATAAAAACAAGAATCATGGAAATCTAACGGGTATATATTTTTATATAGATTTTTAAGTAAAAAGATGTCTTGCTGGAAATTCTGTGATAAACTTGAAAGCTCAATTTTAGCTTGTATACTATAATGTGTATAATTGTAATGCCCTAGAACTGTAAATAATAAAATTATGCATTTATTGGTCCTTAACTGGGGTTAAATATTTAAGTGTTTTGTTAAATTGATAAAAACTAGGTTTTGCTCGGGATTGAACTGCACCGAGGAAATCTCAGTATCTTTTCTCGAAAATCGCACACAATATGTCGGTCGACTACCAGGACACACCCCTATCGTATCGGTTCCGTCAAGTATCATTTCGCGGGACCATGGGATCATTATGTGTGATAAAATTGAGAAAAACCGGAAAATTAGTGGGTTTTGCAATTTTCTTCCAGACAAAAGTGCAACTGTTAAAACTCAGTATTATTTCCCGAAATTTTTACGGTATGTGTCGGACTACCCCGAGTTCGGTCACCTGAAGTTTCTGTTCCGTTGCGTATCTATTCGCGAGACCACAGGAGTCTTAAATGTAAGAAAATCGAGAAAACCAGGAAATTCCAGATTTTCCGGAATTCAATTGGGACTCCATAATTGTTGGGGATTCTAATAAAAATCCGTGCGGATGGTACCACAGCATGCCGGTTGGCCGTGAGGATGACCGTCTGTCGTTTCGGCAGTTAATCTCAAACGAAGAAACGGCAACATGTTGTGTCTAAAATCAGGAAATTAGTGGGTTTTGCAGTTTTCTTCCAGACTAAAATGCAGCTATCAAAACTCAGTATTTTTTCCCGATATTTTTACAGTAGGTGTCAGACTACCCCAAGTTCGGTCACCTGAAGTTTCGTCACGATCGAATGACATTTGGTAGGATTTTGGAGGCTTGTATGTACGAAAAGTCGGAAAGCCGGTCAAACTTGTCAAAGTCATCAAAACTAGTCAAATCGGTCAAACGCCACACCAATGTGGTCATGCGTGTTGTGCACGATTCCATCCCTTAGCTTATATAAAGGCAAAGCCTTTATTCATTTTTTTCACTTCTCATAGTGAGTTGGGACGGACGGTCCGAGCGTTACCAAAGAGAGAAAGTGAAGGGGGTAGTTGCATGCATACTATCCCGGGGCTTTTCGACGTGCTGAACACCGTGGTGTCGTTGGATCGTGCACGCGAGACCTTGAAAAGCGTGAAAAAGGTAAAAACCCTCTCTTTCCTTCTTATTTTCTTCTATTTTTACCATTCTTGTCGTGGTTTGGGATGTGTGAATGATGTGGATGAATAAAAAGGGTTCGAGATTCTGAAATGATGTGTGAATGAATGTGGGAAGGGGTTAAATCGGAGTAAAGGGATGTAGCCTCGGTTTCGGAATGTTCGCAGCTCGAAATTTAGACTCCAGCTGATGTTCTATAGATCGCAGGGCGGCGATCGATCGCAACGATCGATCGTAAGCTGGGCAGTGTGCTTTGGAAGCTTATGTTGGCTCCCTTATGTTTATGGAGTACTCCTGGGAAGCCCCAAAAGTCACGGTTGGCATTTTTAAGGCAATGGAGAGTGTCCATTGGCCTAGGTGCACTCCCTATCGGAGTGGTATACTTATGGATTTGGTATATGAGCGTGATGCCCAAGTGTGTCGGTTATCCAAGCGGGGCTTGGGATAATTGGGGTTGTTCGTGGTTAGAAAACCTAACCCGTGTGGTTACGTGGGATCGTGGTTCCTCCTTGTCTCGGCCCAGGATGGCGGCATTGGATGTCGTGGGTTCCCTGGGACTGATAGACAGGAGATGTCAGTTTGTTTGTGTAGGTCGTTCATGGTTCCTCTTGGACTAGGTTAGGAGTGGCGGCATTGGATGTCGTGGTTCCTCCGGGACTGGTAGTCAAGAGATGTCGGAGTCCTAGGGAGTCAGTGGTTGAGCATCCTATAGTGTATAGTCCGAGAGTTCCTCTCTGGATGGGTCAGAAGAGGGCGACAGCCGGGTTTATCGGAGTTACCTTCGTGATGGGACGTCTAGGAGTGGTGGCATTGGATGTCATGGTTCCTCTGTAAGACTAGCCAGAAGAGGCCGATAGGCAGGTTGTCCGCGGGTTCCTTCTGGACTGATATCCAGCTCACTGACGTTTTATGTCAACAGATACAGGAGCTGCTGAGCAATAGGTATGGACCTTTTCGGATTTTGGATAGAGACTACCCGGCGCGTTAGTAGCGCCTACGTTTTGTAAACAGACATAAATGTAATTAATACAGGTATTTGTTTTGTGGTGATGGCTATTGTGATGATCAGTGATAATTTGCCTCATTGGGGGCAAAGTTTGAAATTTTCCGTAATTTTCGCAGGCAAAATCTTCCGCTACATTGGGATGAACGATCGAGCGCGCATCTCGGAACACGATTCCCTAAGGCGCAGGTTCGGGGCATCACAATTGATATCAGTGCCAATAGCAATAACCATCACATAAATCATACTTGAGCATAATACACCTAAGAACCGTTGGATAGGCGATCCCTTAGAGATTTACTCGATATTCCTAGTTGAAAGATTGCTGTACATGTCATGTTTCGAAATCAGACATTGATTTGGAATATGTACATGTACAGGAATGGCAAGGACGCACCGAATTCCCACCAAGCGGGAGATAACTCTTTTTGAGTAGACGGTGACCATGCAAAGAAGACATCATGCTAGATGGTCGTCTTACCGCACTATACACTTAAAGGCAGTACGACCACTTCGCAAGGGATTGACCGCGCAAGCAATACCCGAATCCCTGAGACAGAGAAAGATTGACTAGTTGTTGAGAGAGGCTAGACCTAAGGCAGAGGACCAGGCACCGCAGGAGGATAGTGTAGCGGTCTCACCGATAGAGGTTGAGACTTACTAAGTATATGATCATGGGAGAAGAGCGTGGTGCATGTATATCATTTTGGAGTATAATAGATGCCCGACTCGGTCTTTCCATCATTAGATCACTTTTTGTATGTGTACAGCTACATGATGTTTTGTATACGTTGGTGTACTACTATACTGTACAGTGTTGCTTTGTATATATTAACAATGAAATGAATGAAATGTTTCTTTTTGATTATCGAACTCTTGAGTGCATTTCTTTTCATTTCATTATATTTATAAAGCGTTCGCTTTAGTATAATTATAAGATTTGTTCTGCACCTAACACATTGGAACACACGATTCTATATCTACTCCATCAGGGAGGGTCATTTGCACAAAAACAATCTACAATAGGTGTCCTATCCTTGTTAATAGTGTGCAAATGATCGTAGATTTGATTGTTCTGGACATGAAAAATTATGATATCATCCTTGGGATGGATTGGTTGGCCAACTACCATGCAGTGGTAAACTGTAAAGCCAAAAAGGTGATATTTCAAATTTCGGACATTCCAGAATTTGAGATGCAAGGAGTTGTGCGAGGTCAGGCACCCAAGCTAATCTCTGCTATTAAAGCATGTCACCTTTTGGATAAAGGTTGTACAGGTTATTTGGCAGTCATTGTAATTGATAAAGATGAAAACAATGTGCTGAGAAATACGTCAGTGGTACGGGAAATTCAAGAAGTATTCCCGGAGGAGTTGCCAGGACTTGCTCCCACTCGGGAGATCGATTTTTCGATCGATATAACTCCAGGCGTAGCCCCGATATCAAAGACTCTGTATCGGATGGCTCCAGCAGAATTGCAAGAATTGAAGATTCAATTGCAAGATTTACTAGACAAGGGTTTGATTCGCCCTAGTGTGTCGCCGTGGGGAGCACCGGTGCTGTTCGTCAGAAGGAAAGACGAAAGTCTTCATCTGTGCATTGATTATCGTCTGCTGAATCAAACGACGATTAAGAACAAGTATCCTCTCCCCCGAATTGATGATCTATTTGATCAGTTACAAGGCGCTCAGGTGTTTTCGAAGATAGATCTTCGGTCCGGTTATCACCAATTGCGGGTCAAGGAAGAAGATATTCGGAAGACAACGTATCGAACTCGCTACGGACACTACGAGTTCCTGGTGATGTTATTCGGATTGACAAATGCGCCTGTGGCCTTTATGGAATTAATGAATCGTCTCTTCCGACCGTACTTGGATCAGTTTATTGTGGTATTCATAGACGACATCCTGATATACTCTCCTATCCACGAGGTGCATGATTGACACTTGAGAATCACGCTACAAATGTTACGGGATAATCAACTGTATACTAAATTCTCTAAGTGCGAGTTTTGGGTGGAGGAGATAGCTTTCCTTGGACATATTGTGTCAAGGAATGGAATATCTGTAGATCCCTTCAAGATTCAAGCAGTAATTGAGTGGGAAAGGCCATCCACTATAACTGAAGTCCAAAGCTTTCTGGGATTGGCTGGTTATTACCACAGATTCGTTGAAGGCTTTTCCAAGATAGCAGCTCCATTAGCAAAGTTGACGAAGAAAGATCTGAAGTTTGAATGGACTGCAGCGCGGGAGCGAAGTTTTCAAGAATTGAATAAGAGATTAACAACTGCTCCAGTGTTGACCACTCCCTCAGGATCGGGAGATTTTGAGGTATAATGTGATGCTTCTGGCAAAGGCCTTGGTTGTGTGTTGATGCAAAATAAAAAGGTCATGCTTATGGTTCTCAGTAGCTCAAGATTCACGAGCTGAACTATCCCACGCATGATCTGGAATTGGCAGTCATGGTGTTCGCATTAAAGATCTGGAGGCATTACTTATACGGAGAGAAAATGGTGATCTACAGTGATCACAAGAGTTTGAAGTATCTCTTCTCTCAGAAAGAGCTCAACATGCGTCAGAGAAGATGGATGGAGTTTCTAAAGGATTACGATTATGTGATTCAGTATCACCCTGGTAAGAGTAATGTGGTGGCAGACGCCTTGAGCAGAAAGACGGTCGGATCTGTTGCATACATGAGGGCGGATCGCTGGAAGATGATAGAAGAGTTCAAGAATTGGAATCTGAGTCTTGGATTCCAAGGAAATAGCGTTCGGTTGGCTAGTATTCAAGCTCAGCCGTTATTATTACAGAAGATTCAAGATGCGCAATTTGAAGATTCAGAGATCAAGGCCATTAAGGACAAAATGCTTCAGGGAAAATGGAGTGATTTCGAAGAATCAGAAGATGGAATCCTCCGATTTCAAGGTCATGTGTGTGTACCTACAAACCTCGAGCTGAAAAAGGAACTACTCAATGAGGCCTACCGATCGCGTTTCGCAGTGCACCCTGAAAGCACGAAGATGTGCCATGATGTGAAGAAAAACTACTGGTGGAATGACATGAAAAGAGAGATTGCAGAGTATGTCTCTCGCTGTCTGGTCTGCCAGCAGGTTAAAGCAGAGCATCAGAAACCGTCTGGTATGCTGAATTCGCTACCGATTCCCAAGTGAAAGTGGGAACATATCACAATGGATTTTGTGATGGGACTACCAAGAACTAGGAGTGGACACGACGCTATCTGGGTGATAGTCGATAGACTAAGTTAGTCCACTTCCTCGCTATTAAAGACACCACGTTGGAAAATCTGTCGAAGCTGTATATTAAAGAGATTGTGAAGCTGCTTGGTATACCGGTAACAATTGTATCAGATCGCGATCCGCGATTCACTTCTCGGTTCTGGCAGAGTTTGCAAGAAACCTTTGGTACACAGCTCAACATGAGTACAGCTTATCATCCTCAGACCGACGGACAGTCCAAGTGCACGATTCAAACACTGGAAGATATGTTGCGCACTTGCAGCCTGGACTTTCGAGGAAACTGGGATGATCACTTACCTTTGATTGAATTTGCATATAACAACAGTTATCAGGCAAGTATTCAAATGGCTCCTTATGAAGCCTTGTATGGCCGGAGCTATCGGTCGCCAGTATATTGGATTGAAGTTGGAGAACATAAGCTGCTGGGACCGGAACTGGTACAAGAAACTACTAAGAAGATCGAGTTAATTTGATCCACGCTATTAGCTGCTCAGAGTCGGCAGAAGAGTTATGTCGATGAAAAGCGTTGGGACCTGGAATTTCAGGTCGGTGATCACGTCTTCCTGAAGGTCTCTCCATCAAAAGGTGTCGTACGTTTTGGGAAGTAGAGTAAATTAAGTCCGTGATTAATCGGGCCTTTTGAAATTTTGGCCAAAATAGGCAGTGTAGCCTACTGTCTGGCGCTACCACCAGAGTTAGAGAGAGTTCACAATGTATTTCATATATCCATGTTGAGGAAATATGTTCCTAATCATTCGCATGTGATTCGTCATGAACCAATTCAAGTTCGAGAAAACCTAACTTTTGAGGAAAGGCCAGTGCAAATCTTGGACCACAAGGAACAGGTGTTGCAGACTAAAACAATCAGGCTGGTCAAGGTTTTGTGGCAACATCATAGCGTAGAAGAATCCATCTAGGAGCTTGAGGACGCGATGCGAGATAGCCATCCTCAGTTGTTTAAGGATTTATTAGTGTTGTAAATCTTGAAAACTGATGTGGCAAATTTCGAGGACGAAATTTTTGTGAGGGGAGATTGTAACGCCCTAGAATTGTAAATAATAAAATTATGCATTTATTGGTCCTTAACTGGGGTTAAATATTTAAGTGTTTTGTTAAATTGATAAAAACTAGGTTTTGCTCGGGATTGAAGTGCACCGAGGAAATCTCAGTATCTTTTCTCAAAAATCGCACACAGTGTGACGGTCGACTGCCGGGACACACCCCTATCGTATCGGTTCCATCAGGTATCAGTTTGAGGGACCGCGGGGCCATTATGTGTGATAAAATTGAGAAAAACCGGGAAATTAGTGGGTTTTGTAGTTTTCTTCCGGACAAAAGTGCAACTGTCAAAACTCAGTATTTTTCCCCGAAATTTTTACAGTAGGTGTCGGACTACCTCGAGTTCGGTCACCTGAAGTTTTGGTTCTGTTGCGTATCTATTCGCGAGACCACAGAAGTATTAAATGTAAGAAAATCGAGAAAACCAGGAAATTCCAGATTTTCCGGAATTCAGTTAGGACTCCATAATTGTTGAGGATTTTAATAGAAATTCGTGCGGCTGATACCAAAGCGTGCCGGTCGGCCATGAGGATGACCGTTTGTCGTTTCGGCAGTTAATCATCTCAAACGAAGAAACGATAGCATGTTGTGTCCAAAATCAGGAAATTAGTGGGTTTTGCAGTTTTCTTCCGGACTAAAGTACAGCTTTCAAAACTCAGTATTTTTTCCCGAAATTTTTATAGTAGGTGTCGGACTACCCCAAGTTTGGTCACCTGAAGTTTTGTCACGATCGGATGACATTTGGTAGGTTTTGGAGGCTTGTATGTTCGAAAAATCGAAAAACCGGTCAAACTAGTCAAAGTGGTCAAAACTAGTCAAATCAGTCAAACGCCACACCAATGTGGGTCATGCGTCTTGCGCACGATTCCATCCCTAAGCCTATATAATGTTTTCACTTCGCACAGTGAGTTAGGGACGGACAGTCCGAGCGTTTCTAGAGAGAGAAACTAGAGAGAGAGAAGAGGAGAGAAAGTGGAGGGGGTAATTACATGCGTATTACCCCGGGGTTTTTCGACGTGCTGAACTCTGGTGTCGTCGGATTGTGCATGCGAGACCTCGAAAAGCGTGAAAAAGGTAAAAACCCTCTCTTTCCTTCTTATTTTCTTCTATTTTTACCATTTTTGTCATGGTTTGGGATGTGTGAATGATGTAGATGAATTAAAAGGGTCCGAGACCCTGAAATGATGTGAATGAATGTGGAAAGGGATTAAATTGGAGTAGAGGGATATAGCCTCGGTTTTGGGATGTTCGCAGATCGAAATTTAGACTCCAGTTGATGTGCTATAGATCACAGGGTGGCGATCGATCGCAACAATCGATCGTAAGCTGGGCAGTGTACTTTAGAAGCCTATGTTGACTCCCTTATGTTTATGGGATCCTCCTAGGAAGCCCCAAAAGTCATGGTTGACATTTTTACGGCAATAGAGAGTGTTAATTGGCCTGCGTACGCTCCCTATCGGAGTGGTATACTTGTGGATTTGGTATACGGGCGTGATGCCCAAGTGTGTCGACTATCCAAGCGGGGCCTTAGGATAATCAAGGTTGTCCGTGGTTAGAAAACCTAACCCGTGTGGTTACATGGGGCCGTGGTTCCGCCTTGTCTAGATCCAGGATGGTAGCATTGGATGTCGTGGGTTCCCTGGGATTGATAGACAGGAGATGTCGGTCTATTTATTTAGGTCGTTCGTGGTTCCTCTTGGACTAGGTCTGGAGTGGCGGCATTAGATGTCGTGGTTCCTCCGGGACTTGTAGTCAAGAGATGTTGGAGTCCTAGGGAGTCAGTGGCTGAGCATCCGATGGTCTATAATCTGGGGGTTCCTCTCTGGATGGGTCAGAAGAGGGCGGCAACCAGGTCTATCGGAGTTACCTTCGTGGTGGGACGTCTAGGAGTGGTGGCATTGGATGTCATGGTTCCTCCGTAAGACTAGCCAGAAGAGGCCGGTAGGCAGGTTGGCTGTGGGTTCCTTCTAGACTGATATCCAGCTGACATGGCGGCGAATACACGAGATGTGGTCGGCCAGTGGATTTGAGAAGTTTGTTCTTGTAGGGCAGGTGTCTGTGTGGTATGAGATCTTCGGCTTCGCAGTTTGTTGAACCGGAGTGCTCATGTGTCGTAACAATTGGTCGAGCCGGAGTGCTCAGGTTGGTATTCAATCTTCGGATTCAGGGTTGTATGAGCAGGTGTGCTCAAAGTTGTAGTGAATCTTCGGATTCTAAGTTGGTATTTGGGTTGGAGTACCCAAAGTTCGGTCTTGATCGGGTATATATTACCTAGGATTGTGTAAGTGAGTCTAAAAGACTCAAGTGATGATTGATGATTGGACAAGAGTCCAAATATGTATAGTGCAAATAAAATTGTGCATGGACCTACGGCCAGTTAATAAAGTCGAAGGACTCGAAGAATAACATGATTGTTGTGTGGAGTGTTAAAATGAATTCATAACTAGATATCTTCGAGATTGGGAATCTCGTGTTGGGTGAAATAGCTCTGTGTGACCGTGTGTGACATTATAACTTGGATATATTATTATATTGTATCATAACTCTGGATCTGTACTATTATGTTGTTATTAATGCATGTTAATTCATGGAAAATAGTATAAATGGACTGTGGTTTTTATTGGGCTTCATAGCTCACTGACGTTTTATGTCAACAGATACAGGAGCTGCTAAGCAATAGGTGTGGACCTTTTTGGATTTTGGATAGAGACTTCCCGGCACGTTAGTGGCGCCTAAGGCAAAGTCTTCCGCTGCATTGGTATGAATGATCGGGCGCGCGTCTCAGAACACGATTCCCCAAGGAGCGGCACAATAATTCTTAGAAACTTGTTTGAATTCTTATGAATTAAAGTTTATAAAGTAAGATTAGATTATATTTATATAATGAGGTTGATATTGATTTTTAGAAAATAATGTTTTTGGCTATGGCATGTAAGAGCATAGGCTACGTAAAGGACCAAAATCCAGATCTCGCTACTGAGGTATTTCCAAAGCACTAGATTAAAGGGATTTGATCTAGTTAAAGTATATCCTACTAGCTTACTTTGTAGATAAAATATGAAATGATATTGTGATTTCATGACTGTTATATATGTTATTGAAGCATGATGATTTAACCTTGTATACTGATTTGATGTTACTTATTTATAAATTCATCAAGCATGCTCTATTGTTAAATACATGTTTTTCATACATGCATGTCATGATTTAAATTTCAGTCAAGCATATGATTATACAAAAGTAATTGCATGAATTTGAAATGAAACAAAAATGATTTATGAAAGACCTGTCTAAATCTATTTACTTAGGTTTCAAGTCATCAAAACAATGATAAAGCCAGATGTAGGGCTGGTCAACGGGGTTGGGGACCTTGACATTATATATATATTATACTATAACGGCCATGGCCATTACTAAGTCAAAGATCGAACTCCCGGCTTCAAGCATGTATAGAAAAGAAAGAGTTCAAGCCAGAACAGGAACAAGCAAGTTCAAGCAAGCACAGTACCATGATTTACGCAAGACAATAACAAAGACATCATGTTTTATCAAACATAATACACGACAAGAACCATGAGTTTCAAACATGTTTTAAAATAGCATGAAAAGAATTGTTTAAGTATTAAGTTCGTGCATGCTTCATGATTATATTATTTTAATTTCCATACAAGCTATGTCATGTTATGATCTATTGTTAGCTATTGGTTTGTACTCGCGGAGTATTCCATACTCAGCCGTACATTTTATGTCGGTAGGTGTAGGTTTTAACATCTATGGTCCCAGGCCATGAATTGAGGAGGATTATGGCGAAGAGGAGCAATTTGTGGAGCCTCAGGTGGAGGCTAGTCAGTTGGATGTGTGGCCTTATGAATAGGCCTAGGTGATCAGGAAACTTTGAATGTAAATATTATTTTGTAAGCAAATTTGTTTGCTCTTACTTGTGGGTTCATATATATAACTTTGATAAGACTTCGAATATTTTAGTTTGTACTGAAATGTTTTAGCTTCCGTTGTAGTTATGCCTTGTATTTTACAAGATGATTTGATAAAGCAGGTCAAGTCATAATCTAAAGTATCCCCAACTCCTTGGAGGTATTTTGGGGCGTGACAAAGTTACTCAAGAATATTTCATACCTAGTTCAAAGTTTAAAGTTTCTCAAGAGTACATCGTACCTGGCTTCAAAGTAAGTTACTCAAGGGTATGTCATATTTGGTTCATAAGTCTAAATTGTTTAAGGATGCTAGTACTTGGCTCGAAGTTTAAAGTTTCTCAAGGGTACATCGTACCTGGCTCAAAGTAAAAGTTACTCAAGGGTACAAGTCATCTGACTCAAAGTAAGAAAAGTAAGTACAAGTAAGATTTGTAAGGAAATATGTTTCCGCACTCTAATTTATGTATGAAAGACCTGTTAAACTATGATGTATGTTTGAGGTTTATGATATTGTTAACTAAAAGTTCATATTCGCTGAGTGTTTTCATTGCTCAACCAAACTGTTCGACAGGTTCAAGATCTGACATTTGCGCACCTGGACCGTGGATAGAGTATATTGAAGAACCAGAAGGTGATTCTCCGGAGGAGGAAAGGGATTCGGATCAATATCCCTATTATTGATTTTAGTTTATTAGATTTTGATTTCATGTAAAAGGGGTTTGCAATTCATATTTTACTATGGATGATGTTTAGGTTAAATTGATAATTTAAGAATCATGATGGATGATTCAGCAATTTATATTCAATTTAGTTGTGGATTTTAGATTTGATTGACATATATATTGAAGAAATTTTTAGGTTAATGTTTTAGTATGCCTTATATGCTTCTAACAGGATTGTAAGGCAAGCAAGACCAGTGCCAAGGTTCCACATTCTTCTAGGTGATTTTGGGGCGTGACAATTAGCATTAACCCCCTCCTTAGGGTTCACTAGTCCTTACCTAGGTTATAGAAATTATTGATCTTCCCATCTTTGATCAGATGGTCTATAAACACCCGATCAAGCTGATATTTTGCCACGTGTCTCTTGAGAGAAGTGTCTTAACATCCAATGGTCAAATTCCAAAACAACCCCCCACGTATCACGTTATTGGGGACTACTTATCAAAGACTTTAATGAGCATGGCTCACTAGAATGCTACTATATATATATAGAGAGAGAGAGAGAGGGAGAGAGGGAGAGTAAGAGATTTTCTAAAGGGCGCTGCCTCGTGGCACACATTACAACCATTATTGCTTAATTCTCTTTAAAACTCCAATAGTTCAAATTGCTTTTATGCTTTTAAAATTTCAAAACGGCCCCCTTTAAATAATAAATTTGCTTCTCATAAACATTATATCTTATAATGTTATTATATGCTAAATATTTTACTTAAAATATAAGTTCTAGATGGCTAAATTCTAAGTGGTTTACTTAAAACAGAAATTCTAATACTTCAGTAAAATTATAAGTAGATAAATACATTCTAACTAAAAGAGATGTTACATAATTTAAATATAAGAAAATTTTAAATACATAATTAAAATTTAGTAAAATCTGAATAGTAATTATTTAATCAATAGTGGGTCCTATGGGTCCCACATAATAGTACAAGTATTTAAAGATCTAATAACTAAAATAGACCTGTATAAAGTATAATAATTTCTTATAAAATTATATAATATAAGGTTAATTAAATCTAAAGAAAAGTTGTAAAAAATAATTTTTTTTTCAAAAATGGCTTGTCTCTAGTAAAGGTGCACGTGATTTGCACATAATAAATTTTCATTAATAGAAAGCATAATTAAAAAAAAAAATTCTAGAAAGCTGTATAATTATGTCTCTGGTTGTAAATCATGTAAATATTTAGTGCATTGTGCAAGTAATCTCTGCAACAAGATCATTTTTCTTTTGTTATATATAGTTATTTACTGAAGAAACTTGTGGTACAGTTGAGATAGTCTCATGAGGTTTATATTGTATAACTTAATGATTAAGATTCGTAACACTTAAAGTGATATAAATATTTTTTCCTTTCTACTTTATAATTTACAGAGATTTTCCCCATAAAATTCCGAAGAAGGCAACTAAGTCAAAAAATATCTGACCATTGCCGAAAATTTTCAAGAATGAAATTTGTGCTTATGCCACCAAGGCTATCAGAGATCTTGTAGGTCAATAATCAATCAATTTAATGATCCTACCAATCTAATCTATAGATTCTATTTATAGACCCTTCAACCATATCTCCCTAACCATTAAAAATTGTGAAATCCTATAGTTAGGATCAATCATTGGCATTGGAGATCTAGCTGAGCCATCAAATATAAGATCCCAAAAACACTGAAATGTGTTCACATAATTGATCTATTAGATCCCAAAAAGAAAGAGGGAGTGAAAAATTTAAGATTGAATAATGGGGGTCGACTTTTCTCTATTATATCTCTTACTCACTCATTAATACTGCATCTCAATACACGTCCTTAAACAAGTGGCATAAAAACTAAATAAAGGACTGATCTAATAACATACATTAGAATTAAATAAACTATACATAGAAAATTTAGATAACTAAGACAGATATGATAAGATGCAGCACTGAGGGGGACAGTCTTCTCTTCTCCTTTACAGAAGCAGATATCCTCTTTTGTATCAAAGGTATCGTGCTTGCAGTTAATTGCATCTAGTATATTTTAATCTCATATCAACCAAAGAAAAACAAATTCCAATTTAACTGGTTATCAACATAATATCCTGTGAAGAGATCTATAAAATCTATTGCTGAAAATCACAATCTTAATGTATAGGGAAGAGACATACCCATCCAACAATGTTGAGGCCCTTTTCAATGAATGATGCATCAGTGGGTCGCTTCCCACTCAATACTTCGAGCACCAGAACCCCAAAACTATACACATCAGTTTTTTCTGTAGCTCTACCACTTTGCATGTACTCTGCAGATAGATTTATACACAGGAATTCAGCATAGAAGACGCCTATGTGAGAGTAACCAGATATTACTCCTTTAATGCAGCTTTATAAAGGAGAACTACTTGGTCAGTCATCCAGACGTCCAACCTCCCTTTTGAGCTACTTGTGCCATACACATGATATTTATTTAAGGAGGTCAAGATCCAGGGATTGTAATCCAAAAATCAACGAGTTCTAATCCATCCATGAATAGAATCTCTCTCCGTCTATTCTTTCTTTCTGATATTTTTTTTAAACCATCCACCAATCATTGTAAAAAATTTGGCGCTTTTTTCAAAAAGGTAACAAATAATTCGCAACTATTTTGTCATGATTATTTGACGACTTATTCGTTACTTTTTGGGGAAAAAAGCATTATTGCTAGAAAAAAGTTGCGAATTTTGGTGAACTAAACATGAATTATTCTCGTCTTTCTCAGAAAGTCACGAATAAATATCAAATATATGAAATATATTTGTTCATAAATTATCATGACCAATAATCTTATTTTATTTTTTCTGTCATTTTCCCATTTTTCTCAAATTTAATGGATTTTTTGGAATTTCTATGAATTTTTCCTAGCCGGATAAGTCTGAACTCCGACTCAGTGACTATATTCACCATATCTTTTCAGACATTCCAAAAGAATGTAACAGATGGAATGTGTGCAGTCATCCTATCAGGCAATCTTTTGCCTGGAGATCACCTAGGAGGGACCCATCAAATCGTAGTCCCTTCTCCTTTGCATGCTTGAGCCAACTTCATGGGGGTAGGTAAAAAAATGTTAAAAGTCTTAAGTGGTCCTCAAAAATAAGTTACAAATTGTCCACTGTATTTGACATAGCATACCTGGAGCCAGATAACCAAATGTTCCGGCGACAATGGTTGTGATATGAGATTCTTCATCCCCCAACAATTTGGCAAGTCCAAAGTCAGATACCCGGGCTTCCAAATTTCCATCAAGCAGTATGTTGCTTGACTTAATATCACGGTGTATAATCCGAGGGGAACAACCGTGATGTAAATAGGCCAGTCCTTTTGCAGCTCCCATGATAATATTCAGGCGTGCATCCCAGTCTAGTTGCTCAGATCTTTCTGTCCAATGCATCACATTTCCCATTATTTTGAACAATTACAAGGCCTAGTTTAAGTATGTTGATATCTAGAATGCACCTTTCCAAAGTACTAAAGAAAAAAATATGGTAATTTTCGGCAATGTTCTGAAAATCAGAATGGGATTATAATCTGAGTAGAAGTGATTTGAACAGACTGCAGTCACACATTGTAAAAAATATTTTTGACTGTTTTAAAATCTTTACAAAATATGAGAAATGTTAATATCAATAAACAGAGTCAAATAATCATCCATCTTCCAGTGACATAACCAATGACCATCAAATTGAATTAATATTGTGTAACATGATCTACAAAATCAGATGCACCAATGAATCACAAATCATTGTTCGAAAACAATTCACCAACAACTACAAAAAAGATTGATTGTAAGCAGCACAATGAACATCAATGCTTGCATGAACCATCACCATCAGATGGATCTTCATAATGACTGTCTTAGCAGCAATATGTGATTCTAAATGCACAAGAATGAAAGGTCACCCCTACTTCTCTCACAAAAGAAAAGGCACTAATCATAAAGATTAGAGTAAAAATGGAAAAGATTTGTTACGGCCATGGTTCAAAATGTTGACGATATATGTCGATATCAGTGCATTATGTCGATATTAGATTCGGTGGTGTTTTGACATATTTACATGTTGTATTATATTTCTACATGACATCGCACGATATATCACATATATAGTGTGATGCCCACAATATTTTGGGAAATGTTTATTATTTTGATATTTTGGGTATAAGCTTCACTATTTACAGCTTATTTACGTAAAATATCATTTAAGTAAATAGTTAATTTACTTAAGATATTTATATGTAAATTATAAGGTTATACAACCCATTTGACTTCAATAAAAATTAAAAAGTATCCTGGATCCAAAAGTTCTGAAGAATAAAAAATCAACTTTGCAATTCAAGAACAAAATCCTCTTTTTAGGGATGAAATCAAAATTTCTACATTCAAATGTAGGCATTTCTCAAATCTTAAAATTTCATAAATTCTATTATATCAAAACATTACTAAAACTCAAAAGTCAGATGAGAAAAGTCTCATATTTAGTCTTCAAAAGTATTTTCATCTACAGGGTCAAAAATTCAACTAATAGTTCAGCAAAAAAAACTTACATTAAAGCTTTACAAAAAAAATTGAGCATATGCTGGGTATCCTCAATTTGAATCAGTGTTTTGAAAATTGGACTGGACCGGCTGGTTGAATAGGTAAAACCAGGAACCAGTCCCTAAAACCACTAAAACTGGGCTCTTTCAAAAACCGCCCTTAAAACAGGAAACCAGAAGAATTGGCAGGTTCAACCAAAGAACCAGTTATATAACCGGGAAAAATCGGGACTCAAAAAAAAAATTAAGATAAAGGTCACGGTTCAACTGGACCTGTCGAACTGGGAACCGGAGACCCAATCGGTACGACCTTCGGTTCGGTTATGAAAACACCAAGTTAAATTCATTAAAATACTCCCAAATTTAAATTCCAAAAGAATCAAAATCTAAATTTTTAGTTCAATGTTAAATTTTGGTTTTTAGTTGCCTAAGCCAAATTTAAACTTTCAATTCAAATTGCAGGTTTTCCGAATCTTAAGGGTTCAAGGTGACAGTTATGCCTCAGTACCCACACCAATGGGAGTGTTGCTATATCTTTGACCAGATGACTACCAACATTACATACATGAGTAAACAACTTGGTACTATCATCAACCTAGTTAGGACAGAGATGACTTTGAGCCTCTGCATAACTCCATGTCGGTCTAATTGTAGTTCTTGGGGTGGGTTGGATCATGGATGTATTAAGTATCAAACTTTGATTGTATATTTTTATTGTTATGACTTATGATTGATTGATAGATGAATGAAATATTTTATATAAGTTATATCATTATTAGTCAATCATGCATTATCGTCACTCGTCAGCATACATCTTTGCCTCCTTCCTATTGCATCTCTTATTTACATTGTTGTTTTTAAATATTCTCAAATGTGTATTCACAACTATTTTAATATTTCATGCAGTTTCACTACAAAATTCCATGTTTATCCCCATTTTTCTCTCGACGTACAATAAGATCTCTGCCAAACGATATATCTTGTGAATCATTGATATATCTTTCTTTCATCGCTGTGATATGTCTTGCGATATCAACATTTAGAACCTTGGTTATAGCAAACCACATCAACAAGACCAAGACTTGGTCAAGTTGTGCGCAAAACTAAGAAGTTGTAAGTTATGTCAACACTATCCTTTATCGATGTGAAAAGAAGTAGGAAGAAACCTATTCTAAATCCAGCCAATGAGCACAAAGATTCCACTTTTTTTGTGTGGTTGGATTTTAAAGATTACAAAATCCAATGCATGAATCTCTCTGTGAGGATGTTATGGTGGCATAAAAGGCGGAAAATAGATCTTGAATTAAGAAGAAAAACAGAAAATGTACAACAACAACAAAAAAAAAAAGAAGCTAAATACAACAGAAACAACATGGGTTAAACAATTCAAAGGGAACAATAACCACTGTTTTAGGTCTTTCTGTAAAATCATAAAAATCAAAATCATGAATTACATCGATCGTCAAATGAAAGTCAATAAGTGGATGGATACAACCATTTTTTAGGTTAGTTTGTGGCCTAGGTGATATCTGAGTAGTGGGTATATTGTCTTACTTCCACATGTTCCCCATGTTTTCTATTATTAATTTTCCCTTTTTTGTAATACCAATTTATTGGTAGGGAAAAGAGGCTACCAATTTAGGGAAACGAGTTCACTATAGATGAATGTTCTGCAAAGCATTATTGGCAAGAGAATCAACCATTGGTTGAGTGCCACAGGGTATGAGAAAACAAGATGGCATTGAAACAAAGATGTAGGGTATTGTGTAGTCTTATACCCTCCATTTGGTCCAGATAAATTGAGGTCACCATGCAGATTCGGACAACTCTGCATTGAGAGTAGGGCCAAGCTGGCATGGAAAAAGATTGGAGTTCAAAACTGGATTTTTATTCTTTACTTCTTTTCCACAAGAAGTAAATCACAAAATTCTCACTGTAAGTTACTTGTTCCTTTAGGCTAGAAGTGGGATCTCGGGTGCGCCTGCATCAGGTATACAGATTTATGACACACTTACACAAGATTTATGGCTTAGATATCAGATATTATGGGGGCAAATGAGGAAAAAACTCTCTTTTATTTCTGCACAAATTCATTTGTTTAGCTTTAATTTGGTTATATGCGAAGAAAAGCTCAAATCTACGAACCGGTCAGAATATTTCCTTCCCGAAACCTTGAAAACTACATGAAAACTAATTTATAATGTACAAATAATGATAACATAGTAAATCTGTCAATAATTTGGTGAGAAGTAGATGGGCATCAATTCTTTGTTTACAGGAAACGAAATTAGAAGTCTTAAATGATGGGTTACTGAAGGAGTTTTTGAGGTCTTCTTGCTCAGATTGGAAGGCAGTCCCTTCTTTAGGGGCAGCAAGGGGTATTCTGGTAGTCTGTGACAGGTCTGCGATCAAGGCAATTGATTGTGAAAGAGGAGCATTCTCGCTTTCTATTTTATATCGATCAATTCTTGATGGTTTTGTTTGGGTTTTCTCTGGAGTATATGGTCAATTAGATTCACATGATTTGGAGATTTTTTGCACGAGCTCGACGATGTGAGTACAAGCTGGAGTGTTTCCATGGTGTATTGGGGGGATTTCAGTTGTGTTAGATTTACTTACACATGAACAATTGAGGTGGGTCAATCTCCCGAAGAATGAGAGAGTTCGAGAGGTTCATTTCTTGGAATGGTTTGTTGGATGGTCCCCTCAAAGGTGCTAGATTCGTTTGGTTTAATTTTCATCATTCTGTTGTGATGTGTAAGTTAGACCGGTTTTTGATGTGTAATCTTTGGGAAGATCATTTTTTGAATGCTAATCTCGTTGCCATTCCAAGACTTGTTGCTTGGAGGTGGATATTTTTTTTTTGAGGGGGGGGGGGGGGGGGGGGGGAGTTGTCTGAGACCTTTGCATCCAAAATGATGGTTTATTCTGGGTTCATTAGTGTACTTTAGAGACCCTACAATGAGTCAAAACAATGTCTAACATCCCTTATGCAAAACGGTGGGTTCACTAGTTACTTATGAGTGGTCACGCCAATATAACTACAGTCTATGCTATTTCTTTATTGCAATCATGTCAGTGGTTGCTGATGTCTCCTAGTGATAGTACACCTACACCATCATTGCTAAAGGGGTAGATATGTTTTTTTTTTTCATTAAGTTGCATGCTTTATCACGCAATTACTTTAGGATGATAGAGACCGTAAGTCTCTGGTTCATCCAGGAATGACGGACAAGAAACTCAAGAATAGGGATTCGATCCCAAAAGCAAATGTAATACAAGTCAAACACCACAATTCGAAGGGTGCCTCTGATACCACAATGTAAGCATTAAAATACAATGCAAAAGAATCTTACCTCCGGCTATGGTAATTAGATTTGATATCGCATTTTGTCCTCTGCAATCGCTTATGATTAACCCTCTTGTCGAAAATGCAGAATACTACTCATGTAAAGAGGGATCTTCTAATCTAAGCAAGACTTAATGCATGGATAGATGGAGACACATGCAACTTGATAGCTTTTCTTGTTAGATTAGGGACTCTCTCTCGTCAACCCCTTTTATACCATCTTCCATCAAAGGTACGGTTATAGGTTAGTTTTCTCTTGAAAAGTTGTCACTTCGATAACTAACTCACATGAGCTATTTTGGAAGGTAAAGTCACAATGTGGGCCACACCTCATTTCTCAGAGAAACGTAATTAACAAAAAGGTCTTAGATCTCCAATGTGGGTCACACCATGTTTCTAAGAGAAACGTAACTAACAAAAATATCTCTGACCTCCTAACTAACCGAAAGGTCTGAGCCCCCCCCCCCCCCCCCCCCCAAATTGAGTTAGTTATCAAAGTGGCAACCTTTCAAGAGAAAACTACCCCATTATCTTTGATAGGAAGATAGTATAAAAGGGGTTGATGAGAGAGGGTCCCTAATCTAATAAGAAAAGCTATCAAGTTGCATGTGTCTCCATCTATACATGCATTAAGTCTTGTTTAGATTAGAAGATCCTTATCTACTCTATTAGTATTCCACATTTTCGACAATAGGATTAATCGTAAGCGATTGCAAAGGACAAAGGCGACATCAAATCTAATCACCATGGTCAAAGGTAAGATTTTTTTGCATTATATTTTAATGCTTACATTACGGTATCAAAAACATCATTCGAATTGTGGTGTTTGATTTGCATTACATTTGTTTTTAGGATCGTATACCTATTCTTGAATTTCTTGTATGTTACTCTTGAGTGAACCAAACTTAAGGTCTTTGTCATCCCAAACAGGGAAAAAACAAACATATCTACCCCTTCAGCAATGATGGTGTAGGTTTACCACCACTAGGAGGTGTGGTTGGCACATTACCAACCACGGACATGATTGCAATAGAGAAATAGCATAAACTATAGTCATATCGGCGTGACTACACATAAGTAACTAGTTTTTTTTGTTTTATCAATAACTCATCTTATTAAGAAGAAAGAAAGATACAAGGACAAGTCGAAAAGCCCTTCGGGTTTACAAGCAAATAAACACAGCCCTAACCTAACAACACTACCTGAAACCTCTCCCCTATGCACAACATGGAACTAATACAAAATATCCTAGATTTCCTCCCTTGAACTGTGTAAGTCTACCCACTCCAAAACTACCAAACGGAAACGGTCACAAATCCGGGGCAATGATGCCGAAATATCTTCAAACACTCTGCGATTCCTCTCTAACCAGAGAGTCCAAGAAATAAGCCCTGAAAGCACTCCCCAAATCTCCTCCCAAACCCCCGCCCCTCGTTCCCATAACCAACAATCTAGGAGGTTACGAAACGATGAAGGGGAGGCCCAAGCCACCCCCATACGAGATAAATAGAAGTTCCACACCTCCGACGCTATTGAGCAGTGCAAAAGCAGATGATCCGATGTCCCTTCCGCCTGGAGGCACAAGTAACATCTATTCACCAAACTCCAACCTCTATGTTGCAGGTGGTCCCCAGTTAGAAGTTTGTCCAACGATGCAGTCCAAAGGAAAAAAGGAAACCTTGGTGGATATACCGGGATTCCACACTACTCTATGAGGAAACGAAATCCCCGGGAAAGAAAACATCGACTGAAACAAATTTCTAACCGAGAACCGCCCTTGGCTACTCCTAGACCACAATCTGCAATCACTTATCTCTGAGCACAGAGAAACCGAGGTAATACACTCCAGAAACCGAGAATAATCGCTGATTTCCCAGTCATTTAGATCTCGCCACTTCCTTAGACACCAAAAAACTCCACCCGTACTTCTCTCGTATGAATCCTCCACAAGAACTTCCTTGTCGGAAGAAATAACAAAAAGGTTTCCAAAATCATCCATGAGACAAGTGGAACCTAACCAAATATCCTTCCAAAACCTGATCTCCGACACTCTCCCCACCCTAAATTTGAAGAAAGGCGCTACCAAACCAGCATTAGCCATGATTCCCTTCCACAACCCCAAACCGTGGGGTCCCCTTACATCCCGAGGAATCCAGCAAAAAGTCTCCCCATACTTGGCTACTATCACAGCCCTCCACAAACTGTCCCTATCCTCTCCAAATCTCCACACCCACTTCCCTAGCAAAGCTTTGTTCATTTGAATGAGCGGCTTAATATTCAACCCGTCAGCTTCCTTGGGACGGCACAACTGGGACCATGCTACTAAATGATACTTAGTTCGATCCTCTCTATCATTCCAAATAAATTCCCTCTAAATTCTCTCTATGGTTTGAGCCACTGAACGAGGAATGATGAAAGATGACATAAAATAAGTTGAGAGACTTTGCAACGTACTCCGGATCAAGGTCAATTTCCCCCTTTCGAAAGATACGATACCTTCCACCCTGACAGTCTTCTTGCGATGCGATCTAACACGAGATTCCAAACTGATTTCTCCTTATATTTCGCTCCAAGAGGCATTCCTAGATACACTAAAGGGAGAGACCCTACTGCACATCCTAAGCAAATGGCTAGGTGGTCAAGGATGGGGACCTCCCCCACCCGCAAGATCTCAGACTTAGCTAGATTTACCCGTTACCTTAACACCGCCTCAAAGCATCTAAGGAGACATTTGATATTAAGGTCCCTCCGCAAAGCCCTACAAAATATAAAAGTGTCGTCTGCAAACTGGATATGTGAAATCCTCAAACCATTCAGACCAATCCGAGAGCTTTCAAAAGAGATCCTTCGCCTTTTGACAACATTCTACTTAATGCTTCTGATACAATTACAAAGAGAAAAGGAGAGAGAGGATCCCCTTACCTCAATCCCCGAGAGCTGGGGAAATACCCCACAGAACTGCCGTTGATCAGGATAGAGAAAGATACGGTCGAAATACAAGTCCACATCCAAAGCCTCCACTTCCACCCAAAAACCATTATGCCTAAAATGTAATTGACAAACTCCCAGTTGACGTGATCATAGGCCTTCTCCATAACCACCTTACAAAGAATACCCGGATCCTTTGCCCACACCCTTGAATCAATACTCTCATTTGCTATAAGGATCCCGTCTAAAATTTGGTGCCCACCAACAAATGCACTTTGTTGAGGGGAGATAAGATAGGCCATCACTTTCTTGAGACGCATTGCCAACACTTTAAATAAAATTTTGTACGTACTACTTATAAGGCTAATGGGTTTTAAATCTTTGAGCTCCACTGCCCCTTCCTTTTTTGGGATCAAAGCTAGGAATGTGCTATTCAAAACTCTGTCAAACCGCCCGAAATCAAAGAACTTCTTCATTACATGCATGAAATCTCACCCCACAATCTCCCAATAACCACTAAAGAACTCTATGGTGAACCCGTCTGGTCCTGGAGCTTTGTCACTTGCCAAACCTCGAACCGCCTCTAGCACCTCCGCTTCCTCAAAGGGAATCTCAAGATCCGCCCTCTGATCCGGAGGAAGACCCATAAAATTGAGCCCTTCTAGCTTGGGTCACCACCTCTCCCTCTCACAATACATGTTCTTGTAATATGAGATTACTCTAGCTTCGATCTCTCCCTCCTCTACCCACAATCCATCCACCTCAACTTAGCTATAAAGTTCTTCTTCTTATTGAAATTTGTCATTCTATGAAAAAAATTTGTGTTCCCGTCTCCCTCTTTAAGCCAATGAGTTCTTGCTTTTCGCTTCCAATTGATCTCTTCAAGCTTTAAGGTTGAGATATACTCCAACTTCTTTGCTTCTCTCGTTCTATATTCTGAAAGAGAGAGATCTCTCACCTCAGCCAAACCATCCCAGACTTCTATCTACTTTAGTAACCCGGAGAGCCGCACTTGAATATTACCAAAAACATCCTTATTCCAAATCTTTAAGCGTGTTTTCAAGGTTTTAAGTTTGATCCCAAATCGAGTGTTTGCTGACCCTCACCCGCTAGTCCGGCTCCACACCTCGGCTACTAAGACTTTAAACTGCTCATCCTCCAACCACATGTTCTCAAAGCGAAAAGGACTAGCCCCCCCCCCCCCCCCCCCACCCACCCCAAACTCCCCGACTCTAATAAAATAAGCACATGATCCGAAATGGGTCTAGGGAGAGAAGACTGAGTAACAGTAGGAAAGTGAGCCTCCCAATCCTAATCAAAAAGAAAGTGGTCAATTCGGCTCGTTGAGCGATCATTACCCACTTGAGACCAGGTGAATTAAGCTCCCCAACCATGATGACAGACAAAATCACCGAACCTCTGTATCTTGGGTGAAAAGGCGCTGCCTCCTTTTCTTTCCGAGGGGAACCGGATGCTATTGAAATCCCCTCCCAAACACCATGGCTTGCCCCATCTCAGACTGACATCATCCAATTCAGCCCAAAACTCGAAGTCTTCTGACCTTCCAATCGGACCATACACCCAGAGAAGACCCATAAAAATTCCTCCCCAATCAACCGGCACAAGATGGATGTCGAATACGCCCCCACCTTTGACTCTAACACCTTCACCCTCGATTTATCCCACATGAGCAAAATTCCCCCTAAAGCTCCCAACTACAGAAGCTCGATCCACCCCGGAGTCTGATTACCCAACATATCTCAGATGGAACTCTCGAGTAGCTACTAATTTGGTTTCCTGGATGCATAAAATCGACGGGTGTTTGGAACTGACGAACTTTTTTATTGCCACCCTCTTCTCCACCTGTCCCAACCCTATGATATTCCAAGATATAATGGAAAAACTGTTCATCTAAACACTTAAAGATCCCTCGCTGACTTCGGGCTTGCAAACTCCCCTTTCCTCCTGACTCGGCCGTAATTAACATTGCATTCTAAACGCCTCAATTCCTACGCCGAATCGGTCATAATATATATTTGGAATACTTAATAGTACATGAATATTAGAATTAATTCATATATGAGAAATTTAATACTTATAGAGTAGCCATAACATCTTTAAGTCATATAATTTATTGTGATAAATTATATATTGGATGTATTTGATCACATCGTTGCAGTGGCATCAAAATAGTGTGATTAACTCATGAAAGATGATATCTCGACCCCGCAGGGAAGATTCATACTTCATGAATTAATTAGAATGAAGGAATGGATTAGATATCAATCTAGAGATATTTTCCAAATGCCCATAGGTAATGGTATATATCCACATTGATATCATAAATCTATTAGCCTCATTATAAAGTTATTGAGCAAATCAATAGCGTATTGCAACCTTTGGCCCGTAGGAGGGTTACAATGATGCATTTTTTTGTCATCGGATTTATAAGCATGGGTTTATAATCTGAATTATAGATATGCATTCATAGCATTTTAGTAAACATGTTTGTTTAAATTTTGTAGCTATTCCATTTGCCCTTATGTCTAGTGAATCATCTCGTGTCTCAATGCTTCCTGGTGAAAATTTCTTGGACTGGAAGGAGAAAATTCTCCTTACATTAGGGTGCATGGATTTAGATATGACACTCTGTATGGATGAATCACCAACTATTGTCCATGTGTGTTCAAGAAGAAGGGAGATTGAAGCAGGAGAAACTAGAAAGTGTCCATCTAGTAACTCATGAAACTGGACATGCAAGAAAGGGGGAAGGTTCTCATTTTAAGAAGAAGAATAAGAAGGTGTCAACAAGTCAAGTTGACAATAAAGGCAAATGCTTCTTTTGCAAGAAGAAAGGGCACATCAAGAAAGAATGCCCCAAATATAAAGCTTGGCTCGAGAAGAAAAGTAATCTCTCATCTCCTTAATGTGTTATGAATCTAATATGGTTGATGTTTCTCATAACGCTTGGTGGATTGACTCTGGGCTCTACAATTCATATTACCAATACCATGCAGGGTTTGTTCAACCAAAGGAAACCAATGAAGTCTGCATGCTTTATCTATTCCGGAAACAAGATAAGCTTGCATGGGGAATCAGTTGGGATCTTTCGACTTGTCTTAGAAATCCGATTATCTTAGACCTTGAAAGAACCTTTTATATTTCATCCTATTCTAAGAACCTTATTTCAGTTTCTAGACTTATTCGTTATTCCCCATGATTTCAGTTTTAGCTTTATTGATTCTACTCTTAGTATGTTAAAGACTCAATTGTGGTTGGTACTGAACCCTTGTTGATGGTCTATATAGACTTAGTTTAGACTCTACTTTTGATTGCACCCTTTTAACCTTGCATGGGAATGTTGGTATTAAGCATGGTGTTATGAATGAAAAATCCTTCATTCTTTGGCATAGGAGATTAGGACACATCTCCATAGAGAGAATCAGAAGATTAATTAATGATGGAGTCTTGAGTATCTTGATTTCTCTGATTTTGGTATTTGTGTGGACTACATAAAAGAAAAACAGACCAACAAAACCAAGAAAGGTGCTAGGAGGAGTTCAGAAACATTAAAAATCATATACACTGACATATGTGGACCTTTTCCGACTCCATGATTGAACGGTCAGGGATACTTCATCTCATTTATAGATGACTGTACATGATTTATATATCTCTATCTGCTATTTGAGAAAAGTGAGGCATTAGATGCCTTTAAAACTTATAAAGCAGAAGTAGAGAAACAGAAAGGAAAGGTTATTAAAATTGTGCGATCAGGCAGAAGTAGAGAGTATTATGGTAGTTACACGGGTACAGGACAAAGGTCAGGTCCATTTGGGGTTTTCCTTAAGGAACAAGGTATTGTAGCACAATACACAATGTCAGGTTCACCACATCAAAATGGTGTAGCCGAAAGGATGAATCGTACGCTTATGGACATGGTGAGGAGTATGATTAATATCTCCTCTCTCCCCTTATCTCTATTGAGTGAGGCTTAAAAACTGTTGCGTGCATCCTAAATAGGGTTCCCACTAAGATAGTTCCTAAAACTCCTTTAGAGTATGGAATGGTTGGAACCCAAGTTTAGGACATGTACACATATGGGGTTTTCAAGTTGAGGTCAGTGTGTATAATCCAAAAGAGAAAAGTTGGACTTAAAATCAGTCAGTGACTACTTCATTGGCTATGCAAATAGGTCCAAGGGATTCAAGTTCCATTGTCCTTCTCACAGACCTAATATTGTTGAAACAAGAAATGCCAAGCTTCTAGTAGATAATGACATCAGTGGGAGAGAGCAACCTCAAAGCTTAAATTTTGAGGAAATGCAGGTTTCGGTTACCACACCTATAAAAATGGATTGGTAAACTGCACTCCAAGACAATCCATAGGATGTCATTATGGAAGAATGGTTAAATCAAGATTTACCTCCCCAAGGAGACCAAGTTGTCATTGAACTTATTGTTCAAATACCACCAAATGTAGATGAACAAATAGGATTAAGAAGATCCTCAAGAATAAAGAAATTTGCGATTTCTTTTGATTATGTTGTGTACCTACAAGGGTCTGACCATTACATTGGAATTAAGGAAAATCCAATCTCCTTTTCACAAGCCATGAGTGGGATAAATTCCAAATAATAATGCCATGTTAGATGACTTGGATTCAATGGCTAACAATCATGCATGGGATCTAGTTGAATTGCCTGAAGGAGCCAAAACCAGTGGTTGTAAGTAAATGGGTCTACAAAATCAAAAGGGACTCAATAGGTAATACAAAGCACTATAAAGCCTGGCTTGTAGGCTAAAAAATTCACTCATAAAGAAGTATTGATTACCATGAGACCTACTCTCTAGTTTCTAAGAATGACTCATTTAGGATAATCATGCCATTAGTAGCTCATTTTGATCTAGAGCTACATCATATGGATGTGAAGACAGCTTTCCTTAATGGGGATTTAGAGGAAGAGATATACATGAGTAAGCCTGAAGGATATTTCTCAAATGAAGAAAGATCCTTGGACTAAAACAAGCTTCACGTCAATGGCATTTTTAGTTTCACGACGTAATTTCTTCATTCAATTTTACGGAGAATGTCGTAAATCAATGTATATACCTTAAGGTTAGTGGGAGCAAATTCATTTTCTTAGTCCTTTATATGGATGATATTTTGCTTGCCAATAGTGATTTGGTCTTACTACATGAGGTAAAACAGTATCTGACAAGAAACTTTGATATAAAGGATATGAGTGAAGCTTCTTTTGTCATTGACAAAGATTCCGAGAGACAAATCTCGAGGAATAGTTGGATTGTCTCAAAAGGCCTACATTAACAAAGTTCTAGAAAGATTTTGGATGAATGATTTGTTCACCTAGTGTGGTACCTATGGAAGTAGAGTATGTAGCATGCTATGGTGCTACCTCGCAGGCTTTATGGTAATGAAATTTTATTACAAAGCTTAAGTTGTAGATTCTTTATCTAAGCTAACGATTTACTATGATAATTCCACTACAGTTCACTTCTCTAACAACAAGAGTGGTAGTTCAAACAAGCACATTGACATAAAGTACCTTGTTAGAAAGCAAGTTCGGGAGCATCGAGTGACTATTGAGAAAATCAGCACTAAGTTAATTACTACAAATCCCATGACAAAAGGATTGCTGCCCTAGTTGTATAAAGAACATGTGGAGCGTATAAGTCTTATTAACTCATTTGATGCTTCATTTGTGATGTACACATTACACACCATTAATTTTCTATAATTGCAATTATGTTTTGATGATTTCCCAATATAGTTCTCATCATATATTTCGTATACATAAAGTTTAATGAATGACAGATTGTCTATTTGGACAATAAAGTGGACCTAGATTGAACTTTTAGCAATTCATTCATAAACAATTATGTCACATAAAGTGCTCATTTGATAGAACCAATGATATTGTAATACATGGAAGGTGGATTTTATATATTAAATTATTTATGGCCATGATTCATACATTGGAACTCTTTAATGGAGTATATGGTTTATTGATAAACTATAAGAGGTTATTTTTAAAAAAAATATTGAGTCAATTTGGGCCAAGTGGGAGAATGTTAGTTACATTTTTCTTAGAAACGTGATGTGGCCCACATTGCCACATCACCCCACTTATTTGGTTATCCAAGATTCTAAATGTCGATATCGCTCGACATGTCGAGCCGCAAAAAAAAGATATATCAGAGATATATTGAAAAATATATAGTTTATTGGTGATTTTTGGAAAAATAGCAAAAAAATGGCGAAAAATAAAATTTTGCTGTGAAACTTCAGGAAATGTTAAAAAAGATGTTTGTGTATTTTAAAAAAGTCCTTATGAGCATAATCTTATAACATACAAATAATTTTAATTTATAAAATATTATTGATTTTTTAATATTACTAAAAAGCTCTTATGGACATAATTTACCATTGACATTGTTAGGGTTTAAAACACTTGGAGGGCGTTTGGCAACACCACTAAAAGCTAATAAGTAGTTTTTGTAAATAAGTGCTTTTTATAAATAAGTACTTTTTTATAACTTATAAGTAGGTATGAAGCTACTTATTTATAAGTACTTTTTTTGGGGGTTTTATACACTTTTTATACTTTTTTTTAACCAAAGAAACTTATTTATAAATAAATAAATAAGTCCTTGTTGCAAACGCCTCCTTAAAGATTAAAACTAATAAAAGTAAAGAGTGAAGTTAGTATAACCCTTGTTAGGGTTTTAAGTATAAACCAAACGTACTAGTTGCCAAATGCCCCCTTAAATTAAAACAAATAAAAGTAAGAGTAAACTAAGTATAACCCTTGTAGGGTTTTAAGTATAAACCCATTTCATTCAGAGAACAAACCCAAAAAAAAAAGCACAAGCAGAGCTCGAGAATGAGGAAGAGCCGAAGACGAAGAGGGAGGAGAAACCTTGGATTCGCTTCGGGGATGCTCCAGCGACTGCGAAAGGTGGACGGCGGCTGTGGACAACGACGGTGAACAGCAACTGTGGATGGCCATGGTACCCTCTGGCCTCTTCTTCCTTCTTCTTTCTTCTAAATAATCCATTTTCCCTTTCTTTTTTGGATATATGCCTGTGCATCTGGAAAAAAAAAAGGGAAAAAGATGTTTTGGCAGTGACCGAACACTATTTTGGATTTTTGGTTTGATATTGACGTGTTATTGTCGACATATCGCCGATATCTCTCGACAACATGCAAAAAAAATCCTACACTGTATAGACGTGTCGGCAATGGTCGACACCAACAAATATCGGCGATAAATCACCGATATTGTCGATTTTTTTATCCTTGCGGTTATCCCAAAACAACCCCTTTGAGTTAGTTGTCAAAGTGGCCACCTTTCAAGAGAAAACTACCCCGTAACCTTTTTTTTGATGGGAAGATAATATAAAAGAAGTTGATGAGAGAAGATCCCTAGCAGGGTTCTAAATGTCGACAATATCGGCGATATATCGCCGATATTTGTCGATATAGGCCATTGCCGACACATCTACATGGGGTAAGCTATTTTTTACATGATATCGTGAATTATCTCCGACATATTGCCAATTTCGGTGATATATCATCGATAACTCACCGAAATTGACCGAAAGCCATGAATCTCATTTTTCCCCATTTTTGCATTGTGCATGCAACATCCATCCAAAGACTAAAAAGAATCACAGACTGAAATCAATCCTCAATACTCACTCAACCATTGATTTAGAAGAAAAAAAAAGGGAAAATAGGTTGAGACTTGAGAGTAGAGAAGAAGGAAGAAGAAGCAAGAGGGTAGTGGGTACATACCCATCACCCTTGCCGTGGGTTGTAGTTGTCGCTGTTGTCGTGGGTTGTGTAGCCTTCGCTGATTGCAAAGCCAACACCAAGGTTGACTTATCCTTCAACCCTCTTCTTTCCGAGCTCTGCCTCAATGCCTCTGCTTCCCTTTTTTTTGGGTTTGCTCCGGCCTCTGATCGAAGGCTTAGGCTCTTGACTCTCAAGTAATTAACCCTAACAGGGGTTTGCTAGTATCACTCTCATATAACATACTTCACCCTTTAGTAATTAACCCTAACAAGGGTTTGTTAGTATCATTCTCATTTAACATACATCACTTTTTAAGTGTTTTAACCTAATAAAGGCAATGTTAGCTTCACTCTCATTAAACATACTTTCAAAGGTTGGGGGCTTAGGCTTTCAAGAGTTTTAACATAAAAAAGGGTAATGCTAGTTTCACACTCTTTATAAATTATAAAAGAGGGTAATGCTTAAAAAAAAGTCACTATCTTTAAACATAATTCCTTCATAAAGAAAGACATGTGTCTATCAAATTATGTCCATTAGGGCTTTTTAGTAATATTAAAAAATTGATAATTTCTTAATGATATTTCATAAATTAAAAAATATTTATAGGTAATAAGATTATGCTCATAATGGCTATTTAAAATATACTAACACTTTGATTAATCACTTAGCAATAATTCAAAAGTTCACACAATATTTTTAGTACAAAAAATTTCTAAAAATGATGTATCATGTAAAAAAGTATATTATATGACATAAATTAATATGTTAAAAACTAATATTGGTTTATCTTATACACCCAATTCAAAAAAAGTATTAAAATTTTAATACTTTTTTCTAACGCTGAAAAAAATATAGATAGAAAAAAAAACCCTTTGTATTTGGTATTTTGCCAATTGGCATAGAGGTCTTGTTTGATTACATTAAACTAGTAATCACCTAAACAACACTCAATAGACTTAGAGGTCCTACTTGTTTGCATCAGATAAAAAATATATATATTAAAAACTTGAATAGGGGTCCTGCACTTTTAAATAAAATTACTATGGGTTGAATTATAAAGTATGTTTGTATTGTTACTAATCTTATGAATTATGAATTTATAATTGATTGAGATATGAATGCAACATGAATCAATCAAACATTATCGTCACTCGTCAATGCACATCTTTGCTCTCTTCTCAATGCATCTCTTATGTACATCATTATTTTTTAAAAAGTTTTTATTCTCAAAGATGTATTAACATCTATTTTAACATTTCCAAAAGTTTCACCGCAAAATTTCATGTTTTGCCCAATTTTTTTCTACAAATCACCGATAGATATATTTTTTTTCCTCGGCTCGACATGTCGAGCGATATCAACATTTAGAACCTTGGTTCCTAGTCTAACAAGAAAAGCTATCAAGTTGCATGTGTCTCTATCTATCCATGCAAGTTTAGATTAGAAGATCCCTCACTACTTGATTAGTATTCGACATTTTTGACAAGCGGGTTAATCGTAAGCAATTGCAATGGACAAAAGGCGACATCAAAACTAATCAGTAATCACCATGATTGGAGGTAAGATTCTTTTGCATTATATTTTAATGCTTACATTTTCAAGTTTGAAAATCTGTGATTTCAGCATTTGAATTATTTTCAGTGATGGAGGAGAGTTGTCAAGGCTCCTCTTTCTGGAGCCGTCCCAATGCCATTTTTGGGCTTAAATTGAAAGCTGTTAAATCAAGGCAAAAAAATTTGAGTAAACAATGTTTAGCTGCTTAGTTGAAAAGAAAAGACATTTTTACGGCCATTGAAAATTTTTGACTTGATTGAGGAGGAGAATTGATTTGCCAGCTATTGAGAATAAGGAAAGATAATTTAAAGGAGCTTCTTTGCCTTTTGAATGGGTGTATAGATTAGTTGAAAGCAAAAAATCATGAATCTAGTGGCTTAAGGAAGGAGACCAAAATACTAGTTTCTTTCACAAAGTGGCAAACTATAGAAGCAAAAGTCAACTTTATCTCAAGGATAAAAGTGGGTGAGGTTTGGAAGAAAAGCAAAGAGGAGCTTAGGGAGTCAATTGTGGCATTTTATGATCATTGGTACAAGATGAATCATGGATTCGGACCAAAATTAGATAGGATTCCTTTTGACAGTATTTCTTAGGAGAATAGAGAGTCTTGAGGGCTCGTTTGAGGAAGAGGAAATTCTTAGGGTGATAAAAGAAATGGAAGGAAATAAAGCTCCAGGTCCTGACAGCTTCTCAATCAACTTTTATAAGGGATGCTGGTCTTTTATAAAAGCTGATCTTCTAAGAGTTTTTTGGGAATTCCATTCCTTCAGGAAATTTGATAGGGTCTTGAATAGTACTTTCATTGCCCTCATTCCCAAAATTCTTGGAGCCCACGAGTTAAAAGACTTTAGGACATTTAACGGCTCGTTAGGGAGTATTTACAAGATCTCGTCTAAAGTCCAGACAACTAGGCTGAAGTTGGTTATGGGATCCATCATCTCCCCTCCTCAAGGGACCTTTGTGGGTTGGTTGGCAAATCTTGGATGGGATCTTTATCGCCAACGAATGTGTTGAAGATAGATCTAGAATTGCGCTCCTAGGTATTTTGTGTAAGGTTGATTTGGAAAAGGCCTATGATCACATTAATTGAGATTTTCTATAATATATCTTTGGTAGGATGAGGTTTAGAATCAAGTGGAGGTCCTAGGCGAAGTCTTCCTTATCTTCGATCTCTTTCTCCTTCTTAGTCAATGGTTGTCTTATGGGTTTCTTTTAGAATTCTAGAGGTCTTTGTCAGGAGAATCCTCTTTCTCTTTCTCTTTATCATGGTGACTTAGGCCTTCAACAAGATGATTAGCAAAGTTGAAGAATCAATTGGGGTAGGCTTCCTTATTGGGAGATCAAGTCTGTACATCTCTCATCTTCAATTCGCATATGATAGCTTGCTATTCTGTGATGCTTCAAGTAGGCAGTTGGACCATCTTCGATGTCTTTTTAGGTGCTTCTAGGCGGGGTCATGTCTGAAAATCAATATCTCCAAGAACCAAACGTTTAGCATGGGAGAGGTCCCTAAGCATGCCTCGAGTGCAAGTCTGGGACTCTTCTGACCACTTATTTGGGTCTTCCTCTGGGGTGAGGTACAAGGCCAAATCAGCATGGATTCCTGTTTTGGAAAGATTTTCCAAGAGTTTACAGGGATGGAAATCTCATCATTTGGCAGAAGGAAGGAAACTTACCCTTCTCCATAGTACATTTAGCAATCTCCCTAATAGGCATAAGATGATTCAAAGAGACTTTTTGTGGAACGAGAAGATCGTTACCAAGAAGTACCATCTGGACGATTGGAGAGTAGTTTGTTGTCCTAAAGATGGTGGTGGTTTAAATGTTAAATCCTTAGTTGAGGTCAACAAGGTCCTACTAGGCAAATAGCCCTGGAGGTTTTGGGAGGAGCATGAGAGTTTATGGAGGAAGGTTATTGTGGCTAGGCATGGGGAGCAAAACAGGAGGGTGTCCAACGAAGTTAGTGGACCCAATGGGGTTCGTTTGTAGAAAGCCATCTTGCTTTTGCGAGAGGAATTCTCAAAACACATTCGCTTCAAATTGGGTAAGGGGGATGAGGTGCATTTTGGGGATGATTTGTCATGTGAGTGTGACCAACTTCTTTAAAACAGGATTTTGGTCATCTGTATGTTTTAGCGGTAGATAGGTGATGCAAGACAATGCAATTAACCTAGGATGATATGATTGAGAGATCAAAATTGAATTGCAGTAATAAAGAAAATCATAAAATTACTAAGGATTCCACAATTACAATAAAGAAAGTCAAAAGAGAATTAGTAAACAACCTAAGTCAATCACAATCCCACAATAATGAATATTCAAATCCGATTTGGCTGATCGTAATGGAAGTGAGAACTTCCACTAGCTTAGGGATTTCAATTCAATAATCAATGTGATGTCCTTGTTCAATTGAGGATTTAAATAAAAGATTTTAGGCTCATCGATGATTATGGATTAAAACATGCATGTGAGTTGTAGGGTTCAAGTGTTAATGAATTGAGCATCACAACCAGCAGCAATAAATATAAAGATGATGAATTATAGGATTTGGGTTAAGGAGAGATTGCTGTTTTATGGTTTTAGGTTAATGGAAATAGATATGGTTGCACTAGTGATGGTTGAACAGAAACAGGACAATTCCAGAGCTGCTGGAACAGCTCTAGGGTTTAGGAATAGTGCTGCAACAGGACATGGTAAGGGCTGCAGGGGACTTGTGATAATAAAGGGGAAGGGGCCGGGGTAGTCGGCTGCCTTGAAGGGCTGGGAGAGTTGACAGAATTGGGGATAATACTGGGGCAGATTATGGACAGGTTAGGGCTGGGACTTATTCTAAACACTTGCAAGTCTTCATTTAGCAACTTTTGCAAATATCCTCTATACATTTCATTCATCTCTTCATCCTTCACTAGAAGACTCAGATCATTGCCTTTAATGCATATAACATGATCAAAGTCGTTAGCATGATCTAGGTATTCAGCTTTCCTCTTCTTAATTATTGCAAGTCAAAAAACATTTTCCTCACCATTTTCTTCACCCAACTTATTATACATGGCATCAAATACCTTATATTTGGCTTCACACATCACTTTCTCTTATTAGTATTTTTATATCTTACCGACTTTTCCTCATTTCTACTTCCTTGCCAAATCTTGGAATAGGACCTCTTTTCTCTTTGTGCTTCTAACTTCCATGATCCTTCCTTTATCAATCTATTCCACCACCTTAGTCATCATCATCATAGTGCTTTATTCCAACGGTTTGGTGACGACACCATCAATCCTATTTTTCCATTCCATTCTATGAAAAGCCATAACATCATTCAAAAAGACTGCTACTTGAAACAACAGTTCAAGATTCACATCATAGGATTTTTAAAAAAATTTGCACTGGTTGCAAACCTAACGCAACTCTTTTCCTTTATCCAGGCTTGGGTCCGACAGTGCACCGGAAAGAGAGGGCACACCAGTCTTGATGCAAAGATCCATAACCATTAGACTATGTTGGATGGCTATTACTCTCTCCAGGGATAACCTTACAATTTTTGCATGCCGATAGCTTTTTCCTCCTGAGTAGAAAATAGTCAAGTAATGCCTAGGCCACACCTCGCTTGAGAACCCTTATTTAATGCCAAAGAAACCCAATTGATGAGTCAAAAACACCAACCTTAACTCGTGAAAATGTCAGACGGATAATGATGTGTTAGTGGTTTGGATACTTGGATCAGAAATTGCCACCATTAGTTGAAGTTTACAACAACACTAACTCTGAAACATTGGTACTGCTCCCCACCATTAAGCTAGGCTAGACTCATGACGTTGTACCTTGGCCAAATCTTGCCATGAACTGCCTCGGGCTTCATCACTAGCTGCAACCTTTGTCCATGTGGTCTGATCAATACTTCTCATCTAATGCTCTGACCCAAAACTATCATTGACAACTCATTATGGTGATTGGTTCTCTCTCATTCACAAATGAAAAGGCATGGTTGCTAGAGCAAGAGCGGTAAGTGAGAGTCAAAAAAAAACCTCGAAAAACAAGAAGCGAGATATGAGATATGGGCCATCTCACTTCCATTATACCTTAGATTTTGCTTTCCTTAAGATATGTGAGGAGAACTAGGCACCTTCAACGATAGTGGGCCTTATAAAAAATCATCTGATTGATTTGAATATTCTGCTCTTGGGTTGGAATAAAATACAATTAATAATAAATCAATATTAAAATCCCTTAGAAAAATATTTAATCTGATGTTATTCGCTTAGGGTTTATGTTACTTCTTGTAGAAACGTACTATATAGTCTATATTCTATATATCCTTCAACAAGAAGGTTCCAATCCACCGGTACTTGCTCAAGGTTTGCACCGTAGGCTGTAGACTCAGGTTTATCCTATCATGTCACGCACATAAATAGCCCTCTTTGACCACTACATGAGACGTAATGGAAGTGAGATTCCTACCTTGTACATTGCTTCCATGCAACTAAGTAAAAGAGACACCTGTTCACCCTCATAAATTTTTGTCAGATTAGTTGTCACTCCCCAGTTTTCTCGATTGAAAGCAATTAGATTTGGTCATAGCACCACCACATGAATTCGGTACCAGCCAGACAACAACTACTTGACCCACCCAATTCAGTCATCATCGGTCCCACTCACTGCCACTTCTCTATTTCTAATTGCAGGTCATTTCTCCTTCACTGCAGTCTCTGTGCCAATCCTCCCCTCAAACCCATAGCTGGCCACCCCCTCAAATTACACTTCGCAGTATACTTCTGTAAGCTCTTAAGTTGTCTCCATGCTATCTTTTCTAACATGAGAGATTTTAAATATCTGCGACTTATGGGATATAACGAGATATATCGAGTATTGAAGATAGAGTGGACTTAGGATCCAACTTGGATCGATTTGGACCCAACATCTGAAGAAAGCCAAAACATCCAAAATTGTTACAAATCTCCCGAGAAATACCTAATTTCTCGTGAGAAATACCGATAAAAACATCTAAAGTTTAAAACTTCATTTTTATCGCGGTATTTTAAAAATCTCGCAAGAAATACAAATTTCTCTTTTTATCACGTAAACATCTTGAGATTTAGCCAAGATTTTAAAAATATCGCAAAAAATACTCAATATCGGTGGTTTAATGAATTTATAAATTGGTGATATTTTCTTGTAACTTTAATTATTATTATAATCATTACCGAGATTTTAGAGATAAAAATACCTGAAAAAACTCCATATTTGAAAATCTCCCAAGAAAAACTTCAACCGATAAAAAACCAAGAATGAGATTTGTAACACCAATCTAAAGACATGAAGAGAAAGGCTAAAGAGAGGACTATCAGGATACACTAACTGATGCACAGACTTGAAGCTCAAGACTCTAAGAGGGCATCTGTTAATGAAATACAACACAGTAAGCACTGCATCGGACTAGACAACTGACATGAATCCTGGAGTGGCACAAATCATAAATGTTTAAATACTATGACATAAAAATGTTTAAAAAATTAAACAACCACATAGTGAGATTTACTACAATAGCGATGGAAATATATGGATATGAAATAACTTTATATTAATAAATACACAACAAAAACTATAGAAAGATCAAGTTAGCACATTAAATGGTCTGCACAAATTGAAATGTTTTCAAGATCAGTTTCCAACACATACTCCACAAAAAGTAAATATACTATTTCAATAAAAGAAAAACAGCACACTACTTAAGGAAACATGTTCAGTAAAAGAATAGGAAAGAATATACTACAAAGAAAAATCTCTCACCATGAAGTGCCTCGTCTAGGCTACCACCAGGTAGGAAATCATAAATTAACAACTTGGAAGAAGGAGAATTGCAATATCCACGCAAATTCACAAGGTATCGGTTTTTTGTGCTCCCAAGAATTTCAAGCTCCCTTTCAAAAAAACGATCGAAGCCTTCATTCATCTTTACAATTCTTTTCAAAGCAAAGACATTGCCATCATCCATTGCAAGCTTGTATACGGTTCCAAAGCCCCCAGAGCCTATTATATGTTCCTCATTCAAAGTCTCTAATTTTTTAATAATATCTTTAGAAGAGTAAGGCAAGTCTCCATGAAACATTACAATGGATGCACCTGAGGCAATAAGAGCATGTCAACTAGATATGGTTATCTTCCAGTACTTTGCTGTGGCTTTGATATATATGAAGAATGAGAGAATCAATTCAAGCAAGCTTTTTTAATCATAATTCATGCAATCAGTACCACAAGTAAGAATGGTACCTCCGCTGACATCCATTGCAAGACCTTTGTTGTCATTTTTACCGAACTTCTTATAAAGAAAGCAGCCCCAAAAGCACATCAGTGCCACCAGAAGTAGAGCACCCACTGTTGCCAATGCACTTATAAGGAGCCTAGTAGAGTATCTTCCAGACTTCTTTCCACCTTGGTTTTCCGCCACAAAAAAAAAAAAAACAACTCAATACAGGTAGGTATAAAATATCATCATAAAATAAGTGTTGGTGATAACAACGCTGAAAATAATATTAACCTCAGAGATTATGCAGTTTCTAAACAATTTTTTTCAACTCCAAAGAGGACTTTATGACTCCTCTAAACCAGATAATACAGTCAAAAGAAAAGTAGGATTTTCAGTTTCTTAATCCCTGATTTATAAAATTAACAGCAAAATATTTGAAAACATGCCATTTCAAATTGCTGCAAGGAGTTGGAACAATACATATACAATAAATGAGCATCCCTATACCTGAAGAGGGAGGTTGAGACTTTGTTGCTGGTCCTCCAGACTCATCTTTGCAGGTCATATCAATTTTCTTTCCGCACAAGCCACGATTTCCGACAAAGCTGCACAAACATGCCTTAAATCAATATATCAATGTTATACCCATAGTTCAAAAACTCGAAAACTCGACTCGAAAGTTAGCCGGGTCAAGTAACTCAAAAAAAACTCAACTCAGCCAACTCGAATATATATATATATATATATATATATTCATTATCCAACATAGATACATTTCTACTGCAAAACAATTTCTACTCTACCATTCTACTACAAACTTACAAATTAAAAACAGTCCTAAAATAATTGTAATGCTAAAAGCTTCAAATCAATCCTTTTATCATTCTCTTCTTCTTCTCCTCCTCCTTCTCGGTTTAGGGCTCGAATGAGATTTCAATATGGGTCAAACGGGATTTATATATATATAAAAGATAATTATGTCCTTAAGTGACTCAGCCGAGTCTTTCGAGTTGAGTCACTCGGTTTGACTCGATTGAGTCAACTAAGTTACTTGGGTAAAAGAGACAGGCCGAGTTTTTTCATCGAGTCGAGTCGACTCGCCAAGTTTTTGTACAGTAATTATACCAAATTGGTTTAACCAAGAGTTCATATGCTTTCGTTGTATTTAAATTTTCTGCTAGGTAAGCTTGGCGTTTAGCAGGCCATAGCGGATTGTATAAAATAACATTGTCTAGGCCAGTCATATCAACTAGCATCCTCCTCAATTACATGTGGAATTTACCAGCTCACTGTGTTTCTATAAGACATTAAAAGGAACAATTGGATATACATAAGTACAATTTACCAATGGCATACCACTATGACTAGGGCAAAAGCAAAAGGGGTGGATCCTATGCATGGTCACCAAGTCAGTGTTTGGGATTTATTCAGATAAGGGAAAACCGAAACATTTGGGAAAATGATGGAAAAACAAAAACCATTCGATAAGATTACTAATTACAAAAACGATCTAGGGAAACTAAGGTATTTCTTTGACATCAAATTGACATAGGCAAAGTAGAGTTGCATTAATAATTAGTGATTCCAGATCATTGATAAATCGGAAACCTACTCCAGGGATATCCAATGTTCCTCCTACTCCAACGAGCTTTATCTGAGGGATTGTAGAATCCTACTCCTGAATTTGGTGGTGGTGCCTCTGTAAGATCTCTTTAGGCAAGGTTCAAAAAATCAACAATATCGGCGATATATCGCTGATATTTATTGATATCGGTGATCGGCAACACATCTACATGCTATTAAAAAAAAAATTAACCATAGCGTGCAGTATTGCCCGACATATTTTTTTTTTTAAATAAAAGGCTTTGACCTTTGGATATGAGAGTGAAGCTAATTGCTTCACTATATCTTATTTACATAAAACATTATTTGTCATTTACTTAAGATATTTATATATGAATAAGGCTATACCCCATCTGAATTCAATAAAAATTATCCTAAATCCAAATTATTGAACAACAAAAAGTCAACTTTTAAATTTAAGAACACAATTCGTTTTTTAACGTCTTTTTGAGCATTTTAACTTTCAAATGCTAGGGTATTTCAAATGAGAGTGAAGCTCATTGCTTCACTATATCTTATTTACATAAAATATTATTTACCATTTACTTAAGATATTTATATATGAATAAGGCTATACCTATACCCCATCCGAATTTAATAAAAATTATCCTAAATCCAAATTCTTGAACAATAAAAAGTCAACTCAAAAGTCCGGTGAAAAAAGTCTCATATTTTAGCGCCTTTTCGAGAATTTCAACTTTCAAATGCTAGGGTATTTCTTAAATTTTAAATTTTCATAAATTCTACCATATCAAAACATTACTAAAACTCAAAAGCCCGGTGAAAAAAGTCTCATATTTTAGTCTTCCAAAATATTTTCATCTACAGGGTCAAAAAGTCAACTAACAGTTCAGTAGAAAAAGACTTTACATTCAAGCTTTACAAAAAAAAAATTAAGCATATTATGGGTACCCTCTATTTAAAATACTCCTAAATTTAAATTCCAAAAAAATCATATGGATATATTTTTAGGTATGAGCCATATGAAAATGAGTTTAGGGGTACAGCCTTATCTAGCAATGTCAGTGACAATTGTGCTCTCAGGAACATAATTATGCACAGCCAGAGGGCCAATATCCACATGGATATGTTTTTGTGTATGAGTCAGATCCATATGGGTATAGAGGTGTGCAGCCTCATTTGCCGGTGTCGATGGAAGTCGAGCCTTTGCGTAACTCTTTTTGGTTTTGATTGTAGTTCTTGGAGTGGGTTGAATTATTATTATGTATGTTTGTATTGTTATGAATTTTATGAATTATAAATTTATGATTGATTGAGAAAGAATGAAACATTTTATGTAAATTATTTATGATTTACGAATATGAATCAATCATACATTATGTTGTCAACGCACATCTTTGCCCCATTCCCATTGCATCTCTTATATACATTGTTATTTTTTTTTAATGTTTTTTTTCTCAAATGTGTATTAACATCTATTTTAACATTTCCTGAAGTTCCACTGCAAAATTTCAAGTTTTACCCAATTTTGTTTGTCATTGTTTTCCAAAAATCATCGATGAACGAATATATCCCCGATATATCTTTTTTCCGCGGCTCGACATGTCAAGCGATATCGACATTTAGAACCCTTCAGGTTAGACTACATCTGTGCAACTCTCTACACAAAATCATGTGGAAGCTTATAAAACTCTGGCATCTAACCAATTTAGCTGGAATACGGGTCTGAGGGTTTTCTGATCATGATTTTTAAAGCATCCATTGCCATTATCGAAGTTGTTTCGATATCTTCAAACTCATAGCCTCACCTTTAGCATCATCGCTGAATTTCTATGGTAAAACCAGGGTTTTTCGTGCTAATCAGTGGTAAGCGGGAATCAAGGATTTAATACAGGTGATGGTGTCGTAGTGTTGTTCTATTTTGGTGCTCATGGATAGGTGTTTAGTTCTACTCGAGTCCAAAAATTTGAGTTCTCAAAGGTACGTGCAAACTTGCTAATAATAACAGAGACGAGTAGGGTGGGTCCAGTTGGAGACTTTAGCTATTGCTTGGGTGCTGGAAAAATTCGAATTGCAAGGATTAAAAAAAAAAAAGGAGTGTTGAGAATGAAGTTTAGAAATGGTAAATCCCTGGTGTATTTCAAGAGGATGAATATTAATGGAGTTTATGCAAAAAATTGTTATATTTGCCAACGATCGTAGATCGAATGCTGTGTGTATCCCAGAGGGGTCAAAGGGGTGATGCAGGGAGAGCTTCAGTGTCATGTTGACGAAGTTTGTTGCTCCTCAAGGGAAATCTTAACACAGCCTTCTGCTCCCCCCCCCCCCCCCCCACACACACACACACAATGCTTTTCCAGTGCAAAAGTTGTGATTACATCCCAAACCCATGGCAAAGTCCAAGGCAATCATTGTTTCATTAGAAGTGGTATGTGATATGGTGCGTCTAAATGTTGTAGAAAAGCTTTCTCCGACTCATAGATGGAGTTTGGTAGTTGGAGTCACGACCTCATCTCCATCGGTGAACTGGGTGGAGGCTCAAGAGTTCATACGCAACCAAGGCTCTTCTCTATCCGATGTTTTTCTTCACCCATTTGATTGAGGGAGGGCGGTGATTTTTGAAATTTTCATAAATGGTGATTTAATCTACGAACTATGTTTAAGAAGTCCAATTCACAATCCTGGATGGTCCATCCAAGGTGTTCCATCCATAGGTGGTGCTGTGGTGGCCCGAAGCTAATGCAATATCCTATATGGGTCTCTCCAAATTGAGATTGATATCTTTATCGGGCCTTCCTTTTCATCTGTGGTGCAAACTGTTCATCAAGATAGGGGAATATTGTGAAGGTTTGGCAGAAGTTCACCATTCAACTACTAACTTCACAAATTAAAGTAAGCCCATCAGGACTTGTGGGGTGTCCTTGCAATTCCAAGGTTGATTACCGTTCATCATAATTTTTTATTTTATCTGGTGAAGATCATGATTCTAGAGGGCATTGTTGTTGTATCTACGCCGGCGTCGAAGGCGGCATCTTCGAATGTTGCAGGGACCAAGGTTGAAGATGCTAAGCTGGAAAATTTCAAGGCACATGTCATCATCTCTAACGTGGACTTACACCCGGTAGGTGGGCCATCATCACATGTGGCAATTATGAGGTTTGGGTCTTTGGGAAGAGCTGCATACAATCAAGTGCCAATGTTGGCGATTTACAAAGAAATTCCCTGCAGAAGGCAACAAATTCATCAGAAACATGAAAGAGGGATTGGCAAGTGGAAGGGGTTAATGGGCGGTTGTCTAAAAGCAAACTTATGAGAAGAAAACTAAAGGGATTTTCATCGACTGATGGTAGGCTCCCTACTAAGGGCATCTTGGGAAGAACCCAGTTTAGTCAGCAGATCTCGAGGCGTTTCAAGCTCTTTGAATGGGCACCGGCTAGGGGGCGAAGAGGTGGCCAAGGGTCTTTAAGAAAAGCCCGAAACCCCAATTCCCCTTTTGGGCTTTGGATAGCCCACTCTTCTCAACGTAAGATTGATGGTGTAGGTAGGCCTACTTGAAAAGGCTTGAGTTGCAACAGGTTGGGCCTAATCAAGTGAATCCCAAGGAACATGGGTTTACTGATAAGCCTGGGGCTTGTGGTCTTCTTCTTCTTTAGAGGTGAAAATCGTTTGGAAAGACAAAAGAGGCACAAAGGGGATGGCGAGCTGGAGGATCATTTGAATGTGGACGGTGTGGCTTCAGCACATCATCCAACAAGTGGTTCTACTCTGGCCTCTGAAGATAGTGATCCTTTTGAACTTATCCCTTTTATAGAAAAGTCTCACAAGCGGAATGGGGCGTTGTTCAGTGAGGATGGATCGCTTGTAGCATTGGCAAGGATTGGATCCCAACTTCAAGGTACTTTTATATATAGAGCCACCACTAATTTTTGGTCTGCTGACTATGTCAGATGAATCAAGTCTATAAAGAGTAAGTTAGAAACGTCTAAATGGTAACCCTCCACCTCTAATATTTTGATCGCCCCAATCTTCTTCCTGATCAATGGATCTGATAGTTGTAAGGACGATATTCAGTGAATTCGAATAGGGCCAGGGGTGGGGATGAGCACGATTGAGAGATTTCAGAAGGACCTCAAAGTGGTTGATTATGCAGGTTCCCCATCAAGCGCTACTTTAAATGATCGAGAGCAACCTTCCCTTGAGGTGAGTACTAGATGTCTGAGTGAGGAGGTGGATTTGTGTTCCCAGCAACTCGAGTCCCTCTATCAGAAAGTGCCACAGTGTTAAAGACTCTAATAATGAAGGGAAAGCAACGCTTGGACTCTGGATGGGTAGGGGAGTCGTTAGAATTTCAGGTTAGTTCAAGTGTAATGACAGAGGATCTCAGTCCAATGGAGAGCCCACTTGAGGTGCCACCTCTCTCTACTGGGGCAACTTGTTCTACAGAAGTTATGGTTAGAAAGGAGTGTCCAAACCCTTCTCCGCAGAGCCAAAGTGTTTCCCCGGGTCCAGCGCAACCAATTGTAGCCTTGTAGGGTCGATGATAAGTTTTATCAAGTGTACGGGTATGCCTCAACCCTCTCTTCTCTCTACCTTGTCTATCTGTGTCTATCTCTTTTAGAATTGGAGTTCTGCAGGTTAAGGAGGTTAAGGAGGATTTGTTGGGTTGTAAGTAGTATGCAATCAGGCATTGCATTCAATCTCACTGGGAATGTCGTTGGACCACTGTCAGTGGGCTTGGACTAAACCTTACCATCCGTCGTGGATTGGGAAGGGGGGAGTGTAGATGCTTCTAATCCTAGGATTCAATTGGGGGTCTTTGAGTGGCTTCTTAGCAAATTTGAGGGGTTTGGGAAATCCTTGGGTTTGTTTTTTGATGGTAATGAGGAGGAAATCTGCTCTCCTTTCCAAACTCTGGAGAGGGAGTGCAACTCGAAAGATTTAGAGGGCAGACAAGGTAAAGAGTTTAGTGGATTGAGGAGATCAACTTAGGAATTGAAGCGTTTGGAGTGCAGTGTCAACTAAAACAAAAGATGTGGTAGAGTTAGGAGTTTCAATCCTAGATAGTGTAGGGGATCAAGTTAATTTTAATGGGTGTTTTATCCTTTCTTGGAACATTAGAGGGATGGGTCAAATTCAGAAGAGTGGCAATTAACCAATTCGTCAAATCGAAATAACCTTCCGTCTTATGTGTAGAGAAAACAAAATTGGAACAGATGAGGGACGGTTTCATTAAGGAAGTCTGGGTGGACCGTGTTCAGAATGGCTAGCAATGCCAACAATCAGCGAGTCGGGGGGGTTTTATTAGTCTAGGACAAAGAGGAGATCGAGGTCTTCGAGCATTCCTAGCAGCCTCACCAAATTTTACTCACCAAAATAGCCAAAACTCACTTTTTTCTATTTTAGCTATCCACTTTTTTAAAACACTCCCAGCAGCCTCACCAATTTAACAAAAAAAAGAAGGGAGAGAGAAACATTATTGTATTATTTGTGTGGGAAAACAAAAAAGGAAGGGAAATAGAAACTTTATTTTATTATTTGTGTGGGACCACAAAAAGGAAGGGAGAGATATTTGGTTTGGTGAATGTACAGTACTCACCAAGTTTGGTGAGTACTGTACACTCACCAAACCAAAATGGTTATTTTGAAGAGGCTGCTGGAGACCCATTTTTGCAATTTTTAGTGTTTTGGCTCGCTAGGAATGCTCTTAGAGTCAGAAGATGGAGCTTATTCTATGTCCATACTATGTCGGTCAGTTTCGGATGGGCTTATGGGTATTTACGGGAGTAAATGGGCCGGTAGGTGCCTCTGGGTTCGATATTTTTGGCAGGAACTTGAGAATGTGAGTGTAAGGTGGGATGTACTATGGTGTATAGGGGTAGACTTTGATTGTGTTCTCTTTGCCTCAGAGAGGAAAGGGGGTATATCTACTCTATGAGAAAGATGCAGATTATAGGAGACTTTATATTTAGGCATGATTTGCTCGATTATCTTTCAAAAGGGAGGCAATTTACATGGTCAAGATCTCAGTCCCTCACCTGGAATCAGAATTGACAGATTTTTATTCAGTGCAGAGTGGGAGAAGCATTTCATCGATGTCACCCAATTAACCTTGGTTAGGACTATGTCTGATAATTTCCCAATTTTGTTAGCATTCGACCGATTCTGGGAAGGGTCGTCCACTTTAGATTTGCAAATACGTGGTTGGAGGATCAGGGTTTTAGGGGGGTGGTAGGAGAGGTTTGGAGTATGCAGAATTTTGGGGAGTAAGCTAATACAATCTTTGGTCTTAATTATTAACCTAAAAGCCTTAAAAGTGAGCTTTAACATGTGGTATAGGGAAGTTTTTGGCGATATAAATGTTAGAAAGGCTAAGCTATTGCAACAAATATATCAGATTGATGCTAAAGAGGATAGGGGTCTAATATTGGAAGAGATCTCTGTGAGGGAGGCTAGAAGATTGGATTTCAAACAATTGCGGAGGTTGGAAGAGATGAGCTGGAAGCAGAAGGCTAGGGTTAGGTGACTCAAAGAAGGGGATCATAATACAAGGTTTTTCCTTAAGGCCGCAAATTTTGTCGAAAGAACTTTATCGACAAAATTAGAGTGAATGGGATGTGGAAGGATAATAAGGAGATTAAGGAGAGTGTCATTTGATTTTACAAGGAGTTGTATCAGGCGAAGCAAATTTGGAGGCTGAAATTGGAAGGTTTATGCTTTGGTGGCCTATCGGTAGTGCTGAGGGAGTCTTGAGAAGCCTTTTGAGGAGGCTGACGTGCTAGATGTTTAGACTGTAATTTTATTTAAATGTGAGAGCCAAGAGCCTCACCTCGAGTGTTTTTATGCAATTTTTATGATTTCTTAAACATCATAAAAAAAAATGATCATACTCATTTTTAACAAATTACATGCCAATTTTATACAAATTACATGTAATTTCTTAAACATCATTTTTAAAAAAAGGAAAAAAAAGGGGAAAAAAAGAGGTCTCTATGTTAAAACATAAGGGGAGAGCCAAGAGCCTCACCTCGAGTGTTCGGCGACAGAGGAAGACGGCGACGGCGCAAGGAGCTCCTCTTCTATGGACTACGGGTATGTCCTCCTCCCTAATCCCTCCTCCATTCCCAAACTCTATTTTTTTTCTTTTTTTCCTTCTTTCTTATGATATTTTTGATGGATTCATGAGGGGTTTATAAAACAATGGATGAAAGGAGTTCATGGGTCTTCACTACTTTGTAGGCAACTAGGAGTCTAGGCATGTAGCTAGGTGGGTGTCAGAGTCAAACTGAAAGGCCTGCAAGGCTGCAAAGGAGATTCTCAAGTTTATTCACGGGTGCAATGTATTTCCGCAAATGAGTCCTATGCCCGTTACCATTACGTAACAGGCATAACGCCCATGAGAAAATATATATATAGATAGATAGATAGATAGATAGATATACACATTATGTATTGTTAAATATTATTCTTTATTGCTGTCTTCAGTATTAGTATCACTATCTTCTATCTGGAATCACCATCACGTTAGAGGGCAGGGGGTGTAACTTCAAAACTTACTATCACATAAATAAGTGAGGGGGAATGGTTTTCATGGCATCAACGCCAAAAAAGCCAGAATAAGCAGTGGTTTCAAAACCACAATGGCAATTATTGTTAATGTTCCACTGTGATCAACATCATACAATATTTTTACAAGATTTGATCAATTAATCAAGACTATATCAAAAAGAACTGCCATTAAAACCAGTACATTTCTAAGCAGCTAAATCTTCAACTGGAATCTAATTCATTCGAAACATATCAATTTTTGGCTAATGTGAACTAACAATAAAAATTTCAGCTATTCAGCGAGAATGATCCACATTACACAGTGAGTTATGGATTAAAAATCATATAGCCTCCAGATGAATTAGCACCTAATACATACATTAAAAAGTACTTACGAATTTCCAGTAAATTTGACAAGTGCACCCTCAGATGGTAATGGTCCGACCAAAAAGTTCGTTGAGACATTGCTTCAAAACAATGATAGGAAAAAATAATCAGTCCTAAATTCATTGTTATGTTATCGAACCTTAATTTAAAAATAGCAAAACTAGGTCACTCACAAGGTTGAGAGCTTCGACAACTTCCCAAATGATGAAGGGATAGATCCACCAAGAGAGTTGCTCGAGATATCCCTTAGAAATCAGCAGGAGATGAAAAACTAAATGAGTTGCACATTTAACACCAAAACCATTAAATTTTCTCACATGATAAACTGAATCATACATCATAAATGAGATATTAGCTCACACATCTGCATTCCACTCCAGCCCCACTTAGGCTGACATTGACTAGTTCAATGGTAGCAGTATGTATCATAGCAATTTATCTCCAACAAAACAGATGAAGATTTGAATACTTTATATGAATATATGTGTGTATATATATATATGAGTTGATGATGTCAATGAAGAAACAAAAATAGGATATCTGGCTGTGCTTCATAATAACTAGACCAAAATTGAACATAAAGTTAGAAATGCAATATCTTAAACAAGAAGTTTAAGATTCTTAATTATCTAAATTCACACCCAAGAACATCTTATAGTTTCACATGACTGTGAAAAGCAAAGGTTACTTATAACACAGCTTCCCACATTGGAATGTATCACCCAACTGATAAGAAATGAAACAAAATGGTGTATAGATTAGATAAGCTTTGATGTGAGATAAACAACTCACAGAGATTCAAGCTCTAAAAGGTCTCCAAATGCACCAGGAATTGATCCACTTAAGTAGTTACCTTGCAAATATCTGCAAAAGAATATTTGAAGAATACGATAGTAATGAAACTCATGATATATCTTAGACCCAGGTTTTCCCAATACATTGCAACAATTCGAGCTTGAGAAAGTGAATATAAATATATGCCTTACTGTTAGAGATGAGGTGGATGCTCTAGCCACAATTTGAAAGAATTACATACAAAAAGTTTCCCTTAATAAACTTTTATGAATGGAAAGATGGTAAAAGACTGCAAGTCCTACAGAAAAACTCTTCCTTATTAGTAGCTGGCTAGCAGCGTATGCTACCTACTTTTTTTATGAGCCCAATAGCAAAGAAACCAAATGAATAAGTCCACCTGATTGATAGAATAAAGGGATGTTAGGGTTATATATATTCTATACAACCTGATCAATAGACTAATCATATATTTATTTCAATCCCATATACTTGCTATTTAAGTTAGAAAATTAACAGCTTTAATTTCAGATTATTATTTTTAATTAATTTTAAAAGAAATTAATATTAGGATTAGCGTGCCTATCTGATAAGTCACCCTTAGAACAATGATATATATTTATATGAACCCTAAAGTCAAACTAATAATATTAGTGTTATTGAAAAAATGGATTTTTGTGTTTTTCAAAACTGGACTCGAATCTAATTGTTCAAGGTTATAAATCAATGGATTTGACCACAACTCCATAGATCTATGAAGCATAAACCTTCTTTTAGTACCACAAAATGTTAGAAACAAAAAATATATATATAGAATAAAATAATCTACAACATACCTCTTAAAACAATGTCTTTCCCTTACGACTTGATTTCCACAAAGATCTAATTCGTTATTTGATGACATGAAAGCAAATGAATGGCAAAAGAGGCCAAATGAGAGATTTTTCAAGTTTGAAACAAGCCTTCATAGACACAGTCGACACGTATTGTAATATATCAAATGTATCAGTACTGACACAGTCGATACTCAATGGAAACTTAGGAATTTTGGCATTTGAGATGAGTTTCATTTTGGACGAGCAAAATACTGATATGTATCCTGTGACAGAATCATTATGATTTATATTTTGAACCATTCTTACAGGTCCCTCACCACTATTACCTGAAGGTAACCACTCTCTCCCTATTCTTCACGTCTTTTCCAATTTCCGTACTTATTCAGCTCCACCTCTCCTCTTCTAGGCTACAAATTCAATGGAGGTTTCTCTGTTACCGATTATTATTGCTTCTATTAAAATTAGAGATAAGTCCTTTACCAATTGGGGCTATATGCTTGAATATATATTTTTTTATAATAAAATGTGGTCGGAGACATTTTCTTTTAATTTTCACAAAAAAAATTGTCATTTTTAATTTTCGGCGATTAAAAAGGGCAGCAGACATGTTAATGGTTCTCAGACAAATTTAGTAGACATTAAAAAAAATGCAGGCGGCCTTCTATTCATTGGGCGACTGCCAGGCACCCATGGAATCCAATGCCTTGGCAATGATGATGTACACCAATCCATGCATGTTTATATCAGCACAAAGTCACACATGTAACTTCAGGAACATTACATATATGGACAAAGAAATTGTCAATACCTCATTTTCTGCCATTTCTTGCACTTCCTTCCTGTTGTTTCAGCCCTTGAAGGACTCTTTTAATAGATTGAATTGAACCCAGAAACAAGATCAATGCAACAAATTGAGGGTTTTCCATTATTTTGTAGTGTTACATGCTTCAAGATTGTTTTTTCCCATGCATCACTTTTTGGGGAAATCAAACTGAATCAACCACAACTGAGGTAAGTCGTAGCCATATGGGAAAATAATTTACACAGCCCCAGCAAAGTTCAGCATCTTAGCCAAGAATTAAATCCTTGCTAAAGAAAGACAACATAGCTAACGCCCACCCTTTATTAGGCCATGCAAAAGATTTGAAGGAAGTGACTAGTTGTAATGCAATCCCATGTAAAAGTCACTTCTGAACTTGCTAAATTTTCTTACACCACCTCCATCCTATAACTTTAAATTGAGCTAATGAAAAATATAATTGTCACTCTTCAATAATGGACAAAAGAATCATTTAGTTTAGAAAACTAGTGGTGGCACTTACAATGCTCGCAACTCTGTGCAATTGCCCAATTCTGAAGGTATTGTTCCATAGAGGTTGTTGTTATGAAGAGATCTACAACATATAAAACATTATACAAAACAGCAGAAGCACACTTTCTAACAAATTAAAGCTCCATCAACTACCTAGAAAACCATGTTTCCAGGGAAGTCCTTAGAAAATACATACAAATGCCTCAAGTGTTTTAGCTTCCCAATGTCAGGTGATATAGATCCGCTCAATTTGTGATATGGTAGATTCCTGGAAGATAAAGTAAGAGAACCAACTTTAGCATTATAGTTATGAAAATAAAAATGTCTTTTTGAGTATTTACATGTACACGTTCACCCACACATGCGCGCACACATACAGGTAGAGAGAAATATAGAGACAAAGAGATAGTTAGATGGATAGATAAAAATGACAAACAGACACAGAATTTTCTTCCGCTACACTGCCTCCTCTACTTTTCTCCTGCATTCCACACGCAAATGGATTTTTCCCCATAACCAACAACATTGTCAATGGAAGAAATTTCTAATGCAAGGTTAAGTCCCTTCACAACAAGGAGAAATTTCTAGGTTCTATGTTTTCAGACAAAAATTACAAGGAGATATCTTTTGCCACAATGATGATTACATGTTGAGAAAACAGACCACTACACTTTTTGCAATGTGTGTACGTCTTTTTTGCAATATTGATGAATTAATTAATCATATTACGGAGGTCCCTTAGCATACGTTGTTTGCAGATCCACATGCCCCTCAAGCTAGGATAGCGAAGGTGTGCCCCTCATTTGAGGGCAGTCCTAGGATTGAGTACCAAAAACTCCCAATTGGATTGGTAGAAGTTTCCCTATGTGATGTGGTGGAAGGCGGCCACTTACACAAGCCAATGAAGCAGCCAAAAGTGGCGCTAAGTGACAAATTACTAACCAGCTAACCCAAACCCTTAACCCGGAAAAGAAATGTTATTTGCAGAGCATGAAGCATTGTTTGATAGGACTAGAGAGGAGGTAATGCAAAACCAGAGCTATTGAGGTGAAGATGTTCTTTTGAGGAGCTATAAGGGCCGTCAAATAGTGATCAATTGTAAGACGGAAATATGAAGAATAGGTGCAGACACCTGAAGGGACTAGTCCTTGGTTTGGGACACCCTCCGTTACCAAAAAAAAAATGAAGAAGAAAAAAAAAATTCTATAATGAAACCTATTACACAACTAAGAAACAACATGCCATAGAATGAGGCTACTACTAGAAGACAATCAGACGAGGATGTAGAGATGGATAAGTGGCAAGAACAATAAACATAGAATATTGTAGAACCCTGGATCTCACTTACATAGCATATGAAGAATGCTGTGAATAGTGTTGTGAGGCATTGAGGCTTCTATGTGTTGTCCTTGATTATCATCAATGGAGATCAAGGTTTTGGCATTTGATTTTAGTGTTTACTATGTTGTGGCATGTGTATGAGTGGTAGAATATGATGTTTTGGGTGTTAAAAACAAAGTAGGGAAGTGGTAATTTCTCGCCATGAAACGCGTAACCGAACTTGAGGGAACTCTAGTTTTGTCACCACTGATCGGAATTGAATTATTCTTGAACCATTGGAAAGGTATTGAAACTCTCTTTGAGGTTCATGTTTAACACTTTTTCAGATTTTGAGTTGAAGTTGGGTCAAACATCGGATTTCCAAAAACTATTTTGCTGAAATCCTGGTCTGCTGTAATTCACCCCAGACCAGTCAGCTTTAGAGCCTATTTAGACCATTAAGAACTTAGAATTAGGATTTGTCCATTAGACACAAAATTATTCATCTTTGAATGAAGAATCTAACACAAGTTGAATCGCCTAAATCTGATAAGCGAGTCAAAAGTTATGGTCAAAACAACAAGCGAGAGCAGTGGAAAAATGGCCTAGCCGTTAGAACGGGGCTGAAATCTGTTTTTTGCCATTCGAACGACCATGAAGGCCGTTCGAACGCTCTATGAGCATTTTGCTCTATAGCTGACCTTGGAGATATTTTTAAGGGTGTTTAGGTCTTTAGCCAAACCCCTACATAAGAGCCATTTCGTGGCTTAAGGGTTTACACACTCTTGGAGAGTTATTGTGAGAGATTTTTGAGAGAGAAACAGAAGAGAGAAAGGGTAAGGAAAGCTGGGGTGTTGGCTTGAGTTGTGAACCAAAGAGAAGATCATTTCTCTTTCAAGGTGTCTTCCTCGGTGCATTCTTAAGCAAATTAGATCAAGGGATTGATCTAGGAAAGGTAGATACCTTCTACTACCTATCTTGGTTATAAATTTAAGTAGGTAATTCCTACTAGTTCTCTATGTTGGGAATTTTATGATGTTTCTATGAAATGAATTCTTTAAGTTTAAGAAAGTCTAGGATTTCTAAGATATATAATACTTTATGCATATGCCTCAATGCTATTAAGGTATTCTATGATTTCCATGATGCACACAAGAGCTATGTACTATGTTTACAAATTTCAAAGTCTAACATGATGCTCAAAGTTCTCACATGTTATATTCCAAGTTTTCAAAGAGTTATGCTACTATGTTAAAAGGTTTTCTAAGTCTATTAAGATGTTCACAAGTCTCACATGTACATTAGTCTCGCATGATCGGATTTCTCATAAGTATTCATAAGGTAACTCACACACTCACAAGTCTCGATAAAACCAAACATTGGGTTGATATTCTAAGATCATTTCACAAAGCTCTCAAGGGATCATAGATGCTCACAAGTATCTCAAGGCATCATAGCATATCTCACAAGGCATCATGCATATCTCGCAAGGCATCATAAATGGCTCACACGACTCACAAGGACTATAAAAAGCTCACACGACTCATAAGAATTCATAAGCACTCATAAGAACTCATAAGCGATTGATTCACGCAAGACCTCATAAGATACGCTTTGTTTTCTACGAAAGCACAGAAGATAAGGTTTAAAAGTTATGCACTTGTAAAAGTATGATTTCCAAGTTCGGTTTAAAGCATGAAATATGAATTGTTAATTCTTTATGTGCTCGCATGATATTGATTTATAACACTATTAGCTAGTAGCTTGTATCCACTGAGTATTCCATGCTCAGCCGAATTTTTGACTTCGATAGGTTCTGTGGATGCACATGCTTCTAAGCCTTAGATAGAGGAGGAGTACTATGAGCCGGAGCCTGCCATGGATGATCACCAGGATGATGGAGCTCTAGATTGGGGGCCCTATCTAGACTATTGCTGAGTGAGGAGAGTGAGAGAGGTTTATTTTGAGAGTGGGACTTGTCCACTTCATATTTTGCTATGTTCTATTGGTTCAGACTTGGAACCAAGTTATGGGCTCATGTTATTAGAAATTTTGCTTCCGCTATGTATTTGCCTTGTGTATTTTCACAGGATGGTTTTGATATGATAAGTCACGAGCTAAAGTATCTCCAACTCCTAGGGGATATTTTGGGTCGTGACAAATATAAACTGAGTACATCCTAAGGAACTTAGGAGTAGCTCCAATAAGCAGTGTTACCTAGGCAGTTCAGTTTTCCCAAATTTTGCCGTGCCGACACTTGGACATAACACAAAACTCCATGGCACGACACGACACGACACGACACTCCTTAGTACGTGCCTATACCATGCCATGGTGAAATCAATATTATGATTAGACACATGGTACTTCAAGTATATCGTGTCATTTTAAAAATAAAATTGCAAAGAACTTTTTCTCAAATTGTGTTGCTTTTTTGAAAACATAGACGAAATTTTACTAGGAGAGCAGCGGCAACAACAACGATCAATATGTACATCTTTCTCTTCTCCTCTCTTGTTGCTTATTTCTACTCCCTATATGAGTAGTTTTTATAACTTAGGTATATACTTTTTTTTTAAAAAATGGGGATTGGTGATCCTCCTCTTTTTTATTATTATTGTTATTTAAAATTTTGAGTTATAATATATATATATATATGATCATTTTAAAATTTGTACGTCCGTGCCGCCGTATTGGGATTTTCAGAGCTTGCCGTGCCGAACACCCCTAGACACTTGGACACTTGGCACCTGTACCACGTGCCTAGGTAACACTGCCAATAAGTGATAAATAAGGGGTAAACGATTCAGATGATTTTGTGCACACGCAAGGAAGGTAATTCATTGGACCAATGAAAATGTGGGCACTGGTATATATTGAGGCAAAAAAAAGAGAGAGAGAGAAGGACAAGAAGATAGTCAAGATACTCAACGTGAAAGAAATGATTTAAAGACACAAACATGGCAAAGGATATGGTCACTGGATCGATTTTTTATTTAATTAGTAATTAGAATAGATATATATATATATATATATATATATGCATATTCAATAGATGAAAAGAAACATACAGAGGTTGGAGTTTGGCTAATCGGTGCTTCTTGTGTCATGAGTCAGAGGAAACGCTGGAACACTTATTGTTGCATTGCCCTTTTGCATCGGAGACATAAAGTTATTTCCTTAAGCGATTGGGTGTGGCATGGGTCTTCCTGAATTCCTTTAAAGGCTTCTTATTGTATTGGATCTTGATGAGTGTGGAGACCCCCAATTCTTCTCTTTGGGGATTTCTTTGAGTGGTTGCTTGGCCGATTTGGAAGGAGAGAAATCGGAGAGTTTTCGATGATGTAGCTTTCTCTTCTTTGTGGGTATGAGGAGGGACTAGTCATCTTTTGTTGGAATAGTGCTCAGTGTGTAAGGACTTCAAGGGCACGGATTTTCTTGATTGGGCATAATGTGGGTTTTTTGGGGCTCTGGTAGTTTTGGACCTTTTGGTCTCTCTACTTTCATTCCTTTTACTAGTATCAGCACTTGGGTTCACTCTCCTATGATCACACTCCACATATTTCATGTCGATTCTAATATTCTAAGTGTCTGTTACAAACAAATTGGAGATGGTTCAAAGGGACTTTTATGGAATGAGAAGGTTGAATCTAAAAACTACCATTTCATAGATGGGAGTAGCTTGTTGACCCATTAAGGAAAGGTCTGAATTTAAAAACCTCAGGTGGGAGTTAATAAGGCTTTACTGAGTAAGTGATTGTGGCACCTTGGGGTGGAGAGGGAAAGCCTTTAGAAAAATGTGATTGTCACCAATTATAGGGAAAAGTCATCTTGGGATATCAATGAGCTGAGAGGTTCCCATAACTCAGGGGTGTGGAAGGCACAATTATGAAGGTCAACGAGGACTTTTGAAGTCATATCACTAGACATAATAGAATTATAGAATAGTGGAATACGGAAATACGATCAAGGAGGCTCTTACTAACCTGATATCGGGCAAGCCTATCTTTCTTAGATCACATCACATAACAAAATTCAACCCCTTGTAGACTTTAGTTAGTGGTTGGATGATATCTATATATATATATATACAAGGAATTCAGGGAAAAGATATATTCCTACGAGGAACAAACTTTTGAAGGTTGCATTGGTTATGTATGTGTTTGGCAAGAAACTGAAATTTCCAAGAAGCAAAAAAAAATTCAAAGAGTGTTATAAGAAATAAGAATCCTTTAACCAGGTGGAGGATAAGAAGGCAATAAAAAAAAAGCCTGGAAATTAACAAGTCGGACAAATTAGACACCTTTTTAAGTGGTAATGTAGAAGTCATTCATTAAATAAAGAAGGAGTTCACAAAAAGTGAACCAAAAAGGACCCATGCAAAGTCAGAAAAAAACAACTTAAAGTTACATGACCTCCCCAAGAACAAGGAGGAAGACTAAAAAGTAAAAACCGAGAGATACCACCTAAACTGAAAATAACGAATCTGCCCCCAAATCCCCAAAATCTCTCCTGATGGAGCACCAAAAGAGGTTAAGATGGTGAATCCTCCCACAAAGATGAGTCATCAAAAGATCAACACCCTCAAAGATTCGTGCTATTTGGAAGGTAAGCCCACACAACTACTAGTGAGGGGTTCAGCAAGAGCGAAAGCTAGCAAGATAAGAAGTCCTGAAAGGATCTAGGAGAGACCCAGACCACTCCCAACTAAGATAAGAAAAAACTCCAAATATTTGAAGGGAACAAATAGTGTAAGTGTAAGTGATCCATCGTTTCCTCCTCAGCACAACACATAAAGCAACGACTAGCTAAACTCCAACCTCAGCTTTGAAGATGATCACAAGTTAGAATCTTATCCAAACAAGTTGTCCAAATGAAAAAAGATAGAGGGAATTCCCGGAATTCACATGGAGTGATGAGGGAAACGGAAAACAAGAAAAGTATGAAGAGCCTGGTAAAAGGATATCACTGAGAATCAACCTTACCTTCAGGGTCCCTAGACCACAAACGACTATCTCTAGACTGACACCTTCATAAGTGCGTTCATTATCAAGGTGAAAATTAGTTGGAAGCAGAAATCAAGGGTCCAATGGCTAAAGGTTGGCGATAAGAACACAAGTTCTTAACAGTGCTCCTCTTGTACATTACGAAGGCGTTGAGCAGTATTATGGTGAGAGCAGAAGATCTTGGCCGCCTCATTAAGGGATTTTGAGAATGTGTGCGGGACCCCAAATCACCCACCTTATGACACGTTGATCTTTGCGGATGCTACAAGGGATCAGTTGTTAAATGTCAGCAATTCTCAAGTGCTTTGAAGCATCGTCAAAGAGTTATTTAACAGGTGTTGAGGATGTCGAGGATGGGGTGGCTGCCAAAAGGAGCTTGGGTGTTGGCTAAGAAAGGATCCTCCAACTGATTATCTAGTATTTTCGCATGATTAGTATTTTAACAAATGCAATGTTCAAAACGATGTCAAAACTCATATTTGGCGCTCGAAGTTATGTACGATAGTATCCTCATTTCAAATAAGAATCTTCACACATGACACCAATTCATTCTCTAAATAAATGTAACCTTGAAAGAAATTCAACAAAACTTAGATGACAACCATTTATCAAAGCCATCATAAGGAAAAACTCTCTTTTCATTTTATTTACTCGTGGACTTTAAAGAAGTATGGTTCCATAACTAGGGTATTATGAAAACTTACATGAAATACTTTGCGTACTATATATAACAATAAGCTAAAATAAAACTTAGGTTAATCAAATTTCATCTCTAGCGTCCTTAAGAAAATGTTCGTCTTTTCCCAGATGTCCCTGAGGAGAGAGTGTGGTCTCCTAAACCAAGTAGTATTTTCTCTCGTAAGTTTCTTTTTCTTTTTTAGTTAGGAATCAAGAGAGAAGCGTTATACCACAAAAGGCTATTTGGGAATCTTGTGCCTTCCCTAAGGTAAGAAATTTTGTTAAGATGTTAACCGATAGCAAGATCAATATGTGCAACATAGTTCAGAGAAGGAGAAAGCAGCAGGCTCATACTCCGAATGTTTGTGTTTTGTGCATGCAAAACTGCAAGATAGTCACCCACATGTTCAGTCATTGCAAAGTGGCTCGTATTATTTGGTATTACTTTATGGCCCTCACTTGACCAGATTGAATGTTTGCTCTTTTTATGCTTAATGTGTTATGGCAGTGGTATCAAGTTCCATTAGGTTCTAGAGGCAAACTATGGTGGAATTGTACTTTACATGCAGTTGTTTGGACCCTTTGAGAAGAATGCAACAACAGGATATTTCAGTAAGGCAGTTGAATTCACTGCATTATTGATAGAGTTCAATCCTGTGTGGCCTTCTGGGCATCTTCTCCTATCTTCGAAGCTACTAATGGTGATGCAATTAGGAATTGGAACACTAGCGGGATACAAGCTGCACTCTGATTTGAGATGTGTCACCCAATATACACCCCCCCCCCCGGGTGAGGTTGACAAGGTAAACTTTGATGGGGACTCCTTTGGCAATCTAGGTTACAATAGGATTATCAGAGATAGTGAGACAAAAGCTAGGATCAGATTCTTTGGGCCAGTGGACTGCACTCTGATTTGAGATGTGTCACCCAATATACACCCCCCCCCCCCCCCCCCCCGGGTGAGGTTGACAAGGTAAACTTTGATGGGGACTCCTTTGGCAATCTAGGTTACAATAGGATTATCAGAGATAGTGAGACAAAAGCTAAGATCAGATTCTTTGGGCCAGTGGATTCCACGACATCTGACCAAGTGGAGTTGTTTCCTTTCAGACAAGGTCTAGTTTATGCCAGGTCATATGGATTGTTCCCCGCTCTGTGTGGAGGGAGATTCGAGGGTGCCCATTGGGTGGACCACATGATAGATCACTAGGCCTTTACGCTATGCTCGTATCATTCAGAAAGTTTGTGAGATGCTGTCTCAAGGAAATACCTCATTTTCTTGGGTTCCTAGATCTACGAACTTCTCTGAATATGTATTAGCCTAAGGAGTGGTTGGTAGGGATAGTTTGTGCGAGTGAGCCCTCCTCTCCTTGAGTCTCTGTGTTTCCTTTGTGTTTGCAATTTTATTTTATTTTTGCTTGTAGATCCTCGCCCTCGTTCTGCATAGGTCTCCTTTTCCTGTTCTACCCTTTTTGATTGGATATAGAAATTGTCTTTTATAGATCAATAAAAATAAAATAAAAACTTGGGTTGCTTTAGAGCCTTAACATAAGCAATCAATTCCAAGTTCTCCACCAACATAAATCCAGGACACATCTTGTGGTTATTTCTAAGACTTACAAATAAGTTACTCTCTTGGTTTGAGCATCGCATTTTACTCCTTTCCAGCCACAAGGATCTGGATCCTCTTGTCTCCATTGAAGAAGGACACCATCTGAGCTAACAATAGCCGTCTTAAAACTTAAAAGCGCCTCGCCTGCAAACCACAAAGTCCGATTCATATAATTTCATTATTAAAACAAAACAAAAAGGGAGGGAGCTTGTGATACCATTTAGAAAATTAATATTCTCATCTTCCTATGCCATATCCTACCATGGGAACAGGTAGGAGGTTGGGTACTGCCATATAGGAAATTTACTAGGTCAGCAGTTGACTGAATCAGATGGTTGTAACAATCCACTATTTAGCACTCTTTAAGCAGAACATATGGAAAATGGTCAAAAAGGAAAAAAGAATTTCTGGGGATATTATAAACATCCGATGAGGATGATATTTGAAACAGGGATTTCCTGAGTGAGAAACATTGAATAGTGAATTCCAACCAAGTTTGACTTGTGGCATGTATTAGTACAGGTACTGAAGAAGAAACTCCCTTCTACTAAAAATTACCAGGATCTCCTCTTAAAATAAGTAAATCGGTGGTCAGAAACTTGACTACATCAACATATCACTGATTACCAGAAAAACAATAAGAAATGATAAAAGAGTACTCGAGTCATTAAAGTATATCACTTTACCATCAGGACTGAGGGCTCTGTTCTTTCCCATCTGAATGCAAAGCAGCAGAAAAAAGAGAAGCATTGGCCCTCGACATATCATTAGAAAGATGCCCATAGTTGTGCTGGTCAAGCACAATAAAACTATTATAAATCATCTGATACACAAAACGCCAGAATGTTTCCGTTGAACTTTTAGTTATCTGGTAGGAGATGCCATCCAACAGCAGCACAAGAAAGAAAAGGAACTGTCTGGAAGAATTGAGAACAGGATCAGAAAGTAGCATTCATAATTGAAGTGAATAACTAGAATACCTGCAAGGTTATGCAATATTTCCTATTCCAATACATAATCCTATCTCTTTCCCCTTACAGTCAATAACTATAATAGATAGATGCAAATAATTGTGGATATATAACTTCTATCTTCAAACAAAAGTATACACAATACAGAAAAGTATTTAACCTGAGCAGTAAAGAAACTGAAGGAACTCCTCCATATTTTTTTTATAAAATGACCAATATACTGTGAATTTTTAAATCCCCTCCCAACCTTTACAGGTTGAATAAAGACATTTCATTTATTTAAAGGTCATGTATGCAAATAATAGTGGATAAAGTCTAGCTTCTATATTCGACTAAAGTATGTTTACAAGCTCAAAACATTAGTGAAAAGAATCTAACCTGATCAATAAATGAAACTGAGGAACTCCTCAATATTTTTTTATAAAATGATCAATATACCGTGAAGTTTTAAATCCACTCTTAACCTTTAATGGTTGAATAAAGACACTTCATGTATTTAAAGGAATGTAATTTAGACAGTAGGTATTTTGTTTATCTTGTGTGCATCATGTTTGTTGAGAGCTTGAATGGAAGTTTATACATGTCTAGAGATGTTCGTTTCTTGGAGATTGCAGTCATCCAACAGCTTTATAATATATATATATGTGTGTGTGTGTGTGTGTGTTTGAAAAGGTTATTCTAGAACCCCCGCCCCCCTCCTTGCACATTTCCCATACGCATCACCCTATATATCTTACCATGTATTAAACTCTTCCCCCATTAACAACAAATATTAAAATTATTAGAATTTCCAATTAAACGAATGGGAAATATGGCTATTTTTGCCATGCGTGGGAGAACTATTAGATTGAACTTGCCACATGAGAAGAGCGTGAGGTGGCCAACATGTATATGTAAGTCTGATTACCAATACAACAGATTCAATCGATACTCAACAGAAACACAAAAATTTGACATGTAAGGTGAGTTTCATTTTGGTTGAGCAAAATATTGATATGTACCAAGCGATAGTGTCAAAATGCTCTATATTTTGGACCATGATTACAAGTTCCTCACTACTATTACTTGTAGGTAATCTCACTCTCTCTCTCCCTCTACTTCGCATTTGATGCAGGAGCATTAATATTATGTTGACTAAAAGAGCTTGTGTATTTGTCTTGGTAGAGTTAAATGGTCAAAGTATGGGAGACATGTGTCATATCAATATCTAGAAGATGTAGAAACTTGGGAAGATGTATAGTCAATTCTAGAAGAATGTCTAGGAAGTTGAAGGGTCAATTTTAGAACTTGTAAGAATTTAATGCATTTAGAATGTTCTAAGAGGTCTATAAATAGCCATGTCCTAATGATATTTGAGAATATGAATGAACTAAGCCTTGAGTTATCTACTTCTATCACCTATACCTTCTAGATCTTGTAGTTCTCTTATCTAGTCCCTCTTTAATCACTTCCTTGAATCGCAACTAGCCTATTTGTTGACTGGTTTCGTATTTCTCCACTCTCTCTCTCTCTCTCTCTATATATATATATATATATGTACATGTATATATCTTATGTTATTACAATTTACTCACATTTTAGCAAGCTGATCTGTTCAAGCTATCTGAGTAAATTTGAAGACAGTTAGATGTTAAACCACTGAAATAGAAGATTGCTGAAACCTACATAACAAGTATGCTCATTTTCCTGAAAATTTATGTTCCAAACTCCCTTGTGGGAGAGAGGTAATATCCTGCCTACCATCAAAATGGAAGGTTTAAGAAAATTTTCAATTTATAATTACCTTCTATTTCCAGTAGTTTTCTGTTAAAAAAATGCACTTAGTATATTTCATATATCTAGAGAAGCTCTTATATACTTTTTACTTCCAATAAGTAATTCTCATCTAATAGTAAGTCTTCCAATACTATGTAATGTGATCGTGTCTGACACTGAAAAAGGTAACCTTGTTTAAGTTGCAATAGCCCTGACGAAGATCAACCAATTGAGGCTCTTGTACCATCCACAGTGATATCAGAGAGGAGCAGAAATTGTAGGACATTAGTGGAGGTTCAGGATCAATATTTTCCTACAAATCTCAAAAATAGATAAAATGAAGTATATTGATGCATTAAATAGAGTTGAAGCTTCAAAGATATGATTTTCTGAAGTCATTCCTTCCCTGATAATCTGGTTTAATACATGCGTTTATGTAGTAGGTCACTTTCTCTACCCTATATCCCATTCACTCCACTTCAACTATCCCTGCCCGAATCAATTTTTTATAACATCATTCAAACTTCTAAAATCACTAATTTCAACTGCGTTATCCGCCCAATTCAGAGTCTTTTCTAGCTTAACAAAAAGAATAACTAATCAACTCCAGTTCCAGTCAAGCATCGAGCATTTCACAGTATTTTGCACATATACTCCGATTCCCTTGAGAATAACCAAATTAAACGACGAATTGTCACAATTTATAAACTTTCCCTAAAAATAGAATTCAAGAAACCTACAATTTTTACTACTAGAACTTCAGAAACACTGAATTTTGAACATTTTTAGAATAATGACAAACAATGCGTGCCCTAGATTGAAGCTAAACTCCATAACCAGCTGAAAAATCCGAAAATATCGGATTATCGTGATCTTGATGAGAATATTTACACCAAAAAATTTCAGAAAAAATGCAACAGAATATAAAAAAGTACATTAAGTAGAGAAACATACACACCTTGGTTCGATCTATCAGACGATTGCAGAAAAATGTAGATTGCACGAAAAAGAAAGAATAAATAAGAACCCTAATTTCAGTTATTTGAGATTGTGGAGAGAAAAAAAGGAGTGATGATTTGAGAGAGAGAGAGTTTGTCGAGTGGAGGAGCGCGAATTTAAAGAACATCAGCATCCTCCAATGAGGAAAGGGGGTTTCGCACGTGAGAATGGGACCTCCCGCATGTGTGACCGACGCTAGACTCTAGAACCAGCGAGCGAGATGCCCATTGCCCACGCGCCTGGACGTCAACGGTCTCAATTTCTTTATTTATTTATTTACCAAAATAAAAATATATGCGTAAATGAGTGTAGTATGACAAAATTCTTTGAAGATTCTATTGCCCATTCCCGTAGTGGGACCCACGCCAGCGAATAATATTACTAAGAACCTGTACGAACTTTTCTTCATTTTTATTTATTTTTTTAGTACAATCTGTGTTTTTTTCACTTGTAACAACTTGTATTTTTAGTTGAATACTTTGACCTTCGCAAAGGTCTTGACTCGTAAGAACTTAACTTGTATTTTCAGTTGGGTACTTAAACTTTGCAAGTGTGTATAGGTGCTTTTTTTGAAGTGATTGGGTTGGTTTACCTGTATGACACCGTAGTTGTAACCTTAAGTCCCTATGTGAATTTGAGGGTTATTTTATCTTCTTAACAAAAAAAAATATATATTTGACTTTCTCTTTCAATAATCATATATCTTGTTAAAGGTATCAATGTTAAATATTTTTTAAATAATTTCGAATAAATGAGAAAATAGTTTTTAAAAAATTGAAATATTCTAATAATATTATAATTATGAATATTTTGATACATTTAAAAAGTCAAAATTATTTTTATCACTTTAAAATATTTAGAAGAAAATGGATTAGAATTACACAATTCATACTTATAAGATTTTTTTAAAAATGTAAAGCACGAATCGTCAATCATTAATCACCACAAAATGAAATTTTTATGCACTTTTTAGATGTGAGCCTTATAAGCATCAATTGTGTACCTTTCTAGAATTTTCAGACATATTTTCTTATTATTCTGATAACAATAATTCAAACTTTTTAAAATTTATCAAAATATTCATAATATAATATTATTAAAATGTCTCAAAATTTATAAAAAAAATATGTGTCATTTTTAAAAAAAATATATTTATCTAGCTAATTTGACATTTTTTTCAAGGTTAAAATAGGTTTAAAATAATAAAATATGATTTTGACAAATAATATAAAAACATGTGACATTCATTTAAAAATAATCAAAAATTTGAGGAATTGGTGGGGACACTGTTTGGAACAGTGACTCTAACCCTTGTTTGATTTTTTAGTATTTTTAAAATTTGGAAAAAAATTATTTTTCTGAATAAAAATGGGAGCTATCATTCTAAACATTGGCTCCATGTGTGAATTTTAAAAAAATAGACAGTGGTCTTTTTTTAGTAACTTTAGTTGTAGGACATTGTTTAAAACAGCCGCTTAGTATTATTTATCTTCTATTTTGAGGCATTTTTTATGTGTTTGCACTTGCAATTGTAAGTAGTTTTTTAGGTGTATAAAAGGGGACCTAAACAGATCCAATTTCAAACTTTTGGACCTTAAAAAGTTCTCTCACTTCTCTCTTTTCTACATCTAATATTTGTAAGGTCATATTTTGTATTGACTTAATTCCGATGTCAAAATTGTGTCAATGTAAATCTAGTGTCGTTGTTCCTCTGGTTGATGAAGATTTGTGAAGATAAAGCTCCAAAGACTCAAGCGAAGACATTCCAGCTTCAAGCTTCGCTCACACTCTTAGGACGGTAAGTGACCTAAATACCTAGTGTTTACCATAGGTAGAATTGACTTAGAACGTACACCTTAAGCATTTACCCTAGGTGATTAGAAATTGACATATGTAAACTTAATAGCCTTTGGATAGTCTTTATAAGGTATTGGATGTTGAATCGGGGGTGGCAGTGCAAAATATTTGAAATTAGCACAGGTCATTCGAACGCCCAGCCTGGTCGTTCGAACGAGCAATATAAACTCAAAAACAGTAGCTTATCTGGCCCCTGTTTTTAACCGATTTCATCTAATTCCAAGGCCGTTTGAATGCACCTCATGGCCATTCGAACGCACCTCGTATTTTTGGTTTCTAAAATCATCCGAACTCTGTTTTGGCAAGTGTTATTGCCTTATTGGATGATCATTTAGCTCGTTTTAATGAATTAGAGAATTTAGAGACTACTTTGAAGACTTCAGGGTTCTTAAATCCCCACTTGATGGATTCCCTTAGTTCTCCTCTCCCATGCTTTAGTTGATGTAAGATGAAATTGTTCTATCTTGAGTTGCATCAGTTGATCTCCATTGTTGTTAGAGATCCTACTGGAGCTGTATTTCGTTCATTCATATAAGTTTGAACTCTGTGTAAGTGTTAGTTGGCATTGCCAAAGCTGTCGAGGACGGAGATCGATCGTTGGCTCGTGGTTTGAAACTTTGAGAAAAGTTGGCCGGTGAGAAGCCGGAGCTACTGCTGCAGAGATCGAACGATGAGTTCGTGGTTGTTCTACAAGACGGAGAATCTATACCAAAGGACAATGTTTGGTGTCCAGTTGGGTAAGATTTAATCTTGTGTCTGATAACTTATTCTCATAGTGGATTTTGTGATGGATTAGGTCCTGTAGTTTTTCCCGGAAGGGTTTTTCACATAAAAATCTTATGCGTGGTGGATTGTTTGTCTTCTTTATTTTCTGCATTTGTTTGCTTTATTTGTCATAACGCCGATTGTTAATCGATAAATTAAAAATTGGTTGACATTGTTTGTCACGCCCCAAAATACCCCTACGAGTTAGGATACTTGGCGACATGACTTATCCTTCAAACCATCCTGCAAGAGTATACAAGGTAAGCTAAATAGAGAACTGAAAATTTCTTTAATGACTTAACTGTATTTCAAGTGCAATTGAATACAATACCTGAAGATAAACTAAGACATATACATAAATCCTTAACTCGAGTTACCAACTCAAGGGATACACATACTCCTAAAAATAAAACCCAAAATACATGTCTCTCTCACTCAACCCAACCATTGGCCACATGCCAAGACCCCTAACATCCGGACGATAATCCCGAGCAAGCTCCTACTCTCCATGAACCGCCTCGATCCAAGGATCCAACGCATATATAACGAACTGTAAGCATGCCGACATCAATATGTACAACTGAATATGAAATATTTAGTGAGTACAAGCTACTAGCTAACAATAGTAATAACAAGAATAAATCATGCGTAGTACAGTTCATCATCATATCAACATAATCAGAGTGCGAAAGCTAAAACAACACAACGAATGTAAAATCTTGAATATCATCTTGTGAATCATTATGTTCGTGCTTTAACCAATCTTGTTCAATTACCTCGTGAGTTCTTTATACGTCTTATGCATCTTGTGGTTACCGTACACATCTTATCAAATTCTTCATTCCACTCGTCTTATTTAGCTAGTACCCGAACTATGAAATGGACGGACATACTAGGTTTTTGTCTTGTTTAACTAGTACCCGAACTATGAAATAGATTGACATACTAGGTTCTTGTGAGCATACGAGTTCTTATGAGTTCTTCCCTAGTAGCGCCCTTCGTACCATCCCACTAAAAACCCACCCACAGTAGTTTGAGGATATCAGATGGTTAGTGGTGTTAGACATGATGCCCAGAAAAGTCATTTAGATTCTTAGATTCTTATTAATTTGATTAATAAAGATTTCTTCTTAATCTATTGTGTATTCATTATGGGTAATTGACCATGATCATGAGATGATCTATACGATATGAGATATCGATAATGGTCCGTAGGATATATTGTACGAAAGTTAAGTGATTGGATTATCACAGGCAGATATAACTTTCCAATTCCTTATACCTTATATAGTCACAGCTGTGGGTGAAGTTGGGCACTTCACTTATATGGCTGCTAAAATGCTAAGATGTTCTCAATAGTTGAGATGTAGTTCTATCTCGAACTATTATAGTAGAGTCTATACATCAGCATATAGGTGTTTAAATGTACACTGACTGATTGCATTCAATGAGAGACCTCTTGCATAAACATATTATCAGATAGTTGGTCTCTCATTCACATAGAACGGTTTCGATGATCCTTAGATCTGATGTGTTCATTTATAACTGAGCAATGATCTGACAGTTTTGATTTCACCAACGTATTTTCTAACTTAGGGAATACAATACAGTGACAGTTGGATAGTCGGAAAGTTGTTCGAGTCATGATGAATTTCAAACAAGAAATTCATGCTCATTTATTTGAGAGATTATCCAAGTTCCGGGTAAGACAATTGATTAAGTTCAAATCCCGCGCAGGTGATTTTGAAATCAAAATAAGTTTTGAAATATACTTTTATTAAAAATATTATATCTATTAAAAGATTTTCTCAAAATGTTTTTCATGAGAAATTGTTTTTCATGGCTTAATCATAAGTCTTGGAAACCCGAATGATTTGCAATGGGCTATGGGTTAGATAGTATGTCAATCTCAAAGCCCCATTAAGGATAATGTATTTGGAAGGATAAATCGAATTAAAAAGTTTATGTGGCGGGATCAGTAATGGATAATGTTCATATACTGAGATTCAATTGCACCATGGATATCTCACGTCACTTGCAATTCAGATGTAATTCCTGTTTAAGGCCAATGAGATGACATTAGGTAAGTCAAGGTAAGAATATCCCAGAGCAATCTGTGGAGATGCTCACATAAAAAATACAAGCTCATAAATTGATTAAAAGTTAATCAATTATTTAAGTGATTAAAAGTTAATAATTAATTAAATAGATTAAAAGTTAATCTATTGTTTAAATTAATTGTTAATTTAAACATAGAGATTATTTTAGTAATTATTTAATTAACATAATTAAATGGGAAATGGGTTTGACCCATATCCATAAACCCATTAATATGGACCTTTAATATGGGCCCAAGCCCATGGATTTAAACCTTAGGGTGGGGCGCCCACTTTGGTAACCCTAATTGGATTAGGATTTGTTTAATTGAATAATTATTGAATAATATCTCTTTTAATTATGGAATTAAAATCCAATGGTTGGATTGCAATTAGAATTAAGATGGAATTGTAATTAGATTACAAAAAAGAATTTTAACTCCCCAAAGCTCATGCCTACCCTTGTGTAGGGTTTCCTAGTTTGACTAGGATTCCTTCTTTGAGTTAGATGTTGACTTATCCCTTTTAATTAAGGAATCCTCTTTCAATAAAGACTCTTTAATTAGTAGGATTAGTATAACTAAAGTAATTATAGATTAAGTAGGAAATTAATTAATTAATAGTAAGAGTTATTATTAATTAATAAATCCTACTAGATAAGTTGTAATTGGATTAAGATTTGGATTAGATCCAAATCTATAAATACACCAACACAATTCGTGGGAGAGAATTTATTCACAATTCTCAAGAATTTTTTCTCTCCTCTCCTCTCTCTCCAAACCTTGAGCCCTAGGGAATTACCCTAGGGATTTTCGTGAGCTTCATTGGTGGTTATTATTGGGTTTTTGCTACTTTAAGGTTTTGAACCTTAAGTTTGTAAGTGATAGAAAGTCCACACTACATCTCCATCTTCTTCCTATTGCTTCAACAATTTCAAAGGAGATTCTAAAGTTTCGTGGGGATAGCGAATAATAAGGATCGAGCTTCTAGTATTTTTTCGGAGAAATCTCTATAAAGAATTCTGATGGTTCGAGTGGATTAAGCTTTACCGGTGAACATCATTCACCGAGGTGATATGACTAAAACTCTTAGATAGTTTTTGATGCTTTCTATGGTGTTAAGATTTAGGGGATTCAGTTTCCGCATAAATTTTTATCCGGATCCCCCTTCAAGTGGTATCAGAGCTCATGGTTACGAGTAATTTTTATTTATTTTAATAGGATAATTAAATGGATGATTTAATTCATGAGATGAATTAAATTTAGATCTATTTAATATTGCTCGTAGTTTTTATTATTTTATTTGTTCATGAGATGAATAAATAAATATTTATTATATTATTGAATGAGATTTGATAATTTAATAATTTTAAGAACTAGCATTATATGAGATATAATTAAATTCGAAATAAAGAGTTCATTTTAAAATTCCGTTTTAAATGATTTGATCATTTAATATATATTTATTAATTGTTTAAAATAATTAATAAATGATTTTTCCCATAAATAGATTTTATTCGAAAAATTATAAAACCCTATTTTATGATGTGATCATATTTAGGATTTTTCGATTCTCTTAATTTTTTATTTTAATCTTGGATAATAGTATAACCAATCTATATGAAAGGATCTTGCATTCGAGAAAGGATCTTGCATTCGAGAAAAAAATAAAATATTGTAGAGATTTTAAGAAAATTCTGTCTTATATTTTAAAAATAATTTAATGAAAATTGTTTTATGGAAAATATAATTGTTTTATTTTTTCCGGGGTTTGATCTATATAAGATATAGATTTTATCGAGCGTATTGATAATTGTTATCAAATTTTAAATCCTTTTAAAATAAGAAAAAAATACTCCATTACCATATATCATCTATTTTATATGAGATTATAGTTATGGGTCATATTTTATGATAAATTGTTTATCATTCATACATTCATATTAGAAGTTAATATGTAGTAGGTTTTGGCAATCTGTAAAGGGCAGATTCATTCGGTTTCCCTGAAAAGAGCGAATGGAATACTGGTTTCCCTAATGCTATTTAAATTCTGTTTAATGCATTGATGTCGATGCTGTTAAGGAGGATGCTGTGATATGATCTCGATAAGATGATAAATGAAGGGATCACGAAGGAGTTTGCGAGCTGCCTTTATTCATATCTCATTCTCATGCATCCACGCATTTTAATTTATTGACCCATAACGATTAATCTTGTATATTACTGTTTTAATTATCATAATATGATAACTGCTATTTATTTTATCATGAGATGATATCTGTTTATATGTTTAATTATTATGTTGAAATAATTACCCTTGATATATCATGTGTATATAAGACTAGGGACAAGTCCCAAAGTATTATGATCTTCTACCATACACTATGTGATCCTATAGTGGGGAGTGTGAGTAAGTTGACAGGCCAAAGCTGGGCCCAATCCCTCTCACCTATGTGTGAACATGGTGAAAACTAAATAAGCAAATAGTGGAAGCAATAACACCAAAGCATGAGCTTTCGCTAGATGTTTATTAGGTTCATGGTAGGTGGGCACATGAATAAGACATATTATACAATAACGTCAAAGCGTGAGTATAACATCCCTTATAGATCAAACAGTAGATCGAATGCTCCAGGATTCACAAGATGAGATCTGTTAAATTGAAGAAGATAGTTTCTATTTGCCTATTCAAGGCGATGTGATGATGTGCCCAAAGGCAGGATCACATTAAGCCAGTGTCTAGGTTTTCGATACCAATTGATTCTTCCCAAATTGGCAATACCATTAGAAGCAGACCCATAATCTAATTGGTATTAATGAATTCAATAGATCCCTAATACTATCTATTTTGTCATTTGATTAGATCATGACAGGCCTACACCAATTGACTGAAATTCTTCGTGATGAAAAGTTAGTAGAAACTAACTATGTAGACTGGAAAATAAAATTTTGAATTGCATTTGCTGCTGATAACTTTGACCTATGTCTTAAGACACCTAAACCCGAAATTCCTCCAGATGCTTCACCGGCCAAAAAAGCTGAGTTAGAGCAATGAGAGAGGTCCAATCAGATGACCAAGTGTTATATTCTGACTTCGATGTCTAACATCTTGCAAAGCCAGCATGAACACAAGGATAAGGCTTCTGACATTTTGCGAAACCTACATGAGATGTTTGGTGAGCAAAATAGGTCAGCTCGACAAGTAAAATTGAAATCCTTTGTTAGCACCAAGATGACTGAGGGAACTCCAGTCAGAGAGCACATTATAAAGATGATGGGCTTATTGAATGAACTGGAAATTCTTGATGGAGAGATGGATGTCATCACTCAGGTTGACACAGTTCTACAGTCGCTTCATTCGTCCTTCAATTCGTTCGTGTTAAATTATAACATGAACAAGAGTGAAATGTCACTAAGTGAGCTTATGAACTCACAAACATATAGTAGTGTGAGCATCATGGAAATCATAGAAAGTATTTAAATTATGGAGAACATTATATCGCATTCAAACATTTCTATAGACATGTGAGGTTTTAACTAAACATTTAGGATATGTTAGCAAATTCACCAAATTGGGAAAAATCCCTAAATCATGTCTTCATAGTCTTGAGTTTCATTTCCATGCTTGCATTTCATCAAATACGTGATATTCAACATGTCCTTACGTCTTTTAACTCATATTCTCATAATCCTCATTTGAACAAACACTTGGTGTGCATATATTATGTGTACTTTGATTTAAAGCATTTCTATAATCATGGAACAACTCAAAAACATCATAGTATGCTTAAAAATCATGGAAAATGGAAATCATGGTCATAATCATCATACCTTAGGCGTACATAGCATATAGCATGGTTACTTAGCCTATTACATCTCAATCATGTTTAATAATCCATACATTTAGGGAAACATGCTTAGTTTAGAATTTAGGAATAATCCTACAAAATCTCAACATTGAAAAGCTTGAAAACCAAAGTTGGGATCTAGGTTATTACTAGGTTAACTAGAAAGGGTGTACTAACCTTTGAAATCAACCCTTGATTGGAGAAAACCCTTGTTTGAAAAACCCCCAACTTGATAGAGGATGACCCCACTTGAAAAGAATGCTTTAAGCTTGAAAGAGGGGAAGATCTACCTTGAGATCCCTTGATCTAAATCCACAACCTTCCTTGGATCCTCCCCAAATCTCCCTTCTCTTCTCCTTTCCTCTCCACAACTCTCCTCTAGGTTTAGGGTAACCAAAAACCCCCAAATGTGATCCCTATTTATAGGCAAGGGGGTAGAAACCCTAAAAATCCCGAAAAAAAGAGAACAAAATCAGACTTTTGACATGTGCGGACTTGTGAGACATATGAGATGCATTTTCGTTCTTTTTAGGTTTCTTGTAAGTAGCATATAGTAATGTCAGGTCCTTTTGTTGTACCAGCCCTTGCAGCCCCATGTTTCCATGTTCGTTGTGTCAATCCTTGCAACCACATATTTCCATGTTTGTTATACTAGTTTCATTCCATACTAGGTCCTTGAAACCAATTGTTTTCATGTTTGTTTTAGCTTTTTCCATATCATTTCCATTGTTTTCTGGGTCTTACAAGTCTTTTTAGATTATGTAGACTCATGACTTGTGAACTTGTGAAGACTCATCAATTATCATGTCGTGAGACTTGTGTTTGACCGTTTCATGATTAATCTGCATCTAGGTTATCCCTTAGATTCCGATATCACACTATTGAAACTCCACTAAAACAGCCTATACCATGATAGTTGGAGAATTTGAGGTTAGAAATATCATTCTCTAAGTATTCGCCTATTTGAAACTTAAACATCAATACATGTTTAATTTCATATGAATAACATGCGGGAATCACATCATAATCTTGTTGCCCAATGATTGAACCCTAGAAGGGAGGTGAATAGGGTTTATAACAAATTAAAAATTTATTCATATCCCTTAAGCGGAATTTCAATTTAATAAATTAAAAGGGAAATAAATCTATCAATTCTATAATCGATACAAAACAGTAAGTAAAGAGAATGAAAAAATAGAGCAAACACAAATATATTTTATCAAGGTTCGGCACTCCCGCCTACGTCCCTGCCTCGAGCTATACCCGCTTGAGAGTTCAACACGATCGCAATTGCACGATTTTCTTTCGGATGTAGATCAAACATTTACAATTTTCTTACAGGTGAAGATCAAACCTATTTGTAAGAGAACACCCTCTCTTGATTTTCCAAAGTTCTCCGCTTCCAGGACAAGAATCTACGATTCTTGATTTCACATACACTTTGTATATAAGTGTTTTATAATCAGAAATGCTCCTTACACGAGCTGAATGATTACTTTAACGCTCTCTAAGAGTCTTTCAAATAATGAAATTGAATAGCTCAATTTGGATTCTTTTGGGTTCTTAAGGCTTTTACTCAAATAATTGATCAATGAATGATAGAGTGAGTAATAGAATGATTGAAATGATATGACTTCTTGTTTTAGTTCATAAATTATTCTTATTTATGGATCAAGAAGTTTTATGGCCATTGACATGAAATGCGAAAATGATAATTTAAAAATTAGTCGTTACAGTATTTTCTGTTTCCTGCATAGTATAGTTGACAAGATTTAATGAGCTCTAGAATTCGTTGCCGAGATTGAGGTTAGAAAGAAAACATTGGCTCAGAAGCTAATTTCATCCCCGAAATTTCAGTACCCTTGTAATTTCGTCGATGAGATAGATGATTTTTCTTATAAACATCATCTTAAACCTATCTCAATGATGTGAACCTTTTGCAAGGTCACTTGACTTGAATTTAACAAGATTTTCCTCATTCTTCATGATGTCCTAGGGCCTTACAATTAATATGGAATTATGGTCTTAGGCTACTATTGTCAATCTAGGAATTTGAGCATTCAACTTTCAATACTTTGAAGACTTTTTACATAAGTTCTAAGTACTCTCAAACCTAAATATAAAACTTTAAACTTTTTTTATGGAGAGTCTTCATCATCCTTCAAACTTGATTTTGGATCTTGATTTTATCTTTATGATGGAAGAGTTGAACTTCTTTCTCGGACTCCAAATCAAGCAAATCAATGTAGGGACATTCATCAATCAAGCCAAGTACATAAGAGAGCTACTCAAGAAATTTGGGATAAACAATACCAATGAGATAGATACTCTCATGAGTCTTTCAACAAAGCTTGATAAAGATGAAAAAGACAAAAATGTTTAAGAAAATAAATACAGAAGTATAGTTGGTAGCTTACTGTATTTAACTACTAGTAGGCTTGATATAATGTTCAGATATAATGTTCAGTGTCTGTATATGTGCTAGATTCTAATCATGTCCAAAAGAATTTTATATGGTTGTTGTTAAAAGAATATTAAGATATTTACTTAGAATAATTGATTTAGGATTATGGTATCCAAAGAATACTTCACTATAACTAGTTAGTTATTTTGATGTTGACATTACTGGATGAAAAGTTGATCGAAAAAGCACAAGTGACACATGTCACCTTCTAGAACACTCACTAGTTTCATGGTTTAGCAAGAAACAAAACTCCGTAGCCCTGTCTACAGTCAAGGCTGAATATGTATCAGCTGAAAGTTGTGCTCAAACCTTATATATGAAATAACAACTACAAGACTTTAAATTATATTATACTAAAATTCTAATCAAATGTGATAATACAAATGTCATATCCATGACTACAAATCATATTTAACATTCAAGAACAAAACAAATTGAAATAAGATATCACTTCATAAGAGATCATGTATAAAATGGGAATGTTGTATTGAAATTTGTGGATACACGTAAGCAAATATATTTACTAAATCCTTACAAAATGAAAGATTTGATACATTAAGAAGATAATTAGGTATGACTAAGCTAAGTGAACTTAAATGATCATATTTGAATATCTAACACTCTTGAATGATGAATCTTATATGCTTATTATGTCAAATGTGTTGGAAATGGAAATACATGATGAAATTATATGAAATTTATTCAAAAATTTGATTTGAATGTTTGATTGTTATGATAGTTGATTTGGATGCTTGAAATCTTGTTTTGGAAGCTTAATTAAGTGTTTAATTAAAAGAAAATTATTTAGGAATTGAAAAATCATTGTTTCTCAGAGTTTATACTGAACTCGTCGATGAATGCTTGATGGCCTTCAGAACTCGTCGCTGAGTCTTTATAAAACCAAAAATAGAATCTTTTTTAGGTCAATTCGGCGATGAATGCATTTTGCTTAATCCAACTCGTCGACGAATTCCATTTATAAAAATAAACCCCAAATCCGACTTTTTTGAAAAACTCAATATGTTTTTTAACTTTTCTTAGAGCTTTCCCTCCACGAACTTTTCCATTGATTTTCTCACTCAAATTCTTCCCAAATCTCATAAAATCTTCTTTGCCTTAAACCTATTTCATCATGCCTTTAAGAACGAAGAACCCTAGTAAGGAGCCTCCAAAGAAGAAAGCTAGGACAACCAAGGGGAAAGAAGCCGCAACCTCCTCCACTCCATGCTCTTTTGTGTTCAAAGATAAAGAGGCTGAGGAGTAATACAAAGCGAACTTCTTCAAACGTGTTCCTGTATACGGTAAAATTGTGGATTTCGGTTTTTTTGAGTCTAATGCTTTAGGTCTTCTCATAAATCTTTTCAAATCCTTGAAATTGACTTCCTTTTTAACTTCCAATGAGTCTATGTATCCTGAACTCATTCGGCAATTCTATACCCACTTCCAATACGACCAATCAACATCCACTGTCACATCTTTTGTTCATGGTAAAGATATGTCTTTTAGTAGACAAGATATTCAGTACATTCTTCACATTACTAGAGGCGAATTCGAGAACTACACCACCAATCAATGGGCTGTCTATCAAGGCTTCAATGAGATAGAAACTTTGAAACTCACGTACGTCAACAAGGACATTTCCCAACCCTTTTAACCCGAGGTCAAGGACCTCACCTTAGAGGCTAGGATGCTTCATCATATTATAACCTACAACTTTCTTCCTAGATCCGAAGGTAAAGATTACCTGACTTTCTTTGATGTTTTCCTCATGTGGTGCATTCTCACCACAAAGCATATTGAATTGTCTTACATCCTTGTTCACACCATGTCTGATGTCGTGAAGAAGAACACAAGTTGTCTTCCCTGTGGCCAAATCCTCACCAGAATTTTCAAATGCTTTAAAGTTTCTCTAACCTCCTACTCAGACAAGGAAACCCTTCTGACACGAACTACTACTCCAAGGCTACCATTTTGAGAATGAGTTACGTTTGGTCCAATGGTAGGATGACATGGATACCCAAGTCTCCCATTACACAATCATCTACATGTATTCCTGCTAGCCAGCCTACTCCCATTCCTTCTTCAGTCCCTAGACCATCTTCTTTAGCTCTAGGCACATCTGCTCCACCTCCTCCTATTATACCTTCTGAGATACCATCTTCTTCAGCAACAGTAGAGCATCTATCCCCTCCCTCTCCAGATCAGTCACTTCAGAGAGAGGAGTCCTCACCAGAGAGAGAGGACTCATATTATAGAGATGAAGCTGGACCATCTACTCTGTCCCCCAGGAGATCTACATTAGATGAAGACTTTATGAGCTTACTAATGGGGAATATAGATTCAATGAGCTAGAGTATGATTGAATTTCAAGCTGTTCGAAGTCTGAGAGAGGTTAAGTACTCTCGAGACTAGGGTGGACAACATCCAGACTGGGATGAGAGAGAGATTTAAGGCAATGCATCCTAGCTTGGATGAGATTAGCATTATCGGGGATGTGGTGAAGACCAGAGTCGACTCTATTCTCTCTCTGATAAAGAGAAAGGCAGTGGATGCATTAGAGCAGAGTCTAAAGATCAGTGATGAGGTTTCCCTCATCAAAGGTAGAGTTCATCTAGCCGATTAGTCGATCTGAGGACAGATATCTATACTCCAGCAGGTTGCCTCCTTAGCGGGTGCTCAGGCCCCTATCATTCATTAGATGGCCTCTCAGGTCGATCAGTTGGCTATTGTTGTGATGAGTGCTCCTTCTCGTTCCTCCAGCATTCAAGATCCTAGGGTGTAGAGCCCCGGAATTTGGGTTCACTGTTAATGTGAATAGGGTAGTGAATAGTACTCTTGCCTAATGTGTATAAAGGCCTAAAGCCTTCAATGAGTCCTTGGTTTGAGACAAGTGAAGTGAAGGTTTTACGTATGTATTTTGAGTCTCGAAGCAAGAATATAAGAATACTTTAAGTATATAAAAGCATATGGTATAAAATCCCCTAAGTGTGAATGTAGAACCCCGGGAACCAAGTTCACTATGTTGTGAATAGTATTGTGAATAGTGCTGTGAATAGTGTCAGGGCACTTGGGTTGAAGGCCAAAAGCCTTGTATTGTTATAATGTTATGAAAAATGATAAGGATGTTCTTTTTATCTTGAGTTTAATTGAGTAGGAATGTGTGTGTTAGAATGTTGGTGTGTTTAAACCAAGAGTATGCATTACTCTAGGTAGTGGGAGTTGAAGCAAGAAGTAGAAACACTCTAAGCAAGGAGTAGAAACACTCTAAGCATTTTTCGGTGAGTTAGTGTGCAAGGGAAGAGTATGAGGAATACTCTAAGTGTGTTAGAGTGTGTGTTCAGGGTTCTAAGGGCCCTTTTGGGTGATCTAAGTATGATCAAAGTTGTAAAGAAGAGAAGGAGGATGTCTTAACATACCCTCAACTTTAGAAGCTCTAGTTTTGTCACAGATGATGGGAATAGAGTGATTTTTGAGCCATTAGAAAGATATTGAAACCTTCTTCGAGGTTTATGCATATCATTTTTCTATATTTTTAGTCGAAGATAGGTTAAATGATGGATTTCCGAAATCGGGTTTGCTGAAATTCTAGGCTACTAAAATCCATTTCAGACCAATCAGCACTAGATCTCATTTATATAATTAAGAACTCAAAATTTGGATTTGTCCATTAGATACAAAATTGTTTCCCTTTGAATAACAAGTCTAACGCAAGTTAAATCGTCAAAATCTGATAACTGAGTCAAAAGTTATGGTCGAAATACCAAAACAGGAAAAACTCAAGACAGTCAGAGTTCTCAGACGTCGATGTTTGCAACCAGACGTCTACATTTGAGAATAAATAGATGTGGAAATCACTCCAAACATCGACGTTTGTGACCCAAACGTCGACGCCTGGCCCAAACGTCGACATGGACTTGCCTGGACGCTAAAAATGGAGTTTTTTTAGGAGGTTGAGCGTGATTTTTCAACCCTAACACTATAAATACCCAATTTTTGTGGGATCAAGGATTTTAACACTTTGAGAGACATCTTTTGAGAGGAAAAGGGAAAGATCTAGGGTTTCAAAAAGGGGTTTTCATTTAAGATCAAGAGGAGCATGATCCTTGTATCCCAAGACTTGGATCTTCTTCCTCAAGCTTGGATCTCATCTTCACGTGCCATTGAAGCTTGGATCTTCTTCCTCAAGCATGATCTCACTCCTCCAAGCATTCTCAACCATCTCAAGCTTTAAGATAAAAGGGATTTTGACCTTTTCAAGTTAGATACACTCTACTAGATTTTAATTCCATAAATCATATTTTGTAAATCAAGATAAAATCCTTTGTTTTGTGTTATGAACTAGTAGGAAATCCTACTAGTTAAAGTGTGATGATGCTATGCATTAAACCAAGGAATAAAAATGGTAAATATTCTGTTTTCATTAGATGTTTTTGATATTATGCTTCAAAGATGAAAAACCTGTTAAAAGACTTAAGTTTTGGGGAAAACCAAATGAGAAAACCTTACATTTTGATGGATTGGTTATAGATGACTTATTGTATATGGGCTATTGCTTTGGATGGAATATATAAATTATTGCTATATGTTGAGTGTTTCTTTTTGTCTACCATGCTATTCACAATTGCTACACTGACACATGTATATGCATGATCGAGATTTTTTTGAAAGTATGAGTATAAGAAGTAAAGTATAAGATGCAAAAGAAAACAAATGGAAAGTAAAAGAAGAAGAAGATGAAAAAGGGAAAAATATAAGATGGTAAAAGAAGAAGAAGATGTAAAGTATAAGAGGAAAAAGCTGACGGGGAGGCACGATAGCAGGCTGCCTGAAAGGGAAATGAATACTGGCATCGGACTCCGATGATAGTAGGCCGCCCGAAAGGGAAATGGATACTGGTCGTCTACTCTGAAGGTAGCCAACGGTAAGGGTAACATTAGGCCCACTGATAAGAGCTTAATTTTGCTTAATTATCCTCATTTAAATAAGCATTATCATACTTCTTTGGTTTATATCTTCATTTTTACACGTAAAGTGGTGTATTTTCTCCTCACCATTGCATTGTCCTCTTTCTCTTAATTTTCATGATACATTTGCATGTATTTATACATGTCTTGGAAGGCCGAATGCAAAATATTTTTAAGAGAGACTTATTACGTGTATTTATTTTTTGTAGGAATCCTAACCCCAGATTACTCTCGGGATTCAAGAAGTCCAAAGTTTCAAATAGCCCATGTTCAACTCAAAGATCTAAAGGAGTTAGAGCCCAAAGTGCAAAGCCCAAGCCAAAAGTCCAAGAAGCCAAGTCTCAAGTCAAAGAATCAAAGCCCAAGAGCAAAGCCCAAGACCAAGTATAGAAAGATTCTACAACATGGCTGGAGAATCTTAGGAAGATATAGATTCATATGATTTTGGCATAAAAATGGTGGAACTCTCTTGAATTAGAAAGAAGAAGTGTGCTATATTGATGTTTCTATTTCAGAAAAAAAAGGAGAAAGTCTATTTTGGTCACAAGAACTCTCTATTTTGGGTGGATTTTGGAATTCAAGTAAGGAGCTTAATGGAGGTCAACTAAATCTACAAGAAATGTAAGAAATTTCGTGGATGGCTAGAGGAGTGCTATTATTTAGCAACCAATCTCAAACAAAGGAGGATTTCCCGGATTCCCGCCTAATCTAGACAGTACTTACTAATTTGGACATAACTTTTGACTCAAAATTCAGATTAAGCCAAGGTTTGATGTTTTGGAAAGAAGACTTAAAGGGGAACAAAATTGTATTTCACAAAGATCCCCTCATTCGGACGTTTAAGAGGCCAAAATACGTCATCAAGTGAAGGGAAGTGCAATTTTGGTTGAAATTTTGGAATTAGAAGTTTCTCTTTTGCTTTTTTTTCCATTCTCTTTTCCCTTTAGTCTATATAAACCTAAAGTGAGAGACTTTTGGGGCTCTCTCTGATCTTTTCTCATTCTCTTTTCTCTCTTCTTCTTTTAGTTTTTTTTGGAGTTATTTTATTGTAGTGTTTGGAAAACCATTAAGGAGGATGACAACTCCAAACATGGTTGGCTAAACACCCTTCTAAGGTTAGGGATTTGAAACCTTTTTCCAATTTATGTGGATGATGTGGATGGTTTGATTATTTATTTTAATTGAATAATTTTCTTAGTTTGGTTAATTGTTCCTCTCTATATGTTCTTTGATTTCATATGATCGAATGATATATGGAATGCTTGGATCCCCTGTGAGTTGGATACAAAGTGATTTTTTATTTCTCTAATTATTCAATTGAATTTAATGGTTAGTGGTTTTATCGTATAATTTTCCATCTAGATTAAATTATTATTTAATTCTAGATGTGTTTTCATCCAAATTTAAGCATAAGGAGGGATAGGTGGATTTTCCTGAAACCTTAGACCTCTTTTTCATTGCTTTACAGTAACAGTGATTTTTGCTCCATTCTCATTGAGTGGAAAACTGATTTTAAATCTCTTTTTTCTCTAGATTTCGTTTCCTTAATTCTTGTTGCACAATAGTCAATCCCTGTGGATTCGACCCTGTGCTCACCAGATACATCAACTGTGTCACTTGTGCACTTGCAAGTATATTATTTTTACTCTTGATTTTATGTCCACTAATTTGGATTAAATTAAGTTGTAACAAGTTTTTGGCGCCGTTGCCGGGGATTGCAACGTGTGACGAGAACACGGGTTACGAAATTCTCCCATTCCCCATTCCCTCTAATTCTAACTCCTAACTTTTACTTTCTGTACCTGACATCTAACTTTTACTTTCTTACTCCTAACTTCTAACTTCTAACTGCTAACTGCTAACTTTTACTTTCTTGCTTCTAACTTCTAACTTCTATTTTTTTGCTTTTTAACTTGATTGAAAAAAAAAAAAAAGGAGTCTGATTTTTTTAATTTTTTTTTAGTGGAAGGTTGGAATTCCGTGCACCCTCCCACGGTAGGAAATCAATTAGCTTGCTTGAAGGGATTATATCACATAGGTGGAAGGTTGGAATTCCGTGCACCCTCCCACGATAGGTAATTAAGCGGATTGATATTGTTTGTTTTAAACAGGTACATCTATTGCTTGCCTACTTGGAAACATACATTGCTTTGCCTAAGTTCAGGAATTTCTTCACTTCTGGTAAACTCACTCCTTCACTCTCGTTATTCTCCTACTTATCTTGCATCTACTGTCAACTTACAACCTAGTGGGGAAGCTCGGCGTATACTCTGTATACGTGCCTCGTCTGTCTCCCCCTTTAGCTAGCTTGTTAGTATAGAAGACTTATAGGAGGTGCATGCATTCTTGTTTGAATCCCCGACTTTCCCTTTAAGTTCTCTCACTTGTATGATCACGTGGCAACGAGATCACACAAGCCGCTTGAGGAGAACAGACTTTGAGATTGAAGACTTGTCTAATAACTTGTTTGAAGATTCTGATCATTCTTATTCATCAGACACTATGACTGACAATGAAAGTGATCAGGGGGATAATGGAGTTCATAATAATCCACCAATGCTGACCTTGCGTGAATATTTGCAACCAACAAGGACGAGTTCTCCGTCTTGTATGGTTTTTCCCACTAATGTAAATACTTTTGACTTAAAACCGGGAGTGATTCAATTACTTCCTAAGTTCCATGGCTTAGACTCAGAAAGTCCTTACCTACACTTGAAAGAGTTTGATGAGGTTTGTGCAACCTTGCACAATCAAAATGTTAGTGATGATGTGGTTAGGTTAAAATTGTTCACTTTCTCTTTAAAAGAGAAGGCCAAAAATTGGCTAAATTCTCTAAAGCCAAGGTCCATTGGCACATGGCAAGAACTGACCAGGGAGTTTCTAAAAAAATTCTTCCCTACCCATAAGACTAATACTCTCAGGAGGAACATCATGAATTTCTCCCAAAAGGAGAATGAAACTTTTTTCCAATGTTGAGAACGTTTCAAGGAATTATTGTTGACTTGCCCCCATCATGGCTACGAGACATGGCGCACTGTTAGTTTTTTCTATGAAGGTTTAACTTCTCAAATGCGTCAGTTCGTAGAGATGATGTGCAATGGTGAGTTTTTAAATAAAGATCCCGAAGAGGCTTGGGATTATTTTGACCAATTAGCTGAAAATGTCCAATCTTGGGATAACACTGATAGATTTGATAGGTCTGATAAAACCAAGCCAAATGCCATGACTAAGGGAGGTATGTACCTCCTGAAAGAAGAGAATAATGATGTGAATGCCAAAATAACCAGTTTGACCAGAAAAGTAGAAGCCATGGAACTTATGAAAGTAAACTCAATTAAGGCCACTGAAAAACTGGAAGATGTTTGTGGCATATGCAAGACTAATGTACACCGAACTCAGGATTGTCCAACAATCCCAGCTTTTCAAGAGGTGTTACATGATCAAACAAATGTCATGAACACCTATAAAAGGCCTTTTTCTTCTCCCTACTCGGAAACTTACAATCCTGGTTGGAGGAACCATCCCAACTTTAGTTGGAAAAATTGTCCTACTGCAAACAACTCTCCTCAGGGGCCTTCCACTAATACTCCTTATGTGCCTCCACATAAGAAGACCCTTGAAGAGACGTTGCAACAATTCATGCAAGGTCAAACAAACATTAATAATCAGATAATGCAAGCTATCAATGATCTGAAAAATTCTGTCAAAGAGTTGACCTCTTCGTTGAGCTTTCAAGAAAAGGGCAAATTTCCTGCTCAACCTCAACCAAATCCTAGAGGTCAATTTGAGGTAAGTAATTTAAATTCTTCAGATTCCCAAGAGGAACATATCAAGTCCATCACCACTCTACGAAATTGAAAAATAATTGATAAAGATATTCTAAAGAAGGTTCACAAACCTGAGGAATCTTTAAAATCAAAGAGTGATGATGAACTTGTTAAGTCCAAATCTGATATGGTTTTGCAATGTCCAATACATGCTCCTTTTCCCCAAAGGTTACAACCTCCTCAAAAGTTAGTCCATAATGCTGATATATTAGAAATCATCAAACAGGTAAAGATCAACATCCCCTTGTTAGACGCTATCAAACAAATTCCATCATATGCCAAATTCTTAAAAGATTTATGTACAGTCAAGCGTAGACTTAATGTACAAAAGAAAGCTTTCTTAACAGAACAAGTGAGTGCAATCATTCAACATAATACCCCACCCAAATACAAAGATCCAGGATGCCCAATAATTTCTTGTATTATTGGGAACTTCAGGATAGAGCAAGCTTTGCTTGACCTTGGGGCTAGTGTTAACCTCTTACCCTACTCGGTGTATGAGCAGTTGGGTCTTGGTGAGCTAAAGCCCACTAAGGTAACACTCCAACTTGCTGACCGTTCAGTGAAAATACCGAGAGGGGTAGTTGAGGATGTGTTGGTCCAAGTAGACAAATTTTACTTTCCTGTTGATTTTATTGTCTTGGACACACAACCTGTGTTGAATGCATGCACTCAAATTCCTGTTATTTTAGGCCGCCCATTTCTTGCAACCTCCAATGCTTTGATCAATTGCAGGAATGGTGTCATGAAACTCTCGTTTGGCAACATAACTTTGGAATTAAATATTTTTAATATCTGCAAACAACCGGGGGATGATGATGATGATGTGCATGGAGTAAACTTGATTGAAACTCTTGTGCAAGACCAATTTCTTCAATCTTCTTTTTCTGATCCTCTAGAAGCTTGTTTGACACATTTTAATGATTTTGATGAGGACATTAATTCTGTAAACTCTTTGTTGGAATCTGTTCCGGTGTTGGATACTAACAAGTGGAGATCACGTTTTGAGGAATTGCCACCTCGCGATACCCTGCCCCTCCCTTCAAGTATCCAAACACCAAAGCTTGAGTTGAAACCTTTGCCAGCTGATCTCAAATATGCATTTTTGGGACAAGCAGAGACATTCCCAGTGGTCATCTCCTCACAATTGGATGAGACTCAGGAAGAAAAATTAATTGATGTTCTTAGAGAACACAAAGGTGCAATAGGGTGGACCATAGCTGATATTAAGGGAATCAGTCCCTTAATTTGTACCCATAGGATATATTTGGAGGATAATGCTAAACCCTCTAGAGAGATGCAGCGCAGGCTGAATCCCAACATGAAAGATGTGGTTAGAGCAGAGGTCCTAAAACTTTTGGTTGTAGGGATCATATACCCTATTTCTGATAGTCAGTGGGTAAGTCCTACCAAAGTGGTACCTAAGAAATCCGGTATAACTGTAGTCAAGAATGCAAATGATGAATTAATCCCAACTAGAGTCACAACTGGTTGGCGAGTGTGCATTGACTATAGGAAGTTGAACTCTGTGACTAGGAAAGACCATTTCCCGTTGCCCTTCATGGACCAAATTTTAGAAAGAGTAGCTGGTCATAAATTTTATTGTTTCCTAGATGGGTACTCCGGTTATAATCAGATAGAAATTGCACCTGAGGATCAAGAAAAGACCACTTTTACATGTCCATTCGGCACTTTTGCTTATCGAAGGATGCCATTTGGGTTGTGTAATGCTCCTGCCACATTCCAAAGATGCATGTTGAGTATATTTAGCGATATGGTAGAGCGTTTTCTTGAAGTGTTTATGGATGATTTTTCTGTGTTTGGTGATTCTTTTGATGATTGTCTGTTTCATTTAAAGAATGTTTTGGTTAGATGTGAGGAGAAAAACCTCATTCTGAATTGGGAGAAGTGTCATTTTATGGTCTCTAAAGGGATCGTGCTTGGCCACATTGTCTCCTCCCGAGGAATCGAAGTAGATAGAGCCAAAATTGATCTGATAACCAATTTGCCTACCCCAAAGACCATTAAGGACATTAGATCTTTTCTAGGTCATGCAGGATTTTACAGAAGGTTGATTAAAGACTTTAGTGCAATATCTAGACCATTGTGTAACCTTCTATCAAAGGAAAACTCCTTCGAGTGGACTAAGGCATGCCAGGAAGCTTTTGCAAAGCTGAAAGGCATGTTGACTTCTGCTCCTATAATGCAACCACCTGATTGGAGTTTACCGTTTGAAATCATGTGTGATGCTAGTGATTATGCGGTTGGGGCCGTGCTAGGGCAACGCAAGGATAAGAAGCCTTGTGTCATTTACTATGCAAGTAGAACCTTGAACAGTGCTCAGATGAACTATTCTACTACCGAAAAAGAACTCCTAGCCGTAGTCTTTGCACTTGACAAGTTCCGATCTTACTTGATTGGATCTCGAATTGTTATATTCACTGACCATGCAGCTTTAAAGTACCTTCTTTCTAAGAAGGATGCTAAACCAAGACTCCTTAGGTGGATCCTCATACTCCAGGAATTTGACTTAGAAATTAAAGATAAAAAAGGAGTAGAAAATGTAGTGGCTGATCATTTATCCCGTCTTGTGCTCTCTGATTCCTTGGAGACAATGCCAATCAAAGACACGTTTCCCGATGAGTAACTTTTTACTGTCTCCCAATTACCTTGGTTTGCAGATATTGCGAACTATCTTGTTACAGGTAACCTTCCTATTCATTGGAAACAACAAGATAAAAAGAAATTTTTGACCGAGGTACGTAGATTTTTCTGGGATGATCCTTATCTGTTTAAATATTGTTCTGATCAAATTATTCGGAGATGTGTGCCTGATTCTGAACACATGAATGTCATCTCCTTTTGTCACTCTGAAGCATGTGGTGGTCATTTTTCAGCCAAAAAGACTACCACAAAAATTCTGCAATGTGGTTTTTATTGGCCCACTCTTTTTAAGGACACTAATGAGTTTTGCAAAGCATGTGAGCGTTGCCAAAAATTAGGAGGAATCTCCCGTCGGAATATGATGCCTCTCAACCCAATTTTGATTATTGAAGTCTTTGATTGTTGGGGCATCGATTTCATGAGACCATTCCCTCCTTCTTTTGGGTATCTTTATATCTTAGTAGCCGTTGATTATGTGTCAAAATGGATCGAGGCTGTTCCAAGCAAAACCAATGACCACAAAACGGTCTTGCGATTTTTAAAAGAAAATGTTTTATCAAGGTTTGGAACACCTCGAGCCATTATCAGTGATGGGGGTACACATTTTTGTAATCGGCCTTTTGAAGCCTTGATGAAAAAATATGGGATAACCCATAAAGTTTCTACCCCTTATCACCCACAAACAAGTGGACAAGTGGAGATATCCAATCGAGAGATTAAAAATATTTTACAAAAAACGGTAAATCCAGATCGTAAGGATTGGTCATTACGACTAACCGATGCACTATGAGCTTACCGAACAGCTTTCAAAACCCCGATTGGAATGTCTCCATATCGAATTTTCTTTGGAAGAGCTTGTCACTTGCCTGTTGAATTGGAACACAAGGCTTACTGGGCGATAAAGACACTCAATTTTGATTTGGAGAAAGCAGGCTCGCTTCGCAAACTCCAACTGGATGAGTTGGACGAAATCCGAAATGATGCTTACGAGAGTGCCAAAATTTACAAAGAGAGAATGAAGGTTTTTCATGATAAACATATTCTTCGAAAATCATTTGAGTCTTCTCAAAAAGTTCTTTTGTATAATTCTCGTTTGCATCTATTTCCTGGTAAGCTTCGATCTCGTTGGACCGGCCCTTTCATTGTGAAAACTGTTTACCCTTATGGAAATGTCGAGATTGAGAATTCTCAAAACGGTAATATTTTTAAAGTCAATGGTCAACGATTGAAACCGTTTTTGGAGAATTTCACACCAGATGATGAGTCCACAACTCTAGAAGATCCTGTTTATCCTGATTGATCTTTCCTCTCATTTGAGATGAACTTCTGTGTATACTATGCATTTTTGTTTTTTTTACTTGCTTTATTTTCTCTTTTAGTTTGATTGATTAGTTCATATCCCTATGATGTTTCATACCCTCTATCTCTTTTTGATCTCTCAATGTTATATTTCATATCAATCCCTATTTGAAACATTGAGGACAATGTTCGATTTAGGTTGGGGGGTGTAGATTTGTGCTTTATTGTTGGGATAATCTCTACTAATAGTAGACCATTGCATTCCTACTTTACAAAAAAAAAAAAACTGTGTTTCTGTCTTGGCTACTTTCTATTTCTTCTTTGCCTTCCATCTAGTGAGCTATTAAATTTTGGATTATAAAGGCACACGGTGAAAATTTTTAAGAAGCTCAATTCTAGCTGTTTACAATGAAAAGTCTTTATTACTAATTCTTAGTTAGTGAATATTATAAATTGCTGAATTTTTAAACTTTCACTACACATCTGACTCAATATCTGGAGCTAGGTTGAATTTGGTAGTTATTGACTGGATAATTGTCTGGAATGTAGGGAGAAACCAAGTCTGATGAACTATGACTATCTTGTTCACTTGGTTTGCTGGTAAGAAGAAAAACAGAACTGGGTTATGATGAAGTCATGGAAAGAAACCAGTGAATTAGACCAGGTACTTTGAAAAGGGCTACCTCTTGTCAGGTCTTTGAAAAAAAAAAAAAAAGAGAAAGAAAGAAAGAAAAAGGATATGGACATTTGAAAATGTGCTCTCAATGTTGAAATATCAGTTTGATTTGCTATGACCTTGTTTAAACAAGTTGGGTGAAAGCCGTCATTGTAAAAAAGCGAATAAACTGGAATATCACAGATAAAGCCCATGAGGTATTAAGGTGAATATCCACAACTTTCGTGATCCTGGACAAATTAGCTTAGTTTTGAATCAGATCCTTAGGCTAACCCGACCATTCTGTGGTGATTAAAAAGTTGACTCTGCTTAAGGAAATCGATACTTTGGATATTTGTCAGATTGCACATGCACTCAAAATTTTCTAAATGGTGACTTAGTGATTTGGACTTTATTTAGAATGCTGAAATATATGGCTGAAATATAATGAAAACCAATGCCCTAATAATTCGAAATTTGATGTCTTGATTAGAATGTGCCACATGAAGAAGTTTATTATGAGTAATTTTTGTTCTTCTTCAATTGTTTTGAAAAGATAAATTTTTTTTGAAAAGGAGGATTGTCAGTCATGCTTTATAGTTATTATCCTGATTAATTGATTGATTATATTCTACCTCTTCAATCTAAGTTGAAATCATTGTCACCACAGGGTGATGCTACTGAGAGATGAACTGAGATTCTTTCAAAATTTCTTGGTTATTATGCATGATGAAAGTTTGCTGTTTGTCTCATGGAATTGAAATGATGATACTTTGATATTGCTTCACATTCTTTTTGCTCGAGGACTAGCAAAATGCTGGTTGGGGGGTGTTGATAAGTGCTTAATTTTGCTTAATTATCCTTATTTAAATAAGCATTATCATACTTCTTTGGTTTATATCTTCTTTTTTACACGTAAAGTGGTGTATTTTCTCCTCACCATTGCATTGTCATCTTTCTCTTAATTTTCATGATACATTTGCATGTATTTATACATGTCTTGGAAGGCCGAATGCAAAATATTTTTAAGAGAGACTTATTACGTGTATTTATTTTTTGTAGGAATCCTAACCCCAGATTACTCTCGGGATTCAAGAAGTTCAAAGTTTCAAATAGCCCATGTTCAACTCAAAGATCTAAAGGAGTTAGAGCCCAAAGTGCAAAGCCCAAGCCAAAAGTCCAAGAAGCCAAGTCTCAAGTCAAAGAGTCAAAGCCCAAGAGCAAAGCCCAAGACTAAGTATAGAAAGATTCTACAACATGGCTGGAGAATCTTAGGAAGATATAGATTCATATGATTTTGGCATAAAAATGGTGGAACTCTCTTGAATTAGAAAGAAGAAGTGTGCTATATTGATGTTTCTATTTCAGAAAAAAAAGGAGAAAGTCTATTTTGGTCACAAGAACTCTCTATTTTGGGTGGATTTTGGAATTCAAGTAAGGAGCTTAATGGAGGTCAACTAAATCTACAAGAAAGGTAAGAAATTTCGTGGATGGCTAGAGGAGTGCTATTATTTAGCAACCAATCTCAAACAAAGGAGGATTTCCCGGATTCCCGCCTAATCTAGACAGTACTTACTAATTTAGACATAACTTTTGACTCAAAATTCAAATTAAGGCAAAGTTTGATGTTTTGAAAAGAAGACTTAAAGGGGAACAAAATTGTATTTCACAAAGATCCCCTAATTCGGACGTTTAAGAGGCCACAATATGTCATCAAGTGAAGGGAAGTGCAATTTTGGTTGAAATTTTGGAATTAGAAGTTTCTCTTTTGCTTTTTTTTCCATTCTCTTTTCCCTTTAGTCTATATAAACCTAAAGTGAGAGACTTTTGGGGCTCTCTCTGATCTTTTCTCATTCTCTTTTCTCTCTTCTTCTTTTAGTTTTTTTTGGAGTTATTTTATTGTAGTGTTTGGAAAACCATTAAGGAGGATGACAACTCCAAACATGGTTGGCTAAACACCCTTCTAAGGTTAGGGATTTGAAACCTTTTTCCAATTTATGTGGATGATGTGGATGGTTTGATTATTTATTTTAATTGAATAATTTTCTTAGTTTGGTTAATTGTTCCTCTCTATATGTTCTTTGATTTCATATGATCGAATGATATATGGAATGCTTGGATCCCCTGTGAGTTGGATACAAAGTGATTTTTTATTTCTCTAATTATTCAATTGAATTTAATGGTTAGTGGTTTTATCGTATAATTTTCCATCTAGATTAAATTATTATTTAATTCTAGATGTGTTTTCATCCAAATTTAAGCATAAGGAGGGATAGGTGGATTTTCCTGAAACCTTAGACCTCTTTTTCATTGCTTTACAGTAACAGTGATTTTTGCTCCATTCTCATTGAGTGGAAAACTGATTTTAAATCTCTTTTTTCTCTAGATTTCGTTTCCTTAATTCTTGTTGCACAATAGTCAATCCCTGTGGATTCGACCCTGTGCTCACCAGATACATCAACTGTGTCACTTGTGCACTTGCAAGTATATTATTTTTACTCTTGATTTTATGTCCACTAATTTGGATTAAATTAAGTTGTAACACCCACCTAGCTTATGTGGGTACAGGTACTAGTTGTCTGACTCCTGAGGTAAAAGATGAATACCAAGGTATTTTAAATACCAGTACATGAGAAGATAATAAAAGAAGAAAATAAAGGTATTCTAAATACCCGTATATGCAAAGATAAAAGATGATAGGAAGATGTTTTTCGTGGTTTATGCACATGATTGTTTTTAAATTACTTTTTCGCGCTCTGATTACAGGAATGCATGTGAAATGATTAAACTGCGATATAAGCTGTATTACTGTTTTTGACATTACTATCTATTGGTTTGTATACGTGGGGTATTCAATACTCAGCTCTACATATTTATGTTGGCAAGTCCCTCTGATATCTATGGTGATCGTCCTCAGGAACCTTGGGTCGAGGACGAGTATATTGAGGAGGTGCCTACTCAGGAGGAGATTCAGGAGCATCAGAGGGTAATTGATAGGTGGTGGCCCGGTGTTTGAGTGATGAGAGGGAGTGTCATGTATATAAATTTTGATGAGCAAGCATGTTCGCTCATTATTTTGGTTTATGTATAAATTGGGATATAATATGTGTAGAAGATTTTGTATTATGCTTCCGCTATCATATGTCTTATATGTTGTAAAGGATGTTGTGGTAATGAGTTCACGACGCCTAAGTATCCTAACTCTTAGGGGGTATTTTGGGTCGTGACATAGGGAAACTCCGATCTCAGTAGTACCTTTAGCATCTGAGGCACCCAGGGACTAAAAGGAGCCTGTGGTCACTTCTCTTGACTCCAGTGGGGATGATGCCCTCAAGAAGAAACAGGGAGTGGTGAAGAAAAAAGACATGGAAAGCTAATTCTTGATTTTTTTTGGGCAAAAGAGGAGGAAGAGAAGAAGAAGAAGAAGAACTCATCGACGAATGAAGTTACAGAAACTACTATAACTTTCTACCTTAGGACTCATCGACGAATCCAATGAGTCATCTTGCACTCATCGATGAATTCATGCGGGAAACTCCTAAATTGGTGCAACGGCTAGTTTTTAAACGGCTAGTTTGACATTTAATGTTTTCCCAACAACACTACTGATCTAAGAACTATAAATTGAGTTCATTTATGAACTTCAAATAACTCTTGATCAAATATAGACAAAATCATTAACTCTCATTCAATTCTCACCAATCTTTAGTGATTCATTTACTGAGAAAACCTAGAAATCTCAATCTCTGTTTTTGAGCTATTCAATTCCTAACTTTGAGTGATTTATAGAGTACTTGAAAGTCAATCTTATCAGCTCATCTAAGGAGCAAAATTTTGGATTTAAATCCAAATTTCTGATTGTAAAGAAAAGTCAAGAATTGATGGATTCTTGCATTAAAGTGGTAGCTTCGAAGAAGTCAAGAAAGAGTGTTCTCTTGCAAAGTCAAGGTTTTATCCTTACTCGTAAAAGGATTGTAAAGGTGCGATTCTCACCCAGAAGCGAATTATAAAAATGTTTGGACTTCACCTATGAAGAAGTCTGTGCGAGTAAAATCGTGGTGAATCCTTGAAGCGGGAAGCTTAAAGGCGGGGACGTAGGCGGGTTGCCGAACCTCGAGAACAAACTCTTGGTGATCTCCTCCTCTGACAGGCTTTGGAGAAACTGGTAGAGCGTTCTGACATCTGTAGACACTATGTTGCCCTGATTCTGAGAAATCTTACGGGGTAGATTGTATACATCGTGGAGATCAGCAGTTACTGGAATGATTATGGGCAGGTGTCCCACCAACCATAGATGTAAGAGTGGCGCACTGGCATGAAAGATGCCATTTCTGCGATCCGATGCTTGGTTGAGAGCCTTGAAAAGCTCTGTAAGGATGACGAGTACAATTGATCCAGAGTTGTGCATGCCCTCGATGATCCCTACTAATACTGATTCGACAAGGGTGCGACACTTCGGGACTACCAACTGAGACATAGCTATTAGTGTAAAGGCGTTGAGACCGGGAAGTTCAATTGTAATGAAGTCAGGGTTTCACTTGCGTTTGTACTACTTTTCAAGATACTCTACGGGTATCCAATCAAAAGAGCCGTTAGGACCGTGCTACAAGAAGACAGACTTGATATGCAAGAACCTTGATAGGTCTGCCTGATATATTGTCTTGTAGCGCGGTACTATGGATTCGCTGTCCATTTTTAAACAAAGAATGCACTGAATCTCTTCCAGTGTTGGATACAGTTCATTCTTACCAAAATGGAACACCATATGTGATGAGTTCCAACACTGGACAACATCATTCATGAGGCGCGGGTCTGGTTTAACCATGGACAGGTCTAATATGGACCCTAGTTTTGTAGTACTGAGCCCAAGTGAGATGCTGACTCGGAGTGAATGCTTCAATTGATTTCTAGAGGTTATCGTCACATGCCGCCTGAGATGTCAAATGTACAGGCCGTGATGGTTGACCAATTGACCGAACAATCCCTGAAAGACTTGTCATCTACCTGGACAAAAGACGGACTCGATGTGAGTGTTCTGTTTATGCAGGTGAAAAATGCAAAATGATGATGATTGTACTTTGTGATTTTTCTTATTTTTGATTGGGTGTGATAAGACACATGTGATCCGATAAGGCAGACAGACGGAGGTCCGATGTGCTTTTCCTGGGTTGTTGGGAACCGGGGAACCTATCAGGTCAAGGTTGGGGATAGGTCCCGTGAAGACCTATCCACCTGGGATTTGAACCCCATATCCTATGTCGGGATGCAGGGTTAGATGTAGTTTATTACTATTACAGGTTTTGTTCATTACATACCCCTGGGTTGGTGCTTACCAGGGTAGAATGTGTCCGGATAGTCAACCATGATTGAGGACAGGTATAGGGTGCAAACAGGTTAGAGTTTAGAGTAACCCTCCCTGGATGTGTTGCTTGTAGACTATACCATAACCTAGTTTACATGTATGAATGCAAGTTTGATGCAAGTGTGTTCCTAGTAGGATGTGGGGATCACTTAACACTGGATATTTGACTCCCCGGTATAGAATATACCTGAAAAGGGACGATTAGTGTAAGCGAGAGCGTTCAGAATCCTTTTCTCAGGGTAATCATCCATCAGGAGTAATTCCATGGGCCTTGAAGACTTTTAAGCTTCTGACACTGAGGATGATCATCCACCAGCCGTAAGCGTAATAAGCCTAACTACTGGGTTTAATAGGACATTATACTACTATGATATGTATGATATGCACAGTACACAATTAAACCAAAGAAATGAAATGATTAGTATTAGGTTAAATACTTAGGCATTTGAATAAGATTGAGATTGATTGACTTAAACCTAGGTTCTGGATCGAATCTTAGGTAATTAATCCCCAGTAGAGTCGCCAAAGCTGTGAGCGCGGGATTTCACTCTGGATCACAGGGAAGATGTGTTGAGAGTCGCTACGTATTAATTCAGAAGAGATAAGTCCCTGGAATGTGGATAAAGTCTTGGTCTACAGTAGAGGTCTAGGTAAGAGGTTCGGTTAAGTCCGGGGAAGGTGTTAGGCACCCCGAGACTTCCATTTTTCAATGGTATCTTACTTTTTCTATTAAAATCAAAATTTTGTTCAAATGCCTAAGTACTTAAGATGATACTAATCGAAGAAGGAAAAACTAACTAGGGTCGAACCCGGATTGGGTTGCCTACGTACTCATAAGGTGAGATTAGACCGAGCGTAGCTCTCGCACATGGGTCCATGCCAAGGCTAGGGGGTGTGTGTACCAAGGGTGGCTAATTGACTAGTTTGGTAGTTTAGGGTTTGGTTGATCAAGTTTGGTCAAGTGCATGGTTTAAGCCTGGTAGGCTTAGGGTTAGTCCGGTAGAATAGGGATTTAGGCCCGATAGGCCAAGGGATAAGTCCGGTAGACTTGATTTAGGCTTGGTAGGCCAAAATCGGATTTAACCAAGATTAGGGTTGCTAACCGAGGTTAAGGGTAAAACTAACCATGATTAGGGTTGTTAACCAGAGTTAAAGGGTAAGGTAACCATGGTTAGGGCTGCTAATCATGATAAAATGGCCAAAGCAGAAATATTTTGGGTATTTCAGAATATTTTGAAATTTTGTAGCATTTTTTCAGATTTTTTTCAAGGGTTAAGGGTTGCTTAATCATGGTTAAAAGTTAATTGAGATTAGGTTAACCCCAATTAAGAGGTCTAGGTAAGTCAAGGTGGGCCCAAATAGCATGGCAAGGCTTAGAGTGGCCTCCTACCTAGTCTAAGCCCTGTGCAAAGCCCAAAGAAACAAAAAGTCCATAATGGCAATAATGAGATTACTGCCATTACAAAGCAGTTGTAACCCTGGTTTACAGGTTTGTGGGTTGAGTTAGGGATGAACCCATGGGGTACTGAACCCACAGGGTTGAAGAGGAAAGTCCAGAGAATGTTTTGGGCCTTTGGTGGGCCCAGGGAGAGGCCTGGAGTGAGCCTCACAATGGGATAAAGCCACTACACTTGGTATACTGTAATGGCGGTAGATAGTCTACCGCCATTAAGCTAATCTTGGTTTTAGGCCAAATTAACCATAGTTGAGCAAAATGGACAATCCTGAAATGATCAGGGTAGAAAGATAAGAGGCAGGAGGACCTAACCATGGCCCTGGAATGGATCAGGGCCCCACCTAAAGGGGTGTAACAGAGCTGCAATGTAGAAGGCCATGAATGACGGTAATTATTCTACCATCATTCTTTGTTTAGCCTAGAAATGAATTTTTCCCTCCTGGGGGCTACACCAGAGCTTGTCCAGAGGATCCCTCATGGTCTGAGGGTCCCCTAGAAGCTAAATAGGAGTGCCACAAGTGTGGGGCCCTTTGAGCCAGGGTCTAGAACCCTCAAGAGGGTCCCCTATACCTATAGAGAGGTTGGGGGACCTCTGTCCCTGGGTGGAACTGAAGCAAAAAAGAAATGAATTACCCCTGGAGTAGGACCAGGGGTTTACAGAGCTTGTACAAATGAAAGAAAAGGGGTAGGTGAGTTCCTACCCTACGTTGCAAATCTCCACGGGTTGGAGGCAGTGTACTGTGGTGGTGCAAGGGCTGAGGGAGGCCTGAGGGTCACTTGGGAGCTCTCTGGGATCCTACTCAGGCGGAGGACAGGGCTGAGGGATGGGTGGAGTGGGCTAACCGTGAACTAGCAGGGGTTTGATATGGTTTCTTTAGAGTGAGACCGAAGCTTGGAGGAAGGGGGGGGGGGGTTCTTATAGAGTTTGGAAGATTGGGGTAGTTTAGGGGGAACCCTAGGCATGCTAGACAATGAGGGGGCGGAGCACAGTGGTCCAGGAGGGGTGCCAGCTGCTACAAACTAGAAATCCAGTAATGGCGGTAATTGATCTGTCGCCATTCCTGATTTAGCCTAAACTAGGAATAGCGGTAGAACATCTACCACTATTACCTGATTTTTGCTAATCAGGGCCCAACCCTCACACGATTGACCTGATACATTGTTCATTTTACTATTTCTGGTAATGGCGGTAAAGTTATTACCACCGTTATTTGAATTTTAAAAATAAAGCAGGTGGGTCCCACTGCACTGGGTTCTAAAGGCTTATGGGCCTCAGTTTGGGCCCACAGAGTGGTTTGGCTTCGGATTTGGGGTTTTTGAGCCCTAAGGTTAGACTAGGGTTCACCTAGGGTTTAATCAGGGTTTGATCAGGATTTACCCAGGGTTTGACCAGGGTTTACCAATGGTTAGTCCTAGGGTTTTACCTGGGATTAGGGTATGTTCTAGGGTTAGGCCTAGGGTTTAGGGCTTGACTAGGGTTAGGCCTAGGGTTCACCTAAGGTTAGGCCTAGGGTTGGATCAGGGTTTGCCTAGGGTTTAGGGCTTGATTGGGTTAGGCCTAAGGTTCACCTAGGGTTTGATCAGGGTTTGCCTAGGATTTAGGGCTTGACTAGGGTTAGGCCTAGGGCTTAGCTAGAGTTTACCTAGGGTTAGTCTAGGGTTTTACCTGAGATTAGGGTTTGATTGGTACTCAGCTGAGGATAACCATGGTTTAAAGATACTAACCATGGTTAAGGTAGGATGTAAAAATTGGGTGCTTACATTACTGATTTGTGATTATTTTGATGAATGTTGTTAAAAATTATCTCAACATGTTTACCGTTTTGGTTTGTATCTTAGTTAGTATGTTTCATTTTTTAGTATGATGTCCTAAAATCCCATGTCATTTAATTAAGAATTATAAGGCAATTTTCAATTTAATGTAATCTAGATTTTGGAAGTAAATAACTACTTTTGGCATGTGTTTAAGGGTGTCTAACACCTTCCCATGACACAGTTGAATATCTTACTTAGACTTTCTATTTTAGACCATATTGCCTTACTATTGATATTTTATGAGTTCCTATTTTTTCCTTATAGTTACAATGGGTTGCTACTCCAAATCCTTATTAATTTAGACGTTATAATGGATTAGGAAACATTCCTATTGGAGACAATGATTAAAAAAAAATCACTCACAAGCCCTGTAACGATCCAGAATTTTGGAATAAAATTCTGGGGCCAAGATAACCTTTAATTAAGTATAATTAATTAAAGTTTAATATTTATAAATATTAGTGTCACTTTTCCTTAATCGAAATCCGTAAAACTCCTGGAAAGTGTTTGTAACCGCAGGTTCTGGTTATCGGATTCGGTGTCCGATAACTACCAGTAAAACCATGAGATACCCATTTGGTATTCTCATAGTGTGTGTTGGCCCACTGCCTGCGTAGCTAGCAGTTGTGCCGGCTCCGTCACGTGTCGATTCACGAAACCGCGACGTTGTAACCAAAACCCAGGGAATCTGCAGGATTTGAATTTGTCTCGATGCTTAGTGTTTCCTAGTAAAAACCAATATTTTCCTCCGAAAGTTGCGCACCACGTGTCAACCTGCTACTAGGATGACTACCCATCGTGCTGGTCCCGTCATGCGTCGGTTCGTGAAACGGCGGTACGTTTAGTACCCAGGATCCAGGAATCCACAGGTTTTTGAATTTACGTCAGTACTTAGTGTTTACAAGTAAAACTTGGTATTTTTTCTTGAAATTCGCACAACGTGTGACAGACTGCTGTTAGGGAGATTGCATGTCATGCCGATACTATCTCGCGTCAGCTCGTGAAACTGCAGGGCATAATACGCAAGAACCCAGGGAATTGTGGGTTTCTAGTCAAAGGGTCAAAGACCTTATGCCACATCACCTCACCCATGGGCTAGGCACATAGGCACCAGACCCCTTCACATGGCAAGGGCCACCTAGGTGCAACCTCACCTCCTTAGCCTATATAAATCAACCCCACCCATTTCTTCCTCACGAAACAGCCCCCCTTGTGTTTCTCATGGTGGAGATAGAGAGGGAAAGTAGAGAGAGAAAGGGGAAACTAGAGAGAGATGGAAAAGTAGAGAGAGAGAGAGAAAGGGAAAACTAAAGAGAGAGAGAGAGGGAAAAGTAGAGAGAGAAAGGGAAACTAGAGAAAGGGAAAAGTATAGAGAGAGATAGGGAAACTAGAGAGAGAGAAAAGTAAAGAGAGAAAGGGAAATTAGAGAGAGAGAGGGAAAAGTAGAGAATGGGAAAAACTAGAGAGAGTCACACGACTAGAGAGAGAAATAAGAAGAAGGAAGAAAAATGGAGGATTCACTGCACTCGAAAGCAATGTGAAATGCCCTTCCCTCTTGTCTATCTTCCCTATTTATGTTGATTTATTGTTTGGAATGGTTTGTGCGTGTGGTTGTTGGCATGAAGGTGATTTGTGTAATGACCCAACTTTTGATTACTAGATAATGTATTATTAGTACCCTTGATAATGTGCTATTAGTACCTAATGAGTTAATACTATATATATATATATAGTGGAAGGTGTGACCCTAAGAATTTAGACTTCAGATCGCAATATCGATCAATCAGAACAGAATTTCTAAAATCTGACAATAACAGAAATGATCAGTCTAATGTAGAGAATGATTTGGAGAGATAAAAAAAAAAAATTTTTTTTTTTTATTACTAATTATAATTAATGAGTAATTAGTTGATTGATCAGTGGTTAAGGTGTTAACTATAATCTATTTTGAGATTAAGGTCATATGAAGAATAAAGGTGAAGTATAAGGGCTGTATTATAAATTACATTTGTTACTGACATGTCTTGGGTGGAGGTGAAACCACCCAATTGACTAAGCTTCTGAGGGTTAAAACCCTCTGTTATGTTGTATCTCACAACAAACACTCACATCCCACTCACACGTGGATGTCTTATACATAGAATATATAAAATAATATATGAGGGATAGCTCTGTTCTACGTTTTGGAATACAGTAACACAATTGTTACTATGGTTCTCTCAACACTGCACACAGTGAGGTCTATGTAAGGAAGAAGAAGAGAAAGAAGGGAAGGGAAAGGAAAGGAGAAAGAGAAGGAAAGGAAAGAAAAAGGGAAAGAGAAAGGAAATGAAAGAAAAGGAAGAAGAAGAAGGATGGCTGGAATTTTGTCAAATCAATGAGTAATTAGTCATATTTCTTAGGGTTCTATTCTCTTAACCCTAAAATTGATTTAGGGTTTTAGATATTTTTATTGATTGCAACTAAAGGAGTTCTAAATAAAGTTTTCAATTTGTATTTCTGATATTTTATAGCCAAAAGAAACCCTATTTGGTTTCTATTTGACAGCATACTTGGTCTTTTTGTTACTTGATTGAAAAAACCCTATTTGATTTCTATTTGATAGCATACTTGGTCTTTTATAGCCAAATCATGTTTGAATTAGGGTTACTAATTGAAAATCAATTTGAATCGTTACTTGATTTAACGAAACCCTATTTGGTTTCTAATTGACAGAATACTTAAAAAATTATTTGGCATTAAATATGATATCTGAAATTATCTTTGATTTATATTTCCATGATTACTTTTAACTGAGCAAGCTTTGGAAATATTTATTGATGTAGATTTAAATGAGATTTGATTATAGAAATTCTTTGATTAGTGATGCCAAGAGTGAATTCAAAAGCAATTTCAAGTGAATGTGCATATGTGAATGATGATTTCAAAGACTTAAGTGAAAAGAATACAATGCCTACAAGCAAACAAGTGAACCCTTGGCTAAGTGGTTTAAGTGGACCTCATTTGATCAATGAGAATAAGTGGCCTCTACTAACAACAGTAATGAGGGGTGACACTCAGTATTCAGTGTCGTTTAGTTATATGATAGCCTGGGCATCTATATGAGTGTTCAGTTATGTTTACTGGTTTGATCATTTTGCTGATTTTCATCTGAATTGATATCTTTATGTATTAACAACAACATAAAAGATTATTTGATCACATGTTTTGACTAGTTATAAACCCTACTGAATATGAATTTTACTTGCTGAGATGTTGAGCTCATTCCTTCCATATCTATTATTTTGCAGAGTGAGCTATAGTAGCAGAAATAGTTTGTTTTTGAGTTTGTAAGGAGCAAAGAGCTAAGATCTGGATTTTGGGAGGTAAACCGATCTCAGTGTTTTGGATTATAGGATGGACGGTGCTTCAAAACTTTAGCTGTTGATTGTAAATATCTTTTAGTTTGAGGTTTATGTTTTAGTTTTACCTCTGTAAGATAATGTGGTTTGTGTAAATAAAAATAAATGAATGAATGATAATATGACCATATTCAATCTGCTATGATGTCATGCCCTGAGATTCAGAATAATCCAGATTTTGGGGCGTGACAATTTGCATGTATGATTGAGGGTTTGGATGGTAAAACTATGCGTTAAAAGGGTTGTGAGACCTGGATTTAACCCATGGTTGGGTGGTGTGGATGGTGGAGATGGATGGGATGGGTGTTGTGGATGATGGAGATGGATGAGAAGTGATTAGAGGTGTATAGACCTCGGTTTCGGTAAAACAGAGTTATGTTTTGATGAGATATTGGCTCGACAAATATGGGCGATCGATCGTAGGTGTGATCGATGGGTGATCGATCAGATCTTTCCAGAAATCTGGTTTGACTTCCTTGTGTGATGTAATGTTATTGCAACCCTTGTTTAGAGTAATGGAAAGGTCCATTGGCCTGATAAGTTCCAATCATAATGATTTATCTTTGGACTTGGTCCTTGGGGCGTGAGGCCCAACTGTTGCAATTAATCAAGCCTGACTTGGATTAATTGAAGGTTTTCTACGGTTAGAAACTCTAACTTGTGTCAAACGATTTATCGTGGTTCTTCTTTGACTAGGTCAGGAGAGGCGGTGTTTGATTAGAGTCGGGGTTCCTTCATACCTGATAATCAGGAGAGTCGGTGTGTATTGGGTCTACAGAGTCAAGGTTGTATCGAGTCTACGGACTTCGAGACAAAGGCCCCATGGGTGAGGACCCAGACAATAATGGATGTTGCCTTGAGGAGTGGGGATCTGCGTTCGCAGGCATACTCCAATAGAGGTGTAATTATATGATTAGTTGTCAGAGGTGTTTTTCCTGACATAATTTGATGTTAGAGGTATTTTAACTGACATGATTTGATGTCAGCGGTATTTTGCCTGACAAGATTTGATGTAAGAGGTGTTTTTCCTAGCAGGGTTAACTGTCAGAAGTGTTTCTCGGTAACCAGATGAGTTCTTCTGGCATGCCAGTTGTGTTTTTCCTGACATATCAGATGTGTTCCTGGTGATCAGATGTGTTTCCTGATAAGGGTAGCTATTAGAGGTGTTATGTCTGGCAAAGTGATATATCAGATGTTTTCATGGTAGTCAGGTGATTCTGGTAGTCAGGTATTTTCTAGTGATCAGGTGTTTCCTGGTAGTTAGATGTGTGTCCCTTACATGTCAGATATGTTATTCCTGGCAGGTCGGATGAGTTACCTGGCTATCAGATGTGTATCATGATGATCATATGTGTATCCTGGTTATCAGATGTGCATCTTGACGATCAGATATGTTTCCTGAGAAATGTGGTTGTGTGAGCTGGTGTCCTCACAGTGGTAATGATATAAAGTGATATGTCAGAGGTGTTGTTCCTGACAAAGTGTGATATGTCGGAGGTGTTTTTCTTGGCAGTCAGCGGGTGAAGGCCTGAGTTGTGTGTTGAATCTACGGATTCAAGGTTATTTGGGTTGGCATACCCAAGATTTGGTTGTAATCTGGAGAAATCCCGGTTGGTTGATACTTGAGCCTCTTGACTCAAGGGTAAAGGTTGTTTGCAGGCAAAGGCCCAGTTGTTCGAGTCTGCGGACTCAAGGATTGAACGTGAGTGATTATCTAGAACAGTAACCTGGTGTCGTGGACACCGTCGATATGGAATATGTTTAGTACTTGGAAAACACTATGAGGTTGATGACTTCAGTTAGGGTGAAATAGCCCTGAGTGACCTTGGGTCGATACGTGACACTATTGTTGTGAAACTGTAAGCCAAGGCTTACATGTGTATGATTTACGACGTGAGTTCATCACGGTACTTTCTATTTCTGCATATTATCATAATATGAAATTGTTTATTGTACTGATATACCATCGATGATCAATGTTAATATGTGAAAAATAGTCTAGATGGATTGAGAAACGAAGTGACTTAGACAAATTTTTTTTGTTGATAACCTCGGACTAGACGTCCCTTACTGGTTTGCGCTAGGCGTCATAGCTCATAGACGTTCTTATCGTCAGGTTTGAAGAAATTGCCGGAGTTGCTGAATTGGCAAGGAGCCACGTTGGATACTTCAGAATAGCGTATTGCTGCAAAAAGTAATGCATTTGCTTATGATGAGTTATTGTGATGACCAATTGTTATTGCTTATGTAAGCTCATAAGGAAAGTTTAACATTTTTTACATTTTTGATAGACAAAGTCTTCTGCTATGCGTTAATGACAAATGAGTGCGCGTCTTGGAATATAATTCCTTAAGGCACGGGTTCGGGTCGTCGCAGGCCCTGCCAAGAAGTGTTTTAACTTTCACATATATGGGAGAAGTTATCGTACATTAGAATGCTATCACTTATAAACTCATTTTAGTTTCTAACTCTGGCAAAATGAACTAATTAGCAAAGGAAAAAAATATGGGAAATGGGTGTTCTCACCTAAGAGACCAAGCATCAAACTCGAAATGAGTGGGATGTTTCAATCATTTTTAAAAAAGGGTTTCCCACTAATATTTATGTTGAATTAAATCATTTTTTAACACTGAAATTTGGAATTTGGACGACAATGACGTAATGTGGTGATTCTTGATGTAGACACCCTTTTTTGTAAACGGATAATTGAGTGAACTTTCATTTTTCAACAACTATCAATGTATTTTTACTCAAACTTAGACATATTTTAGGATTCCACGCCCTTCAACCTAAGCCCTTAGATATGCCATTTTTAATGAACGACATAGATTTAAAATTAAACGGAATATCATTAAGAAATTAATATATTAACAAGATTTAGTCATCAAATTTAAATTGGACTAAAAACATTACGAAAATGTTGGGTTAGAAAATATCGCCCGTATTTTTAGTCCTTCACCAAATGAGCCTTTGATCTTATTTCAAATTCAGGTCTACGTGACCAAACAATTTTAATTGAATAATTAATAGTTTTAGCTATTGAGTTTTCAACTACTCTCACCCCTTTTATAGATATAACAAAGAGAAATGCAAGCCCTAGTCGTAGACTTCCAAGATCTCACGATGGTAGTGACAAGTGTCGTTACTTTTCCCTATTACCTTAAGAAGGAGAATAAACTATCAATTATTCCTTTGAAATTTTTATTTCCTTAATCCTGCTAAAGGGGTAGTAACGCCATGTGTTGTACCCACCATGAGAGTTTGGGAAAATTTTGAATTCTGCAATTGGGGGTAACACTACTCTAAAACAAACAACTTTATGTCATCCCACTTGTGGGCCCCAAACAAAGTCATTTGTTTTAATATCTAAAAAAGGTAAGAGTAGGCATAGCATTCTTCAAATAAAAAAGAATAGTATCGGTTTCTCAAATTCCCAATTCCTTAGTCCAGTGTAACTAAAAAAAATATGTCCCCATTCTCACAACACATAATAGTTATTAAAACTCTCTTTATTTTACTATGATCTATTACCTTTATGTAAAAGAGAATATAACAACGGCATTACACTAAATGTGTTCTCAGATCTTTATGAATATTTTCTTACATGTCTCAGTCATATGTGTTCCCGTTTCCAAATGCTTCTCATTCTCTTCCAAATGCTTCCCATTACGTTCATCCTCTTCTCAATACTATATCTCCTTCGCTCCTAACCTAGTTAGCAACACGCAGATGACGACGACCTGATATATATATATATATATATTTTTTTTTTTCTGTTCTTCCTCTTATGCTAGGATTTTGTCTCCCACTCCCTACCTCCTCTTATGATTGGGTTCTTCCTCTTTTAGAAAATTTCAGCCATCTAGTTGGATTAGTAAGGTGATTTCTGAAGGTCAAGTTACTAACAAAGAGGCTAAGAGTTTACTGAAAAGGTTAGATCTAGTTGACTTCTTGAAATCTAGTTTTGTTTTCTCGTTATAGTTTCATGTTTGTTTTAGTTCTAGACCTTTTATGTGTGAAAATAAATGTTGACGTGCTTATGATTTGTTATTGGTATACTTATTTGGTGCTTCGATTTGAAGGATTAATGGAAGAGAATTTCTTCTCTCCTTCCCTCTAGATTTGAATTTTGATCTAATCTTCTATTTGTTTAAAATTAAAACACGTTACGCTTAATTTGAAAATAATTGCTAGATTAAAAGAAAAAAAAGGAGGAAAAAGAAAGAAAATCTATTAGATTAGTGTGTTTAGTCCTTACAAATGTTTAAATTGTGATTCATTTATTATGCACTTGCTCTATAAGCATTAACCTAATTTCTTAAACATTTATTTGTAATTTAACAGTAGTTGAGAGATTAAGAACTTTTTATGTTGTATCATTTGGATAAATGAATGATTATGAGGAATATCAATCTAATTCCTTTAGTCACTACTACAAATATGTTTAATCATCATGATTGCATTTCCAAGAACAATGACGATGTTCACTGAAACCATGATAGAATCCCTTATAGATCTCGGGAGAGGTCGCAAAAAACTTTTGATGGGAGTTTCCATCAGGGGTAAGAGAGAAATGATGATACATATTTGTCGCGAAAAATATAAGATCAAGGTTATTTTGTGATGGTGATTATAACTATTTTAATAAATCACAGTTTAATATATAGCTCACGATTCTTAACATAACTAATAACATGAGTTAGCAACGTGAATGTAATCGTTTTGACTAACTTTTCATATTTCAATTAAAATTTTTAATGTCCAATCATGATTAATGAACAAACATGGTCGATGGTTCATCCTATAAATACCTTCAACTAGTCGATATTTTAGAGATTTTAGTTCGACTAAAGAGAAAGTTGGCCATGTGTGTAGTTATAATTATGTTGTTGAATGTGGCAAAGCAACACTCTGCTGTACCAAACTGATGTTATTTTCATTAAGTTTTTGAGATGGTTTGGCTTGGTACTGTAGTTTGTGTTATAACATTTAAGAATAGTGTTACAACAACACATATGACTAGTGTTACTATAATTTTGAGTTATATTGAAAATATAACACTTCATTCAAGAGAAGGTTGGTCCTCTGTGTTGTTGTAATTCTGCTCTTGAATGTGTCAATGTAACACTTCACAGTACCAGGATGACCACTTTAAATACTTGCAAAAAATCATAATATTGTTTCCGTAAGATTTTTAGATGGTTCAGCCTGGTACTACAGTGTATACTCAATATCGACAAGTCGAATTACTGCATCATAAATGAGAAGTGTAGAGAATAATGATCACAGATAACCGTGATTCTTGTAAATAACAATCACTGCTATAGAAAATCATGATCGTAAGAACTCTTGTTTCATATATTCATATATAAGCTTATGATAATAATTTTTTAGTTTCGATCATAGTTATTATAATAATCGTGAGTCTATAAAACAAATTATCACGGTTTTTTTTTATAGATAATGATTGTAAGGGCTGTCTTTTCAGCTACAAAAATATAATTTGTAGTTAATTATTTTAGAGTTATGGTTACGGTTGCAATAAAAACACTGATGATATGGAAAACGGATTACACTGAGAGTGAAAAATTGTGATCGAAACTCTACCTGTCTTCACTGAGAAAGTCACTTTATCTCTCATTTGCACATATATTTGGAACATAATCATTTACCCTCTCGCTTTATTTTTATAAAAACCAATGTATTATTCTCTCCCGCAAGGGTTCAGTCTCGTTCAACCTTCGATAATTGTTCCCTCATTTCGTTAAATATGTTTTTTTTTTCTATCTTCTATTTCATTTATTTTAACCCAAATGATTAAGCAAATGCTCATAACATATTGAACGAAGGGTTTCCAATGATATAATTTTCAATGAGGCAAGTTTTCAATGAAAAATATTCTTCAGCTGGGCAAGTTTCTAATGACAAATTTATAATTTTGACATAAAGTAGACAATACTTTTCTATGTTTTCAGCATTTGAATAAGAGTTTATTGTTTTAAACTGATTGTTATGCATTTGTTCATAACAATCATGTCAGGATCACAAGATTTTGACATAGAGCTATGTACCAATGGTCCGACCTTGAAAAGAAAATCCAGAGGTCCCAGCATGCTTGAAAAGAAAATTCAGAGGCAAAATAACATCATTGGTAAGAAGAGAATTGTCGAATTAAATCCTAGTGGAATGCTAACTGGTGACAATAAAAAAATTTGAGTTCTAACATTGGTGTATTTGCACGTGAAATTCTAATTCATTATAGTAATTAGAAACAAGTTCCAGATGATGTTAAAGACAAGTTTTGATATTAGTTGACTGTAAGAATTATTGCATATATAATATCAATACTGTTTTTTGTTTGTATATATACAATTCTTTGAAATTCCGTAAAAAGACACTTAGAAAATTTATGTTCACACTAACTTTGTCTTTATGCCTTACTGTAGCAATAATCTGATATTGAGGAAAGATACAAGAAGCAATTTTTGGAAAAAATATAATTTCCATTTGAAGACATTCAAGAAGTACCTCTGAAAGAATTACATTTCTCTAATTATCGTCAATGGGATGTTGATTGAATAAGTTTTCCCATAAAGTATGTACATATTACACTTGAACAATGTAATGCGTTTGTAGAGTATACTCTTTCAGATGAATTCAAGGTTGGTAAAAATTATAATTACTTATCAATTATATTTAATCTTTATACTTTACTTGAATTTATGCTTAGTTGTATTGTAATTTTCAGATCTTAAGCAATAGAAATAAAGATGAAGATTATATACTCTCATAGTTTAAGCAGGGGATTATGATGGAGTTGAAAGAAAAATTATTAGTGTTTAAATTCCTAAAATTTAAGATTATATAACTATTATACTAATCTTTAGCCTAAATATTAATCCTAAATATTTAATATTTGGCAGATGGCTGAATCTGCTTCTCACGGGAAACCAATTGAGAAAGTGGAGAGACATACTTTATGGGTTAAGGTCTGATAAAGAGCACAAGACCAATACACTTCAGATGAGACTAGACAAAAGCTTGCAAAAATTGTAAGTGTTTATTTGAATATTAATTTTCTTCTTATGCGTTTTTCTTTGTTGATGTATTCACTGAATTGATGAATATTTTTTATGTAGGAGCAATTTGAGTAGTAATATGTCGAGAGTGAAAGGAGCATACTTGCTGATGGGAGATCTGACATCTTTACGACGGTGTTAGGTCTAAGACATCCAGGCCGTCTTAGGACAACTAGACAACTTGTTATCCCCACAACAAATTGGGATGACCCCAAACACACCAAATCCTCGACATGTCTGTATGAAGTTCAAGAACTCAAATCTCAATTGTAGACATATTTAGAAAGGGATAAACAAAGAGAAGAGAAGCGCCAACAAATGCGAGGACATGAGGAAAAATGCCAAGAGCAAATACAACAATTAATGACTCAAGTGACTGCTTTTCAGTCTCCAAAATCACCTGTTGGTAGCTCACTCCAAATGATAAATTATTGGTTCGGTGCACTAAATTTGTTATTATAATATATTGCTTTAATATGCAATAATATTTTTGACTAATTTTATACAATAACTAGAAGCTGCACAAGTACTAACTACTATCTCTCCAAACCCACCAGATAATTTATCTCACATAAATGGTGTACGCATTTATTCAACTTATCTATTAGTTATATTGTTGTAAAGTATTACAAATTCTTAATTAGCAAGTCATTGGTGTAAACATATAAACCAAAATACTCCATCGGTTAGTGATATTCAGGAGCTAATAGATTTCATCAATCTTAGGTCGAAGTTCCACAACCAACAATCAATTCTTTGGTGGGATTTGAGCAATGGTTGGTAAGAATTACAAGGATGATGCAGTTCAACATTTAATATATAATGATAATTATTTTAGGAAATGTTTTGATTCCTTGTTTATCGAGATAACAGATGTCGCACAATTGTGTAAAGATGAAGACATCAGTGAAAATTTGATTATTTTATACATAAAGTGAGACAACTTAAGAATTAATTAATTTTATTTTGTTAATTTTCTTTCCTATTATTAATATAACTTTATGATTATTTCAGAATGATACATGGAGTCTTGGGGGATAATGGAAAATAATTCTATATTTCTCGACCTTTAAGAAACATTAAAACAAGAGGATGCTAAGACAAAGATAATCAACTACTCATTTGTACAATATAATGTTGGGTAAGGTTTTTCCTACTTCTCTCATGTTATTTTGACTTATTAAGTATGAGTACTACTAATTCTTTAAGTTAAAGTATTCATTTGAAAAAACAAATTATAATCATTTTTCAATTGCAGGGAACATTGGTGCTTGAGTCTAATTCATCTCGACACATCTTTAGTGTACTGGTTGGACCCATTACAAAAAAGAATATCCGATCGCTCACATATTAAAAAAGGTTTTCAATGAGTAATAACTCCTCCCTTATATTGCACATTTTACTTCTATGTTTATGTTTTTTTTACTATTCTTCTATACTATATGTTTAAATTATTTTCATGAAGTGCTTATAATGAAGATACTTTAAAAAGCAAGAATAGGAGAACCAACAGAGAGTGGACATTTACTGATATTAAGGTAAATTAAGACGAATATTAATTAATCCTTATAATATTGTTGTAATATTAAAAAATGTATGACTTAAACATTATTATTGATATAGTCCCATTCATTCTCTATTTCTGTAATGTCCGAAACAAATAGATAGTTAAAATGTGGCTACAACATTATGATGTACTTGAGAGACATCATCACCAACAAGAAAACAAACATAGCTGAAAAAATTAAGGATTATTTTGCGTCCAAGGGTCAAGAACCGTATAGTGATGACCAATAAAAGGACTTAAAAAAGAATTAGCTGAACATTTGAGAAGATGCTTTTAGATAACATTTCCATATATGTATTTTGCTCATATTGTAAGTAAATTTTTATTATTTAATTTATGAATGTATAGTGTATTATATTTGCAACTGACAATGTTTATGAATTTAGTAGTGGGTGTGAGGAGTTACAGGTTGCAGGGCTGCATAATATTTCCGGGTTTCAAATAAATCAATAATAACGATCAACAATAAAACCATAAAAAATTGTGGGATAAGCCATCATGGTATCCTTTGTAACTGTGATTTTTGAATCAAAACCATCACGGTTTTATAAAAATAAAATGTGATCTATAATAGTTGAAGAAGCAATTTTCAACTGTAATAATCTTAGTATTTAAGAGATTCAATCACGGATAAGAACCGTGATCATTAATATTAAAAACAATCACGGTTCAATTGAAAACCGAGATATTTAAATACATACTATCACGGGTCGAAAGGTCGCGGCTCGGTCTACGGGCGGTAATCATGAATAACGTCAATATAAACTGTGAACGATGAGTCTTTTTCTTGTTGTGAGATTTTGTGTGTGTGTGGGGGGGGGGGGGGGGTATATGTAATAATTAATTTGTTTTTATATTTAGTTGCATTGTAGTAAGTGAAATGTATGCAGTTGAAGTTTGGCTACCTTTTCCTTTTTTCATACAATTTTAGAGGAAGCGCCAATTATGAATTTAAGTTGATTATTTCATAGCATATGATTAGTTATTACAATCCTAGGGATGATCTTCTTAAGTTAAAAAATGATATACTTTTTATGCTATTCCTTTGGTTCTTTAACTCAGTTAACCTTCAATATGGCAGACCCAGGTTTTGGAACGTACTAATTTTGGAGCTTTACATTTTATTTTTTTCAATGTAATATTTTCAAAGGGTTGGGAAATTGTGAAGAACCTCATGTATGTCCATATTATCAAATCTTTATTACTTTGGGCTTTACATTGTCTTCATCCAAGCCTCAAACTTTCTCACTACTTCTGTCTAAGTTTTTTTTTTGGGGTTAAGCCTTTGAAATTATCCCTATATGTATCAACAAGACCTAGAGGGGGGGGGGGGGGGATGAATAGGTTTTCTAAGGTTTGTTTATCAATTATAATTTTATCAATTAAAGTTGTGGAAACGATAAACAACCAATCAAGCACACAAACCACAACACCAAGATTTTTAGGTGGAAAACTCTCTCGCGAAAAAAACTATTGGACCTTGTCCAAATAAAAAAGATTTAACTAAGAACAAAAATAACAAATACTTACAGACTTGGAGTATACCCAACCGGACTCGACACAACGATCCTCGATAACCTGTCCTCAATGCCTCAATAAGCAACCATGCTCTCGCAATCAAACGTGATCAGCCAGCAGCTGATTGTGCTCCTCTCAGAACTCTGCAACCATGGTCTCTCAATCAATCTCTGCCAAAGCGGCTCCGGATTTATCTGACCACAACAACCACGATCCGCTCTTTGAAGGCTTAACCAAGTCTATGCTCACGAATGAGTTTGAGGGGTTTAATTCAGTTTAAACGGTGACCAAGAGTGATCTAATGAACAATGAGAATCAATAAAGCAAGTCAAAAATTATTATCGATGGAAACTTGCACTCCAGTCTAGAACATGAGAAAGAGCTCAAAGGGATAAATCATCCACAAGGTGGAAACCCTAGAACAACTTTGGGAGCATCTCTTCTCAGTCTCAAAAGCCCTAATTTGGATTAGGGATCAATATCAAAAGCCCTAATTTGGATTAGGGATCAATAGAATATATGGGCAAAACAAAAAGGGGGAAAAAGAAATATTCTAAAAATATTTTCCCGCATAGTGGTTCCAAGGCCCAAGCGGGTTGTTCGAACCACCCCTTGGTCATTCGAAGGCCTATGGGGTGGTTCGTGCTACCCCACAACCCAAGTTATTGGATTTTTTTATCTATACATTTTTGGCTCCGTGGTTCGAACAACCATTCTATGGTTCGAACCACCAACATAGAAAAAAACCTAGAAATTAATTTTTAACTACCTTGACCTTGTTTCTAACCACCTAGGGTATATCAGACATTGTCTAGGTCAATTTTTTCATCTAAGTCACTTACCATTTCTAGACACATATATAGCACATGATCAACAACTTGTCTTCGTCTTCTCATGACTTTTGGTGCTTGAAGCTTCTTGGACCGAGACACCCTTTAACCATGGTTTGTCTTACGAAATTATTCAATCCAAATCTGGACTTTACAACCTTCAACCTGCATTTACTTTTGGATTAAAAAAATTAATCACTATTTAAGTTTCTAGACCATTAATGGTCTATTAAGTTCCAAAAACTTAATACTCTTTCTATCTTATCTTTATATTCTTTTGGTGTTTGCATAAATGATTCTTTTCCATGAGTTACTCTCAACAACCACCATAGTGGCTCATATAGCACATAACTCACAAAAGTTCATGGGTTCATTGTGCCATTATTCTCATTGAAATTGAACCCCTTGTATTATCTTGCCCAACCTTTCTTGGTAACTTGTAGGATAATACAGTAAGTTACTGCATTGAGAACCTTCTCTATGATGTTAATATTGAACCCATCGTTTATAATAATAGTCATAACAAAATCTAAGAGCGGAGTCCAACTAGAAAATTAATATCATAAATTTCTGCTTTTGGAGTTTGATCTTCCAATGATACCTTGACCTTGTTTGTGATCTATCTCAAATGATTACTCTTCCCATGACCTAACATTGATGAATTGTACATGCCAAAATGGGCTAAGTTGATTGGCTTATTGCACAAGAACCTTTTCTTCTAATTACAGATCATGTGATGTAGACAAATATAATAAATAATATCTATATGTGTTGTCTGATAAGCACTTTTTATAGCTCGCAATGAATGCAACATGTTACCTTGTTCGCCAATGAATGTATTTGTGTTTATTTGGAATAGTAAAGCGGGGATAATCTTTGTAATCTTAATTTGCTTTAGTTTTATGTACTTGCCAGTTTTTCTAAACTCCATTTTAGTTCTCTTATTTTTATCTTATGATGTTAATAAATTACCGTTTATCAATGCTAAAACAGGAATATATTTGTGTTTTTCTTAGATTCCTCGAGGATTTTAGTGTATGGGGTCATTGTCATTGTTGATATGGTTATTTAATCTGAATCTTTGTGATTTAAAAGGATAAAGCCCAAGTAATCTGTTTATAATGTTTTTAAGTTTTTTAGCTTTCTAGTCTAGCATTTAGGTAGGCATTATTGGGTTTCCACTATGGCATCCTTATTCTTTAATTTCTTACTTCCCTGTTATATCTTTTTTTCTCTTGAACTACTTTCATGTTGTTTGGTTGCGTTTCCACTATTGGTTTGTCTTGAATTTTCATTTATTTTTTATTGTTTGGTTGCATTCTTGAAAGTAAGTGAATTTTTTTTTGTTACTTATTTGTGTTTAGAATAAATGGACATTAAAAATCACATATAGGAGTGAACAATTGTTGTTATATAGAATATATGTGAAGATGAGTATTTTTATCATTTTAGAAAATACATGTAAATATGGTATTTTTGTCATTTAAAAAATATACATTTTGAGGAATATTATATCTGTCATTTAAGAAAATATGAATGAAGAAAAATATTTTTGTTATTTTAAAAAATATATGTGAATTTTGAAGATGAGTATGACTATTGTTTTAAATATATATTTGAAGAGTGATATTTTATTATTTTGAAAAATACATATGGAGGTGTATTTTTTTTTTTTAAATCATTTAAAGAGATATATGTGAAGACAGGTACTTTTGTTAGTTTATAAAATATATGCAACGAGGGGTAGATGGATATTTATGTCATCTTAAATGCAATTATGTCATCTTAAATATATGTGAAGATGAATACTTTTACAATTTTTGAAATATATTCAAAGAGATGAGGATTTTACAAGAAAATGACATACATATATTTTAAAATATAAGTCATTTTCCGCAAAAGTTGATCTTTTTTCGTAAAACATGCAAGATTTTACATGCAAACCAACATGCAAAAAATGATAATTTTTTTACAATTTTGATTTGTTTTCCTCTACTTAACATTGAAACAAATGGGGCAATGAACAACTATATTCTATTTTTATTATGTCCCTTTCCTCAACGCTCATCACTTTTAATCATTGAAGGGAAACAAGGCCACATGTCCCTTGTACGTGCAACTCCTAACTAGTTATTTGGCGAATTGGGTTTGGGTTTGGGTTTGGTTTCACTTAGCGACGGGTTGGGGTTCCAGTTGAGGTTCAACTCAGCCACATCATAGCTCGTCCGAGCCCAAACCTGCCCAACCCACCCAACCGGGCCAAACCCGTTTGGTACCCTGCTCCCACCTAATGAGATATCATCAGAGAACGGTTACGGTAAAGCAAGAGAAATTGGCAATGGATGGAATCTGTCTCTTTGGGAACATATGAGGGGACCAGAGATGTGGTTTTCTTTCTGTTTAGAAATTATATTATCTTCTCACTGTTGGTTGCCTTTTCAATACAGGAAATGTGCACGCAACATCATAGCTTCTCTTACCCACCAACAATAGCATTATCCCATATTCCTATTCCTTCAATTATTTGTACTAGGGTTTCGCAAGCCACATTCTGGCTTTATCCTCTTTAGCCAATACACAATCTTCTAAAAAAAAACAAAAATCATTCATGCATTCATTAGGAGTGTCAATGGGCCGGTCTTGGGTCTAGAACCTTACGCTCAGCGGCCCATTATTCTATAATTCTAATTGGGCCCGGTCCGGCCCAACTTATTATTTTAATAAAACTCAAACCATTTTAACCCTGCAGGCTGCAGTTAATAATTTTTTTTTTGGCGAATTATGATAAAACATGGATGGCTGAGGTACTGAACCACGGAGGAGCTGCAAAGTGCAAACTGTTCAGGATGCAATACAGGCTGCAGAGGCAAATGTTCATGGATTCGCTGTTATTGCAGAAGTCTCAGTATTACCAGTCTCTTTGGTTCACTGTCATATATCAGTCTCTCTTTCAACTTCTCAACTTTTTTTTCTTCTAATTTTTATTCCTTAAAACTTATTTTTATTATAAATTAAAAATTATTAAACTAATTGTAAAGAAAGATAAAAATATCATTTTGTATTAACATAAATAACATTACCAATATAAATATAATTTGAGCCGAATCAAGCCCTAAACGAGCTGAACCGAATCAAACTGGGCCTGGGGCTTGAGCTTGACTTGTTTAAATATTCGAACTCAAATAAAAGCTTGGCTTGATTCGTTTGAGCCTGAAAAATCAGCTTGAACTTGACTCAAACGAGCAGAGCTGAGTCGAGTCAACAAGTTAGCTTGGCTTGAGTGCAGCCCTATTTCTATAAAAGAAAAAATAAGGCCATGGAGCAGAAGGAAGTTACTGAGATTCTTTTAACAAAATTACATATTTCAAGAGACAATTGGAAGTTACCAATACAGGGGGCTTACAACACAAATTAGAAGTTACTGAGATTCTTGTAACAAAATTACATATTTCAAAAGACAATTGGAAGTTACAAATACAGGGGGCTTATAACACAAATTACACATTCAGGCCCAAGAAAAAGGCAATCCTTACTGCACAATTAGGGAACTGACAGGCTTGCAGAATATAGTATTACATTACATACAATAGGCACAAGTATACAGGAAAAGCACAAATACAGCAAATTCAAATGGAGAATTTTAGGATTACGATGATGAGCTCGCTTCAATTATCTTGCTTGCTGGAGCTTTGTCCCTCCTTTCTATGTAAGCAGAGGGAAACCATCCTGCCTTGCCCTTGCTTTCACCTTCGGACCAACCATCAGGAGTCACCTGGTCATCATCACTCAGACAAAACGTATATAATTAAATAAGACTGAAGAGCTTGAGCAGTTATGTGCCGATTCTTCAACTCCCCTGCATCTTATTTGCCTAAAAGTATTTATTAATCAAGACCCAGCAATTCACACATAAAGCTTTGAATATAAATAGTATGACATTCATTTCTGTTACATGCATGCACTATATGTATGTGGAGAGAGAGAGAGGGAGAGGGAGGGAGGGAGGGAGGGAGGGAGGGAGGGAGAGAGGGAGAGAGAGAGACTATATGATGCACTTCCATCCTCTACTGTTCACCAATGTACACTGCAAAATGGATTCCCACCCTGTGTCTGGCACTCCAATTCGTTTAAATTTCATGTCTTCATACAAGGTAATTGAACGGTATACATGAACCACCAATTAATCAATCTGTACTGCCTCATTTAATACCCACTTCTTGGGCAGGCTGTAGCCCAAAACCATACCAAATGGACAATCCTAACCATCTCATCAAAAGCAAAAATTGGGCACTTCAAGAAAGAATAGATAGTCAAAATGTCATGCATTAGTGTTAAGGTTTACAGTGGGAGATGAGAAGTACCTGGCGAACCACAATATAGTCACCTATAGATAGACCTAGCTCTCCATCTGCTTGAGCATCAAATGGGTGTATAACCTGGGTGACAAAACATTATAAAAAAACACTTTAAATAGGAAAAATTCAAAGAATATTTGTAAACAAGTCAATTAAGAAAAGGAAACTTTGCAAGATTGATTGAAATTTTCATGACAGCGAAACTATGAAGAAGAGCCTCCGAACAAATAACTAATGACAATAAAACAGACCGGAACATACGTGCTCATTATTAGAACCAAGAGTTCACCACTCAAAAGGTGAGAACCTTCAGGTATACAAGAATCAGGTTTAATGCAGAACTTAACTCTTGAATTCCCTAAGCAGGACCAGAATATATGTTCTGAACAAATTATGTAAACAATTATAATCAAGGTGGCGAATACCAAAGATTGTTTGAGCTCTCCTTAGGCAAATGCTCTCCATAGAGCACATTGGAGACATTGACATCAAATAGGAATTGAAAACTCTTGTGATCATATTTTTCAGAGACATCTTCCTTAATATTAAAACACTCAATATCCTCACAAATGACCAAGATTTAAAACTCCGTGTCATGTATGAATCGTCCAGCATCACATCCAAAATTGCATGATTGAGCAAAATGTGGCTTCTAGGACAAGTCATATCAAGTCTTTTTCTCCTCTCTGGGAGACAGTTTAGCCCATTATCATTATGTGTCTACAAAGCCAGTAGACACTTGTAGGATTAACCTGAGTCCTTGAAGGGTGAGTGGTAGTCCATCTGTAATGTATCACTAACTTGGTCATCACTGAAAAAGAGCCACCTCGGGAGGGTTACAATTTACAAGTCACTGTAACTCAGGCATGTTTATAAATTGCCTATGAAAGCATAGTTACCTACATCTTGAGGAGCTAAACCGAATGGTCAACCAGTTAAGAAACATTTCGCAAATCAGTTCTGGCAAGTTTGAAAAAAGTGATTTTTTAGGTTTGCAAAGAAATGAAGTAGGCTGTAGAAAATTGCTACCTCTATGTAATGCGTTGGCCTGTCCAAAACACAAACCTAGATTTCAGATGCTACAACTCCAATCAAACTAAAATAAAAGAAGATTTTTTCTATTATTTAATCCATCTATCTAGCATAACATCAGAACATAACATATTGATACTAGTAAACACCCCGTGCGATTCGGGCCAGAAGTTAGATGAAAAAAAAAAATCGGAATGAGGGGAAGACAATATTTTTAATTTTTTTTAAATACACAGCTAATAGGAAGGTGAAAATGTGTGCAGAAAGTGAATTCATGTTAAAAGAACTCAATGACAACAATAGATAGGAAGAGAATCAGCAATCCAAAAATATATTCATTAGAACGCATCAACCAAATCTCCCCAAACAAAGCAATTACAAATCTGAAAGCAATATACATCAGTTGGTACGATTTCTAACAAAGTTAACCACCAAAAAAGGAATAGTAATCTTTCATAATATATGAGGAATCCTGGTATTGCCTATTACTGTAAAACATGGTCAAGGCCCCAAAGAAGTCTTATTAAAATACCTATGAGTAAACAAACTCAATGTAGCATGCACTCACCATTGATCTTCGCCTTAATTTTATCAAGGTCATGATAATCGTCCCGATTGGATTATTTTAATCACCTAAATAGCCATCTACTTTTGGATACGCAATTAAGTTTTTATACACAGTTCCATGCCATTTGGGACTTAGATATGTAATTTGCATCTTTCACAAACAGATGTCATACACTCATAGTACCAGATATACTGCAAGTGATGAAGGGAACAAAAATGAAGCCTGATGACAAATATATTGTTAGTTAATCATCAAAATGATAATAAGGTGAAGAAACAAATCTTAGAATGACGAACTCTCCTCGATTGACCTTCCCTGTTGAATAAGGCTTTATGGGCTTTATTTCTATGGGCCTTGTCTTTATGTTATCTATTATATACTATATTGTGGGTCTACTATTAGTAGCTCTTATATACTAATAGTAGACTATTAGTGGAATATAAATAATCTCCTTCTCCTTTTTCTTCTTCTTCCTCTCTCACTCTAACTTCTAACTATAATAACCTCGCAAACTAAACCAACTTGGTATCAGAGCCAAAGAGAAGACCTGAGGAGTACAACTCATCAGGAAGAACTTAGAGGAGTGCTGATGTCAGCATGATGTCATGCCGATGTCAGTCGTACGGAACCGTACTAATTGTCAGAATGCGTTAGATTTTTTTTGTTTCCATGTGATAGGCCGTGATTTTCTGAGAATTTTGGTTATTTTTTGAGAATTTTCTGAGATCCGAAGATGTACTTTTTCTGAGTTTTTGTCAAAAAAATAGAAACAAATTCGGATTTGGTTTTTTAGATTGTGTGATTGATTTACGATTTTTTTGGGGACTCAAACCTATTGTGTTTGATCCATATAATAAATATTGATGGATTGAAACAAGTTTTGTGAAGATCGGAGAAGTATTGAATGCCCGACGAATGTTTTTTACCCCCAGAATTACTGTTTTTTTTTTACTGTTGAGACCCTTTTTTGTTACATAGAAATTGGTATATGGCTAGTGGGGGCTATTCCATGGATTTCTATTATCCCGAACAGTGTTAAGTTGTCGGGTTGCTGTTTTTGACTATTCTACCTATTGTGGAGGTACTTTTGGGTGCTTTTTTGGGTTGTGGAACCTTAGCTTGTTGATTTGTGTAAAACAGCCTTGTGACATTCATACTGGATAAATCTAAGGTTAGCCAGTCCTCTAGTATCCCTGTACATGGTGGAAGGAGTATTGGGGTTAGTACTGGTGATGTACCAAACCTCCAGATTACTACAATGAAGTTAGATGAGATAAACTTTCTTACTTGGTCTCAATCTGCGATGTTGTTTGTTAAAGACAAGGGGAAGATGATATACTTAAAAGGTACTATCTCCACTCCCAAGTCTACAGATCCAGCCTATGCTAAGTGGGAGGCTAAGAATGCAGTTGCAATGTCATGGATTCTCTACTCTATGCAGTCAGACATCAGTATTGCTTACCTGTTCCTTCCTTCCGCAAAAGCTATATGGGATGTCGTGACACACTTATTCTAAGCTAGGGGGTACAACCAGTGTTTATGAGTTGCGTCAGAGTATCTCACAACTCAAGCAGGGGGATATATCTATTCCCACCTAATACTCTACTCTTCGCCGTCTCTGGGAAGAGCTAAATCACTATTAGACCTTCCAGGCTAAGTGCCTTGAGGATGCGGCTGCTTATACAAAATTAGTTGAACAGAATCGGATGTTTGTGCTACTTGCAGGACTGAATATGGATTATGAACAAGTCAGGGTTCAAATACTTGGCAAAGACCCGGTCCGACACCCTGATGGGGTTTATGCATACTTACACCATGAGGAGCGTTGTCGGAGTGTTATGCTCCCTCCTATTATTGATAGATTTGTACTGGCCTCCTAATTCCAGTGGGGAGGTAAGAGTGGTGACCGTGACAGAGGTGGTTGTTTTAGATCTTCTGGACCTTTTACTGATGATCGGGACAAACTTAAATGTGACCACTACGGGTGCACATGTCATACAAAAGACATATGTTTGGATCTACATGGTCGTCCACCCCCACGAGGTCCTGATGGTGGACGAGGAGACAGGGATAGAAAACCTGGAGGGGGTTCGAGTGCAAACTCTGTTACAGCCACAACCCCAATATCTACAACTGTACCTCCATCTGATAGCCCTCACCTTCTCGAGATGAGATCGATGTCTTCCACTGTTTTATGTTCCATTTGGAGACAACGAGTATTGCCAGTGCCGCCTCAATCCCTTACTCAGGTACCTCAGCCTCGGCTCTCAGTGCATCTGTTTTCGATCATAGTCGTTCCTGGATCATTGATTAAGGAGCATCTGATCATATAACTCGTATGTCTTTCTTTTTTCATCTTACTTCATTGATCCTGGTAGATACAAAGTTAAAGTTACAGATGATACTTTATCATCCATTGCGGGTAAGGGGAGTATTAATGTTACACCCTCTATGTCCATTTCCTCTGTTCTTCATGTTCCTAAGTTCACCTTGAATCTTTTATCCGTTAGTCATATTATCAAATCATTGAACTGTAGCGTCACTTTCTTTCCTTCTCATTGTGTATTTCAGGACTTGGAAACGAAGAGGACGATTGGTATGGGCCATAAAGAGCAAGGACTATATCTGCTCGACCCTTTGCCTCGCATTGCTTCATCAGTCAGCAAATACCCCATGGTGTTCAGAGTATTAGTAGTACAGAGGAGTTATACCGGTGGAACAGACGTCTCGGCCACCCCTCCATTTCCCTTCTTAGGCGTTTGTTTCCGTATTTATCTGTTTCTAGTGTGCTTTCTTCGTTTCAGTGTAAAACTTGCGAATTTGCAAAACATTGTCGAACTTCATATCCCTATAGTGGTAATAAATACAATTCAACTTTTCTCTCGTGCATTCTGATGTGTGGGGACCATACCCTGTTACTTCATCGTGTGGTTTTAAGTATTTTGTTACTTTTGTGGATGATTTTTCTCGTACTACATGAGTGTATATATTGAATTCTAAGGGTAAAGTTGACACTGTTTTTCTTTCTTTTCATTCAATGATTGCCACTCAGTTTAACGCCTCAATTAAAGTCCTTCATTCAGATAATGGAGGGGGGGGGGGGAATATGTCTTCTAATTTGGCAACATTTTTTGATTCTCATGGTATCATTTATCAAACTTCTTGTGCTGGCACACCTCAATAAAATGGTGAGCAAAAAAACAGACATCTATTAGAAGTTACTCGCTCACTTATGCTTGTTATGAATATGCCTAAACTTTTCTGGTCTGATGCCGTTTTAACTGTTGCTTTCTTAATCAATCGGATGCCTTCCTCGATTTTGGAGTTCCAATCTCCTGTTTTCCTGTTATCCCCTTCCACTCCTTTGTTTCCAGTGGCCCCACAAATTTTTGGATGTATTTGTCAATATTGCTCGTTCTGCTCGCACAAAGCTTAACCTAAGGATCTTCGATGTATCTTTCTTGGGTATGTTCCTCATCAGAAGGGGTATAAATGTAATCATCCTTGTCGGTCCTTCGAATCTATGGATCACCTTTTTTGAGTCTACTCCATATTTTTCTACCAATGAGACATCGCTTCAGGGGGAGAGCATTAGTGAAGAGATATCTTCTTCTCTTCTCATTCCTATTTTCTCCTGTGACAGTGATTGTAGACAGGGGGAGTGTGAACTTGTGGTTAAAGAAAGCAAGGTATATAAGAAAAGGCAAAAAGAACCTAATGAGCCCCACCAAGAGACCTCTTCTGATCCAGGTAACATTGTTGTTCATTCTAGTCCTGACATTGTTGAGTCTGAAATTCTTATTGCCTTTAGAAAATGCACTAGAATATGTACTCAACATCCTATCTCTAATTTTGTATCCAGTGTTTTAAAAAGCGTGTGAGGCTTACGCCTCGATGCTCGCCTCGGGGCGAGACTTACGGAAAACTCCTTAACGCTCAACCATGAGGCTCACATGAGGCACACGCCTCATGCCTTGAAGATCACTTTATGTCTATGACGTACGTCTCATATATTAACTAAAATTAGGTTTCTAGTTACAACTAATTTAAATGTTTATTTTTTAAAATTTATTATTTGTTTTAACTCATTTATATAGTATTTCCTATGTGTCCACGTGTGCCCATACGAACACACACAATGTACATAAATACATATACATATATATATACACTATAATCTTTTATTAACTTTTGAATTTTTTTTACAAATTTTCTTATATTTTATTTATTTGTTAAAATGAGAGTATGAAGCTTTCTTGAGAGGCTTACGCTTTACGCCTCTTGCATCTTGAGGTCCTCATGGCACGCCTCACGCCTTCACGTTTTAAAACATTGGTTGTATCTTACCATGCCTTGTCTTCTTCATATCGCTCGTTTGTCTTGGCTTTGTCTTCTGTGTCTGTCATTCGCAATTTAGCAGACTCAACTAGAATGGAAACAAGCTATGGAAGAAGAGATGTGTGCATTCGGAAAAAATAGTACCTGAAATATGGTCAACCTACCAAGAGGGAAGAGACCGATTGGATGTAGGTGGGTGTTTACAATAAAACATCACTCAGATAGCTCAATTGAGAGATACAAAGCTCGCTTGGTTGCGAAGGGGTATACTCAGACGTACAACATAGATTATCAAGAGACAATTGATCCATTCGCAAAAATGAACTCAGTGAGAGTTCTTTCTCTTGCAGTCAATCAGAATTGGCCATTGTTTCAGCTTGATGTGAAGAATGTATTTCTTCGGTGATTTAGAGGAAGAGGTGTATATGATACCTCCTTCTGGGTTCAAATGTCCCTCAAATGAAGGGAAGGTGTGTATGTTAAAGAAAGCTCTATATGGACTGAAGCAGTCCTCCAGAGCATGGTTTTAGCGTTTCGCAATGCTATGGTGAAGAATGGTTACAGATAATGTCAAGCAGACCACAAATTGTTTCTTAAGCGGTCGTGCTAGAAAGTGACTGTCTTGATTGTTTATGTGGATGAAATTGTTGTAACAAGTGATGATGAGATAGAATCTCTAAAGGGCAAGTTAGCAAAGGATTTTGAGATCAAAGATTTGGGTCTTTTAAAGTATTTCCTTGGAATTGAAATTGCTAGATCTAAGAAGGGCATATTTGTCTCTTAGCACAAGTATGTACTTGACCTATTGGAGGAGACAAGCGTGATGGATTGTAAGCCACGTGATATACTATAGACCCTAATCAAAAACTTAGTGAAGCTAGTGGGGAACATCTGACAGATGTTGGAAGGTACCAAGGACTTGTTGGCAGGCTTATTTATTTGTCCTTTACCAGGCTAGACATTGTTTATGCTGTCAGTGTAGTCAGCCAGTTCATACATTCACCAACTACTAGGCACCTGGAGGCAATGAATCGAATCCTCCACTAATTATAGTCATTTCCTAGGAAGAGTTTGTTGTATACCTGTAATGAGAACTTAAGGGTTGAAGCCTACACTGACGTAGATTGGGCTGGTTCGGTTTCTGATAGACGCTCTACTTTCGGGTATTACACCATGGTTAGAGGTAACCTTGTCACATGGAGAAGTATAAGTAGAATGTAGTTACTAGATCCAGTGCAGAAGCAAAATTTAGAGCCATGACATACGGTATGTGTGAACTGTTTTGGCTCTGATTACTCCTAAATGAGATTGGGCTTCCTACTGAAGGCCCAATGAGCTTATATTGTGATAATAAAGCCGCTATTAGTATTGCTTATAATCCGGTGCAGCAAGACAAAACCAAGCATATTGAGGTAGATCACCATTCATCAAGGAGAAGTTAAAGGCAGGGTATATTTGTACCCTGTTTGTGAAGTCAGAAGATCAACTAGCTGATGTCTTGACTAAGGGTCTTTATGGTACTCAGTTCTGAAATATTGTTGGCAAGTTGGGCATGAGTGAGATCTATGCACCAACTTGAGGGGGAGTGTTGAATAACGCTTTATGGGTTTTATTCCTATGGGTCTTGTCTTTATGTTATCTCTTATATACTGTATTGTGGGTTTACTATTAGTAACTCTTATATACTAATAGTAGACCATTAGTGAAATATAAATGATAAAGTGTGAGAGAGATCATTAATCTCTCTCACTATTTTTCCCTAAACCTAATCTCTTTCTCCTTTTTCTTCTACCTCTCACTCTTTCAAACCCTAACTTCTAACCCTAATAACCTCACGAACTAAACCAAATTTCCCGTCATCAACTGTTGTGCCATAGATGAGCTTCAGATTTTTCAACCCATCTATTTCTACGGTTACACCAACTCCTTGTATCATTTCAGTTCAAATAAATAGAATTAGGAAAAATTAGCTTGGCATAGCTGTTCTGCTCCGACAAACGTTTGATCATGACAAGAGGCCCTAGCCCACTTATCTATGTTGGGTAATAAATTCAAGATTAGGTCAGAACAAGAGCCTGTATGTGAAACTTCAAGAAAACCAGCCACCAACTTCTTTCTTAAGTTAAGCAAAAGAATACCCTAGAAAGTGAGAAAGACACCCGCAAAGCCTCAGCTTGTCGTCGTGTTTAGTGGGCCATTTGGGTATTGAAGTTATGGACACATCCATTGGTGGTGTGTGTAGTTCACCACTCATTTGATCCGGGATAAAGTTCCAATCGGTGTGATGGATGAGATATTCACCTGTTCACTCACCTATAATAGAAACTAACCATACAACTCGAGGTTGCGGCCGAACCGTGTTTGCTAACCTATAACAGACACTAACCATACTAACTAGGGTTGCAACCTAACACCATATATCAACCCCAAAAGAAGAATAAGCTTCTCCAACTTGCTAAACTGCATCTTTTTCGACTTTGAATGTCTTGTTGGACCCATTTCCTCCCTTAACCCATAACATCTCATGGCCTCTCTTTCTTGACATCATTTCCCTAATCTCTTTTTTTCCTTGTGTTGGCATTCCTACCTAGGCCTTCTCTTTTCTTCTTCGCTTCTACCAAGACAAACTCCACACAATCATCATGTAAGGAAAGCAAGGAGAAGTGAATACTTCTCTATCTCTCTCATGAATCTTTGGATGGATCATCCTCTTCGTTGATTTTTTCTTTTAATTAAACTGATATGCTACGATTGAAAGAGCATAGTGGAAAGATTGGGGTAAATTAGAAGCCGGCCCAATTGGAAGGCCGATATTTAGATCTCATGAATCTTTGGATGGATCATCCTCTTCGTTGATTTTCTCTTTTAATTAAACTGATATGCTACGATCGAAAGAGCATAGTGGAAAGATTGGGGTAAATTAGAAGCCGGCCCAATTGGAAGGCCGATATTTAGATCTCATGAATCTTTGGAATGTTTCGTCCTCTTCATTGCTTTTCTCACAAGAGGAGAGTCACTTACTCAATGCATTTGCAGAGAGATCTAGGTCAAACATGGAAATGCAAATCCCCAATTTAAAAGAGCAATCATTCCATAGTTACAGGGAAGTTATGTACAGAGTGGGAAGCTCGTTTCTCAGACTTGCTTCCTCAGACAGATTCGCTTTCTAGGAAACTTGCTTCCTCGGACGGACTCGCTTCTTAGGAAGCTCGTTTCCATCACGTCTCATTTAAGATCAAAGGGAGCAGTATGTGTGAAGTAATGGGATAGACCATAGTGTATAGCCTAGGGGTGTAGACTCTAAGAAAGTATCGTTGGTTTGGAACCTAAGGCATCTACTTCTAAGAGAAGTGGATAAGGTTTCACAAAAATCTCATGTAAGATAAAATCAAAGATATAGCTACTCATAATAACATAATGGGAATGAGGAGAATATCTCATTTCTCGCTTCTCGTTTCGCATGGTTTTTTTGAGCCTCGCTTCCCGCTTCTCACTTTGCTTCTCGTTTTCGCTTCTCGCTCTAGTAACTATGAATCATTCATTCCATACATTTGCAGAAAGGAGGAAAAAAGCATGGTTTAAAATTTTCGATACGTATTGACCGATACGGGTCGATATGTATCCTGTTTGGAGCTACCCAGTACACTAGTACGCTAAAAAAAAACCCTCCATAACAACCTCGTATCAGCCCGTATCAGGCATATTGGGCCGATATGCCTGATATGAGAGATTTTTTCGTTAATTTTTTTTCTCCTTCTATTTACACAAGGATACAGAGAAAATACCCGATACGCACAATTAATTTACATAAAATATTATTTAAGTAAATGGTTTTAAATTAATTTTATTTTTCTTACTTAAGTTATTTATTGGTAAATAAGGGTATACCCCCCTTTTGAATTCAATCAAAATTATTTTGGATTCAAATTCCAGAAAAATAAAAAGTCAACTTTCCACTTCAAGAACAAAATCCTCTTTTTAGCGCCGCTTAGGGATTAAGTCAAAATTTTTACTTTGAAATGGTAAAAGGTATTTCTCAAATATTAAACTTTTATAAATTCTACTTTATCAAAACATTACAAAAACCCAAAAGTTCAACAAAAAAAGTTTTATATTTTAGTCTTCAAAAATATTTTCATCTACAAGGTCAAAAATTCAACTAACAGTGTAAGAGTTCAGCATAAAAAAGACTTACATTCAAGCTTATAATTTATGGTTGTATTTCAAAACATTCTTATTTGACTCATTGAATGTAAGATTTTAATATCTAGATTGTATTTCCTATACTTGATTAACTGATATGGTTTGTAACTTTGTATTTTCATACTTGTTTAGCAATACACACGCCTTTTTTAATTTATAAAATTTTTAACTCTAATATGTATGGTTATAAACATAGTTGGAGGCATTCATTTAGTTTGTTTTTAGCTTATATGTGATGCCCCAAACCCGCGCCTAAGGAATCAAGTTTCGAGACGCGCGCCCGTTCATCAAATCACCCAAGCAGAAGACTTTACCCGTGAAAATACGGGAAATTTAAACATTTATCAGATGCTTCCAAAAAGCAAATAACATATGTCATCACAATAGCCATCATACAAACCATATACCTGTATTATTTACATCAAGTCTGTTTTACAAAAGTAGGCGCCTCTATCACGCCGGGTACAGTTTGTATAATCTTCCAAAATGTCCAATTGGACTTTTCACTTACTGGTCAGCAGCTCCAAGATCTGCTGACATAAAAAGCCAGTGAGCTATGAAACCCAATAAAACTACTGTCCTTCTAAAATATTTTCCATATAATAACACGCATCAATAATGATATAATAAACAGTTCAATTTGCATGTTACAGTAAAATAGAACAGTATTTAATAAACTGTGACCCAAGGTTACTTAGGGTTACGTCACCCTAACCGAGGTTCCCGACCTCACATTACTTTCCAATTATGGGGTTCAGTTATGAATGTATTTATATTACCAAGTTATCATTTAAATCATCAATCATGTTTCATTTCGAGTCCTGAGACTCTATTAACTGGTCACAGCCCACAAATGTTCAGCTTAAAGTCTCTAAATCATAACCATATATAGAATCATTTAGACTCAATCACGCTGTTCCAATTTTCACCCGAATACGACCAAATCTTGGGCATATCAACCTAACTCACCTGGAATCCGATAATTCCATACCAAACTCTGAGTACACCAACTCAGACAATTACACCAACCCTGAATATACCGACTCAGACAACTTCGTATCCGAAGCTTACACACACAACATGAGCATTCACCCAATAAGGACATACTTTTCAATTCAACTGATTGGCAACATCTACCGTATATTCGCCACCATCGCCCTAGGTATCAGTCAAGAAGGAACCCCGACCAACCTGCCTACCGTCATCTTCTGGCTAGTCTATGGAGGAACTCCGACATTTTTACCAATACCGACATCTCCTGACGTTACACCAAGAAGGGACCCGATAGACACGGTGCCGACATCTTCTGACCCAACCAAAGAAGAACCCCGGACTATACACTATCTGATGTTCAGCCACTTTAAACTCCTTAGGATTATGACATTTCCTGACTATCAGTCACGGAGGAACCACGGGCCATGTAGGACACCGCCACTCCTAACCTAGTCCAAGAAGTACCTTGGACGACCTAGACAAACAAACCGACATCTCCTGACTATCAGTCACGGAGGAACCCCGGGCCTTACTGGACACCGTCTCTCCTGACCTAGTCAAAGAGGAACCACAGACTATACTTTTAACCCTGGTTAGGTTTTCTAACCACAGGTAAATCCCAGTTAACCCAACATCGCTTGATTAACTGAAATACTTGAGCCTCGTGCCCGTGAATCAAATCCGGTAACACACCGTCCCGTTAGGGAACGTTTCTAGGCTAATGGATGTGCCCATTGGCTTATACGACCTGCAAAAAAACTTTTCGTCACCCTAGAGTGGCGATACAATTTACCCGGGACCCGATCTGGGCTCCCCGAAGGTCCACATAAAATCACAACATCACATAGGGGTCTCCAACACTTTTTCCATCAACGCCATTCACACAGTGAGTCTAGATCCAGAGTTTTGACACCTGAGACCGAGGGCTACATCCCTCTACTCATTTTCCATGCACAACCACCTTCCCATAACACATCCACGGGGTCTCAGACCCTTTTTCATCCACGCCAAAAGACATGCATATACTCTACATAAAATAATATACGAAAATAAAGGAAAAAAGAGAAGAAAGGAAAGGGGTTTTACCTAGTTTACACTTTTCGAGGCGACTGGTGCAAAATTGGGCTCCGCCAATGCGTCCGGGAGGGTGATCAACCCCAAGGTAAAGCTCCTCTCTCTCTAACTTTCACTTTCTCTCTCTACCTTTTTCTCTCTCTCTACGTGCCAAATGAGACGCCGGGGAGAAAATCAGATACCAGCAACGCGTCCGGAGCGTCGAAATATGTCAAGATAGACTCTCCTTTTTTTTCTCTCTACCACTTTCTCTCTCTAGAAAATTTGGAGCAGAACTTCTTCTCTCCCAACTTTTGCCGTGTGAAAATGAGGGGCTTAGTCCCCTTATATAGACCCAAGTGGGGTGAGATCATGTGCAAGGCACACGACCATTAATGGTGTGGAGAGTTGACTGGTCAACTCGTTTGACCAGTTGATTGTTTGACCGATTTCTGATTTTTTTCGCATTTACGGCCTCCGAAACCCTACTACATAAAGTCTGATTTTGACAAAACTTTAGGTGACCGAACTTGGGGCAATTCAACACCTGTTGTAAAAATTTTGGGAAAAAAAGACAGTTTTGACAGTTAAAGCAATTCTATAAAAAAACTGCAAAACCCATTAATGTCCTGATTTCGGACACAAAACACGTTGCCGTTTCTTCATATGAGATGATGAACTGACGAAATGACAAACGGTCGTCTTTACGGCCAACCAGGACGTTTTGGTACCAGCCGCACGGATTTCTATTAGAATCCCCAACAAATATGGAGTCCCAACTGAATTCCGGAAAATCTGAAATTTCCTGATTTTTTCGATTTTCTTACATTTAAGACCCCCGCGGTCTTGCGAATCAATACGCCACGGAACTAGAACGACGGGTGATCGTCAAGATAGTTGACCCGCACATTGTGTACGATTTTCGAGTAAAAACACTGGAGTTTCCTCGGTACAATCCAATCTCAAACAAAACCCACTTTTTAACAATTTAACAAACTAATTAACCTCAATTAAGGACCCATAAACGCATAATTTTATTATATTAAAATTCAGGGTCATTACATTATATTTGCATTAAAAGAAGTTTTATGCAAGGTATCCAAGTTTTTCCTGGCGTATCCAAACGTTTCTTACTGCATCCTGATTTTTTTGCCGAATATGGTCCGATACGCCGATATATATTCTTTTTTGGACTTACTAATACAACATCTGATACCGATATTTTGAACCATGAAAAAAAGAGGGAAAGAAAGTCATATACATACTGAAAAGTATCCCGTGAACCCCAAAACAATGTCTAAGTTGAGAATTCACAATCCCAAGGGGGGGCTAGGTCTTCCTAAAAGTATATCACCATTTTTAAATTTATGCAATCAAATTATTAACTAAGGAAGGATGAACAATAAAGTGTGAAAATAAAGAAGACAAGCAAACCACAAAACAAGGATTTTGACGTGGAAACCCTTCTGGAAAAAACCACAGGACTTAGTCCAGCAAGAGAAATTACTAAGACAAAGTATACATACTTTGTTCTAGGGGTGGAAGAGGAGAGGAGAATGGGTTTGAGAAACCCTAATAATCTCAATAAACTCTCTTTGGTTTGAATGGGGAATCAAACCCTCATATTTATAAGCAATTACAAACTTCTAATTTGAGTAAAATACTGAAAAATTGCGCACACCGGTCGACCAGCCTCAAGGGCAGCCGACCTCTCAAAAATCAACTCTCTGGAAAAATCCCCATACAAAGTTTTGCATGGGCGGTAGACCGGTCACCATGGGTGGTCGACTAGTAGGCTAGCGGTCAACCAGTCTATTTGGGCGGTCGACTGGCCTCACCAGTTTTGCCTTGAAACCTATTTTTAAGGTTGCAAAAGGTCTAGCTAGTCACCTAGGGTCTTTAGCATGTTTCTAAGTCAATTCCCCCTATGGTAACAAGGTATCTAGGTCACTTACCATCCTATGAGCGAAACGAAGGCGATGATCGGAATGTTTTCAGTTGATCTTCTTCGGTCTTCATCTTCACTAGTCTTGGATGCTTGAAGGCAAGGACTCAAGACACACTAGACATTCTGTTTTGACAACGAAATAAGCCAATACCAAAATATGGATTTACACATACAAATATCATAAGCAATCTGATGAATCCGATATAGACAATGTGATGTTTCTGCTCAAACTTTGTTCTAATAATGCTATCGTCTCCGTTGACACCGCTCGATCTCCCACGATTTCTTCTTGTTGTTAAGATGGATCGAAGATGGGGGTACGTATATAGAGGAGGATGAGAGACACGTTGATTGGGTGGCATTGTTTATGATAGACCGTGAATAATTTGTCATTTGGTTTGGGAAGATGCATCCATTCAACCACGTTCTGATCCAAAAAATAACACTTCATATTATGTAACGGGAGATGATGTGGTTTGCTAATTGATGAGGATGGAAAATAGAGGACTCTGAAGATGCAACGTTAGTTAGAATAACTCTGGCTTAGTATAGAGTAAGAGCTTGTTCTCAAATGATAATAATAATAACAATAATATTAATATTAATAACGATAGTACAAATACAAATTATTTAGTATAACAAGACCTAAATATATTTAACCATATACATTAAATAAACAGCAAACTAGAGTGTATCTATGAACTCTATGAACTGGGTTCTTTCAAAAATAGCATATTGCAAACCGTGAACCCACCGAGAAAACCTGTGAACTTGGTAATTATGAACGGTAGTCCTACTCTCAAACTCAAGAATCTGGAAAAAAAGAGTTACAAGAATCTAAAAATTCTCCCCTTTTAATGTGACATGTCTTTTCAAATCTTTTTAGCTTAGTAGAAGAAAACCTCAACGTGACCAAGAGGTTGGGTGTCTTAAGTCTAGCTTATGCACCAAAAAATAGAAAGATAAATTGTGAAGTGGACTTCATCAATTCAAAGACTATTCTTGAACACAATGTGCAGTTAGATCCTGAAGTAGGGAGCCATTAGAGAGCTTGTTACATTGCAAAAGGCATTCAGGATTCAGGAAAGATTGAGAATCTGTTTGGATCAGTATTGACTTTGTTTCTGAGACAACTTATGGATCTTTGAGTCAATTTCTTATACAGTACCCTTGCAGGTGGTGGAACTCCCTCCCCTCTTTGGCCACTCCATTGTAGAGAGATTCTGTATCCTTCTGTTCATTCTTGAGGTAGGGTTAATCCAGCTCAACATGTAAAACAAGAGGGCATCAATTCCTGAAATGGGCCATTCTGATATCCAGCTTCATGAAAATGCTGAAGGCTGTGTTTTTATATTGCACGTTCAAGGTTTGTAAGAATTATATCGATCTGTTGAAAATTCTAAGATCTACAATTCTTGTTGACATAATCCAACTTTCTTTTGTTTACTCAAGTTCATGTGAGGTTTTACTGGCATCAACTCTTAAAAATATTTCCAAGGATAACCCAAACCATAATTCTAAAATGTAATTACTAGGAAATATTATTATAAAAAAATAATAAACTATTATGTATTTTCTTATAGTCAAGCCACTGCATAGCATTAGCAAATGGCCAACTTAAATTATCATAAATATAAGGGAAATGATCCACTCAAGGTTTTAAATGTTGACTTTGTGTGAGATTTCACACTTTATAAACAGTATATTTTGCAGGAAAGTCTTGATTTGACTTCAAATTTTTAAAGATGTTGAGAAACTTCGGAAAAATTAATGGAAAGCATAAAATTCAAGGGATATTTAACGAAATGCTAAAAGAGCAATGATTACACATTTATAATTCAAAATGCCACAAAAACATGTGCAATAAGTAATACAAGTTTAGGGTGGGGGCAAAACAACTGACATATATATAACTTGATATCCAAAATTACATATATTGTTCGCTCTCATTCGCCGAAACCCGGAGGTTTATCTGGTTTGTAACATCCGATAGTCATACAACCTAGGAAGCACGGATACAGATACGGGATACGGGATACGGGTATGATACGGATACAACAATATGGCAGAACCTAAAAAAACAGGATATGGGTACGGCCAGGATACGTCCGTAATTTTTTTTAAAAAATAATAATAATACTATATTTTGTATTATAATTACAAAATAACCATTGGTTCGGTTCTATTTATGTATAAAAAATACCATGTCCATGCAAAAGCAAAAGAAATAGGGTCATCTCATCAGTCATCATCCACTAAGCAAAAAAGAAAGTCATCCTATCATCCACTAAGCAAAATATAAAGAAGACCATGTCCATGCAAAAACAAAAGAGATAAGGTCACACCCCCGGGCCTCTCAAAATAAATATATATATATATATATATATATATTCATGGCCGTATCCATGCCATATCGGAGCCGTATCCGAAATAAAAAAATTGTTTTTAATTAACAGGATACGTCTAAGCCATATTTCGTACGTATCCCACCATATCAGAGGCATATCCGTATCCGATACGTATTTGATATGGCTACAAAGACCAATTTGAAGTATCCGTGCTTTCTAGCATACAACATAACTAAATACAATCACATAATATGATTAACAGGAATTCTAATTAATTCTATTTGTTATAATTTTTTATACATAATAAATCGTATTATCTCTAATTCCCTAATTAAAATTTCATGTACCAAAATGATCAAAGTTACGAACATATATACATAATGGTTCACCATTTGTGTACATAAATATATATGGCTGATCATTTCACTAATTAATGTACACAAATAATCAATATTTTGAAACAGAAATTGTTTGAAAAGTGAAATAGAAATTATCAAAATTATAGAGAAAGTGTAGTGCAATGACTTAGGTGGCATGTGCATATATACTTCCACACGTTTCTAGATGTTCCAACTCCAGCAACTTTTACCATAAAAGACCACAACAACAATGGATCCATTAAGAGTTAATGAAGGTCTTACTTTTGCAATAAAATATGTGTCTTGATTTTTTTCAGGTCCAAGATCACCAGATCCATTAGAATGAGTATCTGCATGTGCGGGTGGAACATACACATCTGCCACTGTTGCCGCTGATTGTGATGAAGACTCACTTTGTTGCTTCTCCAGAACCATCTGTGTCCACCGGTAAGCATCCATAGAAAGATAGTTGACTATCATACACTTTTCTCGCCGAAACGAGAAATATGAAAATAAATATTGCAACCCTATGAGCTATTGGGAAAGGTAAATTTTTTCAGGGGTGGAATGGAGAGCTAGTGTGCATTTTTACACACCTCGGCATGGAGCTTCTCTAAAATAGCCGCAACACTTCGATGATAAGATCTCTCAGCATCTACCTGAAAGGTGATCTTCTGTGAGGTCCAGCAACCACACAACTACAATTACAAAGCCATATATATATATATATATATATCTCAGATTCAAATTGCTAGGATAAGGTAGATGAAAAAAAAATAATAGGTAGCTGATCCTCTCAGTTCAGTATGCACTCTTTCAACACCTTATAAGGTTTAACCCCTGTGAGGATCTTTATACTTTAAAATGGAAAGTCGAATGAAAATGTAATGAGGTATTGAAGAATTTATTCAATTCTTATCTCAGAAGCAGTTATCTCCCTGAAACAAGTCTGACAAGATAAAAGATTTGACTCCATTTTTACAAATCCAACACAAAATTTTAAATGGTAAAGATAGTTACAAAATTTGCAGGCGGATAGAGTTTGTGCATGCATGAATTCAGCACCCCCTATTGGTGTAAAAATAAAGTCGTCGCAAGATTTTGTCTAATATCAATGGTGGTTTTAGACTCAAGTAAAAACTCTAAATTTTCATTTACTCTTTAGGACTATATGGAAGAGTTAATATTTTAAATAATTAAAAGCTTGACATTTATTGGAAACATTAAGGTAGTATAATTTAAAGGAGAAAAACGACAACAAATCTATATAACATCCATTAACTGTTAAGACTGAAATTTTCATCGAAAGATTCTACTCATAATCTCACTATATGTTTGAAATTTCTTGGCAACATCTCTTAACTTCTCAACTGACAATATATTGTATGTTATTAACTCACTAAGTAGACAGTGATTTGGTTATTTATACTGAGGCTACCACTTACCCGACGAAGTCAATTATGAGTTTTGTGAAGTTTTACTTGTGGGAGAAGAGATCCATGGAGAAACAACTCTTCCAATTCATAATTTGTAATAACTTTCAGTTACAAAGTGTTGTAATGGGCCGTCTAAATAAGCCCCTTACCTCTTTACTATCTAACTACTTTATAATTAGTTATTGTCTATTGTCTTTTATGCACTTAAGGGCATTTATGTCATTTCATCTTATGAAGTAAAATAAAAGGAGATCTAAAGGAGATGGAGACATTATCCAAACCTTATTCCTCTTTCATTCTTTCTCTTCTCTTCTACAAATCCTAGTTTTCTACTTGGTATCAAAGGGTTTGACCCTCTACTTGGGGTGTTTTTGGTATTTGAGGTTCCCGGATTACTCCATTGTTGATTTTTTTATCCTCTAAAATTAACGTATGTCTGGAATTAGTTGTATGGATGGCAGTTCCTCAAGCACAGGCTTTCTGGGACTAATCCCTTTGAGGTTTCTTCTTTAGACAATCCAAGTATGCAGATTAGCACAGTAAAACTGGATGGAATAAATTACTTGGACTAGTTTCAATCAGCCAAGATTTTATTGGTAGTCGCAGAAAATTGAGCTTTACTACCGGAAGGATTAAAGAGTCAAGTGTAATTGATCCAGCTCATGATAGGTAGGAATCTGAGAATTTTACTGTCATGAGTTGGTTCCTTCATTCTATGCAGTCACTAGCGTTACCTACGAAAATGAGACTTATGGCAAAACTCTCACTAACTAGCCTTAGCTTTCATACTACAGATAGCTAAGAAGCGAAGCCCATTCTATCCTTGGAACCTCTCTCCGGCAATGATAAGTCTCTCTCTCTCTCTATTGGGTTATTCCCCTTCAATGTCTGGTTTATCTCATTTGCTAGGACTAGGAGAGACTAGCTTCAATTCTACCAAAGAGTCACCCATTTTTCATACGCAGAATTCTTTTAACGCGTAAATCATCTTGTGATGCTTTTGGGAGCTTCATATCTAGGGGCATATGAGTTAATCAGTTTATGTATATATTGGGAAGAGGTATTCCTCCTTATCCTTTGCATCTATGTGATTTAAATCTTGTGTGGTTGCCTTCGTTTTGCAACTGTGTAAGCTTAAATTATGAGTTAAATGATTAGTAGTTAGTATTATGTTTATATATATATATATATAGTTTAATTAATTTATTATTATTTTTAGCTCCCCGTACTTTTCCCGTGTTTTACTGTTTAAAACCCGTACTTCCCGAACGTATCATTGCCGTTTAATACCCGTACCCGTACATTGTGACTATGATTCTATCCTTTTTCTGGAACTGCCTCTTAGAGTGATTAGTGTTGTCACAAAGCCTTCATTCAACAACTATGGTAGAGAAGCGGTACGAAGTTGCTTATACGGTTAAGGAACAATGCTCGACGGTAGAAGTAAGCTATTGAGTGAAGTTTAGCCCTTAAGGAACGGCTTGAGCTAAGACTAGCTCAACTAGTCGAGCTGAGCTAGCCTTAGCTTAGCCCTAATCTTAGTAGTAGGATAAACGGCAATGCTCAATATAACGGGATCCTAACGTCCAAAATGGAGCTTCGCACCGACGCTTCACTAACGCTCTATGAAGGGATTTCCGAGATGGATGCAAAAGAGTTGGATGGAGTCTCGCTCATAGTCTTCCATGGCTTCGTTTAGTTATTTACAACTGAACTGAAAAAACCTATTGTGTTTTGATCAGGTCAAGAGATGGATGAAATCTTCCTCATGAACATTCCTCCCCTATTAGTAAGTATTCTGCCTTGTGGAAGGAAAGAACATCATTACTAGCTATTGGTGGTGTAGAAAACCATGATTATTTGGCAGTCAATAGTAAGGTTAAGACGCTTAGTAGAAATAATAGGATAGAGTAGCTACCAGATGCCCTTCTTTTACTATTGGTGAGGACTTTAGAATCAACCCTACCGTGGATAAATGATATCCAGGTTGATTGCTAAGCCGAAGAATTCCCCATAAGATATACAGGTCCAAGGAATAGCCGTCATTCGATCATCAATTGCTGGCTGGGAAGAGGAGTTTAGAGCCTTCCAATGAGGGAACATAGGGCCGATCATTCACGTGGTTTCCTTTTTTTGGCCATGGTTTAAAATTCTGGTATGTATCAGACGAAAAGGACTGATACGTATCCTGTTTGGAGCTACCTGGTACACTGGTATGCTGGAAAAAAAACCCCATGTATTAACACCGTAGTATCGGGCGTATTAGGCTTGATACGCCCAATACGAGCCCGATACGGTAATTTTTTTCTCATTCTATATTTACACTAGGATCCATAGTATAAACCAGATACACACAACTTATTTTACTATCATTTACTTAAGATATTTACATGTAAATAAGTTATACCCCCATTTGAATTCAATAAAAACTATACCGGTCTAAATTCCCTAAAGATTAAAAAAATATTTCCAGTTCAAGAACAAAATCCTCTTTTTAGCGCTTTTTAGGGATTAGTTCAAAATTTCAACATTTAAATGGTAAAGTATTTCTCAAATATTAAAATTTCATAAATTCTAGTATATCAAAACATTATCAAAACTCAAAAGTCCAGTAAAAAAAGTCTCATATTTTAGTTTTCAAAAATATTTTCATCTACATGGTCAAAAAGTAAAACTAACAGTGTAAAAATTTAACAAAAAAAGACCTAAATTCAAGCTTATAATTTATGATTGTAATTCAATACATTCTTATTTAACTCATTTTTTTTGACCAATGACTGGTTTGTATTATTTAACACATTCTTATTTAACTCATTGAATGTAAGATTTTAATATCTAAATTGTATTTCTTATACTTGACTAAGTGTATGGTTTGTATTTTCATACATGTTTATCAACACGCACACCTTTCTTAATTATAAAATTCATAACTCTCATATATATGATTATAAACATAGTTGGAGGCCTTCATTTAATTTGTTTTTAGCTTGTATTTGTATTAAAAGAAGTTTTATGCAAGGTATCCAAGCTTTTCTTAGCGTATCCTGATTTTTTCCGCCATATTCATTCGATTCGGTCTGATACACCGATATATATATCCTGTTTTGGACTTTACCGATACAGCACCCTATACCGATATTTTGAACCATGTTTTTAACAGCCAACTAGAGAGATATAGGATTCTGTAGCTCAGCTTACTCTCAAATCCGTTATATTGTCCGAATCTATTAGTTAAGGCAAGAAATCTCCCATCTTCGTTAAGGATATGGATCCTTAGTTGTATATTTTGCTAGCCTATGTGGCATGTGGGAAGAGCTTGATCACTATAAGACGTTCCAAACTATATGCATTTATTATGGGGAGGGTTACCGAAGTTTGACTGAGCATAACCGAATCTTTGAATTCCTGGCTGGGTTAAAGCAGGAATTTAAGTTAGCAAGAGCCCAAATCTTAAGGATGAACTATATCTTTGAATCAAGTGTATGCACTGATCCAAGGAGAAGAGAGTCGATGTTTGGTTATGTACTCATCTTATAATATTTTTTAGCATTCTACCTTAGCATTTGCCTCATCAGTTATTACAAAGAAGGTCCTTGCAAACCAAAGGGGAATGAGAATGAAACATTGAAGTGTGACCACTATGGAAGAACTCGTCACATCAAGGAGACATGCATGCTAGAACCTAGTTGGTCGGCCAGCTAAGTACACTCAACCAGCTTCGACTGCAGTGCACAGTGCCACTTCCACTAGTATAGCTTTATCTAGGGAATCCTTTGTTATATCATCTGATTTTCAACAGTCCTCTAAGGACACTCTGCTAGTATCCAAAGTGGAACTTGAGCACTTTCGTCAACTACTGAACATATTTATTGGATCTTCCACTTCTTTTGCTCAAACAGGTACGCATACATCTACCCATCATGTCTCTTCCTTAACATCACCTGAAATTTCCAGATTATCGATTCAGGAGCCTTTGATCACATGTTTGGTATGTCTTATATCTTTTCCTCATATAATTCTTCTTATGATCCTTTAAGAGTTAAAATAGCAGATGGCTCATTTTGCTCAGTATCTGAGAAAGAAAACATCAGTGTCATTCCTAATCTCCCATTATCTTCTATGTTACATGTTACTGGTTTTTCTGCTAATCTTCTTTTTGTTAGTAGCCTAACTAAGAAATTGGATTGTAATATAACCTTTTTTTTTCAAATCTCATTGTGTGTTTCAGGATCTGGTGATACAATAGATTATTAGGAGTGGACATGAAATTAATGGACTATATATTGGATCAAGATCCTGCTCCTATCTCTAGTGCATTTCAATCATGTAGTTATTTTAATAAGACTGGATTTTTTTCTAGCATCGTCAATTGGGTCATTTGTCATTTCAGTCTATTAAAGTTGTGTTTCCTTTGCTTTTTGGGTCCGCCAGTCCAAAATTTTTGTAGAGTGAAACCTATGAACTGGCTAAATATAGTCGTATTTCTTTTTCTCCCAACAATAAAAGTTTTTTTTCGTTTGAAATTGTACATTCTGATGTACGAGGACCTACTCCCACTTTGTCTTTGTTTGAAAATTGATAACTTATTTCATTTACCAATGTTTAAAATTACTGCACTTAGTTGTACTTACTGAAAAATTGAGATGAGGTGCCCAACATCATTTGCACCTTCCACCAGAGTCAATTTGACAAAAAATGTTAAGATATTTCACTCTGGTCATGGATGAGAATACCTTAAGGGCACACTCAAAACTTACTTTGACGACCATGACATTAATCATCAGAACAATTGTGTTTACACGCCAAAACAGAATGGAGAGGCAGAATGAAAAAAAATAAACTTGCTCGAGGTTTGTTAATATAGATGAAAGTGGATAAGAAATTTTGGTCTGATGCGGTGCTTACTGTGGCATATTTGTTTAATCGGATGCCCTTATGTGTTTTGGGGTTCTAGTCCCCTAATAAGTTACTGTATCCCGAGAGTCCTCTTTTTAGTTTCCCTCTTCGTGTCTTTGGTTGAACCTAATTTCTTCATATTTTAAGTTCAAATCGTTCTAAGTTAGACCCTAAGTCCACCAAATCTCTGTTCCCGAGGTATTGCTCTACATAGAAAGGGTATAAAATCTTTGATCCCTTAACAGGTAAGAGGTTTATCTCCAAGGATGTTTCCTTTTTTGGTTCCCTTTTTTTAGTTCCTCTTCAGGGGGAGAATGTTGATGAAGATATACCCCTTCCAGTTCTGAATGACTGTAATAGCACTCCTTTACCGTTGGTGTCCTCTCTTGATGATACTGGAGAGGAGAAAAAGGAGTTGAAGACATATTTTAGATGATCCAAAGTGGAGCCTCCATCAACTGAACAACCTTCTCAGCATGTTTTGGTGGACCCAGATCCTACTTCTCCTACTGCTCTCAGTCCAAGTAATTCTTCACCTTTATCCATTACTCCTGATCTTGATGTTCCCATTGCCATATGCAAAGGGAAACCTGCTTGTACCTCTCACCTATCTCTAAAATTTCTCCTCTTGTTCTCCATCAATTTGTGTAGTTGTCTCATCCTTGTCTTCAGTATCTATTCCATCTTGTCTCATCCTTGTCTTCAGTATCTATTCCATCTAGTGTAATAATAGATGCATTATAGTAACCTAAGTGGAAGGAAGCCATGTGGGAGAAAATGAAGGCAGTCCCCAAAACTAATACCTGAGAACTTGTTGATGCTCCTAGTGGCAAGAAGTTACTTGGGTGCAAGTGCGAATGTACAGTGAATAAGGCAGATGGTACTGTTGACAGTTACAAAGCAATGTTGGTGGCTAAGGGATTCTCCGCTTGTCTCAAAACTGATTGATTCTACTGCCCAAAATGACTCTTGAGAAACCCCTACCTCTGGAGTGTTCTGCACGACATAATGATCGTTAACAATTCTAATCACCTTGACATCACCTTCAGAATGACAGAGACCTACCTCTGGCACCTGGAACCCCACTGAATTATCACTTTTTGCTTCACCGCTATAGTGAATCTTTGGAAACTTCATCAATTGACCCCTTTTCCAAAGCTTCCTCACCTATTTTCTGTTTTGAAGAGCCTGCTGATATTATGTCCACAATCTAAAGAGTTAATGGTGATACAAACCACATAGATTTCTCGATGGGGATCCCTTCTGACCTAATATCCACAACATCTCCCAACTCAAATTCTAAAACTCTTTTAGAACACAGATCATGCAAGATCTTCTGCCCCTTGATCGAGGATTGTAAGTTTATAAGACGAAGATCAAAGGGATCTTCGCTCTCCATCCAAAGAGGAAGCTGGAGAGAGGGCTGAATTAATACATGCATCCACTTTACTACTCATACTTGCCATGGGGAAGCTTTCTTAACATCCCTCTGAACTCTTTCCCTGAAATAACGATGATGCTTTGAACAGACGCTCCTGTCTACAATTCACTTCATCCATTGAGTAGTAGGGTCTCTAATGGACCTTGATCTTTGGGCATTCACTGAGATCATACATGCTATGCCCCCCTCTTACTCACTGTTGGGCTTACAACATGTAAAGCCCACTTCTATAGGCACACTCAAGCTCAATACCATGGGTTTTGTAATTGGACGTACTAGACTTTTGTCCCCAACCTAACTTCTTCGGCCCACTTACTTCAAGATTAAAACACCCCAAATCACCCCCCTCTAAACCGAGATAACCACCTTTATTAGGATTCCAATTCGACAGCACCTGGCCTCGAGATTTGCCTCTACACATCTTGCACCATACCTTCTCGCTTCTTCGAAAGATATCGTTCTAGGAGGTTGAATCTGAACCCTATTCTCCACCGCACCACATCCTACCTCCTCACTATGTTTCTTACTCTTTAATTATTTTTCCTTTTTCAAGAAACTTGTTGGGCTTGCATAAAGGTCCTCAAGATGGGAAGATTCAGAGTTTCCAACTTCTTGTACAGATGCACTCCTTCCTTAAACGAAAGGATTTCAAACGAAACAATGGGAAAGCTTCATTGGGTCCCACACTCCCACCATTTTGAGTTCCTTCAAAATAGACAACAAACACGTTCGTTCTTAGTGTCCACGTGTTTTCTTCAACCTCACGCCCAAAAACCATGAACTCCGGTGTAACTTTGCAACGTTCACATATTTTGCCTTCCCAATTTGGTATTTCCACTGGATAAGATATGGAATGAAACTCAATGGAGATAAAACGAGGGGTGATTCTTAAAACCCCAAGAACACGGATCTTTGCCACTGAAAGGTCGGTCATCTCCTTTGTGGAACGATGAACCTCTAACAACTCCCACAAACTTCACCTACTTAAGCCAGAACAGAGGGAACCCAAATATGGAAGGGAATCCCTTTCAAAGCAAGCCAACGGGACTTGGTGAAGCCCATGAACGAGAAGAACAGGCATTCAATGCCAGCCACCATTGGTGGAAAGCAACAAAATTATCATTGTTTAGGAGAACCCTTTGGTGCGCACAAGAACAGATAACTGATATTCCTCTTATGTGTGAAAAATCGCCCTGCACATCAAAAGGAAATAGAGAATATTTTTGGTCCTGACAGCATTTTCCGATTGATTTTGCAACCTCCTCCCAATCATCTTTGACTCCTGGACCTCCTACAGTGCACACAATAGCTTCGGCCCACCATCAGAAGGCTCCTACATCATGCTCCACCATTAATTTGTTCTCTCCGTCCATCTTCTCCAAATGCGAAAGAAGCCCTTCTTCTGGCTTTAGAGCTCTTATCTCAGGCCATTCCTCAACCCTCCTTACTCACCACTAACCTGTACTGGAAATAACCAATCTATTACCTTTCCTCTATTCCCCAATGCACATTTTTGAGGGATCAATTAAGATAAGGCTGCTTGAAAAGCTTTCTAACCAATCTTCCATGGACCTGAGGGATGATTATCTTCCTCCCCTTCCCAATTGTTGAATCGACTTTAAACTAAAGGACCCTCTGAAGTAAGATGTTTTTTCTCCAACCAGAGTACCAAACTACCTTTGAAAATTTTAACTAGACAGTCTTGTTTGAAAGCAAGCACCTCCCCAATTGTTTTCCCCATCCATTGAAAAGCTTCCTCTGGTTACCATAATACATTGTACATCCCCCCAGTCCTCTTTTTGTAATCTTGACTAACGACTCACTTTTCACCTCCATTTCCGATCAAATGACTTAGATTCCACCGCAAACTCTCACTGCCTTGACCCCATCCTACTGAATAAGAACCTATAGACCCCTATACCCGTAATAACAACAAGCTTACATATTCTCTCTCTCCACAGACTATTTGCAACATACCGACTAAAAGGAACCCTATTTTGGCTCACTAGTTATATGCCAAAGTTCGTAAGACTCCACATATTTTGTTAATAGAAGCCTTGCAGCCCTGGATTCTAACCACAGGCCAACTTTCAAAAAACTCCAGAAAAACCAGAGGGAGCCTTCTATGTTCCCCTTACTGAGAGCTCGCTGGAGCAGAGCTGACTCATCAGCATGCACTCATTGCTTATTTTGGAAGGTGCATGCACTCATTGTTGGAGTAGAGTTCATTCATAACCCAAATAGTTGACTCTTAACCCAAAAGGATCATATTAGAGATTGAAAAGAAAACTGGCGGGTTTTTTCAAATGTACAAAGATCGCCTTGATACACAAAGTCAGTATTGCAGTTGGCACTTCCAAGAAGATGATTGTACACATATCTAAATCTCTTCTAACATATTTGATATCACAGTCTTAAAGGTGCATAAGCGGTTATGCTCCACAATAATCATCCCCTAGCGAGATTAAGGAATCACCGATTATTTCCGTAGTCAGCTATTACATAATCGCTAATGACGAGTCGAACCAAATGCTATTATCGGGACATAATCGGATATAAGCGATCAAGTCCAAAATAAGCATGCTTAGGATCTGACTTTGCGGGCTCCTCTATCTCTCCAAGTAGATAACCCAATTTGCCCGTTGTTCCAACATATATTTCAACAAACTTTGCCCAATATACATAATTCCAATCATCAAGCTCTTCTGATGTGATTCATAGAAGAGGGTTGTCATTACTTGACCCCTCATGTCCCACTCAAATGCCTAGAGGCCGCACACTTGAGGATTGGGATGCTTCTTTCATTGCCTTTTTTTTTTTGAACAATAATCGAAGCAAATATATGTATATATATATATATGAAGAGAAAAACAGAAGTACAAAGATAACTACAAAGGTAAAGACAGGGCAAGGTTCACGAGGTCATGAACCAATGTGGGAAACATAAAATGAAGACAAAGAACCCATGATAGCCCTGGATAGCGGACACACAACCACTATACTAATTCAATCTAACAATATGCCCAAGTTCACCCTACCTACCGAGAGGAGTACCAATCCACTACTAACAAACGGGTTCTAGAGCGGATATGATATAGAGATGACAACTAGTTCTCAAAAACTCTCTTGTTCCACTCCTTCCAGATAGACCATGTTATAGCACTTGGCAAGACGAGCCAAATAGCCATCTTTGAAACATCCCCACTTACCAAATCCCAGCAGGATAAGAAGTTGTGAAAGGAAGAGGGAAAGACCCAAGCCACTCCCACTCGAGAAAGAAAAAAACTCAAAATCTCACATGCTACAGGACAATGCAAGAGAAGGTGATCCACTGAATCTTCCGCTTGGAGGCACATAAAACATCGATTAGTCATTCTCCACCCTCGATTTTTCAAATGATCAAATGTGAGAATTTTATTCAAAGCTGCATTCCATAGAAAGAAAGATACTTGGGAAAGAATGTCTAGATTCCACACAGTTCTATGAGGGAAGTGGATAGATGGACCGGACCCAAGCATCTGAACTTGAAATCTCACTAAAAAGCGACCCTTGTTGCCTCTAGACCGACTTTCGCAATCCCTACCTTGAGAAACCGAAGGAGGTGACCCCAGACACTCTAGAAGCCTACCAAGCTCGACGATTTCCCAATAATTAAGCCCTCTCCTCAGCTTAGGACACCAAGCAACCCTTGCACTATCCTTATCGATTTAATCCCCAACTGACGCATTCCTATCCATGGCTATATGGAAAATGGAAACAAAATCATCTTACAATTTCGATGCACCACACCACACGTCGTTCCAAAACCTGACCTCAGATCTCGTACCTACTTATATTCGAAAAAAGGGATTACTAAACTAGCAACCGACATGATCCCCTTCTACATCCCCACCCTATGGGACCTCTTGACTTCCTTTGGAACCCATCCCGTGGATTCCCCATATTTTGCTACTATCACAGAGGGTCATAGACTCTCTTTCCTCTCCCGAACCTCCGGATCTATTTCCCTAGAAGAGCCTTGTTTACTAGGGACAAAGGCTTCAGATTTAGTCCACTCTTACTCTTAGCACGACAGACCCGAGCCCATTCGACTAGATGATACTTGCATTGACCTCCTTTCTCATGCCAGAGGAACTCCCTCTGCAAATGCTTAAGGGATAATGCTATCGAGTGAGGATGACTAGAGTAGACATAAAGTAGGTTGACAGACTACTCAGGGTACTCTGAATCAATGTTAACTTCCCCCCTTTTGATAAGAAAGACGATTGCCACCTGAAAAATGCTTAGCAAACCTTTCCAAAACCAGGGCCCACACTGCCTTAGATTTAAAACTAGCTCCAAGTGGCATGCCCAAGTACACCGATGGGAGGGGCCCCGCCCTGCCCTACAACCAAGGATCGCCGCAAGATTGGGAAATTTGAAACCTCCCTGACTCCTACTATTTCAGATTTAAACATGTGAACACGCAACCCTGAAATGACTTCGAAACAAAGGAGAAGGAACCTAATGAAAGCTATATCTTGACGAGATACTCTAAAGAGATTAGGGTATCGTCTGCAAACTGGAGGTGAGAAATCCTCAATCTTTCTCTACCTAAGGAGAATCCTTCAAAGACTGGGCCATCAGCTCGGGACAACATCCTACTAAGGGCTTCTGCAACAATGATGAACGAGGAAAGGGGATCCCCTTGCCTCAAACCCCTAGAGCTTTAAAAATAGCTAATCGGGCTATCATTGGTGAGGATGGAGAATGTTATAGAGGAAATGCACAACTGCATCCAATGACACCACTTAGGACCAAAAACCCAGTCTTTTCATCACATACCCAGAAACTCCCAACTAACATGATAGTAGGCTTTCTCCATATTCACTTTCCATAGTATGTCTAGGACCTTAGATCTTATTTTATCATTAATACATTCATTGGCTATCATTGTACCATCACGAATCTGTTTGCCACCCACAAAAGCTCCTTGTTGGGGGGAGATGATATGGCCCATTATTCTCTTGAGGCAAATCGCTAAAACCTACGATAGAATTTTGTAAACACTACTCACTAGACTGATCGACCTGAAATCCTTGATGTTCAACGCTCCTTTTTGTTTTTGGAATCAACACTACGAAAGTATTGGTAATCACTCTATCGAAACACCCTAACTCATACAACTCGCAAATCACAGCAAGGAAATCCTTCTTGACAATATCCCAACTTGACCGATAGAATTCGATAATAAACCCATCCGGTCAGGAGCCTTGTCCCAGGCCATGTCTCGAATGGCTCCCGAGACCCCCTTCTCCTCAAAAATAGCCTCCAAAGAATCTCTCTGATCCACAAGCAGGCACTCAAAGGGAAGATCATCTAGTTTTGGGCGCCAATGTTCCTTTTCCCTATATAGATCTTGATAGAAAGGAAAAACTCTCCACGACCTCAACTAGTCCCTCCCACCACTTACCATCTACCTTGATTCTCAAAATAAAGTTACTCTTCCGATGAAAGTTTGGCATCCTGTGAAAAAAATTGGTATTTCGATCACCCTCGTTGAGCCAATGGACCCTAGCCTTCTGTTTCCAACTGATCTCTTCCATCTTTGCCAGGTGTCAGTATTCCAATTCCATTGCCTCCTTTGCTTGAATCTCTTCATTGGTAAGAGATCTTGAATCTTCCGCAATGTCCAGCTCACCTATGTCTTTTAAAAGACTAGCTAGTCTGGCTTGGATATTACCGAACACTTTTCTATTCCAGACCTTAAGCCGGGCTTTGAGTGCCTTTAGTTTAAGTCCAAATCTTGTACTTGCTGGCCCCTGATCTCTACTAGTGTCCCATACCTCTGCCACTACCCTCCTAAACCTATCATCCTGAATCCACATGTTCTTAAACCTAAAGGGAGTGGGGCCCTCTCTGAAGTTCCCCAACTCAAGCGATATTGGGACATGGTCTAATACGGGTCGTGGTAGGGATGATTGGATGACATTTGGAAAGTGACTTTCCCATGCTGGGGAACAGAGGAACCTATCCAATCTGCTTGCTAATCAACTGGACGATGAATGGGCCCATGTAAAAAGGTGACCTTTTAATGAAAAATCAATCAACTCATGGCACCCTATAAATTCCGAAAATCTCCTCATCTTAGCATTTACCACACATCCACCTTTTTGCTCATCGGAGAATCAAATACTGTTAAAATCACCTAGACACCCAAGGGGCATTTCATCTGACACCGACGTCGTCTAGCTCATCCCAAAAAACGGAATGGTTTGACCCACCAGATGGGCTGTATACTCCTGAGAAGACCCATATAAACTCTTCCCCCACCCATTGACAATAAATGGAAATCGAATAAGCTCCCAGCTCTGATTCAACCACCTCTAATTTTTCCTTGTCCCAAATCAATAGAATACCTCCTGAGGCTCCTAGTGATGGAATCGCTACCCATTGTGGTATCGAAATGTCCTACACATCTCTAATAATATGATCCTGGATCACTTCTAGTTTTGTCTCCTGAATGTACAGGATAGCCGACCTCCTAGATTTAACCAAACACTTAACAACAACGCGATTTTCCACTAAACCTAAACCCCTGATGTTCTATGATATGATGGAGAGGTCTGTCATCTAAGAACTCGGCGACCCTTACCTAACCTCGGATCGCATGAGACGGTTCGAGACCCTGACTTATTGTAGTTGACACGCATTCCAATCTCCTCAGCTCCGCTAATGAGCTATCTCCCCTACCTATAGGAGATTTCTGTTTGGAAATCTCTTTCTCCTCGACTCTGTCTTTTGTGAGACGAGACTTAGAACAATGCCCTGGCTTCCTTTTCGTGACGCACGAATGAGAGCCCTCAAAACCTTACAAGGGCCTCCAACTGACCAAGGTCACCTTCTGATCACCCCTGGCTCCCGACTAGATACTGCCTGAGGACTATGCCCTTGGCTCCCATGGCCGACCTGAGAGCTAAGTCTTGAAGCACTGACTCGGGACTTGGTTGAATCTCAGTGAGATCCCTAGCACCCAACACCGAGATAGACCCATCACCTACACCCTTTTCCTCATTAAACAGTGGTATCATGTCTCCATGGACTGGCAAAGTTGAAATATTACTCGCCAAGAGAAAACAATGAATTCTCCTTATCCACCCTCTCCTCACCCTGGAGTGAAAGAGGGTAGATAGAGAGAGATGAGGGTTTAGGTGTACCTTTCTCAAGGGGACAAGTGGTGTACCCCCTTGCTCTAGAAGATCCTCACCTCGAGGTGAGTGTGAGGAATTGAGAGATGCTTTCGCTCCCGAATGGTTTATGCACTGTTCCTTTACTTCTCTTCCAGGGTTACTTATGCAGAATGAGCTGGAATCGAGCTCGCAGGAGATATGTTAGAATGAACTAAAAGGCTTATAGTGAACTCCACCACTGCAATAGCCCTTTGAGCCAATGAAGGGGTGTCTGACCCGAAACTGCCCCGGGCTTCTACAGTATTTCCTGCTGCCCCTTCACTGTGATGGACACCTTCGAAGGGGCCCATCCCTAGGAATTCTTTTGGGTATAGTGTAGCCACATTTGGTGTAGCCGAAGTCCCACACTCCCTGGACACTGCATATTCACCCTCTGTAGACTCATCATTGTCAAACTAGAGCTGACCTTTAAGAGGGGAAAGTATGTTGAGCCCAAGAGGCTGCTCAAATTCCAACACCACTAACTGGGGACCCTGTTGTGTTGAAATTCTCTCAACCCCCTTAATTAGAGCAGGCTAGGCTCCATCTATCTCGACATCATTGAGAGGATCTACCCCTTGTGGGTCCAAAATCCCTCCTGACACTTCCAACTTAGCCCCTGAGACCAACCCCTTCCCGACTGCCGAAGGAACGAACAACACCTCTCTTGGAGATCACACATTACCCTGCGATGGAAAAAATTGACAACTCTCCTCCTCCTGTATTAGGCCCTGAGCCTTCATGTGGTCAAGAGAGACTGTCTTCTCCATTGCCTCATGCTTAAAGCTCACCCCTTCTCCAACACCTGAATTTTCCTTTGAGTTCTGGCCACTCCTAGCAGAATCATCGAGCACATGATCATCGAGTGCCCCTAAGTCCTCTATACACCCATGATCCTCTGGATGCTCTAACCCCGTTGCAAGCCCTACCGCCTAATCATGAGCTCGTGATAGATTATTCGGGTCCTTGGATTCGAATTTCCTTATGATAGCATCAAACCCAAAGATATCCAGTGGGTATCCAGTGGGTCTCGGCTTGACCCTCGACCGCAAAACTCTAGGAGGAGCCCTTTGGACTAAAAGACTGAGCATAAGATGGGCCCAAATCGACATTTAGAGTTGGGTGTGCTACTTGGGCCGGGGAACACGGGCCCGTGCCTAATGATATCCTTGAGACAACGTCTGTTGGATTGTGGGAGATCGGATGGACCCTAAGCCGCCATGTGGCGAGGTTGTAGTATTAAGGCAGTCAACTGTACTGACTCTCTTGATGGATATGTTTAGAAAGCCCTAGGGACTTCACACCGTCGACGATCTCATCGCATATCTCCTCAATCGAATCCACCAGGAACCGAGCTTCAAAAGGTACGCATACTCTCCAATCCTCCTTCCTTCTTTGGGCGTTTCTATTTTGATTCTTGTCCTTCCTCTTTCCTATTTTATGCTTACCCAACGACAAGGCGGCATGTGATTGAGAGATTCCTCCTTCCTTAGCACAAAATGGCCTTGGTGCTTGTCCAAAGTTAGTTTGAAATCAGCCCATGCACTAGTACCTTTCTCTGATGTCTCCTGAGCTTCTCTGATCTTGCTTTCCTCTAGATGTCCTAGGCCATAGGTCCTCAGACTCCCAGCCATCCTTGGATCTCCACCACTCACCGTACACGATGGTTCTCCCCCTTGCTTATCACCTGCTACGATCTTACGTGAGCCGCCTCCCACGTGCCCTAGATTTGAATTTGAAATAGATGTATGTAATTGGTCTGATCTCCCCAATCCGAGGGAGCCACATAGCTTCCCAATTCTCATTGGGTCTCCTGCTACTTCGACCTAACTCCGACAGTATCACACCTCCATGGAATCCGACCACCTTCTGTAATTCTTTCATAATTCTGCCTCCCAATTAGAAATTTCTACCGGGTAAGAGATCAAATGGAAGAGTAGTGATTTAACCTGTGGAATCAATTCAAACCACCCTTCACTTTGATTTTTCCTCGAGGCATTCCCCTAGATTTGCTCCAGCCACTCAATCGCCCCTTCCGGCAACCAGAGTATGTTGACACCTCCCTTCCAGCAGCGTTCTATGATATTGAGGAACACACCTTCCCTCTACTCCCTCTCTTGGATATCGAACAACTTGGAATCAATTGCTAACTTTTTCTGTCGAAAACCCATTCTGAAACCCATTGTTGCTTGGACCAAACAATCAAACTTGAAGTAAACACACGAGGAAAGAATAAGGATGAAATGAGACCTGAAAAGTTGACCACCTGAAGAAAGAAGATGGCAGACTCGGATGCTCTCGTAGCAAAGGCAAATGACAGACTTGGATGCTCTTTTAGAGCGGAGGCAGATGACAGACTAGGAAGAAGAAGGGGGAAGGAAGACCAAGGAAAACCTGAAGTCGAAATAGAGACTATGATGGACGAACCTGGAAGAGCCACCCACAGGGAACAACAGATGACATACTGAGAAGAGATAACCTACTTAGCAAACGGATTAGAGAAAACATATTGAAGAAGACAATCGTGCAATGGAGAAGATGACCTACCGGAGAAGATGACTCTTTATTGGAGAAAATTGATCATTGATGACTTAATTATTCACAGAAGTGTACTCTTTTGTTTTCAGGATGCTGGAACTTCTATCGAGTCACTGGAGTCGATCCTTGAAGAGGGTCATTTTTAGGAGATTTGGTGGCCATTTTCTTCAAACACGCACAATGCAAACACAATCCACACAACAAGGACTCCTAGGGCAATGGAGTCACACATCCAACCTCAAAGAAGCAATGGAGTCATACCTGAAAACTAGACACTTCATCAAAACACTGTCCCTAGGCATTAAGATTACCAAAACCAGTCATCCAAGTTGTTGTCATAAACAAACAAAGCAAAAAAGAATCCCAACAGCAAAAAGCAATGCCTAGGGAGCTAGAAAATGATCATAACTCCAAATCACCTCCAAATGCATCAATCTTTGTGTTGAAATGTTTCTTGCAAAAAAAGGCCCACCCGACCAATTAACAACAGCACATTTGAAAAAGTCAAATCTGTATCAAAACAGTAATTGTTTTTGAATTTTTTCGATATATTTCCTTTAAATCATTGTAACTCCATCAATACTGAACCAAATCACATGATATAGGATTCAAAAAATCTCTGAAGTCAAGATCTCTGAAAAATACCTTCAAAGCACCCCCATGGATAGCCTAGGCCGTACGGTTGATGTCAGCCTTATGGCAGGTGACATCACCATGCTGACATCTCTTTTTTTGTTGGTGATTGTTTTATCAAGCTACTCCTTCCCTCGTTGATGCTCTCATACCAAGTGGATTTTTTAGTTAGGGTTTGAGAGAAAGAGAAGAAAAGGAAGAAGAAAGATGGGAAAATGAGAGAATGAGGAAGTTAGGGTTCCCTCATCTCTATGATATTTATATTAACTAGAAAATATATCAAAGGTTGGGCCTAAGGCTTATACAAGAGAAGAAATAAAATTAGAGGACAATAGAGGCCCATTACAATATACACAACTAAAAATCTTTATAAGGAGTACAATATAAAATTCCGTACCCCCAATACACCGTCAAATGTGGAAAACATGGTTATGAAAAGTTCAAAGAAAAATGATGAAGAAGATTTTTTGAGGTTTAAAGAAAAAATGAGTCAAACTGTCAATGTAGAATTAAAAATTAGTGTTAGATCGGTATTTGGAAGAACCAAGAGATAAATCTACAGAATTTGATATATTGTTTTTGTGGAAATTCAATTCAATAAATTATCCAATTTTATTGATGATGGCCCAAGATATTTTATCTTTTCCAGTTTCAACAGTTGCTTCTGACTCTGCATTTAGCACTGGAGGAAGGGTACTTGACTAATTTAGGAGTTGTTTAAAACCGAATACTGTAGAAGCTATAGTTTGTTGCCAAGATTGGATTCGTTTGGGGGATAGTGATTCACTAAATATGTTGAAATTAGAAGTATTGAAAGACGATTTAGATAGTTAAACATAAGGTAGATTGAGTTTCATTTAGTAGAGACTAATTATAAAGAATAATAGTAACAATATATATATTTTACTCAAGATTTTGTTTGTACTCTGTCTAATTGCCACCAACAAAATAAATTAAAATAACTCAACCATAATGGTATTTGCATTGTATTACCGATCCCAAGCCCGGATAAAGGATGAGGGTTACAGGCCAGGTTGGCAGTTAGTGTAGAAAAAACTAATCCACTAAATCATATGACTTAAAAATTTCCTTTGCTCCTCTTTAGGCCCTGGCCCTTGAGGGAAGGGCTTGGGCCTAGCTAGTTCAGGCTCTTCGAGGACTAGGGCCTCACTTTTATAAGTGAGGGCCGGGCCTGGTAAGATTTAGGCCTTGCCCCAGCCCTTTGGTAGCCCTAGTTGATAATAAATATTTCTTAAATAAGTGAACAACTTCCAATATCACTGTATGATTCAGTCGTAGAATCAAGAAATTATAAAAATTTAAAACAGCACGGGAATAGACTTTACGTTCTTAGATATGACCTGGGGGCTAGAGATAGCTCGAGGCTACAATAGGAAATGTTGATAAAATTATAAAGTAATGGACAAGTATTTAGAGGCTAATAGCATAGGAGCTGACAGATGAACAAACAAATAAAACCATCATACTAATACCATTGTAAGAAGTCTTTGGAAAGTTATCCGCTGCTGTTGAGCCTCAACTGACAACATAGCAGCTGTTGCCTCTGTCCCCAGCGCAATCATAGTAGATTTAATCTCAGACAGTTTTGCTTCTGCATTTTGAAGCTTTATGGAACTCTCTGAAGAAGTTCCAGCTTCCTTGGACTTAGATTGGCGCCTTATAACTTCAGCTGCCTGATTAGTGCATAGTCACTATGTATTTACTGTGATTTATGTCTTCCACCCCGAAACACATTGCATGCAATAAATAATACCTGAGTTTCCACCTCTTGGCGGATTTTGTCATAATGGCGAGTCAAGTGGCGAGCATCCTCCAAAGGAGCTCCTCTTATTGATGTCCTTAGTGGCTCTGAAACCTACAGATGGAGAAAGAGGTTCTAAGAGTGAAATAAAAAAGAAGAAAAGATAAGTTTCAAATGAAAATTATTAAGATTAAGATTTCAGACCATTGTAGAAAGGATCCTTAGCAATTGACCGTAGCTTTCGTGGTGAAAGTTATGCAGTTATCAGCTGGGAAAAATTATAAATGTACAAACTGGTTCTGTTACACAATTCATTCTGTTTAAAATTATTGAGCCTTCTATAAAGTTTTGAATGTTAACCAGAATGCTAGAAAACTAGAAATTAATCAAACAAATCAAGCATTCATTAACGATTGACAGTCCCATCGATTTTGTTATATGATAACTCACTTCATGCTGCATTTAAAGAGGAAAAGAAACATCATGCATTGGTAATATCCTGACCATGAAGTACTCTTTGTATTATTATCAAATATTAATATGCTAATGTACTGTATGGATCATTTTCTTATCAAATCAATTCACACTTGCAAATATTTCAGTGATTAAGTTGCTTATAGTAAACAAAACATATTCATTTATAATTATTGGAAGGCATTCCAAAATACACAACTACAACCAATAATCATAAGGATAAGGGGAAAAACACATGCAATATGTAAGAAGGTCCACAAAGAGGAATTCAATAGATAGATCCCGTGAGAATCAACAAGAAATAGAAAGAAGAAATTACTGAGAGATTGGTAGAGAAGTTAGGTTCTTCTACAGGTCGCATGACTCACAAGAGCCCCTTATATTATGAGTCTATGACTACTAAAACGTAAAAACAAAGCCTGTAAGAAAACATGCCTTAAAATTATGAACATATAATAAAGGATAAAATGATCAAACTATCCCTAAACTATCCCTAAAATAATTATTAAAGATAAGAGATTTTTCCCTAAATACACCCACGATTTTTTTTGAGACTCAAAATACACCCTATTTTAAGTTCTTTACTTTTCTACACCCCCAAACATCATTTTAAGACCTTTTTACCCTTTTATAAAAAAAAAAAGAGTATAAATAAACTCAAGAGTTTCTCTCTCCCACTGTAACTCTTTCTTCCTCGCCATAAACTCTCGTCGTTGTTCCTGTCAGATCTTGTTGACTCCCGCCGTCTCCCGCTATTGCTCGCGAGAGCCAGATCATTGAGAGTTTTAAATCACTTCCCTTATTTTATTTATATTTCACTTTAATATTAGTGTTCCTATTTAGATGTACTCCGGCGGTAACAATGTCTTCCGTGAAACACGTCGTGGAGAAGACGGTGAGTAAGGAAGGATGGATCGCAACCATAGAAACTGTAGAAACGGATGGTGAGATGGTCGGAGCCTGAACCATAGCTTGAAATGATAGCAGTCAAGGAAATCAAATCTTTCTGGGGCAATGTCTCATATAGCATTCCGGTCGATTCTGTATTCCCATCCTTCACATACATGCAAACAAGTGAGGTAAGTAGATAAGCATCAGTGTCAACAGTTTTAATAACATGAGAATGGGTAGAATCCAGATGAGCCTTTGCTGATAAAAGGTTCACAATTGTAACTGAATTGGCTCCTATGCCTTCCTCACGCATTAGTTTGAAGACAAGCAATGTCTCATTGAAGAACCCATTTTGGGCATACATCCCAATCATGGTATTCCATGAAATCACACTTCAATCAGACATTCCCTCAAATAAGAGTCTTGCCACATCCAAATCTGCGCATTTAGCATACATAGAAGTAAGCGTGTTCTTCACTCTGCAATCCAAATCAAGTGCAGTCTTGACCCTGAATCCATACATAGATCTACCTAGAAACAGTAATTCCGGCCGAGCACATGAAGGTAGGACACAAACCAATGTTGTTCGACAAGGGCTGACGCCCTCTTTCAACATTTCGATGAAGAGTTTCAGTGCATCAAAGTCATACCCATTGCGTGAATACTCGCATATTAAAGCATTCCAAGCTATAAGGTCTCTATGGGGCATGTCTTCAAAAAGCTGGTGCGCAATGGAAATACATCCAGATTTTGCATAGAAATCAAGAAGAGCGGTACCTAGATAAATGAATTGATCGAAGGCAGATATGATAAGGTGGGTTTGAATCTGAAATGCTTCTTGTTTTGCATTCAAGGAATCCGAAAAAGAAGAACAGGCCTTGATGAGTAAGGAGAAGGTGAGATCATTGGGTTTGACGTTGGTATGGAACATTTGGCGGAAGAGAAGGAGGCTCGAAGTTATTCTTTCAATGCAAGATTTAAAAACAGAATTTCAAAGAGAGTTTACTGTGGGGGAGAGACGAGAGTTACAGGAGAGAAGAGAATTACGGTGGAAGAGAGAAATTTCTTGACTTTCTTTAATTTCTTTCTTTTGATAAAAGGGTAAAAAGGTCTTAAAATAGTGTTTCGGGTGTAGAAAAGTAAAGAACTTAAAATTGGGTGTATTTTGGGCCTCTCAAAGAACCCGGGGTGTATTTACGGAAAAATCCCTAAAGATAACCTAAGTCTACTAATACCTCCCCTAAGCTGGTGCATTATCATTTAAAGCAAATAGATTTTCATGCGTCGATATCCACAATATGATTGTCTGTTCCAAAAGACTGGAATACACTTGTTAAGCTCCCTCATCAGGTAGTAATCAACTTCTATATGATTGGTACGTTCCATGGTTTGAAATATCCTCGATATTTCCGATATATCCTCAATATTTTCGATATATACCCGATATCGCAGGGAAATAATATCTGTTGCATGTATTTTTTTCTTACAAAATATCCCCGATATATCTCCGATATTTCTCATATATCGTCCAATATTTCCGATATATCGTCGATATTTCTGATATATGTTTTAGAAGCAAGGGAACTTGAAAGAAATGTTGACGATATATGTCGATATCGCACTCCCCACGACGTTTACATGAGGTATTATAAATTTACACTATATCGTACAATATCAACGATATAGCGTCGATATCGTGCAAGATTGTGTATATTCTGGGGATAATTGGTTTTAAACTATAAAACAGGGCCAAATTCTGTTTACAACTTATTTATATTAAATATCATTTAAGTAAATGGTTTTAGGTTACACCACACATTTAAATTCAATAAAAAATATCCTAGATCTAAATTCCTTAAGAGTAAAAAAGTCAATTTTCCGGTATAAGAACAAAGTCTGCATTTTAGTGCCTTTTAGGGATTATGTCAAAATTTCAACTTTCGAGACAAGAGTTATCCTAGATCACCCAAAGTGCTCACACTTGAACTTATCCTTCTATCCCCTCTGTTTGCATGGAACTACCTTATTCCCTGGAAATGAGGTAGATGCCAAAGCAGAATGCTCTGAACTGTTACGGGATGGAAGCATGGTTAGCCGTCTAATCTCCTCACCTTCAACCATTGCATACAATTAATTCATGAATACCTGACCGGGAGGATGGTTTCAATCCCCACCCCTCCCATCGGTCATTGATCCTTATTTCTCAGAATTACGTCGCAGTTTTATCCGAGACAAGAATTATTTCTGTTTAACCTCTCTTTTCACCATAAAAAATGGAAAAGGGAAAAATAACAGGATGTCAACTGTCTGAGGAGTAGTAGATCTTTGGTGAAATATTTAATACTAACTTAAAAGCAGAAAAAAAGACATGCAAAAAAAATTATTAGAAGTGAATGCACCAATGTGAGAACAAACCACAAAAATGCAATTCTTTGTGACGTTATCAGAAACTCTCAATATTGTTAGGACACATCCCGACATGCTATTTATTTTATTTCTTTCTTCTTTTTTTGGAAGGGGGGGGGGGGGTCTGTTTTGATGAAGTAGATAAAATGCCATAAAGAATTCCCTTGACATAATTTGGGTTCTCAAAGCCTACATGCTGACATCACTGTCATGCTGCTTAGATAAGTGAAATTTGTGAAACTGTTACCTGATCGCCAAGAATCTTAAGCAAATCCTCCCTCTCTTTCTCCATTGAATTGCGTGAGGTACCAAAATGAAGAGAGACCCTTGCAAGAGCAAAATCAAAGTTTTGATTCTCATTCCCGTATTTGCAACAATCTTCGGCTAACTTTCTTCCTAGGAAATGCAAGGCAAGAATTTATTTATCAGCCTTGTTGTGGATAGGAGCACCATGCAATTGAGAACCAAAATCATACTCACCTATTTCCATTTGCTTTGAGCTTGTTAAAACAAAACCTTCAACGCCACGAACAATGTCCCGTTGAAAATGCTGCATAGTATAAAGAATTTTGAGAATTTTATCGGATAGGACTATCATCAATATAGTAGGTGAGTTGCATCATGCAACACTCATTTATTAAAATCAAATCAACTAAATGGAACCAGAGAGCCCTGGATAAAAGCTTGATAATTGCATACCTTGGCTGCTCTAGTAGAACTATATAGATATTGAAGTTGCTGGTGGCACTGAAGTTCAGCTTCATCAGTCACAACAGCTTGATTACCAAAATGTCCCAGTTGTTTCAGCACTGCCTGCCAAATAATGAAAACTTAAATGTTACTTTAATAAAGATGAATAAAGTTCAAAACAAATATGAAAAGAAATGCTTGCACATTATATATTGTGAAACATGTTCTTTCTGGTTCCTGTGGCAATTACAAGTGGAGAACATGACAGGTTTAGTAGATACCAAAGAACATCTTAACAGGACCTATATTTCATTTTATCATGATTATAAATCTTCCAAATTGATGCTCCTTTTCCCAAGTTTATTTACCTATTATTTAAGCAATGGTGGCAAAGGGACATTGGAATTCAATTAACAAATCTTATGGGGTCCTCATGACAAGACACCATATAATTCTCATATAATAGATATTAATAAAGGTCGGGAACTTAGATTCCACAGGCCATGATGATTTTCTCTGAAAAATAACATGTTGCTCAAAAGAATCTTTAGCAGGTCTAACTTACTACTATCCTCTCTTTATAGTACAAAATTTGGTTAGAAATATCTTATTGGAAGAATGTGCTGAAAAAAGAGGTTTGCACTTCCACTTTCGATGTTATATACTTATATGCTGTATGGATGAAAACACTGAAGAGAAGGAGCTTCTTTGCAGCAAGGATTAAAATACAGGTTTCGGGATAAGTAACGGTTTCAATTGAAACCATCACGTATTGTTGATACCGATACATATCGAACGATATTTATAAATCTGTTTTTTTTTTTTTAAATAAAAAATTCAAATTAAACGTATCAGGCAATACCACTACATATAAGCCAAGTCCTACCGATACATATCAAATGATAGCTATAAATCACGGTTTTTTTTATAAGAAAGGGACTAAACGAGTCCTACAAAACCGATACATATTGCTTGAGTCTTACTAATACGTATCAGTTTCAAATGAGTCATATTCATCCCCTATTTTAAAAATATCAGTAATAGAAACGCATAGGTCTCTGCTGAAACCAATATGTAGGGACGATACATATCGGTTTGGTGATTCTTATTCCATGCTTTGCGGTCTCAATCTAGAGGAAGGAGGCTTTCTTGTTTCAATCCACATGCTTCACAGATACAGGCCTTGTATATAGCTTGTACTTGAGTAGCTAAATGGCATTCTCCAACTTATATAGGATTGCATGCATATTGGGGATTTCCCCTTCTCTCTCTGATATATACTTCATTATTACATTTTACCGGAAAATCAAAATAGAAAAAAAAAAAGTTCAAAAAACTATAAATCTCTGGCTATAATGCATTATGCTCCATTTTCCAAGCATCAAACAGCTTTGCTAAATTCTTGCCACCCAATAAGTAATTTCCATCATCTCAACACCACCCACTGAATAGATGTGACTCCAAATTGATAGAGGACACATCTCTTCGTCAATTTAGCCCTCAAAGATCTGTAGTCTGTTACATGAGTGCCTCACCAAATTCACAAAGAGAAAATAGCATACTGCTAAGACAGTTATACGGCTACTGATAAAATAGTCACCTGGCCACTATTAATTGTTTGGATACTATAAAAGTCCCATCTTGCTTCTTCCAAAGATTTCAAAGACAAAAGAGATGCCCCTTTACCATATTGAAGACAAAATGTCTTTGGGAAGAAATAAAAAAGAAGAATCTCCATTTGTTGGATTTTTTCGTCTTCCTTACTTATTTCTAATTTGCTAGATCAATTGTTGGATCTCAGCACCTACTTCTTGTCGTTTAATAGAAGCTCGTTTGTGGCCCCATTTACTTGTACTTTTTTTTTTTCAAGAAGGCACAACCAACCCCTTTTCTTTAGTTTGTATCTGTTAACAGGTTTATTAGTGAAAATAACAAATATAGGAATGTCCAAGGCCTATTTCGTAGTTACCCAAGAACATGGCAACCTCCGTCATAAACTCTCTAGGAGATCGTACCCATCAATTCAACACTTCCCCACCATACACCAAATCTATCTTCCTCCTCACTTCTAATCCATGCCGAATATGGTTTAAAATATCGATATGTATCGACCAATACGGACCGATACGTATTCTATTTGGAGCTACCCAATACATTGGTACGGTGGAAAAAAAATTTCCACTATATCGGGCCAATACAGGCCCGATACACTCGATATGTGGATTTTTCAGTTAATTTTTTTTCTCCTTCCATTTACACTAGGATCCGCAATACAGACCTGATACACACAACTTATTTACATAATATATTATTTAAATAAATGATTTTAACTTAATTTTACTTTCATTTACTTTAGATATTAATATGTAAATAAGGTTATCCCCCTGGTTATGATGCCCCAGCCCAGCCCTATTTATCAGGAGCCACTGGTTATGATGCCCCAGCCCAACCCTACTTATCAGGAGCCACTGGTTATGATGCTCAGTCCCAGTCTTCGACTGACAGTTATGGACAAATCACGACTCAGCAGCAGACATATGTACAAATGTACCCAGGCATGTACCGCACGATGATGACTTGGACACAGTGGTGTCATCATGTCTGGACTACTTATAATGTATCACTCTACTCAATTCCTGATCCCACAATGATAAATTATGAGCCGGCACAAAGCTCAATATGGTATTAAGCTTCTATCATGTATGTAATTTGATTTGTGAATACAAGGGTCTATGCATTTTCATATTTGATTTATGAATGCAAGTAAGCTTCTATCACTTAGTTAAATAACTATGGTTTGTATTTTCATACATATTTGTCAATGCACACGCCTTTTTTAACTTATAAATTTGTTAACTCTCATATGTATAATTATAAATGTAAATGGAGGCCTTCATTTAGTTTGTTTTTAGCTTATATTTGCATTAAAATAGGTTTTAGGCAAGGTATCCAAGTTTTTTCTTGCGTATCCAAGCTTTTTTTAGCGTATCCTGAATTTTTCCGCCGTATCCAACCGATAGGTACTGATACACCGATACGTATCCTACTTTGGACTTACCGATATGCTAACCGATACCGATATTTTGAACCATGACGCCGATAAATATCCATTAATATTTAATCCAAATAAAAACAAATCTATAGTCTATCACCGATAAACCCAACAACAGCCTAATTATCAAAAAAGAAATCCATTTCTAGACAACGAATACCCCTTACATTGGTCCTCAAAACAAATCAAATATCATACACAAATTCATGTTGAGCCTATAGATTTAAAACTGGGAGGAAAATTGAGAACCTACATGACAATAAGGGAAAAAAATGTCCGTTAACCATCTCTAACAACCGGCAATTTGTGAAGATACGGTCTAAAGGACCTTGGTTATGCCAATGCATAAACTCCAAAATATGGACTGCAAGCATGTAGTCCCTACTGTCGCCCCTCTTGTTGAAAGATGGATTGCAAGTTGGATGGCACACATGCAATCCATCTCTCAACAAACCAACCTCCATCTCTCTCCCTTACTACAAAAACAGGTTGAGACAAGGAGTTCATTCAGTTGGCTTATACTCCACAGCACATTGCTCGTTTTAGAGAGTTATATCCGACGAACACTTGCCTATGCATTTACTTGTACTTCATTTTCTTCATTTAATTACATAATTTTTTCCATCGAAAAGAAAGATAAATTCAATATAAGAGAACTACGGGAGGATAATCCTTCAAAAGGTGCTTTCTTTATTCTTTCCAATCATTTACTAAAAGAAACAACATAAAACATATTAATAGAGTAGAAACCTAGGGTTTGTAGAAGAGAAGAATAGAAGATGAGAAAGAATGAGAGAGGAATAGTGTTTTTGAATTAATTCTCCAAACTCTCAAGATCTCCTTTTATATCACAGATAAGATGAAAGGATATAAATATCCTTAAATACAAATAAGACAAGAAACAATAGCTAACTATAAAATAACTAAATAGTAAGGAGGTAATGAACTTATTTAGACGGCCCATTACAACAAATAGCTATAAAATTATGCCAACTATGCATTCCATGCTATAAAATAATGATACATTTCCTAATGTTTTGGTACATTTTTTCCCTTCATACCGAAATGCTACCTTTTAGTCATACAAATCACAAATTTGGTCAACATATATGGAAATGTTGACCTGTTGGCCGAATAATAACATTTCAATACCCAAGTGTGTAGAAAATACCTTATGTAGGGGTATTTTGGATAGTACGAGTATACTGATGTCATATTTGTAAATAGTCAGTATTGCATGTGTATTTCTCCAGTATATTTAATATATAACAGAGGAGCGAGAAAATCTCCTCACATTTCCCCTAATCCTTCTCTTCTTCTTCCTCTCCCAACCCTAACCGTTGATCTACACAAATCAACTTGGTATCGGAGTAAATTTATCTAAGGGGAGTATATAAAGCAAAGCAAAGAGAACAAAAGGGATAAGTATACTTGTTGACGTTAGATTGTGTTAGTGTCCGTATGGTCTGTCGTCATCTAACGTACCATCGATGGTCGAATCTCAATTGTAAATGTTTTTTTAAGAAAGTTTGATTTGATGAATTTTTTTAAGAGAGTAAAGGAATGAATGAACAGAATCCGAAGCGACTGTGGGTGGTGGGCGAAAGGAGGGTGGGCTAGGGCTGAGGTAGGGGAGGGGCACTTGAACCAAAGAAAGCTAGTCGCAAGGTGCAAGGCTTGTATGTAAACGTAGTAGAAATAGAGAATGAATCTTCATGTGGATTGGAGTTGCTTTGAGAAATTAATGATAATTTTTTCGGAAATTGAAGAAAATTAAAAAAATCCAAATATAATGTTTTCTAGCCACCAGATTCGTATAAAGATTTTTATTTTAACTTTGATCAAAAGCGGATGCACCATTCTTTATGTTTGATCTATTGTTGGAGATGGTTGTAGATCGTTTGGACCTATATTGAAGTTCCGGTGATCAAATTTTCAGGCTATATTTGCTGTATTTATTGATTATTGGTGTTTTGGTAAATAAAATGATATGTTTGTGCTACTTCGGATTTGGAACAGGTTGTTAATCGTATTTTGGGGATTGTGGTGTGTTGAAGAACTGTTTTTTTTAAAAATGAAATCTAGGAATCTAAACATCCGTACTATTGTGGAGTTTAATAAGGCCCTTATGAGAAAACGGTTATGGAGGTTTGGGAGGAAAATGAGTCTCTGGAGGAAAGTTATCATTGCTAAGTTTGGCCTAAAAAATGGACGGGAATCAAAAGATGCGAAAGGATCATATGATGTAGGTATGTGGAAAGCAATCTTGAATAATCGTTTGAAATTTTATAAAACTGTCAAATTTAGGATTGATAATAGGTCAAAGGTAAGTTTTTGAGATGATGTTTGGTGTGGTGAGACCCCCCTTAGGGTTGACTTTGGGAATCTTTGGTTGCTATCTCTGAATAGTGATCTGGCGGTGGCCTCCTGAATCAAAGAGGTTGCCTCATCTTTCGTGTGGTCACCTAGGGTTAAGCATAACCAGTGTTTTAAAAAGCGTGTGAGGCTTACACCTTAAGCTCACTTCAAGGCGAGGCCAAAGGAAAACACCTTGAGGCTCAACTATAAAGCTTAAATCCAATAAAGCTCACGCCTCAAAGTGTGAAGCTCACATGAGGCACATGCCTCATGCCTAAAGGCTTGCTTTATGTCTATGAAGTACACCTCACAGATTAACTAAAATTAGGGCTCTAACCATATAACTGGAGACTTTAAATGTCGATTTTTTTAATATTTTGTTTTTAAATTTGTTATTTGTTTCAACTAATAATAAATAAGACTTTATATATTTAAGATAAGGCATTGAAAATGTTTAAGATAAGACATTGAAAATGAAGATGATGATAATATTGGTTTCAACTGTGACGCCCCGAACCCGCGCCTAAGGAATCAAGTTCCGAGACGCGTGTCCGTTCGTCATAACCACGTATGCGGAAGACTTTACCCACGAAAATGCGGGAATTTTGAACTTTTCTTATGAGCTTACATAAGCAATAACAACTGGTCATCACAATAATCCATCATAAGCAAATGTCTTACCTCACTAGCTACAGTAGTCTTAACTTTTGACGCCACAACTGCACCGATATACCTCCAGACTCTAAAGTGTAACTCTTTGTCAATCGGTAACCGCTTCAGAATCTGAAGACATAAAATGAGAAATGAGTCATAGAGCCCAGCAAAATCCACAGCTCATCTAAACTATTTTTCACATAATAACATTCATCAATAATGATATAGTAGTACAATACAATTCTCATATTATAATAATATGTAAAATAATAATATCGTAATTCGTGACCCGAGGTCACTCGGGGCTATCTCACCCTATTCGAGGTTCCCAACCTCTAAGTTGTCAAATTCATCCAGTCATTATCCACGACACCAGGTTACCGTTTCAGATAACCGCTCACACTTTATCCTTGAGTCCACGGACTCGATCGACTAGGCCTTCGCCCGTGTACAACCTCTATCCATGAGTCCACAGACTCACTTATCAACCAATCGGGACTTCTCCCGATTATAACCAATCATTAGGTATGTCAACCCAATTAATCCTCGGGTCTTCACCCGATAATTGCCAGGAACAATACTTCTGACACATCACACTCTGTCAGGAACAACACCTCTGACATATCACACTCTGTCAAGAACCACACCTCTGACACTTACTTTATATTTTCCCTCTATGGGAACACCGACACACACACAACCACATTTGTCAGGAAACACATCTGATTGCCAGGATATACATCTGATTGCCAGGATACACATTTGATCAGCCAGGATACACATCTGATAGCCAGGAAACCCATCCAACCTGTCAGGAAAATGAAACTCATCTGACAAGCCAGGGACGCACCTCTGACTAACAGGAAACACCTGACCACCACTGACCATCAAGAAACACCTGACCATCAGGTACACATCTGACATATCACTCTGTCAGGCATAACACCTCTGACATGACACCCTTATCAGGAAACACATCTGATTACCAGGAACACATCTGACCTGTCAGGAATAACACATCTGACATGCCAGGAACACCCATCTAATAACCAGGAAACACCTCTGACATCAAATCCTGTCAGACACAACTCCTCTGACATCAAATCCTATCAGGCAAAACACATCTGACATTAACCTCTGTCAGGCACAATACTTCTGACATTAACCTCTGCCAGGCACAACACCTCTGAAATTAAATCCTGTCAGGCACAACACCTCTGACAGCTACCATCATATATCATCACAGCATCTGTTGGGTGCATACCTGCTGACACAGGCTAATGCCCCCTCAAGGTAACATAATTGAGTTCGTAAACTTAATACATCACTGGGTCCATAGACCCCAATCCAACCTTGAGCCTATGACCCAATGCCGTCCTAACTCTCCTGAGTATCAGTCACGGAGGAACCCGGGCTCATAATAGATACCACATCTCCGGACTTAGCCAAAGAGGGACCACAGACAGCATTTCACGTAGGTTAAGTTTTCTAACCATAGGAAATCCCCAATTATTCAAGCCCTCCTTGAATAATTGAACCAGTTGGGCCTCACGCTCGTGGACCAAGTCCGATAGTATACCGTTCCGGTGTGGAACATTACCCGGCCGATGGATCATTCCATCGCCTTACTATGTCCCAACAACATCACATCATACACAAAGGTTGTCTCGAGATGGGACTTTTACCATGCCAATGGACCTCCCATTGCCTTAAAACAAACATCACATCATACAAGAGTAGTTCCGATAGTTAACTTAACCAGGCCAATGGACCTACCATTGCCTTAAAACAAACATCAAGTCATACAAGAGTAGTTCCGATAGGGAACATAACTAGGCCAATGGACCCTACCATTGCCTTACAATGTCAAAATCACATCACATCACACATATAGAAGCCCAGTCAGGCTCTCATAACTTCCTACGGTCGATCGCACTTCCCCTACGATCTATCGCAAATCACACTGAGCCTAAATTCCGAGCTAGAAACAGCCCGAAACCGAGGGTTCCATCCCTCTGCTCTATTTTTACTCTCATCCATCTCATCCATACATCATTCATAAGGTCTCCGACCTTTTTTCATCCACACATAATATCACCTAACCATTCCACATAATTAAAGTAGCTTAAATAAGGGAAAAAAGAAGAGATGGAGAGAGATTTTACCTACTACACGACTTTCGAGGCTCTAGATGTTGAAATGGTCGTCGCCAATGCGATCAGAACGCTGGAAAACCTCTAGGTGAACCGCCTCTCTCTAACCTCCACTTTCTCTAGAATTCTCTCTACACGCCAATCGAGACACCGGAGAGAAAATCGGACGTTGCCAACGTGTCGGGAACGTCGAAAAACCCCAAGGGGACCTCCCTTTCCTTTTTCTCTCTTCCTTTCTCTCTCCTCTTTCTCTCTCTTCCTTTCTCTCTCCTCACTTTCTCTCTCTAAGAATTCTGGGCAGAGCCTCCTTTGCTGTCCAAAACATGTAAATGAAGAGGTCTGGCCCCTTTTTTAAAGACCATGGGTCATGTGCATGGCACATGACCTCCCTTGATGTGACTTGTTGACCAAGTCAATACTTTGACTATTTGACTCGATTCCCGATTTCTTTGCACTTACGGCCTCTGAAACGTTATCAAACGAAGTCCGATTTTGACGAAACTTCAGGCGACCAAACTTAGGGTAGCTCGACACCCACTGTAAAAATTTCAGGGAAAAATACTGAATTTTGACAGTTGCACTTTTGTCCGAAAGAAAACTGCAAAACCCACTAATTTCCTGATTTCAGACACAAAATAGGCCGCCGTTTCTTCGTTTGAGATAACTAACTCCCGAAACGACAGAAGTTAGTTCCCACAACCGACTGGCACGCGCTGGTATCAGCCGCACGGATTTCTATTAGGATCCCCAAGAAATATTGAGTCCCACTTAATTTCTGGAAATCTGAAAATTTCCCGTTTTCTTGATTTTCTTATATGATATGACCCTGCGGTCCTGCGAAACGATACCTGACGGAACCAATACGACAGGTGAAGGTCCCGGTAGTCGACCAACACACTGTGTGTGGTTTTCGAGAAGAAATACTGAGATTTTATCGGTACAACTCAATCCCGAGTAAAACTCACTTTTCACAATTTAATTAAATAATTAACTTATTAACCCCAATTAAGGACCAATAAACCCATAATTTTATTATATTAAAATCTTGGGGCGTTACATCAACCAACACTTAATTTATTATCTTTAACATATTTAGGCTTTTAAAAACCTTTTGAGTCTAATTCACACTAAATTCCCCAGCAGATATTGCAAATATTTGAAGTCACCGACCTACAATGTAGTTCACGACTTCTTTGCAATATTTTTATTAAAAATTCAAATTATCCACATGAATTGACGATTAAACATCATCTTCAATATGTATATAAACAAAATGTAAATCTACACTTTAGCATTTTCTTGCCCTTCTTATATTTATTTTCTTATAGTTAAATAATTTATATAATACTTCTTATATATATGTGAACACGCACACACACAATGTACTCAAATACAAATATATGTATGCATAACTCTCTCTCTATATATATAGTATAATCTCTTATTAACTTTTTGAATTTTTTTGTAATGTTTTTATATTTTATTAATTGTTAAAATGAGAGAGCATGAGGCTTTTTTTTTTTTTGCTCGGTAACTAGTAGTGATATATATAAATTTGAAAAGAGTAACTATATCACAAGGTTCACCAAAGTAAACCAAGAAATAACATACGAAGAGCGAGAGCAAAGTATAACAAAACAAGCCGCTAGCAACTCATCACAATACAAAAGTGTTCCCCCAGGGATTCCCACCATCTTTCCCTGCTGAACCCCAAGCAGAGATAAGTGAGCGAACCCAAGCCTGGATCCAAGGTATAGGCAAGGACGATTTCTCTAACACCCTCTTATTCCTCTCCTTCCAGGACGACCATGCTATCATTCCTAGGAGGAGAAGCCAAACTGCCCCCGCTGGCACTAGAAATGACACTGACAGCCAACAAGATAAAAAGCTCCGAAAGGATCCTAGAAAGATCTAAGGGAGCCTGAGGCTTGCTTGTGAGGCTTAAGCCTCACGCCTTGAGGCTTATGCCTCACGCATCTTGAGGTCCTAATGTCTCACCTCACGCCTTCATATTTTAAAACACTAAGCATAACCTACATGATTGGGAGGTACTTAATCTCTTTCGTCTAGTGAGTCATCTGTCCTCTGTCACCCATTTTCCTCAGTGGGAGGATGCTCGTTTATGGTCTAGGGATACTAAAGGTCGATTCTCAGTGAGATCATTTTTTTAATCTTTGCAGGTCAATTTTAGCTCGCCTTTTCCCTATCAAGTTGTGTGGAATCTAGGTATTCCGTCGAAAGTATCATTCTTCCTTTGGTCGGCATCATTAGACAAGATACTCAAATGCAATCATTTGAAAATAGATGGTGGAGGTTAGCAAACCGATGCTTTATGTGCCAAAGTCCAGAGGAGTAAGTGAATAACTTATTGTTACATTGCCCCTTTGCTTCAATTTGCAGAAAGTTCCTTTTCCGATTAAGGATCATTTAGATCTTTTCTTAGTCCTTTTGGGATTCCTTATCTGGTTGGTTATCGGTTTCGTTGGAGACTCCCACTTCAGTGGTATGGGCTATGTTGTCGGGTGCTATTGGGTAGGCTATATGGATTGAAAGAAACAGAAGAGTTTTTGAGGATTTAGCCCAAGGTTGTGAAATCGTAGTCAAATCTCAAATCGTTTTAGGACCGATTCAAATAGTAAATCGTAAGATTCAATCCGATTCTTTTAAAAATTGTTTAAAAAATACTTGATAAATCAGAAAAAATGGAAAAATCCATTATCCAATAGATTTCATTCATATTTATTGATAAAAGCAAGTAATGAACATTTCATAGCATACATTATACACATTGTGAATGAACTCCATAAAAAGAAACATAATGTTGTATGAGATCAAGTATCAAAAAGACTTGTATATTTAAAAAGACTAATAAAATAAACTATCACGTATTCCAAGAGTCCAACTCCAACCTCTTTCTTCTTCCTCATTTCTACTATCTTCTTTCTCTTTTTTTTCCTCTTTCACAAAAATAGAGAGAAAACCCTAACAAGGGTTTTGGCATGTCTGCAACAGGGGTTTTCTCGTTTCTTCTTTCTTCTTAAAAGACAAAGTACTTTTAAGAAATTGAAAGAAGAAATTAAAAAGAATATTTTTAAGTATCAATCCATAACAAAGATTTCATGCTCGAATTGCATGAATCGTACAATTTGAATCGTATATCGCACTTTGAATCCTACATCAAATGGGATTTAACCCAATTAGTATTTCCACTTGTGATTTGAATCGTTTTACATGCGATTTGATTCAAATAGTACAATTTGAATCACAAATCACAACAATTTAACAACCATGGTTTAGCCTTCTCCAATGAGTATTTTTACACTATTGTGCGACAGCTCCTCCATTCCTAGTGTGCCATCAGGAAGGATTTTGAGGAATGGATCACTAGGTTTTGACTATACTAGATATCGTGCTTTTATCCTTTCTCCCTCATCTCATTTGTGTTAGTTTTAGTCTTCTTGTTCTTGGTTCATATTGCTTGTGAACCTCTTTTTATCTTTGTATTGTTTTCTATCTAGGGGTGGAGCTAAGGAGGGGCTTGGAGCACGTGCCCCCCCTAAACATTTGAAAACAAAGTTACATATTGGCATAGCGAGATCGAATCACAGCCAATTGCGATTGAATTCAGGGAGAGTTCAATCGCACCCATAGGCCAACACGTGTCACTTTTAACCCCTATTAATCGTGGTTAAGATTCACTAACCCTTGGGGTTCGACAATATAATATTAGTTTAAGAAATATATTTAACTCTAGTTAAGAATTTTTAACCCTTAAGGGTTTATATTTTTTTAATATTTTTTAAAAAACTAAAGTTATATTGTTGAACTCCAAGGGTTCGTGAATCTTAACCACGGTTAATAAAGGATAAAAGTGTTAGACATATGCCCATAAAAGCCATTCCAGATTTGTATTAATCTACATTATTAATATAGCATCTTTAAATTCACACATTGTCTTCTGCATTGGGTAATATATTATAAAGTATCTCAAAAGATGAGACTACTTTGTCCCTTAGGTAACATTGTAGGAAAACCATCCAGTTGGTTTTGAACCAAATGTTAAGGAGATATGGTTTTCCGGTTCCTTGTAGACCTAGAATTGTTCTAAGTTATTTAGGATACATCTGGAAAATGTATTCCTACTAACTTACACATGGTTAGTTCCATAAGATAGAAAGCATGGGAGCCCTAAGCCTAAGTAATAGTATCCACCCTTAGAAGATAGTTTAGCATCACCCTACCGATGAGTCTGGAGGAAATCGATCTAGACTATCCTCTATCCAGATAGATATGTCCCTATGAGCGACTACGCCGATCTTTATATGTTTTGGCCACGTCCGTTTCCGCTCCAGTGCCCAACGGGTCCGCAGATGAAGCACCCTGCACTCCTGGTGGCAGGTTGTTCCTTTCCTTTGCCATGGAATGACTTCCATCAGTCCTCCTTTGAGTGAATCTCAATCACTAAGAGAAGGGTCTCTTGACTAAGATGTGGCTATAAATAATAGGTACTTATATTGAAACAGGATCGCATAGTGAATACCCTATTGTAAATGTCCCTTTTTTGGGGCCTTTTTTATATTGTCTTGTTTTTTTTTCCTATTGGGCCTTGGGCCCATGTAAGTTTATTTCCTTTGAATAAATAGTCCAAGTAGAGAAGAGAGGGAACGAACTCTCATTCTCTTTCCCTCTTCCTTCTTCCTCTCTCCATCTCTCCATCTCATTCTCAAACCCTAACAAGGTTTAACCATGTTGGTATCAGAGCAAGGCTTACCAAGGTTCAAGTAAATCAACTAGGAAAGAACAGAAGGAGCCAGTGACGTCATCAGCCGTACGGCCTAGGGCCTCCATGGGAAAGGTTTGAAGGTCTTCTCTTATACATCTTGATTTTAGAATTTTGTTTTAATCTATTCTCATGTGATGTGAAGAAATATTGAAGGAGTTATGTGGTTTTTTCATAAAAATTAGGAAAAAATACACGTTTCAACTCAGTGATGATTGTGACTGTATAAACTGTTTTTAATGTGATCTATCACACCTCTTTGGAATGTTTTTTTGGTACCTTTCATCCTAAAGTGGTTTCATCTCATTATATAAAGTATTGAGGGAGTTGTAAGTTTTTTTCGACCACTTTGGGCTACCGATTTTCTCTGCAAAAATTTTATTTGTGATGTTTAATGCATGAAAAGGGTTGGACAGTCCCTTCGTTGGATTCCAAAGAGTTTGCCTTGTTGTTTGAGGCTTAGAACTAGTTGGAAGTGATTTTGTTAATCCTTCAACATTGTGTTTTCTCTCTTCTGTGTATTGGAGAAGATAATTGGTGATTGGCCTTCTTGTTGGTGCCCTTATTGTGTTTGAAGAAAGGACACAATAGTTTTTTGAAAGGAAAAGGCCATGTCAGATGAAGACCAACCTTCCATTGTGGTGCCCCCAAGCAGTGTAGTGCCTCTAAGTAGTGGAGTGAGCTATGAGGGGTCAAGTAGTGACAATCCTCACTTGCCAATCACTTCAGTCAAGCTTGATGTTGAGAATTACGTGCATTGGGCACAATCAGTCTGCATGTATGCTAGCGCGAGAGGTAAGTTGGGTTATCTCCTTGGCACCATAAAAGAGCCAGCATAGTTAGACCCTCAACATGCTAAATGGGAACAGGAGAATTTGACAGTTATGTCTTGGCTCAACAACTCAGTGTTATCACATTGGCAAGGGTTTGGTATTCTTGACATCCGCTAAGGATGTGTGGGACACACTTGATCAAACCTACTCAAAAGTAGGTAATTTTGCTCAACTCTATAAGCTCCAACGGGACATCTCTCAAACTCGCCAAGGAGAGATGTCCTTGGCCATGTACTATACAAAGTTGAGGGAGAAATGGGAAGAGTTTGATCACTACTCCGACTTCCAACCTAGTTGTTCTGTTGATGTTGTTGCCTTTAAGAAATGGGTTGAACGAGTGCGGATTTTTGAGTTTCTCACCGGATTGAACCAGGAATATGAAAATGCCCGCTCTCAGATTCTTGGTCGCGAGCCCCCTCCTCACTCCCTAAGTCTTGTCTATGCCTACATCCAGAGTGGAGAGTAGAAGAGTTGTGATGACTCCTATTATGGTAGCAGTTCCTGAGAGGTCTGCTCTTTCTTCCATCTATAGCGTGGTGGAAAAGGAGGTAGTAGAGGAGGTGCTAGGGTTCATGGTAATTGGTTTAATGATGCCTCACATGATGACAAAGAAAGATTGAAATGCGATTACTGTGGTCGGACTCGTCACACCCGTGATCATTGTTGGAAATTACATGGTCGGCCTACACAAAGAGGGGGTCGTTCAGGAGGGTTCAAAGATTCCTCAGCCCATATTGTTAATGCCCATTCTTCAACTACCTTTGAAGTTCCTAGATATGATGTGGAGTCTCTTCGCTGTGAACTGAAAGCCGTGTGTCAAGCTATAACTCATTTGGTGGTGCCTTCCACTTCATCCACATCCTCCCTTGCACAGTCAGGTACCTCTGCCACTGCCCTAAATGCTTATGTCCTGTCCACTCATCCCTCTTGGATTATTGATTCTGGAGCATCCGAGCATATGACTGGTATGTCCTCAATTTTCTCTTCCTATCATCTCAGTTCTGGGAGAGATAAAGTTCGTATTGTGGATGGTACCATGTCCTCTATTGCTGGAAAGGGTACCATCTAAGTCTCCCCTTCTCTGCATTTGTCTACTGCCCTTCATGTCCCTAACTTTGCTTCTAATCTTCTCTCTGTTAGTAGTATCACTAAATCACTCAATTGTAGTGTCACATTTTTTCCTTCTCATTGTGTGTTTCAGGACTTGGTGACGAGGAGGATGATTGATAGTGGTCATGAAAAGGATGGTCTCTATCAACTGGATCTCTCTCCTGTGTTGCATGCTTACCAGTCTACTCCATGAAGCAGGAGTGATTTTCCCCAGTTGATGCGATGGCATCTCCATTTAGGCCATCCCTCTTTTTTGCTCCTTAAAATGATGTTTTCTCAGTTATTTGTTTCTTTATCTAATGTCTCATTTCAGTGTGAAATATGTGAATTATCAAAACATTATAGGGTTTCATACCCTCCTAGCACTACTAAAAGTTATTCACCATTTGAACTTGTTCATTCTGATGTTTGGGGTCCTGCACCCACTACTTCTATTTTTGGTTATAAGTATTTTATTACTTTTGTTGATGACTTTTCTCGTGCTACTTGGGTTCATCTTCTCAAGTCCAAGTCTGATGTCAGTACCTCTTTTAAGACCTTTCATAAGATGGCATGCACACAGTTTGACACTACACTTAAGATTCTACGTTCTGACAATGGTGGAGAATATCTGAGTGGCGACTTGTGTACCTATTTTACTGACCATAGCCTTGTCCACCAAACCACTTGTGTTCACACCCCCCAACAGAATGAAGTAGCTGAATGAAAAAATCGACACCTCTTTGAGATTACTCGATCTCTTTGGATAGAAGCCTTGCTTACCACTGCATTTCTTATGAACCAGATGCCTTCACGAATTTTGGATTACAATGCCCCCTTGGACATTCTTTCTCTTCATGCTCCTCATTTTCCTATACCCCCTAGAGTTTTTGGCTCTATCTGCTTTGTTCACGTTCCTAAACCTGATCGGACCAAACTTGACCCTCGTGCAGTCAAATGTGTCTTCCTTAGGTATTCCCTCACTAAAAAGGTTATAAGTGCTACCATCCTCCTTCCAAGAGGCGATTTGTGTCCATGGATGTCTCCTTTTTTGAAGACACTCCTTACTTCCAAGGGGAGAAAGTTGTTGATGATGTTGTAGAGTTGTCTCCTCTTGTTCCACTTCTTATTATTAGCATTCATGATACTCCTGCTAAAATCATTGACTCCTCTATTGTTAATGTTAGGTGTAAGAAGGTTCCTTTGAAAGTCTATTCTCTGCGACCTCGACCTATGTCTCATGCTCCCTGCCAAGAGGCCTTCTTAGATCCTCTTGACCCAGGTAATGATTCCAACCCCGACTCTATTCTTATTTTTCATATTGATGACTATGATCTCCCTGTTGCCCTAAGAAAGGGAGTTAGATCATGCACTCAACATCCCATCTCCAACTTTGTGTCTTATACTTCCTTATCTGCTTCTTATCGTGCATTTGCCTCTTCCTTGTCTTATGTGTCTTTGCCTTGCAATGTTTCCGATGCACTAACTCATCCTAAGTGGAAGGATGTGATGCATAAGGAAATGAAGGCTCTTAAAAAAGCTAGTACATGGGAGCTTGTAGATCTTCCAAAGGGAAAGAAACCAGTTGAATGCAAATGGGTGTTCACAGTCAAACACAAGTCAGATGAGTTTGTAGAAAGATACAAGGCAAGACTGGTGGCCAAAGGGTTCACTCAAACTCATGGAATTGATTACCATGACACCTTTGCTCCTGTAACAAAGATGAATTCCATTCGGGTCATTCTTTCCTTGCAGCCAATCAAGATTGGCCCCTCTATCAACTTGATGTGAAAAATGTCTTTCTGCATGGAGACTTAGCAGAGGAGGTCTACATGACTATGCCCCCTAGATTTAAGTTTCCCATTGCTCAAGGGAAGGTGTGGAAACTAAAGAAGACATTAAATGGTCTAAAGCAATCTCCTCGAGCCTGGTTTAAAAGGTTCAATGGAGTGATGAAGAGACAGGGGTACACTCAAAGCCAAGCAGACCATACTTTATTCATTAGGCATTGTCAGGGGAAAAAAAAAACCCTCATTGTGTTTGTAGATGACATTGTGTTGACTGGAAATGATGAACATGAAGCAAAGAGGTTGAAGTCTTAACTAGCCACAAAGTTTGAGATTAAAGACTTGGGAAAATTGAAGTATTTTCTTGGCATAGAAGTTGCTAGGTCAAAGAGAGGTATCTTTATCTCCCAGAGGAAGTACATCCTAGACCTTCTTAAAGAAATAGGGATGTTGGGTTGTAAACCTTTAGATGTTCCTATTGAACAGAACCACAAGCTAGCAGAAGATGGTGGGGAGTCCCTTGGTGATACAGGAAATTATGAGCGACTTGTTGGTTATCTTATTTATCTTTCTCTTACTCGCCCTGATATAGCCTATGCAGTGAGCTAGTTTATGCATGCCCCAAAAGCCTCTCACCTAGATGCAGTTTACAAGATTCTCAGATACTTGAAATCCTCACCAGGAAAATGAATCTTATTTGGTTGTTATAGATACTTGAGAGTAGAAGCCTACACTGATGCAGATTGGGCGGGATTTGTGTCTGATAGGAGATCCACCTCTGAATATTGTATGCTTGTTGGGGGAAACTTTATAACTTGGAGAAGCAAGAAACAGGGAGTTGTTGCAAGGTCTAGTGCTGAGGCTGAGTTTAGAGCTATGACTCATTGGATATGTGATCTACTCTGGTTAAAGGCTCTCTTAAGGGAACTCGGTTTTTCTGTAGATAAGCCGATGAACCTATACTGTGACAACAAAGCCGTAATCAGTATTGCCTACAATCCAGTGCAACACGATAGAACAAAACACATCAAGGTTGACTGACACTTCATAAAGGAGAAACTCAATTCTGGGGAGATTTGCACTCCCTATGTGAGGACTGGAGATCAACTTGCAGATAATTTAACCAAGGGGGTTCTTGGCTACCGGTTACATAGTATTCTTGGCAAGCTGGACATGTGTGACATATATGCACCAACTTGAGGGAGAGTGTTGTAAATGTTCCTTTTTTTTTGCCCTTTTTATATATATATTTTTTTTAAATCCCTATTGGGCCTTGGGCCCATGTAAGTTTATTTCCTTCGACTAAATCGTCCAAGTAGAGAAGAGAGGGAACGAACTATCTCATTCTCTTTCCCTCTTCCTTCTTCCTCTTTCCATCTCTCCATCTCATTCTCAAACCCTAACAAGATCTAAACCCTAACAAGGTCTAACCAAGTTACCCTTAGAAATATACTGTCTATATATTTTTGATAGTCCATTTGACAGAATATCCTTAACTTGAGAGGTCGACATCTTCTCTAGTATTTTCCTTGTATAGCTTTGATGTAGCCAATCATCAATGTCCAACACATCGGACAAAATATGGACTCGTTGGGTTATGTATGCTATACTTGAAGAAGTGTGTGCACCCTCAACAAGAACTCCACCACTCTTCATCTAGAGTTATTTATATTGAGTTGATACTTGTCAAACAGGACTTGGAAATCCAGTTGATGTTTATTGATGAAATTTTTTTATCGAAATGATTATTTTCTGAATAAAAGAAAAGTAATTATTATTATTCTTTTAATGAATTTTAAATTGTATTTGAAAGTCCAAGTTTGACTAAAGGTATCAAAGAGAAAGAGTTCTCAATATAAGCTAGGGATTACAGACAGTATAAGATATTGTCCCGTAACCTTATAGACAATATTAGAGGTGGAAGGACATGTCTATAAACCAATCTTGTGGTAGAATTGGCTTACAAGTAATTCTCTCATTTCTGGAGGTTTAGTCACATTGTGTTAATGGACATTATTGTGACTAGTGGAAGTCCAGTGACTTAGATAGCATTCTATGATCCTAATGAAATTATTGGAAAGTGTTTCCTAGCAACAAGGCTACACCTTAAAGAAGAAGCACTTGGTCCCACAACCAGAAATAGGAGATCCGTTTAGATCACACACACTAAGACCTTCTCAAAGCTTTTAATTTAATTGGGAATTAAATTAATTAATTTCTCAATGTATTTCACTATATTGTATAGTGAAGCTCTAATAGGTGAAATCACATAAGATGTGATTAACCAAATGGGTAGGACCCATATAGGATTTTGATAAAGATTAAGAGGTAACCAATATGGGGTGTAACACTAAAAAGGGGCGTGAGATTTGTGGGGCCCACCTAGGGTGGGACGCCCTACTCTATGGATAATTCCCTACTTTAATTAGTTACTACAAGTTAGTTACTAATTAATTATTTGTTTCTTTGAAATAAGAAAGAGATAATAAGGAATTAGAATTCGAATTGGATTAGAATTAAAAAGAGGAGTTAGACTTGATCTACAAGTTAGCAATCAAGGGAGTCTATATAAACCCTTAGTGTGGAACGTCCAACACTAATTGAGATATCTAAAATCTCTCTTTCTCTCTCTCTCTCAAAAGTGCATGCCCACCCCTCTCCCATCTTCAACCTTGGTTTGAATTTTGATCTTGAATTTTGATCAAGATTAATTCTTTGAAGATCAAGATTGATTTTTTCTATATCAAGATTGAATCTTTATTGATCAAGAAGGGTTCTTTCAATCAAGAAAAGAAGAAAAGATAAAAGAGCTTGGATCGGAAGAGCCATTAGCTTTCATTGGAGAAAAGCTTTGGAGATACAAAAGAAGGTTTGTGTGAATTGCAAATGACACTTTTCACTTGCGAAGTTTTGTAAGCATTGTTCTATCCTTCATTGAATAAAATCAATTAGAACTATAGTTAGATCTTGGAATTCGATGTATGCCCTCCAAGAATTGTTTTTATAAAATTAAAAAAAGGCATACTTTCAAAAAGGGACACATGTTGGCCTGTGGGTGCGATTGAAATCTCCCCGAGTTCAATCGCAATTGGTTGTGATTCGATCTCTAGGCATAGAATGGCGCATGGAGGTGGGTGCCCCCCCTCAACTTTTAAATTTTTTTATTATAGTTTACTAAGGACTTGGAATCCTCTACTTTTATAACCGGACACCTTGGAGTCTCATTACAACCCATAGGTTAACACATGTGTCTCTTTTAATACCCCTTAACTATGATTAAGATTCATTAACCCTTAGGGTTCAACCACCTAACATTGTTTTAAAGAAAAAAAATTAACTCACAAGGGTTAAAGTTGTTAACTAAAGTTAAAAGGCTTTTATGTTGTAACCGGACTCCAAGGAGACCGTAGAGGATTCGAAGTCTTTACTAAGGCATTAGTCATGGGGCAGTTGTCCCATTGAATTTTAAAAATACATATCTTTTAACTGTTGTATTTAATTATTTAATAGGGCATATATAATCATTGGACAAGGGGTGGACTTTTGAATAATTTCATAGGGCATATATAGCGGAGACCTCTAAACTTTTGAAATTATAATATATTTTTTATCGATGTTATTTAATTATTTAATAGGGCATAGCCATAGGGCAATGGGACAGCTGCTCCCGTAAACAAGGAGAAACAAATACCTGTAGGGTATATACAGAACGTATGGACAAAATGACCCACAAATTTAGTCGTCAAAAACAAAATAATTTGGGGACTACTTCCCCGAACCCCCATCCCTAAACCCAAAATATTCATACCCGCCTAACTATAATGTGCCCCCCTAGTATAAAATCCTGCATCCGCCCCTGATTCTATCGCTTTGCTATTTATATATGTCATCTTTTACCTATGAAAAAAAAGTGACGTCTATCAGGATGAGTAAAGCGATGACAATAGTGGTTCATGGACTTATTTGGGTAACTTCAATTCCGTTGAGAGCTGCTTTTGTGGTTAAAAACCTCTACTAAGGGTCAAGAGCTTCATTTTAAAAAAAAGGGTTTGGAGTGTGTACACCATCCGTTGAAGAGTGTAGGAGCAAAACTAGCCCACACAGCACTTTCAGAGACTTCTAACACCACAAAAGCCCCTATATACAATAAACAATGGATTAATTTTCACCAAACAGCAATGATAAACTATTAACTGATATGGTCTGAAAAAACATTCACCGGAGCTTCAAAACTTAACCAAATTACCCAAGACAAATGAGACCCTCCACTTCGAAACAAGTTGCGACAAATGGTCATGGAGGATGTGTGGACATGGATGAAGTTATTTTGACTGCTGCTGGAGGTGGTTCCTTTACTATCATATCTGGTTGGGATTCAATTCAGATTAAGGACCAGAGAGTTGCATGACGTGATTTGATATGGTTCAAAAATCCAATGTCTTGGAACTCATTCACTCATGAATGGCAATCTGAGAGTACTTAGTTACACAAGACTTCCCTGTCTATATCTCACACTTGGATGCATCAATATGCATGTTATTTGGGGTCTAATTAATGCTGAGGTAATATGTTTTCTCCATGCAGCTAATACTCGACCTTTTGGAAAGCTATCTAAATCATTTGACATTAAGCATGCCAGACAAGACATTGGGAACAAGAATTAACTGGGTGGATCAAAACTTGAATAATTCGGACCTTAGTGGGCATCTTAATTCTTAAGAGCCTTCCCTTCTGTATATACAGGGATCTATCATTTATTGGAAGAAAGAAATCAATGCATTTTCTTGAAATATTTTCATGATGAATAAAGGGTAAACACTAATACTAGCAATAGACAGTTGGAAGACTATGATGGAAGCCACTAAATCATGAGACACAGGAGGATTAATTGCTCATTCTCTATGAAGCAGATTGTGTACTACTCTTGAGTTAATCCGTTGGCTGGATGGCTGGATGGTGAACTTTAAATTCCAATCAGTCCATCAATCGAGCTGGTTTGAGTTATGGTGGAATTATAAGAGACCATTTGGAGATTCCTGAGATAACTTATGCTTTTGATGACAATTATAACCCTCCCAAAAATTATGGCCTTATCTTTATGCAAGAACTTCTAGCCGTGAAGAGGGGCTTAGTTTCAGGCAGACGTAAAGTCACTTAGATTATCAAGAGAAAGGTAGGATGGCCATGGCAGATGAAAGACGGTCTTATGTGCATTATGGTGACTCTTTATCATTTTGGAGACTGGATGTGATGTATCCATGACATGAAGCAAACCAAGCAGCTGACTTTGTGGCATCTTCTCCAGTAGTTAGTGAAAACTGCATTCCATAGTATAATGTTTGAATAATTTTACAAGGACATGTTAGAGGGTTTACATATAATTGTTTGCAATTGTTTATTTGTATAGTGACAGTAGGGGTCCTGCCCAACCCCAATCTTACCCTCCAAAAACCTCAAAAGAAAAGCAGATTCTATAAGGAAAAAGAACATATAATCAGCAAAAGCAATATCAAAATGCATAATTCATCTGCGCGAAATGGGAAATAACAGGGAATTGCATTAGATTCCAACAGAGAAGAAGCAAATTTTGGATCCAAACCCACATATCAATCTCCAATTACAATATCAAATACTTCAATAGCAACCAAAAAACAGAAGAAGAAGGAAACAGAGCAACATCACAGAATTACCCCTTCCCCCCAAACAGTAATGAAAAAGAAAAGAAAAAAAAGAAAGCCATTTACATGGATTTGTTCACTTTTACAGACAACCAATCGAAGATAACAAACTCAACAGAGAAAAAGTGGACAATTTCTTCTTTTGAAACAGTAAAAAGCAGCAAATCAAGATAAAAACCAAGAAGGAAGTGAAAGGAGTACCTGTTGCTGCTTCGCTACTTGCTCTCTGAGCTTGCTTGCCTGCTTTCGAATGGATTCCATGGAATATCTCCTGTTTCTCACAGTTCCTTTACTTAAGATCTTCAGGCCCTGACAAATCGAAAGACGGTGAAGAAGATTTCAGGACAATAACCATCTGAGAACTCCAAATTTCAGAATATTTAAGAAGCATTAGATCTTCGACAATCACTCTCGGCATACGGAGTCGTAGAAACCCTAGATCTGCGGCTTCGAAATGGATTTTTGTCGCAGAGAAAGCAGTTTTCTTTTTGGAGTAACAGAACTACAGAAAGATGGCTTTAAAAACTGCAACCGTGAGGGGTGAAAGTGAAACTGTCGGGAGAGAATATAGCAAAAATAAATAAAGCTGACTGCAACTCAATGCACGTGCGATACAAAAAACACACGTGAGATGAAAATTGGGAAAAAAAGAGAGAAGGAATGCAAATCATAAGACGTATCCGAGGTGATTACGGACTCGACCCCTATCGTACACGTGCTCAAATCATTTAAATGATAGAGTCAATTCCTCTACCGTGATAACCGGATTTGACAGATCCGGTTATCACTCCTAGAGGTCGCCACGTGTCTCCTTTGACACCCCTTAACCGTGGGTAAGGTTCACCCACCCCTAGGGTTATTAACACACTCATTTTTGGTCTTTTTTTAAAATTAAAAAACTGTTTTTGGAGTTTTTTAATATTAAAAAAAGTTTTTAAATTTTTAAGAAAGAATTAATATTTAAAAAAAAATCAAAAATGGGTGGGTGAAGCTTACCCATTGTTAAGGGGTGTCAAAGGAGACACGTGGTGACCTCTAGGGGTGATAACTGGATTTGCCAAATCCGGTTACCGGAGATGATTTAGCTCCTTAAATGATTTATAAGCAGGGACTGGTATTCTGCCCCTCGCCTGGGGGGGTTGTCTTGATTCCTTAAGGTTGGGCGAATGAAAAGAAAACAAACGTAAATTTTCTCTCCAAATAACCAATGAATAGATTATTTGGGAAAAAATTTATCACCGTTGAGAAAGTGCAAGAAGATGAAAGTCTGTTTCTTGTATACCCAACATTAAAAAAAAAATGTTACTTTTCTTTTATTTTTTCTCACTTTCTCGCCAAACGAACACACCCTTAAATATGAGGGAGAGTTTTGTGTCAAGAACCCCGAGCAGAGCTCTCATTTACTGTAAAATGGTTGGCAATCTTATAACTAAGGCTGCATTCAAGCCAAAGCTAGCTTGATGGCTCGACTTGTTTGAGCTAAGGTCAAGCTGGCATTTCAGCTCGAACGAATCCAGCCAAACTTTTCTTTGAGCTCAAATATTTAAACAAGTCAAGCTCAAGCTAGACCATGTTCGTCTCTGCTTGACTCAGCTTGGCTCAAAGCTCGGCTTATTTAAAGCTTGGTTTGGCTTGAGCTCAACTCATCTCTCAAAATATATATATATATATATATATATAATATTTTTGATGATGTTATTTATAGTAATACAAATTAATATTTCAAACATTTCTTTATTTTTATTTGTAATAAATTTATAATAAATAAGTTGAAGAGATAATAATGACAAAAAAAAGTTTAAGAAATTAAAAGCAAAAACTCTGATTTGAATCTATACTCTTTGGGTCAAAGGACTACTCTTAAATGTTATTTTCGTATGTAAATGTATTTAGTGATTATTGGTTGCATGTCACTTTATTAAGACAAAACTCTTTTTTTTTTTTCAGTTAACCACAAGAACACACACTATACCCAACACACATGCCCCAGGCCATAAGGCCATTGCACCCACACACCCTCTCAAAAAAACCTTTTATGCATTAGGAGTTTGAGTGTTAACATGAAGCAGAGCTTTGATTCAAGCGCGAGAGCTTTATAATTATAGAGAGAAGTAATAACAATTTTTTAAGAAATATCCCTCCATAGTTATAAGTAAGGGTGTATTCAAGCCGAGCTTAGCTAAGTTTGAGCTTGTCTTGAACATGCTCAAGCTCGGCTTGAGTTTGGCTTGAGCTTGATTCGAGCTCGAATGTTTAAGCTTGAGCTTCTTGAACAAATTTGATTGAGCTTCGTTCAAGCTCAAACTTTATTCAAGCCGAGTTGAGCTTGGGTTGGCTCAAGCTTGATTGACTCAATTATTTCATTTAATTTTACATAATTTTAATAAAAGTGTTGAAAATTTAAAAGAATGTTAACTGAGGTGGTAGTGAACAAAAGAGCCAAAATCCAACACGTCGTTGACCTCAAATTTTTAAGATAAGGTATTGACAAAAAAGGAAGAAGTGAGAAACAATCTTCAACACCTCTAAACTCCTCCCAATTAATGAACGTAATAATCTTAGCTTGACTAGAGAAGGTTTACCATATTCTTATTGACAATCCCAAATCAATATGCAATGTTGTTTATGGAGTATATGATATGTTTCATGTTTACAACTTGTGCATGCTCCAATAGCAAGGTGTACTCCTCTTATGATCATGCCTTATCGCCGGTTGGATACTTTTCTCAAGGTGACGTGGCATGAGCAAGGGCGGAGCCAGGATTTTTTCATTGGGAGGGCCAAAATACAAGTATAAAAAAAAAAAAAAAAATTTGATTTGAGGGTATGGAATTTGGGGGTTCGAGGGCGTAGTGATAGCCCCAGAATCCACCATCTATCCCAAAAGCCGCGACTGATGGGAAGGGCTTCATCTTTGTACTTAAACTTGTGTTCGTGGCGGTCAGTCCACTGGTGGTTAGTCCAGAGCCTTAAGGGAGATGCGGCATAAATGCCAACACGTAGCCCCCGATAAATTTATTTTTGGGGTAGTTTTTTTATTTTGAAATTTTTTTTCCCCGGTAATGCCTTTGAGGTCGCCACGTGTCTCTATTAATACTCCTTAATTGTGGTTAAGATTCACCCACCTATCTTTGGTTTTAAAAAAAAAATCAAATTTCTTTTCGAACCCTAGTTTAAAATTCACTAACTCCTAAGGTTAAAATTATTTAAATATTTTTTTCTAAAAACCAAGGATAAGTAGGTGAACCCTGAGATTGGGTGAATTTTAACCATAGTTAAGGGGTGTCAATAGGGACATGTGGCAACCTCAAGGGCATAAGGGGACTCCATTGGGGGGCCCACTATATATATGACAAAAAAATTGGGGGGCCACTATATTATATAGGACAAAAAAAAATTTGGGGGGGGGGGGGGCAAGTATGCTAAAACAAAAAAATTAATATACTACATTAATAAGGATTTCCAAAAAATGTGGGGGCCATGCCCCCCCCCCCCCCCCCCCCTCCCCCCCGGGCGGTCCGACCCTTGGCATGAGGTTCACTTATCATTACTAACCCTAATGATTTGGTATACCTAAGAAAAATAAGAAAATGAAAATAATGACTGCATCTATTTGATAATTGTGAGCACGGATTTTTTACTCACTGAGATTTGAGATTAGAGTCGCCACTTATTAATTCTGAGGGATAAGTCCCGGATTATGGATAAGGTCTTTAATAGTCTACTTGAGAGTCTAGGTAAGAGATTCGATTAAGTCTCAGGGAAGGTGTTAGGCACCTTGAGACCTCTATTTTGCAATGGTTACCTACTCCTTAGGTATAAACCAAATTAAAATCAAATTGTATTCAATGTCTAAGTGTTTAGAGTATATTAACCCAAGAAAGAAAAAGTCCTAATTAGGGTTGAACCCGGGTTAGGTTGCCTATGTACTCACAAATAGTGAGATCAGACTGAGCGTAGTTCTAGCAAATTAGCCTGTGTCAAGACTAAGGAGAGTGTGTGTGTGTGCACCGGGGTGACTAAGGGTCTAACCCGGGGGCTAGGTTTTGGTTGACCAGGTTGGTCAAGTGCATGGTTTGAGCCCGAAGGCCAAGGGTTAGTCTGGAAGATTAAGAGTTAGGCCCGGTAGGCCAAAGGTTAGTCCGGTAAACTAAAAGATACTTAATCGGAGTTAAGGAGAGAGTTAACCATGGTTAGGATTGCTAATCGGGGTTAATGAAAGAGTTAACCATGATTAGGGTTACTAATCGGGGTTTACGAGGTCCAAGGTCAGATTTTTGATCTTTTTACATTTTTCAGATGTTTTTGAGATTTTTCCAAGTTTTTTAAGGTTAAAGATGGTCTTAACCATGATTAAAAATTAATCCGGATCGAGTTAACCCCAGTTAAAGGGTATGGTATGATCAAAGGTGGGCCCAGACAATATGGCAGGGTTTAAAATGGTCTCCTACCTGGTCTAGGCCATGTGCAAAGCCTATTTACAGAAAACTAGAATTGGCGGTAGACTGTTTACCGTCAATTCCAAATCTTCACAGATTTAGAATGACGGTAGAGAGTTCACCGCCATTCTCAGTTATGTCTGGAAATGACTTTGTTGGTCAAGGGTAAGGTCAGGGGTGAACTCATAGGGTCTTGGACCCTTAAGGTCAATGAGGGGACTCTGCCAGGTGTCCTGGGCTTGTTGTGGGCCCAAGGTTTGGTCTAAAATGGGCCCACAGTGGCTTGTTACAGGGTAAAATAGAAAAACCCAGAATGTCGATAAATAGTTTACCGACATTCTGGAAAGTTTCCACTTTTGGGGGTTTTAATCATGGTTAAGCTACTAGGATAAGTCTGGAAGGACCAGGGTAGGTAGAGGGAAGTCTCAGGGACCTAGAACAGACCCTGGAATGGACCAAGGTTCAACCAACTAGGGTCTACAGCTGCTGAAATGGGGATGGTTCATAATGGTGGTACTCTGTTTACCGTAATTCTAGAAGTTTTCCAAAAAATTAGATTTCTGCCCCGGGACAGAACCAGGCTGCTTCTAGAGGATCTCTCATGAACTGAGGGTCCCCCAGAAGTTTCAGAGAGGTGTCATGCACGTAGGGGGGCCATGAGGTCGAAGCTTGAACCCTCAAGAGGGTCCCAATGCCTATGAAGAGGCAAGGAGACCTCTGTCCTTGGGTATAGAGTACCAAAATAAGAATAAAAAAAGGCCTCTGGAGTAGGACCAGAGGCTTACAATGCTTTAAACAAAACAAAGAAGAGGGGTAGGGGAATCCTACCTTGTTGACTCACCGGAGGGAGGTTGTGCACGGTGGTGAAGGATTGAGGGAGGCCTAGGTAGCCCCTAGGTGCTCTTAGGATCTCTCCTAGGATGGAGGACAAGGCTGGTTTTGGGTTGCACAGCAATTCCACAGAGTTTTAATAATGGGGATTTTCGAAAGAGGACTTAAGGCTTGGGGAGGGGTTGTATTTATAGGATAAGGGGGACCTAAGATAGTTTAGGGATATTAAACAAGGGTGTAGGACATGAGGGAGGCAGAGCTGAGGTGTCCAGGGGGTTCCAGACAAGTTTCACGTAAACTCCAGGAATTGCGATAATTCTAGTACCGCCATTCCTGTTCTAGGCCAAAAAAAGAATGACAGTAATGTTATTACCGCCATTTATGGATTTTTGCCCAAATAGGCCCAACCCAGTCACTATTGGTCAAGGCACTGTAACTTTTGCCAAAAAAAAAATGACAGTAATGTTATTACAACAATTAATTGATTTTTCAAATTCTGCATGTGGGTCCCCCACCAACGGTCATCTAAGGTTTGTGGGTCCATGCTTGGGCCCACATGGTGATCTAGTTCTAGTTTTTGGGTTCCTAAGCTTGGAAATGAGCCTTGGGCCCTAGGGTTAAACTAGGGGTAAGGGTTTGACTAGAGTTGACTAGGGTTAATCTAGGGTTTGCTTAGGTTTAACTAGGGTTTTACTAAGGCTTGACTAGGGTTTGCCTAGAATTTGACTAAAGTTTGACTAGGGTTAATATAGCGTTTGATAATATTTAAGATGGTTAACCATGATTAGGAATGAGTGTAAAAATTGGGTGCTTACAGTAATGACTACAATACATCTATTTATTTATTTTATTTTTATGTTTTGGTTCAAAATACACTGTTAGGCTGTAATCCCAATTAGTATGGTTAGTACAATGTCAATAAAACAGGTAGATATTTCAATGGTCACACTCTTCTTGAATCAATCCCGGATCAAAGTTATGGTGTATTAGGTTTACACGATGGCGTACTATTTTCAAAAGCAACAATCAAGAGGGGCATTGCTGATGCATCAAACAACATTAAAAAAGAAAAGAAAAAGTATGGAGTGGGATCCACACCTTTGAGCCCAAGAAAATCACTTTATTATATTTTATTTGGTTAGAAAAAAACATTTTGTTTCGACTAGATGAAAGAGATATTAGTATATTATTATTTTGCAAATACTTTAATAAGGAAGTTGTTTTCCAGAAGAATGTCTTTACAAGGAATGAGGTAAATAAACCACTCTAGCTTGTATTTATTTTACTTTTTTTTTAATTATAGGAAGGCTTAGCAAAGATATAGCAATATGAGCTCTTTATGGATAATTTGTAGTAATATAATATAGATGAGATGACCTATAAATTGGAAAATAATCCCCTCCTCCGAGTGATGCGAGGAGAGCGTCTCAGTCCCTCTTTTACAAATACTTCAAAAAATTTAAACTCATATGGTTAAAATTTTTATAATGTATTTAAAAAAAAAAAAAACCAAGGTTATATGATTGAATCCTAAGGGTTAATGAATCTTAACCACATTTAAAGAGTGTCAAAAGGGACACGTGTTGTGGGATGAGGGCTAGATGGTTTTGGTCTAGCGAGGGCCAGACCAAATCCCATTCCTATGGGAGCAGCAATACCCTTGACACCCGGAAAGTTGCGCAATTTTCCGGTGGTGCATGTTTGAGAGGAGTCCGGATCGTATTCAATCGGATCCAAGTTCAATCGCACCCACTAGTCCACACGTGTCCCTTTTAACTCTTTTTAATTATGATTAAGATTCTCTAATTCTTAAGGTTAAAGAATCAAACCATGATTTTAAAAAAAAAGAATTAAAAAAAACCTAACTCAACATTTGGTACGCAAGAAAACGCACTTTTCTTTTCTTGTACTTTCTCAGTAGTGACAACTTTCTCCAAATTTTGATGATTATTATTTTAAAAGAAAATTTTAGTTTTTTTTTTTTTTAAAATTTTCTTTCTTTTCTTTTCTCTCACCAATTTCCTTTTCAAACGAACACACCTTAAGAGTCAAAACTTTGTAACCAGAATTAAAGGACATTTAAAAGGCTTTGTGAGTGCCATTGAACTCTTCGGAATTCAATTGCAATTGTCGCGACCTGAAATCCCACCTATGAGTTAGGAGAGACTTTGTGCGTGACTATTCACATCAAACCATCCTGTAAACAAACAAGGCATTCTATAGCGGAAGTGTAAACTGAACATCTCTTTACACAATATACTGTATCCTAAGTTTGTACAAAATAACAAAAATGAGTCAACATCCTCACTCAACAAAAGAATACATCTCACTCGCTCTCATCACTCGACTCCGAAATAACCTGGATAAGGCCACCTATCAAGGGCCCTCTCCTCTGAAGCAAGATGCACCGTAGGCTCCTCCTCATCGTACTCCTCCTCGACCCATGGCCCCGGAGCACATATATCAAAAGGACCTGCCGAAGATAACAATTCGACTGAGTATAGAATACTCAACGTATACAAGATATTAGTTAACAATGCTATAAAGCAATAACATGCATACAATTTATCAAAATCGAAGAGCGTAGAGTGAAAACCGTACTTTGAAACATATCATAAAACGTGCATAGTTTTTCAAAACTATCTTATAAGCGTACGTTGAAATCAAAACCGTATGAGAAACCGAACGTATGAGTTTATGAGTTCTAGTGAGAATCACAGTTCTTATGAGGTCTTTGCTTATGAGAATCAAACTTATGGGTTCTTATGAGATCGTATGAGTACTTATGAGATCTTTGCTTATGGGACTTATGAGCTTATGAGATTCCGTATGAGCTTATGAACTTATGAGCAAGACGATAGCACCATTAGTGACTTATGAGTCGGGTATGTAATAACCTTCATTGAAGGTATATAGAATAGGGCTGCCATGCATCATCCTTGATCAACCCTTTGTTTGGTATTATCAACTGTCTTATGAGATTACTTTGAGCCAAGTATTACATATCCTTGGATATGCCCTACCCTTGACCAATCCAACATTTGGCTTTATCAATGCTTTTGAGCTTGCGAGCTTATGAGTTTATTCTTATGGGCATGTGAACTTATAAACTTTCCGGATACTTGTACTTAAGAGAAAACATCGATCATGCAAGACATAAGTGCATAGAGTGCTTGTGAGCATCATGAGAGACTTAAAAAGCTTGGAAACCTCGAAATATCTCATGGAATTTCATTTCAGAGAGGTAGCAAATTACACATGGGTTACTTAGCCTATTTTCATAAAAAACATCTCATTTCATCATTCTTTTATCAAAGAATTTACAACAAGGGTATTTTCATCAACCTGTTTGTTTATAAAATGGGTTGAAAAAAACAAACCCCAACCAACTCCAATAAGGAACATCTCAACATGAACCTGCCCGCCTACTAATTTACAGTAATTAAATAATATTCAAAATATAAATTAATTTGATTTGTTATGATAACATTTAAATTTAAATACCATAGAAAAACATTTAAATTTAATATAGGAAATAATTTCCTTAAGAGACAAGGATCCATAACCAATGGTATATTAGCCAACATCCTTTAAATAAGCGCATGGTATCGTACAATTTTAATACTTTGTTGTTAAAATAAGTGCCAAAAGGATTTCCTTACGTTTGCTTTTTCTTTTTTTGGTAAAGAGGTATCCATTAAGTGTCAAAGATCTATTACAGGCTCCCTTGAAGGCCTAAACGTAAAGTCTGCCGGGAGGCAGAGAAGGAGTTGGAGATCAAAGTATCCTTGATGGGCTAACTATGAGAGCTTGCCGCGTAAGAGTATTGGCCAGAGCGTTGGCCTGTCGGTTGATGTAATGGAACTGACACTAATCGCAGAAGCCTTTCAAGTGTTGAATATCGGCAATCATAGTGAGGGTATCCCTATACCGCTGATTGGAGTTCCCCAGGATAAGTTCCACTAGTTCTTTTGCTTCAGATTCAACAATAATTTAGTGTCGTTGGTTGGTTACTGCCACACAAATCCCGTGCCGAAGGGCCTCTGCTTCTGCAATTTTCGTAGAGCCATCGATGAGTGGTTTTGAGAATTGAAAAATAATGATGTCGTCATGATCCTGCACCACTCCACCTGCGCCCGCAGCTTTGCCATTGGTCAAGGTGGCACCATCAACATTGATCTTGAGCCATCATGTTGAGGGAGGTTGCCACACTAACTGGTTAGGCTGGTGTTCACCCTGATTCAGCCGAGCTTCATAAGAACGTGAAAATTCAGTTGAGGAAGCTGCAACTAGGCCAATAGCTTTAAGGGCATTGGGAGTTCCACCATTGAAAACCACATCATTTCAATGCTTCTTGATTCCCCATAGGGTAGAGACTATGCGTATTGGTAGAGAAAAGGCTGCCTCCAGCTTGCTGGTCAGGTTCCTGCGAGGAGGGTTTGTAGGGGGATCTGGATAAAAATTTATGCGGAAACTGGATCCCCTAGATCTTAACACTATAGAAAGCATCAAAATTATCTAAGAGTTTTAGTCATGTCACCTCAGTGAATGCTTTTCACTGGGGAAGTTAAATCCACTCGAATCGTCAGAACTCTTTGCAGAGATTTCTCCGAAAAAATACTAGAAGCTCGATCCTTATTCTTCGCTATCCCCACGAAGCTTTATAATCTCCTTTGAAGTTATTGAAGCAAGAGGGAGAAGATGGATCAATGGTGTAGACCTTCTATCACCAAAAATACTAAGGTTCAAAACCTTAGATTTGCAAAACCCAACTTTGGACCACCTAGTAGCTCACGAAAATCCCTAGGGGTATCCCCTAGGGCTCACGGTTTGGAGAGAGAAAGGAGAGGAGAGAAAAAATTCTGGAGAAAAGTGCTTAATGGTCTAGGGTGTTGGGGTATATATAGACTAGGATCCTATCCTAATCCTACTCCAACTTGATCTTTTCTAGTAGGATTTATTAATTAACAATAACTCTTATTATTAATTAAATAAACTCCTAATTAATCTATAACTACTTTAGTTATAGTAATCCTACTAATTAAAGAGTCTCTATTATAAGAGGATTCCTTAATTAAAAGAGATAGGTCAACATCCTAACTCAAAGAAGGAAACCTAGTCAAACTAGGAGACCAACACCAAGGGGGGACGTGAGCTTCTATGGGGCGTGGACTTTGGGGAGTTAAAACTCCCTTTTGTAATCTAATTACAATTCCATCTTAATCCTTAATTGAATCCAACCATTGGATTTAAATTCCATAATTAAATGAATTATATTTCAACAATTATTCAATTAAACAAATCCTAATCCAATTAGGATTCCTCAAGTGGGCGCCCCACCCTAGGGTTTAAACCCATGGGCTTTGGCCCATATTAAAGGTCCATTTTAATGGGTTTATGGATATGGGTCAAACCCATTTCCCCTTTAATTATGTTAATTAAATAATCGCTAAAATAATCCAAATGTTTAAATTAACAATTGATTTAAACAATAGATTAACTTTTAATCTATTTAATTAAATGATTAACTTTTAATCACTTAAAATAATTGATTAAATTTTAATCAATTATTGAGCTTGTATTTCTTATGTGAGCACCTCCACATATTGCTCTGTGACATTCTTACCCTAACTTATCCAATGTTATCTCATTGACCCTAAACGGGAATTATATCGGAATTGCAAGTGACGTGAGATATCCATGATACAATTGAATCCCAGTGTATGAACATTAACCATTACGGATCCCGCCACATGAATTTTTAAATTCGATTTATCCTTCCAAATACATTATCCCTAATGCGCCTTCGAGATTGACATACTATCTAACCCATAGCCCATTGCAAATCATCCGGGTTTCCAAGACTTACGATTAAGCCATGAGAAACAATTTCTCATGAAATTTTTTTTGAGAAAATCTTTTTATAAGTATAATACTTTTTAATAAAAGTATATTTCAAAACTTATTTTGTTTTCAAAATCACCTGCGTGGGATTTGAACTTAATCAACTGTCTTACCCGGAATTTGGATAATCTCTCAAATTAATGAGCATGGATTTCTTGTTTGAAATTCATCATGACTCGAACAACTTTCTGACTATCCAACTGTCACTGTATTGTATTCCCTAAGTTAGAAAATACGTTGGTGGAATCAAAACAGTCAAATCACTGCTCAGTCATAGATGAACTCATCAGATCTAAGGATCATCAAAACCGTTCAATGTGAATGAGAGACCAACTATCTGATAGTATGTTTATGCAAGAGGTCTCTCTTTGAATGCAATCAGTCAGTGTACATTTAAGCACCCATATGCTGATGTGTAGTATCCACTACAATAGTTCGAGATAGAACTACATCTCAACTATTGAGAACATCTTAGCATTCTGGCAGCCATATAAGTGAAGTGCCCAGCTTCACCCATAGCTGTAACTATATAAGGAACCGGAAAGTTATATCTGCCTGTGATAATTTAATTACATAACTTTCCTACAATATATCATATGGACCTTTATCGATATCTCATATCGTATAGATCATCTTATGATCATGGTCAATTACCCATAATGAATACACAATAGATTAAGAAGAAGCATTTATTAATCAAATTAATAAGGTTCTAACAATCTAAATGACTTTTCTAGGCATCATGCCTAACAGGGTTTAGGCCAAGAGCCAGACCTGTAAGCTCTCCTTTTGGGGGTGCTTTGGTGAAGGGGGAGGGTGGGGGGTGCTGCCTCTTTTTTTTGATTGCCTCCACCTCCAGAAGGTAAAGTCTTACTGCCTCTTGCGTGGAACAACCATGACAGTGACCTCGATCTTCTGTCATGGCCAGAACAGCAGGTTTGGCCACGACCTCAACTAAAATCATGGACTGCATTTACTGCGATGAGGCACAAGCAAGTGCATGCATGTTGATGATCAGACGGTATCCTTGGTGTTGGTACGTTGTTCCTACAATCCTGCATATTCAAAAGAGGGTTAGCACAATGCTATCTTTAAGCACAAAAACTTGTCAATGCTTATCAAATTTCCTCTATTGTTGTATGAAATTTATTATTTTGTGAGGTAGGCTATCCTTCAAATCTGAGTAAACTCAGACTGTTAATTACCTTACCTATTTGGGGAAGAACCTCTGATTAAGAAGAAAAATAACAAGAAGAACAAAATATTGAATAAAATATATTTATTTATTCAATGGGGTTGCCCAGATTCCATGTAGGCGTTACAAGATATCTCATAGAGGTTTTAGCATCAAAAGAAAGAAAAGAAAGAGAGGTGGTCATATTAAGGGTTCACCTGGTATTCTCCATTTAGTGGGAGATCATTCTTCTTCCTCTCTGGTTACTATTGTTCTTGCCAAAAAAAAAACAAAAGCCCTTGTGTTTTCATGTATCTCCTTTTCTGTTCCTTGGGGGTTTCTTGTGAGAAACTCTCTCTTTTATATCTTTTTGGAGAGTCTTCTTTGGACTCCCATTTGACTTCCTTTTTTTTAGGGAATCGAAAGAGGCCAACTTTCCTTAGAGAGGGTCATCTGTTCAAGACAGTTGGTTTCTCTTATCTTAGAGAAACCATACGGATGAGAGTCCTTTTTGAAGGACTCCAAATTGGTTTTCTTTTCTGGGAAACCTGGGAGGATCCAACTTTCCCCCCCAAAAGGGAAAAAATTCTTATCTTTCTAGAAAATGGAAGTGATTACTTTCCCTTTCGGATAGGATGCCATATGACATTCTTTGATTAGAGAAAGAGAGAGAATCTCTATCTTGGGATTCCCCAAAGCTAATAGAGAGTCCTTTTTGTTAAGGATTCCCTGCCACATGGCGGCCAGATACTGGCTGCCATCTGGGAAAGGACTGACCTTGGTCAGTCCGCAAATTAAAGAGGTGAGACCCCCGGTCTAAGTTATGTCCAAAGCCTATTTGGGCTGCGGACTAGGGTCTGACCTTAGTCAGTCAGCAGACCAATACAGGGTGGGACCATGGGTCCAACCCTTGGTCTGGGTTGGGTATATGACTTTTTATGGTCACGGACTGAGCTAGTCATTGACTGGCCCATGGAAGGACTCATGGAGTCTGTCCGTAAACTTGAATGAGGGTCTGTTCGCGAGGGCAAACCTTATCCACGTGTCAATCTCCTAAGGACTAACACAAAGGGTTATGTAACGCCCGAGTCTAGGAACCAGGGGCAATTTTGACTTTTTCATAGTTTTGGTCATTATTAAGGTTATTATAAAATATTTGGTTAAGTATGGAAGATTGAATGTGAGATATGGTTTTATTAAAATTTTTGGTGAAGTTAATCCGTTGGAAATGAGCCTGAATGCCTCATTTTTCCAAAAATACCCTTATACCTTCAAAATAGATCTTGAAATAATTAATGGCAATATCCTCTTTTTACCTTTTTGGGGGAGAGAAATAAGAAGAGAACGTGAGTTCTCATCTCACTCTTCTTTCCTCCTTTTTCTTTCCTTTCTTCTCTTTCTCTCCCATTTCCCTCTTCTTTCTCAAAGATCCAAGACCCAAGCACCGCTAGCCCCCGCCGGCACCACCTTCGGCCAACCTCAGCCACCGGCCAACTGCAGCTCCGTCGCCGGCTAGCCTTAGTTTGGGCCAAAATCGTACTCCAAAATCCCTACAAACCCCATTTTCAGTGGTTCTTTTTCAACTATAATCAAAGATAAGTTTTGGGGAGCAATTTTAGAGCTAGAACATGCATTTAATCGGCGAGACCAAAGTTTGACCGGGGAGCTCCGGTGCCAGCTAGGCTTGTCTCGGGGACTCAGATCAGGTGAGTGAATATCTACTATAGAAATTTTATTTAAATGAATTGAACTCGTGGATATTGTTTATGGAAACATTCGTAGTATGAATACTTGTTTATGGAATTATGAGAATTACGAATACGAAGAAAGTGAGCATGAAAATGAAATGCTTGGTAGTATGAATATGATAACTGCTTAATTTTGCTTAATTATCCCCATTTAAATAAGCATTATCATACTTCTTTGGTTTATATCTTCATTTTTACACGTAAAGTGGTGTATTCTCTCCTCACCATTGCGTTGTCCTCTTTCTCTTAATTTTCATGATACATTTGCATGTATTCATACATGTCTTGGAAGGCCGTATGCAAAATATTTTTAAGAGAGACTTATTACGTGTATTTATTTTTTGTAGGAATCCTAACCCCAGACTACTCTCGAGATTCAAGAAGTCCAAAGTTTCAAATAGCCCATGTTCAACTCAAAGATCTTAAAGAGTCAAAGCCCAAGAGCAAAGCCCAAGACCAAGTATAGAAAGATTCTACAACATGGCTGGAGAATCTTAGGAAGATATGGATTAATATGATTTTGGCATAAAAAGGGTGGAACTCTCTTGAATTAGAAAGAAGAAGTGTGCTATATTGATGTTTCTATTTCAGAAAAAAGGAGAAAGCCTATTTTGGTCACAAGAACTCTTTATTTTGGGTGGATTTTGGAATTCAAGCAAGGAGCTTAATGGATGTCAACTAAATCTACAAGAAAAGCAAGAAATTTCGTGGATGGCTAGAGGAGTGCTATTATTTAGCAACCAATCTCAAACAAAGAATGAGGATTTCCTGGATTCCCGCCTAATCTGGACAGTACTTAGTAATTTGGACATAACTTTTGACTCAAAATTTGGATTATGACAAGGTTTAATTTTTTGGAAAGAACACTTAAAGGAGAACAAAATTATATTTCATGAAGATCTCCAAATTCGGACGTTTAAGGGGTCAAAACATGTCATCAAGAGGAGGGAAGTGCAATTTTGGTTGGAATTTTGGAATTAGAAGTTTCTCTTTTGTTTTTCTTTCCCCTCTCTTCTTCCCTTTAGTTTATATAAACCTAAAGTGAGAGACTTTTGGAGCTCTCTGATCTTTTCTCATTCTCTTTTCTCTCTTCTTCTTTTAGTTTTTTTGAGTTATTTTATTGTAGTGTTTGGAACACCATTAAGGAGGATGACAACTCCAATCATGGTGGGCTAAACACCTTTCTAAGGTTAGGGATTTGAAACCTTTTTCCGATTTATGTGAATGATGTGAATGGTTTGATCATTAATTTTAATTGAATAGTCCTTATTTTGGTTAATTGTTCTTCTCTATATGTTCTTTGATTTCATATGATCTATTGATATATAGAATGCTTGGATCCCCTGTGAGTTAGATACAAAGTACTCTTCAAATTTATCTAATTATTCAATTGAATTTAATGGTCAGTGGTTTTATCGTATAATTTTCCATCTAGATTAAATTATTATTTAATTCTAGATGTGTTTTCATCCAAATCTAAGCATAAGGAGGGGTAGGTAGATTTTCCTGAAACCTTAGACCTCTTTTTCATTGCTTTACAGTAACAGTGATTTTTGCTTCATTCTCATTGAGTGGAAAACTGATTTTAAATCTCTTTTTTCTCTAGATTTCGTTTCCTTAATTCTTGTTGCACAATAGTCAATCCCTGTGGATTCGACCCTGTGCTCACCAGATACATCAACTGTGTCACTTGTGCACTTTCAAGTATATTATTTTTACTCTTGATTTTATGTCCATTAATTTGGATTAAATTAAGTTGTAACAAGTTTTTGGCGCCGTTGCCGGGGATTGCAACGTGTGACGAGAACACGGGTTACGAAATTCTCCCATTCCCCATTCCCTCTAATTCTAACTCCTAACTTTTACTTTCTGCACCTGACATCTAACTTTTACTTTCTTGCTCCTAACTTCTAACTGCTAACTGCTAACTTTTACTTTCTTGCTTCTAACTTCTAACTTAACTTCTAACTTCTAACTGCTAACTTTTACTTTCTTGCTTCTAACTTCTAACTCTTAACTTCTAACTTCTATTTTTTTTGCTTTTTAACTTGATTGAAAAAAAAAAAAAAGTCTGAATTTTTATTTTTATTTTTAGTGGAAGGTTGGAATTCCGTGCACCCTCCCACGGTAGGAAGTCAATTAACTTGCTTGAATGGAATATATAACATAGGTGGAAGGTTGGAATTCCGTGCACCCTCCCACGGGAGGTAATTAAGCGGATTGATATTGCTCGTGTAAAACAGGTACATCTATTGCTTGCCTACTTGGAAACAGACATTGCTTTGCCTAAGTTCAGGAATTTCTTCACTTCTGGTAAACTCACTCCTTCACTCTCGTTATTCTCCTACTTATCTTACATCTACTGTCAACTTACAACCTAGTGGGGAAGCTCGGCGTATACTCTGTATACGTGCCTCGTCTATCGCCCCTTTAGCTAGTTTGTTCGTATAGAAGACTTATAGGAGGTGCATGCATTCTTGTTTGAATCCCTGACTTTCCCTTTGAGTCCTCTCATTTGTATGATCACGTGGAATCGAGATCACACAAGCCGCTTGAGGAGAACAGACTTTGAAATTGAAGACTTGTCTAATAACTTGTTTGAAGATTCTGATCATTCTTATTCATCAGACACTATGACTGACAATGAAAGTGATCAGGAGGATAATGGAGTTCATAATAATCCACCAATGCTGACCTTGCGTGAATATTTGCAACCAACAAGGACGAGTTCTCCATCTTGTATGGTTTTTCCCATTAATACAAATACTTTTGACTTAAAACCGGGAGTGATTCAATTACTTCCTAAGTTCCATGGCTTAGACTCAGAAAGTCCTTACCTACACTCGAAAGAATTTGATGAGGTTTGTGCAACCTTGCGCAATCAAAATGTTAGTGATGATGTGGTTAGGTTAAAATTGTTCACTTTCTCTTTAAAAGAGAAGGCCAAAAATTGGATAAATTCTCTAAAGCCAAGATCCATTGGCACATGGCAAGAACTGACCAGGGAGTTTCTAAAAAAATTCTTCCCTACCCATAAGACTAATACTCTTAGGAGGAACATCATGAATTTCTCCCAAAAGGAGAATGAAACTTTTTTCCAATGTTGGGAACGTTTCAAAGAATTATTGTTGACTTGCCCCCATCATAGCTACGAGACATGGCGCACCGTTAGTTTCTTCTATGAAGGTTTAACCTCTCAAATGTGCCAGTTTGTAGAGATGATGTGCAATGGTGAGTTTCTAAATAAAGATCCTGAAGAGGCTTGGGATTATTTTGACCAATTAGCTGAAAATGCCCAATCTTGGGATAACACTGATAGATCTGATAGGTCAGATAAGACCAAGCCTAATACCATGACTAAGGGAGGTATGTACCTCCTGAAAGAAGAGAATAATGATGTGAATGCCAAAATAGCCAGTTTGACCAGAAAAGTAGAAGCCATGAAACTTATGAAAGTAAACTCAATTAAGGCCACTGAAAAAGTGGAAGATGTTTGTGGCATATGCGAGACTAATGTACACCGAACTCAGGATTGTCCAACAATCCCAGCTTTTCAAGAGGTGTTACATGATCAAGCAAATGTCATGAACACCTATAAAAGACCTTTTTCTTCTCCCTACTCGGAAACTTACAATCCTGGTTGGAGGAACCATCCCAACTTTAGTTGGAAAAATGGTCCTACAGCAAACAACCCTCCTCAGGGGCCTTCCACTCATACTCCTTATGTGCGTCCACATAAGAAGACCCTTGAGGAGACGTTGCAACAATTCATGCAAGGTCAAACAAACATTAATAATCAGACAATGCAAGCTATCAATGATCTGAAGAATTCTGTCAAAGAGTTGACCTCTTTGTTGAGCTTTCAAGAAAATGGCAAATTTCCTGCTCAACCTCAACCAAATCCTAGAGGTCAATTTGAGGTAAGTAATTCAAATTCTTCAGATTCCCAAGAGGAACATATCAAGTCCATCACCACTCTACGAAATGGAAAAATAATTGATAAAGATATTCCAAAGAAGGTTCACAAACCTGAGGAATCTTTAAAATCAAAGAGTGATGATGAACTTGTTAAGTCCAAATCTGATATGGTTTTGCAATGTCCGATACCTGCTCCTTTTCCCCAAAGGTTACAACCTCCTCAAAAGTTAGTCCATAATGCTGATATATTAGAAATCTTCAAACAGGTAAAGATCAACATCCCCTTGTTAGACGCTATCAAACAAATTCCATCATATACCAAATTCTTAAAAGATTTATGTACAGTCAAGCGTAGGCTTAATGTACAAAAGAAAGCTTTCTTAACAGAACAAGTGAGTGCAATCATTCAACATAATACCCCACCCAAATACAAAGATCCAGGATGCCAAACAATTTCTTGTATTATTGAGAACTTCAGGATAGAGCAAGCTTTGCTTGACCTTGGGGCTAGTGTTAACCTCTTACCCTACTCGGTGTATGAGCAGTTGGGTCTTGGTGAGCTAAAACCCACTAAGGTAACACTCCAACTCGCTGACCGTTCAGTGAAAATACCGAGAGGGGTAGTTGAGGATGTGTTAGTCCAAGTAGACAAATTTTACTTTCCTGTTGATTTTATTGTCTTGGACACACAACCTGTGTTGAATGCATGCACTCAAATTCCTGTTATTTTAGGCCGCCCATTCCTTGCAACCTCCAATGCTTTGATCAATTGCAGGAATGGTGTCATGAAACTCTCGTTTGACAATATGACTTTGGAATTAAATATTTTTAATATCTGCAAACAACCTGGGGATGATGATGATGTGCATGGAGTAAACTTGATTGAAACTCTTGTGAAAGACCAATTTCTTCAATCTTCTTTTTCTGATCCTCTAGAAGCTTGTTTGGCACATTTTAATAATTTTAATGAGGACATTTTAATTAATTCTGTAAACTCTTTGTTGGAATCTGTTCCGGTGTTGGATACTAACAAGTGGAGATCACGTTTTGAGGAATTGCCACCTCGCGATACCCTACCCCTCCCGTCAAGTATCCAAACACCAAAGCTTGAGTTGAAACCTTTGCCAGCGGATCTCAAATATGCATTTTTGGGACAAGCAGAGACATTCCCAGTGGTCATCTCCTCACAATTGAATGAGACTCAGGAAGAAAAATTAATTGATGTTCTTAGAGAACACAAATGTGCAATAGGGTGGACCATATCTGATATTAAGGGAATCAGTCCCTTAATTTGTACCCATAGGATATATTTGGAGGATAATGCTAAACCCTCTAGAGAGATGCAGGGTAGGCTGAATCCCAACATGAAAGATGTGGTTAGAGCAGAGGTCCTAAAACTTTTGGATGTATGGATTATATACCCTATTTCTGATAGTCAGTGGGTAAGTCCTACCCAAGTGGTACCTAAGAAATCCGGTATAACTGTAGTCAAGAATGCTAATGATGAATTAATCCCAACTAGAGTCACAACTGGTTGGCGAGTGTGCATTGACTATAGGAAGTTGAACTCAGTGACTAGGAAAGACCATTTCCCGTTGCCCTTCATGGACCAAATTTTAGAAAGAGTAGCTGGTTATAAATTTTATTGTTTCCTAGATGGGTACTCCGGTTATAATCAGATAGAAATTGCACCTGAGGAACAAGAAAATACCACTTTTACATCTCCATTCGGCACTTTTGCTTATCGAAGGATGCCATTTGGGTTGTGTAATGCTCCTGCCACATTCCAAAGATGCATGTTGAGTATATTTAGTGATATGGTAGAGCGTTTTCTTGAAGTGTTTATGGATGATTTTTTAGTGTTTGGTGATTCTTTTGATGATTGTCTGTTTCATTTAAAGAATGTTTTGGTTAGATGTGAGGAGAAAAACCTCATTCTGAATTGGGAGAAGTGTCATTTTATGGTCTCTAAAGGGATCGTGCTTGGCCACATTGTCTCCTCCCAAGGAATCGAAGTGGATAAAGCCAAAATTGATTTGATAGCCAATTTGCCCACCCCAAAGACCATTAAGGACATTAGATCTTTTCTAGGTCATGCAGGATTTTACAGAAGGTTTATTAAAGACTTTAGTGCAATATCTAGACCATTGTGTAACCTTCTATCACAGGAAAACTCCTTCGAGAGGACTAAAGCATGCCAGGAAGCTTTTGCAAAGCTGAAAGGCATGTTGACTTCTGCTCCTATAATGCAACCACCTGATTGGAGTTTACCATTTGAAATCATGTGTGATGCTAGTGATTATGCGGTTGGGGCCGTGCTAGGGCAACGCAAGGATAAGAAGCCTTGTGTCATTTACTATGCAAGTAGGACCTTGAACAGTGCTCAGATGAACTATTCTACTACCGAAAAAGAACTCCTAGCCGTAGTCTTTGCACTTGACAAGTTCCGATCTTACTTGATTGGATCTCGAATTATTATATTCACTGACCTTGCAGCTTTAAAGTACCTTCTTTCTAAGAAGGATGCTAAACCAAGACTCCTTAGGTGGATTATTCTACTCCAGGAATTTGACTTAGAAATTAAAGATAAAAAAGGAGTAGAAAATGTAGTGGCTGATCATTTATCCCGTCTTGTGCTCTCTGATTCCTTGGAGACAATGCCGATCAAAGACACGTTTCCCGATGAGCAACTTTTTACTGTCTCCTAATTACCTTGGTTTGCGGATATTGCGAATTATCTTGTTACAGGTAACCTTCCTATTCATTGGAAACAATAAGATAAAAAGAAATTTTTGACCGAGGTACGTAGATTTTTCTGGGATGATCCTTATCTGTTTAAATATTGTTCTGATCAAATTATTAGGAGATGTGTGCCTGATTCTGAACACTTGAATGTCATCTCCTTTTGTCACTCTGAAGCATGTGGTGGTCATTTTTCAGCCAAAAAGACTACCGCAAAAATTATGCAATGTAGATTTTATTGGCCCACTCTTTTTAAGGACACTCATGAGTTTTGCAAAGCATGTGAGCGCTGCCAAAAATTAGGAGGAATCTCCCGTCGGAATATGATGCCTCTCAACCCAATTTTGATTATTGAAGTCTTTGACTATTGGGGCATCGATTTCATGGGACCATTCCCTCCTTTTTGGTATCTTTATATCTTAGTAGCCGTTGATTATGTGTCAAAATGGATCGAGGTTGTTCCAAGCAAAACCAATGACCACAAAACGGTCTTGCGATTTTTAAAAGAAAATATTTTATCAAGGTTTGGAACACCTCGAGCCATTATCAGTGATGGGGGTACACACTTTTGTAATCGGCCTTTTGAAGCCTTGATGAAAAAATATGGGATAACCCATAAAGTTTCTACCCCTTATCACCCACAAACAAGTGGACAAGTGGAGATATCCAATCGAGAGATTAAAAATATTTTACAAAAAACGGTAAATCCAGATCGTAAGGATTGGTCATTACGACTAACCGATGCACTATGGGCTTACCGAACAGCTTTCAAAACCCCGATTGGAATGTCTCCATATCGAATTGTCTTTGGAAGAGCTTGTCACTTGCCTGTTGAATTGGAACACAAGGCTTACTGGGCGATAAAGACACTCAATTTTGATTTGGAGAAACCAGGCTCGCTTTGCAAATTCCAACTGGATGAGTTGGACGAAATCCGAAATGATGCTTACGAGAGTGTCAAAATTTACAAAGAAAGAATGAAGGTTTTTCATGATAAGCATATTCTTCGAAAATTTTTTGAGCCTTCTCAAAAAGTTCTTTTGTATAATTCTCGTTTGCATCTATTTCCTGGTAAGCTTCGATCTCGTTGGACCGGCCCTTTCATTGTGAAAACTGTTTACCCTTATGGAACTGTCGAGATTGAGAATCCTAAAAACGGTAATGTTTTTAAAGTCAATGGTCAACGATTGAAACTGTTTTTGGAGAATTTCACACCAGATGATGAGTCCACAACTCTAGAAGATCCTGTTTATCCTGATTGATCTTTTCTCTCACTTGAGATGAATTTCTGTGTATACTATGCATTTTTGTTTTTTTACTTGCTTTATTTTCTCTTTTAGTTTGATTGATTAGTTCATATCCCTATGATGTTTCATACCCTCTATCTCTTTTTGCTCTCTCAATGTTATATTTCATATAAATCTCTATTTGAAACATTGAGGACAATGTTCGATTTAGGTTGGGGGGGTGTAGATTTGTGCTTTATTGTTGGGATAATCTCTACTAACAGTAGACCATTGCATTCCTCCTTTACAAAAAAAAAAAAAAAAAACTGTGTTTCTGTCTTGGCTACTTTCTATTTCTTCTTTGCCTTCCATCTAGTGAGCTATTGAATTTTGGATTATAAAGGCACACGGTGAAAATTTTTAAGAAGCTCAATTCCAGCTGTTTACAATGAAAAGTCTTTACTACTAATTCTCAGTTAGTGAATATTATAAATTGCTGAATTTTTAAAATTTCACTACACATCTGACTCAATATCTGGAGCTAGGTTGAATTTGGTAGTTGTTGACTGGATAATTGTCTGGAATGTAGGGAGAAACCAAGTCTGATGAACTATGACTATCTTGTTCACTTGGTTTGCTGGTAAGAAGAAAAACAGAACTGGGTTATGATGAAGTCATGGAAAGAAACCAGTGAATTAGACCAGGTACTTTGAAAAGGGCTACCTCTTGTCAGGTCTTTGAAAAAAAAAAAAAAAAAAAAAGAGGAAAAGAAAGAAAGAAAAAGGATGTGGGCATTCAAAAATGTGCTCTCAATGTTGAAATATCAGTTTGTTTTGCTATGACCTTGTTAAAACAAGTTGGGTGAAAGCCGTCATTGTAAAAAAGCGAATAAACTGGAATATCACAGATAAAGCCCATGAGGTATTAAGGTGAATATCCACAACTTTCGTGATCCTGGATAGATTAGCTTAGTTTTGAATCGGATCCTTAGGCCAACCCGACCATTCTGTGGTGATTAAAAAGTTGACTATGCTTAAGGAAATCGATACTTTGGATATTTGTCAGATTGCACATGCACTCAAAATTTTCTAAATGGTGACTTAGTGATTTGGACTTTATTTAGAATGCTGGAATATATGGCTGAAATATAATGAAAACCAGTGCCCTAATAATTCTAAATTTGATGCCTTGATTAGAATGTGCAACATGAATAAGTTTATTATGAGTAATTTTTTATCTTCTTCAATTGTTTTGAAAAGATAAATCTGTTTTGAAAAGAAGGATTGTCAGTCATGCTTTATAGTTATTATCCTGATTAATTGATTGACTATATTCTGCCTCTTAAATCTGAGTTGAAATCATTGTCACAGATGGGTGATGCTACTGAGAGATGAACTGAGATTCTTTCAAAATTTCTTGGTTGTCATGCATAATGAAAGTTTTTTGATTGTCTCATAGAATTGAAATGATGATATTTTAATATTGCTTCTTCACATTGTTTTTGCTCGAGGACTAGCAAAATGCTGGTTGGGGGGTGTTGATAAGTGCTTAATTTTGCTTAATTATCCCCATTTAAATAAGCATTATCATACTTCTTTAGTTTATATCTTCATTTTTACACGTAAAGTGGTGTATTCTCTCCTCACCATTGCGTTGTCCTCTTTCTCTTAATTTTCATGATACATTTACATGTATTCATACATGTCTTGGAAGGCCGCATGCAAAATATTTTTAAGAGAGACTTATTACGTGTATTTATTTTTTGTAGGAATCCTAACCCCAGACTACTCTCGAGATTCAAGAAGTCCAAAGTTTCAAATAGCCCATGTTCAACTCAAAGATCTAAAAGAGTCAAAGCCCAAGAGCAAAGCCCAAGACCAAGTATAGAAAGATTCTACAACATGGCTGGAGAATCTTAGGAAGATATGGATTAATATGATTTTGGCATAAAAAGGGTGGAACTCTCTTGAATTAGAAAGAAGAAGTGTGCTATATTGATGTTTCTATTTCAGAAAAAAGGAGAAAGCCTATTTTGGTCACAAGAACTCTTTATTTTGGGTGAATTTTGGAATTCAAGCAAGGAGCTTAATGGAGGTCAACTAAATCTACAAGAAAAGCAAGAAATTTCGTGGATGGCTAGAGGAGTGCTATTATTTAGCAACTGTGAGGGGAAATTACCGAAAGGACACGCGTCAGCAGCAGCTCCTCCCACGCTCTGATTTACCGGTAGAAGGTTGGAGTGGAGGGTGTGGCACCCTGACCTGTACTCCGATGATAAAGTCAGTAGGTGTAGAAGATGATAAACAGTTAAAATGCAAAGAGTTTTAAGGTCTTAGCTCTTGAAAAATCCGTCCCCCTCACACTGTTTTTCCCAGGTTCTTATAGGCCACCTCTGCCATGGCCATGGGCACTCATGGATGTCCATGCACACCTCAAATCTCTGATGTGTACTTCAGTAATCATTTTAGATAGATCTCCCGGTCATTCGTACTGCACGCGTATCTGCATATAAAAGAGAGCAGGCATAGAGTAGGAACTCGTCCGAGGTGACTAGCATTAAATGACATTTAATGCCAAGACAGTGTTTCCCACCTACCATCGTAGAGGTAGGATCAGTCCCAAGCGACTGGGCAGTAGCCCCGGATCTCATTACGTGTTGGGATACGGGGTCGTTGACAATAAGACGACGGGTACGTTGCCTGAATGAAAACGTGATCGTCGTCTATGAGACAACGGGTACGTCGTCAGAACGAGGACGTGATCGTCATCCATGAGACCACGGGTACGTCGTCAGAACGAGGACGTGATCGTCGTCTATGAGACCACGGGCCCGTCGTCGAAGAGACGACGGAAATGAGCTCAAACGATAACACCACACCGAGGACGAGCTCGTTACTATCATACTTAGGTTTTTACGAAATTTACCCATTACAAATTGCCCCTTTATGATACTTTGAACGTGGTTCAGAGTGTCATAAATATAGCGAAACGACGGAGGAGAAGATACTGCTAACCTCAGAATGGTGATAGGTCACATATTCTGCACGCGAAGACATAGCGTCGTGCCAGCTGTATTGAGCGTGCCGAAACGTCATACCTCATAAATGCTTGGCAGGCTGTCATCATTATCTTCCGGACGCTTCATTTTTCCCGACGGTTATTTAACTCGGTCAGAAGACCTTCCTGCCCTTCACGTTGTCTGCATGCGTGGACACGCGTACGGTATAGATCGAGGTCATTATCGTCCTTCGAGTTATGGGCTGGTCTATAAGTACCGAAGGCCTGGTACTTCATCTTCTTCGTTTGAATTCTTGCATTCTGCTACTCTGCTGGAATTTCTTCTCACTGATGGTCTGCTGTTCTGCTCTTCTCTGGATGTGCTCCTTGCTTCCTAGATACAGTTTTCGGTAAGATCCTCCTCTTTTCCTTTTGTTCTGTGGTCGTTTCCCTGTATTTTTTTCTTTTTCTACTTGTTTGCCACCATGTCTGCCGAAGTAGTTAGGATAGACAGTGCCGATGAGGCCAGTTGTTCGGGCAGTGCCCCTCACGGTGTTATTACCAATGTTTCCAAACCCAAAACCAAACCAGTTGTCAGATATGCACTTGACCATTACAGAGCCCTTTTCCAAATTCCCCCTCATGTCCATATTCATTTTGAGGAAGAAGACGTTATTCCAGACCATCGTTCTTCCTGTACTATCATCTACCTCGCCCAGTTGGAGGCTGGGCTTCGATTTCCTTTATCTCCCATCACGGACTCCGTCCTGTTCGTCCTTCAAGTTGCCCGGGGCAAATACACCCGAAGTTCTACAAATACATGTCTCTGATGGACAAGTTCAACAGAGACGGGTACAATGTAGAGGCCAGACACGTCTTCCACTTCCGCCACGTCGTGAAGTGTCCCGGGGTTGTTGAGGAGGGAAAGAAAACGTACTTCACCTGGAGGCAAAAACCCAGGATCCCCGATATCATCTCACACCTCCCTGATGTGGAACGGGACTGGAAGGAGATGCCTTTCGTGGTCTCCGGGGCTTGGAGGGCAGAGACTGTCCGTCCTGTTCCCCACGAATTTACTTCAGGTCTGTTACTTTTGAATCGTTCTCCGTTGTCTGTTCTGAAAACGTACTCCTGTTACGCGGCTAATAATGTTTCGTTCTTTCTGCAGAGGCTTCTAAGCCACGCTTCTCTGATCTTTTCGCGGAAGAAGAGTACGCGCTTCAGAAGGTTCGCAGCGATAAGGGGGACGCTTATGTCACCTGGAAGCCGTCCTCTGCTCGAGAGACAGGGTCCGTTATAGAAGCAGGGACCTTACCTAAAAAGTCTCGTCGACCAGCTCATCCACCGTCTCAAAGACCGCTCGGACCGGCAGCTATCCTTGACGAGGAGATAGAGGAAGACATGGCTGACCAACTTCCACCGCGATCCTCACAGGCTCCAACGTTGACTCGTCCTCCCCGCCCTTCTCGTCCGTCCCGTCTATCCGCGGCGGATAAGAAGACGGAGAAAAGAGAGAGAGAAGAAGCTCTCAAAGCTCTGAAGGCGAAGAAAGCTCGGCGAGAGGCGGAGCACGATCAACGGGTTCGAGAACGGGAGTCAGCCGGGGTGTTGTCTACTCAAGCCGCAACATTCGGTGAGGGGAGTGGTACCCCCGTGGAGGAGCCTCCAATTATTAGCACCGGCCCTCCCGTGGACGTCGTAGCTGCTCCGTCCACTATGGCAGATACGGCTGCCCCTGTAATTGTCCCGGCCTCTACTTCCTCGCTAGCCGCAAACGTGGCTTCATCTTCTGCTTCTCCGTCTTCTGCCCCTCCTCGAGAGAGGATCACCATGGGGGGCCCCGCTGAGCTGTGGAATCCCGTCTTCCCCCGAGGATATACTCGTCCTACCGTCGTCCATTCGGCGATGGAGCACGACTCCATTACCACATCGATGATGTTGGCGATGAGACTCCCAGTGGACATGGCCGCAATGAGGGACATGCACTGGATGGGGATGTTCAGTGCCGCGAGTCGAGCTGTTGCCACGGTACGTTGTTGTTGTTGTTTTTTTTTTTTTTTTTTGATACTATCTCTCTCTCTTTTTCTTTTTTTTAGCTGGGCAACATGTTCGCCGGGATGTACGAGGTCACCGCCGAAAACAGGCGTACTGCCAATGGGCTGAGGGACAAAGTCCTTGACCTGGAGAGGAGGGGGGCCGAGGACGTGAAACGGCTGAACTACGAGTTGATGTCCGTCAAAGCTGACTTGCGGTCTGCTAAAGGCACGATTGCCACGGCCGTGAAACAACGGGACAAAGCTCGTGACGAAGCCCGTAAGGCGATGGAAGGAGAGAAGGCGGCGGCGGAACAGGCCGAGAGATCCGTCCTTCGGATCAGCGAGATGGACGAGATCGTGAACACTCTCCGTCAACGGCTAGAGGCGACTGAAGCCGAGAAGGCAGCGCTGGCCGAACAGCTTGAGGAGGTTGCGGCCGTGAGGGACAAGGAGGTTGAAGCCGCCAAGGAGGCTTTAACGGAGTCTCTTCGAGCCCACTTCCAGACAGAGATGGAATGGCTGATAGCCGAAGACCGGGTCGAGACGGAGAGGGAGCAGATGAACGAGCTCCGAGAATCGGGACGACTGGTAGAGTCTCCCCAGCAATCGAAGGACGAGGCTACTCGTTCTGAGGCTGTGGGCATGGAGTTCCCGCTCGGTGAAGAGCCCGAGGTACAAGGAGGGGGGTAACCCCCGTCACCTATTGGACCATCTCCCGTTCTCCCCGAGGCTCCAGCTGAAGCTGCTTCTGCCGATCCCGCTGTTGCTGCCAACAACGTTCCGATCGTTCCTGATGACGCTGTCGTGGTCGTTGACGTTGGCGAAGACTGATCCTTCCTCCTTCCTATCCATTTCTTTTCATATTTTGTATCGGATGTACTCATGTTCGACTCCTGTCAGTAAATTTTATATATATATCTCCTTTTGTGGTCATTGTGTTGCAACCGATTGATCCGGAATAGTCATCTCGTTCAAATAAGACAAATAGCACATAATTAACTCGTGATTGGATACAAATCTCATAACGAATATAATTCACTATATCATTCTAATAACGGGTTGTCAAAGACGCGGATTAACACTACAGACGTAATTCGACAAAAAGTCCATTTCATAAAGACGAACTTATGGTAACTCGTGGTGGGACACCATGCTCAGAGGACATACCATTAGTATAAGTCACCAGTATGCTCAGATGGTAATTCCTTTGTATGAGCCACCCGTGTCCCGTGGTGAGTACCCTGTTCGTGTGAAATGCACCCGCCGTGGTAACTCGTGGTGGGACACCATGCTCAGAGGACATTCCATTAGTATAAGCCACCAATATGCTCAGATGGCAATTCCTTTGTATGAGCCACCTGTGTCCCGTGGTGAGTACCCTGTGTGAGTGAAATGCACCCGTCGTGGTAACACATCTAGAACATTTTACCAAGTACTGGATATGTAAATAAAAACGATTGATCACATGCTCATATCAAATGCTCATAACGCGCAAGTTTATTGGAAAAATTGCTTTAAATTCATGATGTTCCATGACTTCTGAATTACATTACCTTGTAGGTCTTTAAGGTAGTACACCCCGGGACTCCCGACACGGTCCACGATGTATGGCCCTTCCCAGTTGGGACCCAGTTTTCTGCTATTGACTTCTCGTGTATTTGGGAAGACTTTTCGAAGAACGAGATCTCCGACTTGAAGAATCCTTTTCCGTACTTTCTTGTTGTATGCCTTTCGTAATTGTTGCTGATACCGTTTCATCTGAATACTGGCATCTTCCCGCTTTTCTTCCAGCAAGTCTAAATGAATAGCCATTAATTCGACGTTTTTGTCTTCCTCTCCGAGCTTCTTTCGGGAACGTGTTGTTGGCAGGTAGACTTCGGTGGGAATAACAGCCTCCGTCCCGTATGCCAAAGAGAACGGGGTCTCGTTCGTAGGGCTCCGCGGTGTTGTCCTGTATCCCCACAACGCATTATGTAACTCGCTGGTCCACTTTCCCTTGGAATCTTCTAGTCTTCTTTTGAGGGCATTCAAAATATTCTTGTTAGCTGCTTCGGCAAGGCCATTCCCCTGAGGATAATAAGGAGAAGAGAAGATGTGCTTGATTTTCAACTCTCGGCAATGAGTTTTCCTGTGAACTGCTTCCCGTTATCAGAAATGATAGACTGCGGAATACCGAATCTACAGACAATATGTTCCCACAAGAACTTCTTCACTTCTTGTTCTCTAATATGCGCAAGTAGAACAGCCTCGATCCACCGGGAGAAGTAATCTGTGGCCACCAGCAGAAAAGTCAGATTACCGGGAGCCTTAGGAAATGGTCCTACGATATCAAGTCGCCAGCGAGCGAAAGGCCAAGGTTGAGATACGATGTTGAGTTCCTGAGCGGGGGCATGAATTAATTTCGCATGACGCTGACACTGACTGCATTTTTGTACGTATTTTTATGCGTCGGCTTGCATGTATGGCCAAAAATATCCTTGCCCCAGAGCACGATGAGCGATAGTCCGTCCTCCCGAATGGATGCCGCAAATCCCCTCGTGGAGTTCGGCTAAAATCCTCTCTACGTCTTCAGGATGCACGCATCTCAAAAGGGGTCCTCCAAAGGATTTCCGGTACAGTTCTCCATCCACAAGGGTATAACGGGGAGCTTATATTGTATTCTTCTTGCTTCCTTTGTGTCAGAGGGGAGAATTCCATTCTTCAAATAAGTTATTATGCCCGTCATCCAGCTTGGCACTTGATTTACGGATAACACCGCGTGTTGCTTTTGCAGCTCAATAGAGGGGTATTCCTTATACTCCATGAGGATTGTCTTGGATTCATCAGTTTGCATCATCGAGGCGAGGTAGGCCAATGCATCAGCATGCCTGTTATCATCCCTTCGGACATGTTTAATCTCGATGACATCAAAGGCCTTCCGTTGTTCTTGTAAAAGTGCAGCGTAGCGTCTCATCCGCTCATCTCGACATTCATAGATACTGTTGACTTGGTTCACCACGAGCTGTGAATCACAGAACACTAGGAGTTTAGAAATTCCCAACTCTCGGGCACTTTGTAACCCAAGTATTAACGCTTCATATTCAGCTTCATTATTGGAGGCAGCATAACCAAGACGCGTCAACTTTTGTACTTTAACATGATCTGGGCTGACAAGAACAGCACCAAGTCCCGAACCGCTGACATTAGACGACCCATCTACGTACAAGACCCAATCGCACCATGTCGTCAGTTTGGTTCCATCTTCTGCCTCGTCTTCCACAACGGTATCCTCCTCTGCATCGTCTGGGAGCTCATGACGGTCGGGCTCTACTGAAGTTTCGGCCTCCTCAACGGGAAAATCGGCCAGGAAGCTTGCAACGGCCTGCCCTTTCTCTGCGGTTCGGGCCTGATATTGGATATCGAACTCGCTGAGTGCCACTGCCCACTTTGACATACGTCCCGCAGTTTCAGGTCGCCCCAACACAGTTTTCAAAGGGTACGTGGTGATGACGACGATGGTATGTGCCTTAAAATAAGGACGTAACTTTTCAGCAGAAAAGACAAGAGCCAGGCATACTTTCTCCATTCTGCTATAGTTGGATTCTGCCTTGTGGAATGTTTTGCTGACGAAATAAATAGGCTTCTCTACGCCGTTGTGACTTCTGAGCAGCACGGAGCCAATGGCTCGTTCCGAAACGGAGAGGTAGAGGTACAACACTTCACCAGGTTCAGGTACCGAGAGGATCGGAGCGGAGCCTAGGTACGTCTTCAAGGCGGCGAAAGATCGGGAACACTCTTCTGTCCACCTGAAAATGGAATCCTTCCTCAATAACTCGAACAGAGGTCTGCAACGGTCAGAAGACTTCGATATAAACCGGTTAAGAGCAGCGATACGTCCTGTCAGTTTTTGAACTTCTTTCCTTGTCTTCGGTTCCGGCATATCTATCAGAGCACGGATTTGCGTGGGATTTACTTCGATGCCCCGTTGACTGACGAGGTAACCAAGGAATTTGCCCGAGGCGACGCCGAATATACATTTCTCAGGATTTAACTTCAGATTGAAAGTGCGTAAAATGGAAAACGG